>CM046874.1:268658544-269858544 GCA_025667525.1 Glebionis coronaria
GCACTTGGTTGATAATTTATACTTGCTCTTGATTAATAAAATGTTTCCATACATTTTTCTCGTTCAACAAATTTAGTCACGGGGTTAAGTTTGGGTCTCAATATCTCGTTAATTAATAGTCCGAAAAATAAACAGGTTCTTGTTATGAAAACTAGGCCGCGAGGTCGTCGATATTTGATAAATATCATATTTTTATGAAGCCTCTAAGTATATAAGATAATTAGCCAAAGTAGTAAGCTCCTAACAAAATAAACAACTATAGTTTCATTTAATTATAAGTGTGAATCGATCACCTTTGGAGATTTATTGTGGGTTTGTTACCTAACTTTAAGACATACCGAAAGTAATTTTAAAAACTAGGTCGTGTCAAATTTCACAAGCTATTTTTATATCTTTGGGCGAAAGTCATTAGGTTGGTTAAAACTAAGCATGAAATATGGGATTCGTGTAAGTTAACTCCCATTATAAAAGACTTGTGTTAAACTTTAAATGTGTTTAAAATGGAAAACAGTTGTCCACTGCGTTTTCGATTCTACGCCTCATCCTGCGCACATATTGCTAGTATTCTTTTATATTGTGACTAGTGCCTTTCATTTACCTTTACATGTACAGTAAAAAGTACATTGTTTGTTTCTAGTGCTTGTTGTTTCTTACTATTCGCAGCAGGCATCCCAAAAGGAGAATAGTGAGTTATCCTAGTACTTGTTTTATTTACAATAAAGTGGTCCATCCATAATCATACACATTCTGTTCACTGTTTTTCGCAGCCCAAACACGAAGGTAGGACTTGTTTACATGCATACATAGACACGCAAAAAGACCACATAATATATATCTTAAGCCTCGACGTTAAACTTACGCATACATGCATATCACAGCCACCATTTTATACTCACAAGGTTTTAGAAGCACATTTAAGGTGTCCATGCTTGTACTACTTGTTCACGCAGGGTACACATACCTATGGTTCACAGTCCTGCTAATATTTTTTGGTCATGTTTACACGCAGCCCTACTCGCACAGGAAAGTACACACGGCAACGCAACAACACACGATCATACTTATGAAACATAAGGTCCTCCTGTTACTACCCATGTTCTAACGTGCATGCAACGATCACATAGCATTTATGAGTTCATATAGATTTAACTGCACTCAAGGGTTTATGTACAAAAAGGCACGCATACACCTACTAAGTTTTTAGTTTCTGAGATAGAGTTTCATTTATAATTCTTCCTCATATTTCTACTTTCATTTGTGCCATACATAATATACACTTCATAGTAGATTGCATAAAATCATACTCTTAGTTCTATACACGGCATAACATAAACAAGCAGGAAAGGTATACATCATACGAATTGGTCTTAGGGCTAGGATACATACATGTTTTCATGGCAACCACATACGTCACAAAACATACAGTCTAAGGAAAAGAAAGGTGTCCCTACTGTTTGCTCTATTAGGATAGTCTACACGAAACAGAAAGAGAAAGAATAGGGTGGCCTACTTTGCATTTACCCATTTTAGCATTCACACATACATACTCATACAAATTGAGATGTATCTCCTGTTATCTTTTCATGCACACACACATGACATCACATACACCCAATACTAACATTTTCTTGCCTTATGTTGTTTACTGATTCACAGCACATATACACTTATGCAACATGTGGTTTCCTTGTATACCATGCATTACACACACGACATAGACGCATAAGATCAAACACTATAACCTACATCCTATGTAAAGTTATGTTGGCTGGGGAAATTTGTTTATACGTATGCATAGACAAGCAAAAAGGGGATTAAAGTAAATACCTCAACTCCTTATCATGTTAATCTTACCCATACTTTCACAGTTTTCATATAAGTAGGGACTTTAGTCTTATAGTGAAACATGCAAACGAAATCATGGAGGCATGAGGAAATGTCATATGAACTAGGGTTTTACCAACACATGATACAAGTTTTGAAACACATAAAATCATACGAATTCAACACGTCATTTTTCATCCTAGGGTTTCATGCATGTGCTTTAATTTCAAGGTCATTACGTCTAGTATTTTTATGCACGTTTCATACGTAAGTTTATTAAACCAAAACATAGGTTGAGTAGTCTTTGGTTATCAAAGTTTCTATCACATCAAGACCCTAAACGTGACCTCTTGTATCACAACAAAGGTCGTTTTGTTTGTTCACAAGGCCTATGTTACCACCCAAACCCGAACCGTGACTTGGTTACATCATGTTTGTAATAGTTTCTTAGCAAGTATAATCATCAACCAATGTTATAATGGGCAAAGTACTTGTACTTACAAGGGTCCTATGTATTTGATGAAGATGGTGAATAAGAGCTAGTGATCTTAACCCGAACCAATACTCGCGTCCAAACCAAGCCTTAATGTTCCTAGCTTGCTTACTAAAAATGATTTCGTAGCCCTGGTTATTTATTACTTTCGTGAGCAACTCTCAAAGAGGTTGAGAGTTTTTCTTAAAGAGTTTGAGTTTTGAGTGTGTTAGCTTAAATGAGGAAGTGGCTTGTATTTATAGGCAAGGAGTAGGAGTGTTAGGGTTAAGTAACTAGTTAGGACTTAGTTAAGGTTTAGTTAGTGTCATTGTTAGATAGTAACTAGGATTTTGGGTAATGGAACTAAGTATAGGGAGTTGTAAAATCTTGGGGTAGAGGGATTGTCCTTGGGCGCGTCTTGGGCAGAAGGAAAAAGGAAAAGGGTGTGCTTGGGGCTTGTCGATGGCAGCAAGGGAAAGAGCAAGGAGTACTTATGTTTGACTAGCATTAAATGGTTAGTTGTAGTTTTAGTTTTTAAAGAAAGTCTATGGGAGAAGAAGGGTGTGTCCAACGGTCTGTGAGGGGGGGAGGAAACAAAGTGGTACAAGAATTAAATGGAGGATGAAAGTACTCATTTTGAATTCAATCCAAGTGGGAAATAACAAAAACGTGGGGTTTTCTATACTATGACGGGGGGTCCGGTTTTGTCTTGTGTGAGGTGGAAAAGAATTGATTTCTTTTAAATTGACAAATTTTGAATGTTGTGTAGTTTTTGTGAAACATTGTATGAGTTTTTATGTAGTGTATAATTTGGTTAGTAGTTGTTTAATAAATGTGGAATTTTGTTTAAATGTGTAGTTTAAATATACCGAGTCGACATATTGGTTTTGTGTGACGAACTTCTTTAAATGAGATAATGTTGGATAAAATAAATATCGATCCTATAATGGGAATTTCTAGCACGCGTCGTAACGAATAATAGTTATTTAGATACTATTTGATAGTAACTTCATTCATAAAATTTAAATTCGTACACAAAATACGCGCAACCAATCGGGAACATCAATAGACACACAAGTCTAACCCGAAGTAACGCGTTTCACATAAATTAAATAGATCCTAAATTCACGTTTGTGACATCTGATAACCCTTAAGTTTGAGCTTCGACCCCAAAGCTCATACTTCGACGAAACATATCTAATTAAATAGATGAGGATACTTAAACTTAAATTGGTCTTCTCGCTCTCAAGTAAACTCGGGTCCTCATTGTGCATTCCAACGCACTTTCACAATTGGTATACGGCTTTGTCTAAGTCGTTTTAGTTCACGATCTACAATCTCAACGGGTTCTTTAACAAACACGAGCTTGTCGTCAAGTTGAAATTCTTCTAGCGGTATAACAAGCGTCTCATCGGATAGACATTTCTTCAAATTGAAAATGTGGAACACATTATGCACGCGACTAATTCCTTGAGGTAGATCTAAACGGTAAGCGACTTCACCAATTCGTTGAGTAATCTTGAACGGTCCAATGTATCGAGGGTTTAACTTCCCTCGTTTTCCAAAACGAATGACACCTTTCCACGGTGCGACTTTTAGCATGACGAGGTCTCCCACTTTAAATACCAATGGTTTAGGTCTTTTTTCGGTGTAACATTTTTGACGATCACGAGCCACTTGCATACGACTCTTGATTTGAACAATTTTCTCTGTCGTCTCATGAATCAATTCCGGTCCGGTAAGTTGTGCATCACCAACTTCCGCCCAACAAATGGGTGAACGACACTTTCGACCATAAAGTGCTTCAAACGGTGTCGCTTTAATACTCGTATGGTAACTATTGTTGTACGAAAATTCCACGAGCGGTAAATGACGATCCCATCCGTTTCCAAGATATCACACATGCTCGGAGCATGTCTTCTAAAGTTTGGATGGTTCTTTCCCTTTGGGCATCCGTTTGAGGATGGTAAGCCGTGCTCATATCTAATTGTGTTCCTAAATCTTCTTGAAGTGATTGCCAAAATCTTGAGCAATATCGACCGACTCGATCCGAAATTATGGAAATTGGCACTCCATGCTTAGCAACGATTTCTTTCACATATAATCGCGCTAAATGATCCATTTGGTCTTTTTCTTTCATGGGAAGAAAATGAGTGGACTTTGTAAGGCGATCCACAATGACCCAAATTGTGTCATATCTCGCGGATGTCTTTGGTAACTTAGTGATAAATTCCATAGTAATTCTCTCCCATTTCCATTCTGGGATCCTAGGTTTGACTAGTAATCCGGAAGGCTTTTGATGCTCGACCTTAACTTTCGCGAAAGTTAATCATTTTCCAACATAAGTAGCTATATCGGCTTTCATGTTCGGCCACCAATAAAACATCTTCATGTCATGGTACATTTTATCCGATCTGGGGTGAATCGAATATTTAGATTTATGTGACTCATGCATAATTATGTTTCTCATGTTTCCATAACGTGGTAGCCAACTTCTATTTTCAAGACATAACGTTCCATCGGCACGTGCAACGAGTTTCTTTGTAATCATACCTCTGGCATCTTATTTATGAATGTTTTTCGCCTTAATAGCTTCACGTTGAGCTTCTAAGATCTTTTTGGGTATGTTCAAGCCAATACTCATCACTAAAGCTCGAACTCTAAGAGGTTTATCGCGAGGTTTCCTACTTAGAGCGTCGGCTACAACATTGCCTTTTCCCGGTGTATAACGAATTTCACAATCGTAATCACCAAGAAATTCCAACCATCGTCTTTGTCTCATGTTAAGCTCTTTTTTATTCAAGGTGTGTTGTAAACTTTTGTGGTCGGTAAACACAACACATTTGGTAATGTAAAGGTAATGTCTCCAAATCTTAAGGGCAAAAATGGCCGCGCCTAATTCCAATCGTGAGTGGTATAATTTTCTTCGTTCGGCTTCAATTGTCGAGAGGCATAGGCGATAACTTTCTTTCTTTGCATAAGAACCGCGCCTAAGCCTTTAATTGACGCGTCACAATAGACTTCAAAGTCTTCACTATCCTCGGGTAATGCGAGAATAGGTGCATCACAAAGATTTTGTTTGAGGGTTTGGAAAGACAATTCTTGATCGTCTCCCCATTCAAACTTTTTGTTCTTTTGAGTCAAAGTCGTCATAGATTTTGCGATTTTCGAAAATCCTTCGATAAATCTTCTATAATAACCGGCGAGTCCAAGGAATTTTCGAATCTCCATGGGAGTAGTAGGAGTCGCCCAATCCTTGACCGCTTCAATTTTGGCGGGATCAACGTGAATTCCACTACTATCAATCACGTGACCAAGAAATTGAACCATGTGAATCCAAAATTCACACTTTGAGAATTTAGCATACAAATGCTCTTGTTTCAACAATTCCAAAATCTTTTTTAAGTGTTCCTCGTGTTCTTCCTTACTACGAGAGTAAATAAGGATGTCGTCAATGAACACGATAACAAACTTGTCCAAGTAAGGTTTACACACACGGTTCATGAGGTCCATGAAAACCGCGGGTGCGTTAGTTAAACTGAAAGGCATGACTTGGAATTCAAAATGACCGTATCGGGTTCGGAACGCCGTCTTGGAAATATCTTCTTCTCGAACTCTAAGTTGATGATAACACGATCTTAAGTCAATTTTTGAATAAATGCTCGAACCTTGAAGTTGATCAAACAAATCGTCGATCCTTGGGAGAGGATAACGATTTTTGATGGTAAGTTTGTTCAATTTGCGGTAATCGATGCACATTCGAAAAGATCCGTCTTTCTTCTTTACAAATAGAACCGGAGCTCCCCAAGGCGAGGAACTCGGCCTAATAAATCCTTTGTCAGTAAGTTCTTTTAGTTGGTCAGCTAATTCCTTCATCTCGGCGGGTGCTAAACGATAAGGTGCTCTTGCGACGGGTGTGTCTCCGTGTGTTAACTCGATATGGAATTCTACTTGACGGAGTGGTGGCAATCCGGGTAAATCTTCGGGAAAAGCATCGGGAAAGTCTTTGACAATCGGAACATCTTCAATCTTCTTCTCTTCCGGCTTGGCTTCTTTCTTGTCGGTAACGTGAATGAGAAAAATCGGACGACCTTCCTCGATGTACTTTTTGGTTTTAGTACATGAGATGACATCTAATTGAGTTTGGCTTTTCACTCCATTTCTTTCTCCGAAGATAGTTAGAATTTGTCTTCCATATGGAACACGAACTTGTTTTTCGTGACAAAGTAACTCCGCATGGTATTTAGACAACCAATCCATACCAACAATAACGTCGAAGCTTCCAAGTTCAATCGGAAAGAGATCGATAAGAAACGGGATATTTTGCAAATTCAAAATGCAATCCTTAAGGACGGTATTAGTGGAGATGGACTAGCCATCGGCTAACTCCACATCATATCTTACTTCTAAGGATGCGGGATTCACATTAAGTAGTTCGCTAAAGGTAGTAGATACAAAGCTCCTATCCGTACCGGAATCAAATAATACGGAAGCATAAAGATTATTGAGGGGAACGTACTGGTGACGACGTTGTTGTCTTAGATAGCCCCCTCGGCACCTAAAGAATATACGCGACCACTCGCTCCCGCTTGATTACCATTTCCCCTTGCTCCACTACCCAAAGCTCCTTGGTTTTGTTTTGGATTCTTACGAGCTTGGTTGTTGTTGTTGTTGCCATGGATTTGATTTCCGCGACCCACGATGATAGCTTTAGGACACTTATTTTTAAAGTGGCCCTTTTCTCCACAACCAAAACAAGTAACATCCGTATATCGCTCATTCGGAGCCGTTGGGGCTCTTTGGTTCAACGGTCTTGGGGCACTACGACAATCTTTGGCAAAATGGCCGGCTTTACCACAATTGTGGCAAGTCTTACCACAAGCTCCCGGATGGTGTTTACCACACTTAGCACAATAAGGTTGCTTCCCTTGGTAATTCGAGCCACCATTGAGATTGAAAGCCTTGGCCACATTATCTTGGCGCTTGTTGGGGTATTTACCATGATTAGGGCCATGGTTTCCTTCCCACTTTCGCTTGTGATCACTCGAGTCCAATATAATAGCTTCCATTAAGCCATTCGCCATTTCAATGGCCTCATTGAGATCGGTTGGCTTTGAAGAGATGACATCACCACGGATTGACGAAGGCAATCCCACCATATATCTTTCCACGGCACGAGTCTCCGTGGGAAGCATCTCGGGACACATCAACCTAAGCTCTTGGAACCTTTGAGTATATGGCATCAAGTTTGTCCCATTCACACGAAGGTTCCACAATTCCGTCTCCAACCTTTGCATCTCATTCCTTTGGCAATACTTTTTGTAGAGCATGTTCTTGAAATGAGCCCAAGGTGTGGCATTAGCGGCTTCCAAGCTAACGGCACGAACATGGATATTCCACCATGTTAACGCGCCATCAATCAAAGTACTAGATTTGTACTTCACTTTGTCGCCTTCCGCTACATTGCTCACACTAAATTGAGCTTCCAATCGTTCGATTCACCTAGGAAGACCTACGGCTCCTTCGGTTCCATTGAAAGAACCGGTGAAACATGACTTAAACTCTTTGTACGTGCATGTACGAGCAGTTGTTGTCGTGGTGTTAGTGGTGTTGTTCTCTTCTTGGGTACTCTCGGCGGCGGCGAGAGCGACGGCCACACCGTCCGCTATCATTTGGTTAAGAACGGTCGGGTCGATAGCAATTGGAGCGGCGGGGTTTGCGTTTGCATTTTCTCTTGCTCTACGTCTAACGGGTGCCATTGATCTAAATTAATAAAGATCACATTGAGCGTTAGAAATAACAATTAATAAGATCACGGTTTCGCATGGCATATATAGTTCATGATATCACAACAAATATCATAAGTTTCACAAGTGTTATAAACATAACTCAAACATTTCATTCATCAAGATTTAAAGTCCTACAAAAGAGAGAGCATTACAACGTTTTGGGAATTGTTTTCAAAAGATTACATAAAGGAAAGGAAATAGAAATACAACACAACAAGACTAGTAAACAACTAGTCGAATGACCCTCGATGCGCTCAATCTTAGCGGTCACCATAGTCAATCCTCTATTGAGGAGGTCGCGCAATCCATTGACTTGGAGGCGTAGGTCATCAATCCTCCTTGATAGAACGGTAACACGATTCGGCTCTGGGGGATTGACAACCCCCAAATAGGTGAGGATATCACTACTACACTCCTCAAGCCTACACATCAAGTCATTAGGGAGCATGCTCATGTTACAGAGGATGTAGGTCATCTCCTCTCGTAGTGACTCAAGTCTAGCAAAAGGATGACGAGGGTATCTACGGACTCCTGCGGCCATATGAACTCTCATGTATATCCGCTCCTGGGGGTGGAGGAATGGGTGTCATCCTTGGCCAAACCGAAGTATCCTCCATTGGTGAAGTAGGTCCTAATGGGAGGTAGGTAGAGCAAACCGGTGTCGAATCCAAATGCCTAGAGGCGAGCTTCTTCCTAATGATTGACGGCCTCACCGACATCCGCGTCGTACGACGCATAGGATGTTCTTTGGGTGCAAGAGATGATGAGCAAGGAGAAGTAGTCTTCTTAGTTTTCCTACGCCTTTGGTAGCAAATGATCGGCTTTGGAAGTGGGAGTGGCTTTCTTGCGGGTGAACTTTCTGGCGATTCTCCAATCCTCATAGGTCTTAATCCATTGGGCGAATCCACCATGTAAATCGTCTCGTCACTAGTTGTCTACATAGCACTGCCAAAACAAGGCATTTATTAGTATTAGATCGATAATAATAGTTTTTAAATTCATAAATACTCGTAAAAAAATATCCGAAAACTCTCTCATATAAAATTTTCAAATAATCATGTCGTGTTTCAATATTACGTTTTGCATGGCAATAAGTTATTAGCACTCCAATGTTGGATGTTACGTACATGCATCGTATTAATTGCCGTTCTAGCGCATATCCCTAAAGGATATCAAATTTTAGTATATCGATGTGCAAAATTAAATAGATCACAAAAAATTTGTATCAAATAGCATGGCAAATAAATTACACTAACTTGCAACTTACTTGTATCGAAGACGCGGAGTGAAGTGTGTTATTCCCATTTAATCCATAACACAAGATTTAGAAGAGATATTTAGAGAGAGAAAGAGAAGAAATTAGAGAGAGAAACAAGAGAGAATTGGAAGGTTAAACACTTTTAGAGAGAGAAACAAAATGGTAACCAACACCCTCTTCCACACATGGAAGAGGGTTTATATACCCTTGGCCTTTTGGGTCGTGGGCTTTATTTCCTTGGGCTGGGCTTGGCTTTGCTTTGGGCTTACGCCCCTAACTTATACAATATTAGCTTAAAGTCCAAGCCCGGTTTTCCCTACTAACCTATTACAATACAAGACCTTTTAACGACTAAGATGACCTATTACATTCTTGTTCGACTATATAAAATATAGGGCTAACAATCTCCCCCAATGTATCAGTCATCTTAAAAAGCTTAAAAAGCATAAGATGATTGAGTGAATACATTCTTGTAGAGGAGATCTTCCTGCTTTGGTCTTGTATCTTGGTCTTGATCTTGTTTGTAACAACTTTGTTCCTTCATGCTTTCGTGATCTTTATCTTGAGCCTTTGTCATTTGACTTTGAGTGCTTGAGATCTTCATCTGTACTCCTTGTGACTAAGATGACCTATTACATTCTTACATTCTTAGGTATCTTGATTATCGCCATCTTGTGCTCTTGTGACTTCTGAATCGACATCGGTTACACAGCTACGCCACCTTCTTGATATGCAGCAACACATATAGACACGGATAAAATGGCTTTGAACATTTCATCCTAACTCGGTAGCGTTTTACCTCCGGTCGGTGAAGACCGTTAAACGGTATTAAAATACCGTACCTGTGATCAGGTAGATTCGATTAAGAACCTCCTTGACAGGGTTTCCCGGCGGTAGTAGCCAGTTCTCTCTACTCGACCGTCTCAAAGCAGACTGCGAACGTAAAGAGTGAATCATAAGGATAAGTTATCCGTCTGATTAGAGTCGTCAATTCAGATTTCCTGGAACAAGTTTGATTCTAAAAGAATCACACCATTTTTGCTTTCCAGTTTGTCACAAGCTTGATTCATAGAGAATCTTGCGAGTTACCTACCGCAGTGCTGTTTGATGTTGACACTGGAAGGATTTCCATTCGTCACTGTGAACACTAATGACCTCTGAATGTTCTGGCAAGATCACATGGATTTTGCGAAGAAACCTAGAATCAAGTTTGAATCAATTAAGAATCGAAACTTAGTTGCTTTCCAGTTCTCACAAGTTTGATTCGTGTAGAATCGCACAAGTTACCTACTATGAGCTTGTTTAATGTTGGCTCAAGCAGGATTTCCATCTTCATTGTGAATCGTATCACTCAGATGTTCTGGAAATATCACAAGGGTAATGCGTAGGACTCGATTGTGTCCTAATGAGATGATAGATAGATCTCGATTGGCTCTAGACTCAATAAGTGCATTTTGGTAATCGGAGGCTGGAGCAGACTGCCACCTTTTCAATATTAACTAACTCGGAGTGAGAAAGTCAATAGATACGTGTTGATCTCCGTGACAATGAGACAAGTTTCTTTTGAGAGAAACTCGAATGGCTGGGGAAGGGTTGTGCATCGCATCACTGGGTCCATGACACTTGTCTTCAAAAGATGTGTTAACCCGGTTTCTACCTAAGTTGCATAGAATATTCAACTCCTTCAATGCTTACCAATACGTCATCATTAGCACCTTGTTGTGATTGTTCTAGTGCTAACTTAAGTAATTGGTCCGCATTCAGCTTCATTCCACTCCATCTTTCCTAAGGACAACTATTTCTAGCTATGGAATGTCCTTGGGTAGATCCCTCCGGTTCTGGTTGGATAATAGGACTTAGTTTCCAATCCTAAACCACCTTTTGACTCCATCATTCCGTCGTGGATAGTAGGCTGTTTTGGGTATAGATCGTAACCATAAACCATTGAAAACCATTCAAAGTGTTTGATAAAAATCAAAACTTTTAACACTTGAAAGTTTTACATTTCCGAAAAACTCCCCCTACACACATGCATCGATATACGAAATAGTTTGGCATGTGAAGGAAAGAGTTGCACTTGAGTCTTTAAGATCACTTGTTGCGATATATTACATTTTAATCACATTTTCTCCCCCTATCTCTAATATAAAAATATAATATTAGAGATACCAATAGATTAAAATATGACAATTTCCGAAAAATCGACAGGAGAGAAACATGTGTGCACGCATGAATCATGGAACATTTTCAGTCGGGTCTCTCCCCTCAACAATATATGTGTGTCTTGAGACAAAATTTGACAAAATTTTAGAAAAACGACACCACAAAAATATGTTGAGGTACGGAGTTGAGATGCCTTTTCCGATATAATATATTACATATGACAGTTTCATATCATTTTCGGAATGTGTTGGATACATAAAATATGACAATTTTAGAGATGTACCCAACAACATTAAAAGGGTTGATTTTAAGACGCTCCCCCTCAAAAATTGATCAAAATAACATATGACAATTTTGAGATATAAAAACCACATATGAGGAAGGGAGTGTTGAATACACAATTTTGAAAGATTTAGAAAAACCTTTTGAGAAATTCTTGAAAAATTATGTTCAACGGTTTTAAAATAATCAGAATAGAAGACTTCTCTTCTATTGCTTAGGGAAAGCGCACTGAAACGTACACTCCCCTTTCGGGTCCATTTTTCATGAGCTCAAAACTTTGATTGTTTTGTGACTAGCTCATGATCAAGAAAAATAAATTTCCCGTTGTGAAGGGTAAGTTATCATCCGTGATAAACTTTCCTTAAGTTGAAGTTCGAGTTCTAAATTGACATTTACTTAGAAATCGCTTTTCATGAACTTAAAAACTTTGACTGTTTTTATGAGAAGCTCATGACCGAGAAATATGAATTTCTCGTTGAGAAGGATAAGTTATCATCCGAGATAAACTTTCCTTAGTTGAAGTTCGAGTCCTAAGCTGTGATGTGCTTAGAAGTCATATACACGAGCTTAAAACTTTCGAATAGTTTTAAGAGAAGCTCGTGTCCGAGAAATATTAATTTCTCGTTTTGAGGGTAACTTATCGTTGAAGAAATAAATTTCCCTTTCTTTGACGTTCGAGTTACAGTCTGATATGTGACTGTAAGTCATTTTCAATCTTACTTGTGAAACCCCTGAGACACGTATTTCTCTGATATCTGCTTCTTTAGCAACCAAACTCTGAGAGTGTCTTTTGTTGAGCGGTATGAATATGGAAAAACTTTATGTTCTTGTTGAACCTTTACTTTATTACCTGCACTTTCATTAGTAGTTTGTATGCTTGCATGTGGGTTAGCGATATCTTGATGAGAACCATGTGGCGGTTCACCTTGAACCTTTTTCGAGCTAGAGGGAAATATCTTGTTGGGAATAAATTTAGGCCAGAACACTTGAACGCTGACAGGAACAACTCAAGCGTTGACAAGAGCAAAGTGAGCGCTGACAGCATAAGCGTTGACAAGATAAAGTCAAGCGTTGATAGATTGAAGACAAACACTGATGGAAGTTGTGAGCTACACGTATATTATATTCTAGATTACTTCTAGTAAGGATAGAAACGACAATGTATTTTCTATGTTTATCTTTACCTAGAATAGTTGATTTGTAGCTTATTGTACAAGACTTCTTGTTCTATAAAAGAAGATCTTTTAGGTTAATGTTTAATATCAGTTTTCATAGTATTCGCAAGTTAAACCTTTCATTGTAATCAACACGATTATTCTAATACAAGTGAAAGTTTGTTTAACATCATTGTGTTTTAGATCAAGTGTTAATTCCGCATAACACTTTGTTACTTTATTCATAAGCAAAGGTTTCTCTACGTGTAGTACTTGATCTAATCTCGTATACACAAAGCTAATCGATCTAAGTTTGGGATCAACAAGTGGTATCAGAGCTTGTTGAGAAACTTTTGATCTTTAAGTAACGCAGAACCCTAAAACACCAAACCCTAAAAACCCTAAAATCTCAAAACCCTAAAAACACCATGTCTGGCACAAATCAACCTCCTGCTTTGCTGCAAAACAACTTCTCAAATCCTAGTATCAAAATTCCCATGTTTGATGCCAGGAACTTTGAACTTTGGAAGTCCAATTTTGAGCAATACATAGCTATTCATGACTACACTCTTTGGGAAATTATCGAATATGGGAACACATTCGATAAAGCAGCAAAGATTACTGCTGCTATTGAGGCAAGGTCAGCTATTCCTAATTGTCCAGAAGCTGATAAAGTGGAAAAGCCTGATGATGGGAGAGCGGTAGCTGTTGAAGACATAGCCAAGAAGAGGGTGGACATGAAAATTTTGAACATCTTGAAACATGCCCTAGGTCATGAGAATCAGCATAAGTACAAACGTTTTGATTCTGCAAAAGAGCTTTGGGAAGCTCTTGAAGTAGCACATGGTGGCAATGCTGACACAAAAGAAGAAAAGAAGAAGCAACTCTTGCATGAGTATGCTGTCTTTAAAGCTCAACCTAATGAGAATCTCAGCAGTGTGAGAAGTAGACTTCTTGACATCACAAGTCAACTTTCCTTCATGGGAAAACAGATTGATGACCCTGAATTGAATGCTACTTTTCTCAAAAGCCTTGGTGATGTATGGAAGATTGAGACAAGATCTATTCTTGTCAATAACACCCACAAGACTTCCAGGTTTGATGACATCTTCAACAAGTTAAGGCTGTTGGAGAATGAATGGCAATTGGAGAGTGATAACAAATCTTCCAGCAGCAACATGGCCTTCTTTTCACAAAGTGAAGGCCAATTTGATTCCATGAACTTTTATGGACATTCAGCCTCTGGATCTCAAGGTGTCAGTGCTGGATGTCAATCTGTCAGCGCTGGATCATATCCTGTCAACGCTTTGTACTCAAGCGCTGACACACACAATCATGGCGCTGATAGAATTAAACCTGCTGGCTTTGATCTTGATACTGTGTGTGCCTTCATTGCTTCTTTGCCTAGTGATTCAAGGATCACTTATGAAGATCTTGAGCAGATAAGTGATGAACAATTGGAAGAGATGGATATAAAGTGGACTATGGCTCTTGTAAGTTTAAGAGCAAACAGGTTCAATAAAAGGTTCAAGAAGAAGATGACCTTTAATGCTAAGGATGTTGCTGGATTTGACAAGTCCAAGGTGGAGTGCTACAACTGTCATAGGATGGGGCACTTTATGAGGGAATGTAGATCTCCAAGGAGATCTGATGCTGGGAAGCCTTCTAGCCAAATGATTAAGAACCCAGATCCCAAGGCCATGGTTGCTGTTCAACAAATTGATGGCGTTGGGGAATGGGATTGGAGCTGGATGGCTAAGAATGAGGAAGAGGACAGAGCTTTGGTTGCTGAAGTTAAAGAAGAGCATGCTGAATATGCTCTCATGGCACACTCCTCCTCTTCATCAGATAATGAGGTATATGATGATGCTTTCTGTTCTAAGGGTTGTCGTTTAAATACTGAAAAATCAAAACAAGAGATAGTTAAGTTATTAGATGAAGCAAGTACTCTAAGGTGCAAATTATCTAACTATCAAATTGCTCTTACCCAAACAGAAAAGACAGTAACTGAGTATAAGAAAATGGAGTTTGATTTAAAGGATCAAATAAATATCTTAAAACATGAGTTACATCAGAGTAAGGATGTTCAAGATATAGTAAATAGGGTTAATCTTGATTTGATAGCTCAGTTAGAGGAGGCTAACAAAAACAAAGATAATGTGAGTCTTAAAATCCAGAGATTTGATAAGGCCACACAATCCCTAGGAGAGTGTGTTAGTAAACAAAGAGACTCTAAGGATATGAGTGGGATTGGGATAAATAACTATAATGTTGTTCCACCACCAGCTGGGGATTTCTATGGTGTCCAATCAAAGGACTTATCTTGGACTGGCTTGCCAGAATTCCAAGAGGAGGAGTTTATTCCTCCACCTAGAGTGACTTCCCCAGTTGAGGAATATCAGCAAAAGCTGACTGACCTAGAAGAGTGGAAGAAAGCAAACCACACTTTGTTTGTTAAGGGAGGGTTATTGTGTGAAAGTCCAAATGAGCCCACACCAATCACGAGCCTTGATACTAAACCTATTAAGATCACACACCCTACCACTGGCAAAGCTGTTGACCTTGGCCCACAATCTGTTAGAAAACCTAGTGTTAAATATGCAGAGATGTATAGAAATTCTAGGTCACCAAAAAGCCAAGTAAGTAATCATGGAACAGGCTTCTTTGCTTCTAGACCTAAGACTATGTCTAGAAAAGCTTGTTATACATGTGGTAGCTTCTCACATTTGGCCTACAAATGTGTCAATGCTTCCAATGTCAACGCTGACAGGAACCATTTCAGCGCTGACAAAAGTCAACATAGGTCAAACACTGTCAGACCCAATACCTTTGTGAACAAAAGTTCACAAGTTGTTAGACCAGCCCCATTCTTTTCTAGAGGGTCTAACACACAAGGCCTAAGACCTTTTCAAAAGTCAAATACTTGGTCAAATAGGCAATGGGTTCCTGTAGCAAACCCTAGGTTCAACGCTGATAAGAGCAATCGGGGCGCTGACAAGAGAAATTTCAGCGCTGACAAACCTAGGTATTTGCAGCCACAGGGAAATAGGTCTAAAGCTTCTACTAGCTTAACATGGAGACCAAAACAAGACCAGAACCCTAATAATACTGGTATTTCTATGACATGCAACAGGTTTCATTATATTTCAAAGGCATTGTCAACACCAATTGGGGTTAACTGGGAATTTCATTCAAACAGGGATGAAAATGGGGTTGTTATGAGAACCAAGTCTGTTCTTGTTGAACAACCAAATGAATCCAAGTCTTCCAAGGCTTGGGTTCCCAAAGAAAACTAATGTGTTTTCTTTATGTGCAGGGCATTCAGAAGAAGATCAATGACTATGGATACTGGGATAGTGGATGCTCAAGGCACATGACTGGAAAGGAAGACTATCTGACCAATTTCTCTCCTATTCAAGATGGTGATAAGGTATACTTTGGAGGTGGATACGGCACAATCACAGGAAAAGGAACCCTTGTCACCAACAATCTTAGGTTTGATAATGTCTTCTTAGTGAAAGACCTGGATTATAATTTGTTTAGTGTATCACAAGTGTGTGATAACAAAAATAAGGTTCTTTTCACAGATACTGAGTGCTTGGTGTTAAGCAAAGATTATAAGCTCCCTGATGAGAAATGCATAGATTTTAGAACACCAAGGCATAAAGACATATATAATGTGAATCTTAATGGAATTAAGGTAAATAATAAAATGTCATGTCTGTATGCTAAGGCCTCAGTAGATGAAAGTAATCTTTGGCACAGGAGACTAGGGCACATAAACTTTAAGAATATTAATAGGCTTGTGAGGCTTGGTTTAGTTGATGGTTTGCCTGAAAAGGCTTTCCACAATGACCACTCTTGTGTTGCATGCCTTAAGGGCAAGCAGCACAAGGTCTCATTCAGGTCTAAACAGGTGCACTCTAGTACTAAACCCCTTCACTTATTGCATATGGACCTCTTTGGTCCTACTAATATAGAGAGTTTGAAGGGTAAATCATATTGTTTTGTCATTACTGATGATTACTCCAGGTTCACATGGACTTTCTTTTTAGCTAAGAAAAGTGAAACTGCCCTAAGTCTGATTAATTTCATTACCCAAATTGAAAAGAAGAATGGTAATGAGGTCAAAATTATTAGAAGTGACAATGGGGGTGAGTTTAGAAATCAGTTATTAGATGATTTTTGTGCCAAGAAAGGGATTACTAGGCAGTTCAGCATAGCTAGAACTCCTCAGCAAAATGGAGTTGCTGAGAGGAAGAATAGGACCCTTATTGAAGCAGCCAGAACCATGTTGGCTGATGCCCACTTTCCTATAGCTTTTTGGGCTGAAGCTGTTAACACAGCTTGCTATGTTCAAAATAGGGCATTGGTCAACAAGATACATAATAAGACACCTTATGAATTACTTTGGGGAAGGAAGCCAAATATTGGTTTTCTGAAGCCTTTTGGTTGTCATGTAGTTGTGTTAGAAACTAGTGAGGCCCTAGGTAAATTTGATTCAAAAGGTGATGAAGGCTACTTCATGGGTTATTCAGTGCAGAGTAAAGGATATAGGGTTTACATTAAAAAGGAAAAACGTATACTTGAAAAAGTACATGTTAGGTTTTTAGAGAGTAAACCTAGTGATCCTGAGAGTGGTCCAAATTGGTTGTTTGACTTAGAACCTTTGTCTAGAGCTTTAAATTATATGCCTGTTACTGATCCAGACATTGTGAAGGTAACTTCAAGTGTTTTGGAAAAGAGAATTGGTAATGTTTCAGGTATACAGGTTGCTAAGGAGGATGGACCACCAGCAGTTATATCATCTCCCACACAAGAATTTGTTACACTTCCTATATGGACAGATGAGTATTATGCTGCTGCTACTGCTGCAAGGAATGATAATGGTGGAGTTCAGATACCACCAACTACAAACATGCATGATTCTTCAGGCGCTGACAAAGGGAAATCAAGCGCTGACACGACCAATTCAGACGCTGATGGCTCCAACGCTGACAACACCAGTTCAGGCGTTGTTAGCCCAAACGCTGACACACAAGGATCAGACTTTGGAGACACCTTTACACAGCTTTTCTCTTCTCATTTTGAACAGGGTGGACCTTCCAATATCCATGAAGAGATTCCTGTTGATGAAGAAGAAACTGAAGAAGATATTGGCAACATGGAGCGTGAAATTGAGGACACCAGACTTTTTGAAGGAGGAGTTCTCACTTCCACAGCTAAAGATCACCCCACATCTCAAATCATAGGTGATGTTATGGCTCCAGTTCAGACAAGAAGATCCCATCAAGGTCTTGGTGGATTTATTGCCAATATACACAAGAAGGTTGATACCCCTCTTGTACAAGCATGTTTGTTTGCCTGTTTTCTGTCACAGGAAGAACCCAAGAAATTTTTTGATGCTCTCAAGGAACCAAGTTGGGTGGAAGCAATGCAGGATGAGCTTCACCAATTTGCTATACAGGATGTTTGGGAGCTGGTTGATTGTCCTAGATATGTGAGACCAATTGGGACAAGATGGGTTCTAAGGAACAAGAAAGATGAAAGAGGCATTGTGGTCAGAAACAAGGCACGTTTGGTAGCTCAGGGTTATACACAAGAGGAAGGAATTGATTATGAAGAAGTTTTTGCACCAGTTGCAAGAATTGAAGCTATAAGAATTTTCTTAGCTTATGCTTCTTGCATGAATTTTACTGTTTATCAGATGGATGTGAAGAGTGCTTTCCTCTATGGCACAATTGTTGAGGAGGTTTATGTAATGCAGCCTCCTGGTTTTGAAGATCCTGAGAATCCAGACAAGGTTTATAGAGTAAAGAAGGCAATGTATGGCCTTCATCAAGCCCCAAGAGCATGGTATGGTACATTGTCCACCTACTTGGTGGAAAATGGTTTCAAGAGGGGCACCATAGATCAGACACTGTTTACAAAGAAGAAAGGAAAACATGTGTTGCTTGTGCAGGTCTATGTTGATGACATCATTTTTGGGTCTACTGATCCAAAAATGAGTGAGGATTTTTCCAAGCTCATGACAGATAAATTCAAGATGAGTGCAATGGGTGAGATGAACTTCTTTCTAGGTTTACAAGTTCAGCAGAAAGAAGATGGTATCTTCATCTCCCAGGACAAGTATGTAGCTGAAATCTTGAAGAAATATGGTTTTTTTCCACATGAGAAGGAGGCTTCTACTCCTATGGACAGACAATACCCCTGGGGAAAACTTGGAGCTGGAAAGGAAGTGGATGTTAGGCACTATAGATCAATGATTGGTTCATTGATGTATCTTACAGCCTCAAGACCTGACATCATGTTTGCTGTGTGTGCATGTGCACGCCATCAAGTGACTCCCAAAGAATGTCACCTTTTTGCTGTGAAGAGAATTTTTAGGTACTTGAGATGTTATCCAGATCTTGGATTATGGTACCCAAAAGATTCTCCCTTGGATCTTATTGCATATTCAGACAGTGATTATGGTGGTGACAAGTTTGATAGGAAATCCACAACTGGTGGATGCCAATTTCTTGGGAGCAGATTAATATCTTGGCAATGCAAGAAACAAACAGTGGTGGCAAACTCTACAACTGAAGCAGAATATGTGGCTGCAGCTGCTTGTTGTGGACAAGTCTTATGGATTCAGAACCAGCTGTTGGATTATGGGTATAATTTTATGCATACCAAGATTTTTGTAGACAATAACAGTACTTTATGCATTATTAAAAATCCTGTACATCATTCTAAAACCAAACACATAGAAATTAGACATCATTTTATAAGAGATTGCTTTGAGAAAGGTTTAATACAACCAGATAGGGTAGATACTGAAGATAATGTAGCAGATTTATTAACTAAACCTTTTGATGCTGGAAGATTTCAATATTTGGTAACAAATATTGGAATGGTTAATCTCACTTAATATGTGTTTTGGAACATTTTTGTAAAAGTATGTACAGGATAATGCATTGTTATTGGTCTTTGTGATGATTTAGATTTTCCACATTCTTTTTCTAACACTGACAAAGGTAAATACAACGCTGTCAAGTGTTATTTTGCCGTTGTTGGAGATATTATGGTCTAACGCTGACAAGAGTTCCTTCAACGCTGATAAGTGTTGTCGGGACGCTGTTAGCAACAAGTGTTAGTTTTGTGGTTTTCATCTAAATGTGCAGGTAATGGTAGCTTTATACCATTGGATACAGAGTTGCTTATGGATCTTTGAAGAGCTATTTGGACATGTTTTGTTTATGGATGATGGTTGGAATATTTATATTCCTATCTTGACATAAATTTTTAATGTTCATATATGTATTTTGAGAACTCATGTATCATAGTTTAAGGGGAGGTTTAAGGAACCTTTAGGACTCTTGGGTATTCTTAGAATACTCTCATCACAATTCTAGATTGTGTCCACAGGTGAGTATGGGTTAGTTTTACTAAACCATGAGGCACTGTAGCATGCATAGTATATCAACTTTGCATGCTGCCAAGACATTTTTGACTTAGAATTGGTTATGGTCTGATGGGAGGCTTGGGAATCCTTTTGATATGGGTTTTACCTGGGAGTAACAAGGATTTTATGAGGTAACTTGGTTGTTAAGAATTTTGGTTAGCAAGGGACACTAGAGGACTGTTATGTCTATCTTGCTTATGCAAGTGTGCATAACTGGACAGTGCTTGCCGCCCTATGATAATTATCAGATTTTGGTTATCTTCTCTAGGATAAATTACTTGTTAAGGTCATTGTTCACTTTTTAAAACAATTTTATTTTTGGACGCTGACAAGATTTTTCCAAGCGTTGTTGTGACCAAAATGGACGCTGACATGGCTTTAGGCGAACGTTGACAGGATTATAGCCGTTGGGCGTTGATGGGTTATATTTGACCGTTGACAAACAATGGGACCTACCCAGTTGTAACTTTTTGACATATTTTCAAGCCGTAATTTTAGGAGTTGTTACTTTCATTAAATGCATGAGATAACTTATAAACTTTTTCAATATTTTCATGATTGATTTTTGAAAATCTTTGCCTATTTTTGGGCCAATCACGTGCATTCATACACTCCTATAAATTTGGCTCCTATTTTAAACAGGGTCTCTATAATTCTTGTCTAACACTTTTCTCTTATCAACCTTCATCTTTTATACATCAACTTAACAGCTTTCATCAATGGCACCCAGATTTAACTCAGCAGAATTGGATTTGGGGTTCAAGTCTCAACACAACATGATTGCATATCTTGTTGCTGATAATACTTTGTTCCCTGAATACACACAGATGGTGGAGTATTTGAATGCATCCCCATTAAGGTATGCTCTTTCTCATGCCCCACTCATTCCAGTCACACACATTAAACAGTTTTGGAACACTGTCAGTTCCTCAACAGTTAATGGAGTGACAACATTGAATTCTATTGTACATGGGAGACCTTGGGTGGTTACTGAGGCCTTGGTACGCCAGGCCTTGCATCTTAATGATGCTGATGGTATAACCATGCTTCCCATATCTGAAATAGAACAAGGGCTAAGGGCTTTGGGATACCCTATTCCTGATGAAGGTACTCTAAATAAGTACCATAAGCAGGAATTTCCCCCAGCCTGGAAGTACCTAATTCACATTCTTCTTCAGTGTTTGAGTCCCAAATGTACTGCACACAATGAGATCAATAGATCCATTGCATCTGCTATTGTGTGTATTGCAACAGGGCAAAATTATAATTGGTCTAAAATGATTTTTGAAGGAATGTGTAAAAACAAGGGGACAAAAATGACTTTAGCTTATCCCCGTTTTCTGCAAATGGTTTTTGATGCTCAAAGATATTGTTCAAGGGATCACAATGACTTTTATAAGATTCCTGAACAAAAGAAGGCTATTTTTACCAAGATGAATTCACCACCTCATAGAGACCTACCATTAACCCCAGCCATGCTTGCTGTTATTTCAGCAGCACAACCCCAACCAGACCCCCAACCTCATATTGACCCTCAACCACAACTTGAGCCTATCCCTGAACCTTTACCCTCACCTGACCAAATGCAAATAGACCAAAATCCCTTTGACGCTGACACATCTAATGTGGGCGTTGATATGCCTGTTTCCAACATTGACACCCAACCATCACAATCCCAAACACCCCTTAACCAACCTACATCTACACCATCTTCTACACCATCGTCCACACCACCAGAATATAGGTTGATTAAACGCCAAAGGACTGCTGGAGTGTTCTCCTCTGGTGGTCCTAGCCATGTAGCAGAGAGAACCACCACCACAAGTGTGGCTGGTGACCTGGATGAGGCTGGGACTATTGGTTCTGGCTTAGAAGCTGGCCAAGACAGTCCCACCATAATTAAGTCCTCATCCATGCCCAATGAACCTAACTTGGGAGGTCAAATTCCCATTTTGGAAGAGGGCAGACTGGAACCAATGACGCTTTTAGAATTGACGGCTGTCTGCATTAGCTTGCAAAAGCAAAATGCAGACTTGGTACAAATTGTCAGTAACCAAGGCCTTGAACTCAAAGAATTGAGGGAGAGGATTGTTGTTTTGGAGAGTGCTCATTCAAGGGGAGGTATGGAGGAGTCTTCCAAAGGGGAGGAAGCAAGAAATCTGAGTGATAAGAGCAGTCAAGATGGTCAATCATTGGATATTGCTGAAGCTCTTACTAGTTTGAAGGAACAAAAAGGTTTTGATACGTCCTTAATCTCTCCAACAAATTTAAATTTATCATTTACAGATATGCTGAGAGAGGTTACACAAGGCGCTGAGGGAAAATATTTAAGCGTTGATAAGACAAGTTTGGACGCTGACAGAAGTATTTTGGGCGCTGATAGAGGAAATTTGGGCGTTGACAGATCTGCATATGGAGGTGATGTATTCCAGTCATCATCTATCATCAAAGATGTTCCTACTCAGGTATTATCATCTACCTTACCAACAATTGAACCAACAGATAAGGGTAAGGGTAAGTTGGTAGAAGAAAATGTTCCAAAGAATGCAGCTCAGGTTGAATTTGATAGAAGGTTGGCTGAGCAAATGATGGAACAAGGTGAGAAGGAAAAGTCACCATTTGTTGTGACTTCTGAGGAAGAAAGTGATGGAGGCAGCTCAGATTCAAGTGTGATGATTGTTGAACCAGAAAGACTTGAGTATGGTGATGAGCTTGCTAGGGAAAGGCTGAGAGATTTGAAGTTGCAAATTGATTTTGATATGCCAGAGGTAGTTCAGATGTACAATTCTTGGGAAGAAAGCTGCATGGATAATCCAGACTTGACCATTTCTGATCAGATATGGGGTTTGGAAATTCTTCTTAGAGTTCAGCAGGATTGTAAGGTAATGTTGAAGTACAGGGCAAGCAACATTCTCTCTGAATTGAAAAGGGATAGAAGGAAGCTCTATTTTATGTTGCTCAAATGTCATGGAGTTGGATGGACACATCAAAAGCTGAAGGCTTTGACATTTGATGAGTTGGAACATAGGGCTTATCCTATTTGGGTGAAAGTGCAGGAAGAGAACACTTTCAGACTTCTTTCAGATGAAAGAAAGGAGCAACTTGCAGAAGAGATGGCAATCAAGAAAGCTATGATAGTCCCTAGACCAGTGAAGAAGGGATTTGTTCTTGAGTTTCCAAAAGATATGTCTCAACTGTATCCAAGTGAAGCAATCATTAGAAAGAGCCTCAAGCTCTCCCCATTAGAAGCTTCAGATATGGTTCATGTGTTACCACTAGATTCCAGGAATCCAATTATAAGTTATGAGGAAGATGAATGTGGATTCTGGAAAATTGGAAGATTTGGCAAGGAGGTACACACTTTTACCACTCTCATATCTTTATTTGCAAGTTGTGACAGAGAAGACTTGGTAGACCTTTGGAGGTTGCTAGAGACCAAGTATGAGGCTGAAGCACCAACTTCAGCCAATGGAATAAAACTTTGGACCACATTCAAAAGAATGTGTGGGACAAATGAAGAAGATCCTGAAATATGGAAGGATCTTGAAGATGACCTCAGTGGTCTTCAATGGAGATTATATTCAGCTGCTGGTGTATACCATTTGAGTTCTACAAAGTTTGCTGAGTATTTACTTGTAGATGCTCAGTATTTCATATCCAAGGCTGTTTTGGAGAAGATGAAGGACACCCAGTTGGAGATAGATTACACAAGTGACGTGGCAAAGAATTTGATCAGATTTATTTATTACCAATATGATAAGGTTTGTCAGACTCCTCCAAGTTCTTAATGTTTATTCAGAAACTTGATCATAAGAGTGGATATCAAGTTTAGGGGAGGATTGTTGGGAATAAATTTAGGCCAGAACACTTGAACGCTGACAGGAACAACTCAAGCGTTGACAAGAGCAAAGTGAGCGCTGACAGCATAAGCGTTGACAAGATAAAGTCAAGCGTTGATAGATTGAAGACAAACACTGATGGAAGTTGTGAGCTACACGTATATTATATTCTAGATTACTTCTAGTAAGGATAGAAACGACAATGTATTTTCTATGTTTATCTTTACCTAGAATAGTTGATTTGTAGCTTATTGTACAAGACTTCTTGTTCTATAAAAGGAGATCTTTTAGGTTAATGTTTAATATCAGTTTTCATAGTATTCGCAAGTTAAACCTTTCATTGTAATCAACACGATTATTCTAATACAAGTGAAAGTTTGTTTAACATCATTGTGTTTTAGATCAAGTGTTAATTCCGCATAACACTTTGTTACTTTATTCATAAGCAAAGGTTTCTCTACGTGTAGTACTTGATCTAATCTCGTATACACAAAGCTAATCGATCTAAGTTTGGGATCAACATATCTTTCCAGTAGGAACCCACCTAATACCTATTGTTTTGAAGGTTCTACCCGTTGGTATCCACCTAAGACAAGGTCGAGGAGACATAGTTTTCTCATGCACAGCGGAAGACTTAGTTGGAGAAAACCTATTTCCTTTAGGGTTCCGTCTCTGAGGTGCTCTAGCTTTTTGGTTCACCTTGTTCAGGACTTTAGTGATACAATCATTATGAATGGCATTAAACACGCATTTGTTACATTTCGTGCAAACAAAGTGCTTAGCATCTGAGAAGGCTCTAGAGTTCCTAGGGTTGGCAGAATTGTGCACATCATAGAAGGGTCTAGAATTCCTAGATGTGTGAACAACGCTCCTAGGTTGTGGTTTGGTCCTATCTCTTGCTTGTGTCTTGTTTTTAGCATCCTCTAGATAGCTTTTGTGACCCGCTTCATTTGAACTACGCCTAGGTATGTTCTTGGATCTATTTCTAGAGTTGGTTGAAGCATTCATGTGATCGGGCTTTGCAGAAGCGAATTTTCTGAAGGAGGGTCTAGATTGTGGAGTGACTGGTTTAGGAAAATTGCTACGCACGTCAACTTGGGATGCAAACCTCAGATTCGACGTTTTTAGTCGTTCAGATTTAAACGCATTCGGTTGTCTAGCAACTGAGCGATTTCTGACTGGTTGAGAAGGAGGTTTCCCCAAGACTGACTGTTTTACTAACTTAGTATCCACACTATTTCCTTTTAGTTTCCTTAATTCATTTTTCACCGCTGTCAATGCAAAAACCTTTTCCTGAATCTAAGCCTTTAATTGCTCATTTTGTAGAAGTAATTGAGCGACAGGTTGTTCTAACTTAATGTTCATATTATCAAATATGGCGTTATCAGCATTCGCATCATTACTATCTACAATGTCGATAGGTTGCACAGATAATTCAGTTAATGAAGCAGGCGGAGGACTTGGATTTTGAGAAGCCAACTTTGATTCTAACAAATTTATTTGTTTCACAAAATGTTCTTTTTCCATGTTAAAATCTTGAATCTTACGATCCAATTTTTGTTCAAGAACAACATTTGCTTTTTCAAGTTTTTCAAAGTAAGCCTCAAATTTGTTATTTTTCTTTGAAAAGTCGAGTTTGGCATCCTCAAAATCTTTAGTCTTCTGAGCTAACAGAATTTCAAGCTCGTGAATCTTAGAATCAACATCCTGAGAAGTCTCTCCTCCATTAGTACTCGTATCTGATGAATCAGGTGTGGTATTGCTATCAACCTTTTCCACTAGATACGTGTCAAGAATGGGTTCAGACTGCTCAGTATGTTGA
The DNA here is from genome assembly GCA_025667525.1 of Glebionis coronaria. Classification (NCBI taxonomy): domain Eukaryota; kingdom Viridiplantae; phylum Streptophyta; class Magnoliopsida; order Asterales; family Asteraceae; genus Glebionis; species Glebionis coronaria. The sequence continues at coordinate 268,684,595 of CM046874.1, forward strand.
GAGACATCGTATTCAGCATTTAAATGTACCATAGCCGTTGGCTGATCATCATAAATGGGTCTGATATCCGCATCATTGGTTGTTTGATCATTCCCTGAGCTGGTACTGATATGTTGCGTTTCTGATTCTGTCCCGCTGCTCTCTGTATCAACCAAATAAGCATCCAATGCTTGATCTATATCGACAGTGCTCTCTTTCGTCTGCATCAGTATTTGATTCACCCTTCTTTGAAAGTGCCTTTGATGGCGTGTTCTTTCAGCAATTGACTTCTTTATGTTGCTCATATGTTGAAGAAGTGTCTCTTTGAACGCTTGAAGATCTACGAGAGTATATTTGGTAAAGTATGTGCTTGTGAACTCTCGATCGTTTTTGGATAAGCCACTTGAGTCAATGAATTGCTGGAACTGATTGTTGAGAGCTAAAAGGACCTCCATGGATATATCTTCGTGAAAATCGTCTCTATCAAGTTCTTGTTGAAGATGGTCCACATTAAGTAGCATCGTTCTGATGAATGTCTCAACATCTTGACCAAATAGTAGAAAGAATACCCGTTTGAATCCAATTTCAAGACGAGTGCCTTTTAGGTCTTCTCTTGAAAGAACCTGAAGGTGTGACTGAAGCAACGTTATGTGTTCCATGCATCTTTCTTTTGCTTTCGACATCTTGTATTTGATTGCATGAACGGTTTTGGTGGTAGAATCCTTGTTAGAAGGTTTACTGATTGGAGTCTCAGTATTTGTCTGAACCTCTGGATTCTGCATCTTCTCTTTATTCATCTCAGTCATGGACGTTGTTGGTGTTGAATCCACGAAGATGTCCATTGAACGGATGTCTCGAAAAAGATATGATGTGTATGGATTACGGATCTTAGTGGATGTGTTGTGATTTGATTGTGGTTGAAATTCCGAAAATTCCAATTTTTTTTTTTAGTCCGACAATAAATTACTCAGTCCGACAAAACGGTAAGCCGGAAAAATTTTGAATCGCCAAATTTTGAAATCGAGTTAGAAATAGCCAAAAACTAGTAGGGAAAAAAATTTGAAAAGTGAAAAATTTTGACAAAAATAAAACCTAAAATTGGCCTAAAAATTTGAATTTTGGTCCGAAAATTCGAATTTTTGGTCGAAAATTTTTTTGCTTCGCCAAAATTTGAAATTGAAGCTTAAATGGCCTAAAAATGGTCTAGGAAAAAATAAATTTTTCTAAAGTTGTCCCGCCAAAAAACTCTTTTTTTTTTTTTTAATCTTCGTGTAAACGGTATTCCTAAACTAGTCTAGATAGTGGCTAAGTCTAAAAATTACTCAAACAAAATATCCATCGGAATGTCCATCGGAATAACCTTGATCGGAATACCCTAATCGGAATGTCCTTGTCGGAATGCCAAATCGAAATGTCAAATCGGAATGTCCAATCGGAATGACCAAATCGGAATGACCAAATCGGAATGTCCAATCGGAATGACCAAATCGGAATGTCCAATCGGAATGACCAAATCGGAATGTCCAATCGGAATGACCAAATCGGAATGTCCAATCGGAATGACCAAATCGGAATGACCAATCGAAATGTCCAATCGGAATGTCCAATCGGAATGTACCCAAAATCGGAATCCCTAAACCCTATTCCGATTACACTAATCGGAATGTGCTATAAACCCTTTTCCGATGACCTGATCGGAATAATTCCCACTTTTCTCGGACAAAACTCAACCAATTCGTGATTTTAAGCCAAAAAATGATCAAAACACCCAAATTTTTTGTGTTTTTAGCCAAAGTAACAATACCAAATCTCTACCACAACTATGTAGAAGATTTGTATCAAGAAAAAACCATAAAAACACAAGAAAAATTTTTTGGACGTGATATATAGATCAAAATGACCACGAAAAATCAAGAACACACCACACGAATCTTCAATCACCTATCCACTATAGGCTCTTGATACTAAATGTTATTCCCATTTAATCCATAACACAAGATTTAGAAGAGATATTTAGAGAGAGAAAGAGAAGAAAGTAGAGAGAGAAACAAGAGAGAATTGGAAGGTTAAACACTTTTAGAGAGAGAAACAAAATGGTAACCAACACCCTCTTCCACACATGGAAGAGGGTTTATATACCCTTGGCCTTTTGGGCCGTGGGCTTTGTTTCCTTGGGCTGGGCTTGGCTTTGCTTTGGGCGTACGCCCCTAACTTATACAATATTAGCTTAAAGTCCAAGCCCGGTTTTCCCGACTAACCTATTACAATACAAGACCTTTTAACGACTAAGATGACCTATTACATTCTTGTTCGACTATATAAAATATAGGGCTAACAAAGTGGTTCTTGGAGATTTTTGAGTTAGTTATAGTCTAGAATTATATTTCTCAAAATTAAGTTTTTGACTCAAGTTTATAAAAATCATTTTGTAAAAATAACCTAGTTCTCTATAACTACACCTCTGATACCAATCTGTCACACCCCCAATTTATCAGAGTAAGGTAATGCAATGGGGTGCGACGATCATGATTATCACAAGATATAGATACAAAGAACGACTATTTAAAAGCCGTTTTCGTTTAATTAAAAACATAAACTTGTTCGGAAGCGAATTACACAAGATCAAATAAAGCATTGTTTCAAAGACTTCAACATTGTTTTCAAACATCCAAAATACTAGTCACGACCATTTTATTAAAATCTCCAAAGCATAACCACGTCACTCCTCCGTCTTGATACCTGAGAAAAACATTGCTAAAACGTCAACACAAAGGTCGGTGAGTTCATAGGTTTAAGTTTAAATAGCGTGATGAACCATAAGATTTTCAAGGAAACCGGCATATAATCTTATAACAAATACTAGATTATAATAAAAAATATACGTTTTAATAACCTACGCCTAAGCTCATGACATCGAAGCGTTAACCTAAACCGACAAGATATAACAAGAGCCTGAGCAAATGCCCATTCCTAAGCATTTGTAACACCTCAAATGTAAGTGTACCTAACTTTGGCCATACAACTAAATTAGATAGGGAGGTTAATCCTGATAGATCTATCCATAACATTCGCGCTTAAAAAAAGTAATTAACGGTTCATGATAGTGGGCTAAAAGGCAACATGGGATGGCGGGACTTAGATATCATGTAGGCAAACATATGAGTTTTTAAGGCACTTATGTTCATCCATTAAAACAAGCAATGTTCTCACCCCGAAATAATTAAACAATTAAAAGTGAGGCTATGAAACTCACCTTGATGAAGTAGTAAATATGATCAAGAAAGATAGCTCGGTAAATCAAGGCATGCAAAACGATGCGCAACAATCTACTCGTAACCTAAGCAAAATATCCGTACTTAGGCTAAATACAAGTAATAATCACGTACGAATCACTTGGTCGATAATTTATACTTGCTCTTGATTAATAAAATATTTTCATACATTTTTCTCGTTCAACAAATTTAGTCACGGGGTCAAGTTTGGGTCTCAATATCTCGTTAATTAATGGTCCAAAAAATAAACGGGTTCTTGTTATGAAAACTAGGCCGCGAGGTCGTCTCTATTTGATAAATATCATATGTTTATGAAGCCTCTAAGTATATAATATAATTAGCCAAAGTAGTAAGCTCCTAACAAAATAAACAAGTATAGTTTCATTTAATTATAAGTGTAAATCGATCACCTTTGGAGATTTATTGTGGGTTCGTTACCTAACTTTAAGACAAACCGAAAGTTGTTTTAAAAACTAGGACGTGTCAAATTTCACAAGCTATTTTTATATCTTTGGGCGAAAGTCATTAGGTTGGTTAAAACTAAGCATGAAATATGGGATTCGGGTAAGTTAACTCCCATTATAAAAGACTTGTGTTAAACTTTAAATGTGTTTAAAATGGAAAAAAAGTTGTCCACTGCGTTTTCGGTTCTACGCCTCATCCTACGCACATATTGCTAGTATTCTTTTATATTGTGACTAGTGCCTTTCATTTACCTTTACATGTACAGTAAAAAGTACATTGTTTGTTTCTTGTGGTTTTGTCAGCCTAGTCTTACACGCAACAAAGAATGACTCAATTTGTTTGTATCCCTTTTCATACATACACATACATACACACATATAGCATCCCATCATCATTTAAAAAAACAAAGAGGGAGTGCTTGTTGTTTCTTACTTTTCGCAGCAGGCATCCCAAAAGGAGAATAGTGAGTTATCCTAGTACTTGTTTTATTTACAATAAAGTGGTCCATCCATAACCATACACATTCTGTTCACTGTTTTTCGCAGCCCAAACACGAAGGTAGGACTTGTTTACATGCATACATAGACACGTAAAGAGACCACACAATATATCCTTAGCCTCGACGTTAAACTTACACATACATGCATATCACAGCCACCATTTTATACTCACAAGGTTTTAGAAGCACACTTAAGGTGTCCCTGCTTGTGCTACTTGTTCATGCAGGGTACACATACCTATGGTTCACAGTCCTGCTAATATTTCTTGGTCATGTTTACATGCATCCCTACTCGCACAGGAAAGTACACACGGCAACGCAACAACACACGATCATACTTATGAAACATAAGGTCCTCCTGTTACTACCCATGTTCTAACGTGCATGTAGCGATCACATAGCATTTACGGGTTCATACAGATTTAAGTGCACGCAAGGGTTTATGTACAAAAAGGCACGTATACACCTACTAAGTTTTTAGTTTCTGAGATAGAGTTTCATTTATAATTCTTCCTCGTATTTCTACTTTCATTTGTGCCACACATAATATACACTTCACAGTAGATTGCATAAAATCATACTTAGTTCTATACATGGCATAACATAAACAAGCAGGAAAGGTATACATCATACGAATTGGTCTTAGGGCTTAGCATACATACTTGTTTTCATGGCAACCGCACACGTCACAAAACATACAGTCTAAGGAAAAGAAAGGTGTCCCTATAGTTTGCTATATTAGGATAGTCTACACGAAACAGAAAGAGAAAGAAGAGGGTTGCCTACTTTTCATTTACCCATTTAAACATTCACACATACATACTCTGGTTGTAGTGTTTTACCACACCTTTAGGAAAAGGAGGGCAAATAGGGTAAAAGTATTAAATACGACGGTTTAGGAAAACCGTGTACAAATGACCCTAATGAAGTTCGTTTCCCAAGGAGGTATATGTGTGTGACTAAGATGCAAATGATTTGAGATTAATATTGTTTAGAAGGGGATGAGAAAAGAGGATGACGAAGACGTGAAATTAATTACTACGACGACAAAACGTAAAACCGTAAAATGAGCTAAAATAAAAATTAATTCTAAAAATTACCAAAAATTCACCAAAAATCAAAATAAATAAACTAAGAGTTTACCAATGATCAAAACTTTTTCAAACCTTTTAAATAATAAATATTCAATTTTTAAATGCTAATTAAAGCCCTAAAAATGAAATAAATTATCAAAAAGCCCAAATAATGAATATTCAATTGGTAAACCTCTAAAATGACTTAAAAAGATTAAAAACTATTTTTAGAAATTTTTAAACTAATAAAAACTATTAAAAAATAATTTACAAACTATAAAACTTAAATAAATTATAAAAATTAATCTAAAAGTGATAAAATTAATCTAAGAGTTGCAAAATTCCTATTTTAATGTATCTAAGCTAAGAAAAATGTAAAAGGTTGAAAAATGAGAAATTTGAAAAATAATAATAAAATAATATTAAAATAATATTAAAAATCCAAAATTTATAAAAAATTCTAAAAACTTGCAAACTAGTTTATTTTGACCTAATTAAACATAAAATAAAAGTGAAATGACCATAATACCCCTATTGGGCCCTCAAATGGGCTAAAACAAAAAACAGTCCACTTAAATGGGCTTTTTAGCCCAAAAAGTCAAACTTGGCCCAATTGACTTGGAAAAGCCCAATCTGACTCAAAATTCAATTCTAAACACAAAACTCTGAAGGCCCAAAAGCTGAATGTGAGCTTATCACAGCTTAATAAGCAAACAGCTTATTCTTATTGGGCCAGTAAGCCCATTAAGCAATAAGCTAATGCCATAAGCTCTAATTTGACACACAACCTTCTTTTGGGATGCTTAAGAGATCTGTAAAAAGAAATTTTGAAAAAGCACACTCAATAAGCCAGAAATAAGCAAAGTACAATTTTACAAAACGACAAAATAGTCGGGTTTGAGAATTAGGGCACCTCAGGACTTGATTCAACTTGCAAAATGTCACAAATGAACTCAATAAGCCAAATCAATCAACAAAAATCCAATAAGAAACACCAATAAGCCAGAATGAACCAAAAAGCACTTATGAAAAAGTCAATCAAGTTGGTTTTCTAGTCAAACCTAAAAGTCAACACACCAAATGCTCCAATATGAACAAATGGGTCAAATGATGAGCACCTATTACAAAATCCAAGTTGTTTCTGGTTAAAATAAGCTATTATAGCTTATTGATAAGCTAAAACCCAATTAACACTAGCAGTGGCTAGCAGCAGGGGAAAGGAGTTCCCACTGCTTTGACTATTTGACCAAGCTTTTTAGAGAGATTTAGTATGATTCAATTGGAAAAAAGGGCACCCTTGTGATCTGTGAATCACAAGGAGTCAATATCAACAAGAAAATCACAATTTGGTTCACACAATAAGCCCAAATTAATCAAACAGTCACCAGATATTGCACAGACTTGGGAAAATAAGCAGTTATGCACAAATAAGCAGATATAACATGAATAAGCCAACCAAATTCAACAGGATGCATACACAAGCTATATAAACTATGAATAAGCACAAACAAACTTATATCAAGCACTGTAACAAGGTAAAGAAAAAGATCAAAGCAGATTAAGGGGACTGATATGAACTACAAGAACACAAGCCTACTTTGCTGATCTAATTGACCACAGATCCAAATTCAGGCACTCAAATCTCTTTCCCTGGTGATATTAGCTAGGTTTAATCAGTTGTTAGCCCTAGTCTATGATTAGATCTAGGTGTCCCTTAAACCTAAGCCAAATTTATCAAGTAAACAAGATTTTATAGCCCTATTTAGAATCTAGGTATTTCAAACCACAAAATATGCAAATAAGTGACCAAGTATATCAGATACACATGTACCAACAGATAACAACACAAAACCAACACTCAACAAACCACAAATCCTGCTTATGCAGTTAACCCAAACACCCCTTAATAACTTGTTTTGACAAGTTTTCAAAGGATTATCAAGATTTAACCCACAAGTCAAGCTAACAACACCTTAATAACATCAAACCAACACAAGTAAACCAGATTCAACCACAAAATCACAGATTCAAGAACAATCAAACAAAATCACAAATATTCAGAAAATAAAGGAGAAAATGAAAAAAGAGAAGGGTGCAAACCTCCAAGACCTACATCCATGCCCTGGATTATTTGAGCTGAGGTACTAGCAGAACAAGTACCAGCTTCCAATGCTGCTAAGATGAACAAACAATAAAGTGAGATCAAATAACCAATACTTTCTGATTTTTGAAACACAGGCCTTATCAATTAAAACCTTGCCTCAAAAACCTTCAAACATTAAAATGGAACTCAGAATTAGGCTATTCTAACACCAACTTTTAATAAACAAGAACAAGATTTCATAAATTTCTGAAAATCAAATTTTTTTTAAAAAGGGATTACAAAGATTGATAGCCTAAAACTGGAACAAAAGCTCTCTCACATGTTGAGGAGTCTTTTTATAGGCAAATGCTAGTTAATCACTGTTCATAAACCCTAGAAGTGAATTTCCTATAATGTCCTTGAGGTCTTCTAGACGATTCTTGGTTATGAGCTGTCCAAAATGATCCTGAGTGTTCATTTTAGCTTTGTGATGAAGCAATGACTCTCAGCTGTTGATTTGGCCACGTTGGATAACTTGGAGGTGAAGTTGTTCTCTGATTGGTTGAAAGGGAATTGGGGGTGGGGTCCATAGTGAGTGCGAGTGAGGGTTTTTGATGTGGGATGAGTTTCTGCATGTGTGAATCACACATGTGCCAGGGTAATTGAAATTAACCCTTTGTTTTAAGTGAGTAAATTCTGGGTGGTGAAAAGGTGAACAGTGGTAAGTTTGATCCGATTTTGGGGGAAAGTTGTCTGTTTGGCGCAATCTTGGTTTAAATGTTTCACTTGCTCACTTTTAGTCCTTGGTTTTTGGTAAAACATGTATAAAAGGAATTTCAGCCCCATAAAACGCATTCCTTTGTTATTCAAGTTATGGTTTTCACACTTTTGGCACAAGACTTTGGTAAAAAGATATCAAGGGTTGTTTTTGCCATTTTTGGATACTTGAGGGACTGATCTTGGACATTGTTGATCTTCAAAGGTCTTCAATGTAACTTTAACTCCATAAGGGACCATAATTGACAAATTAGATTTGATGAGGGACTAATCTTGCCATTTCTTCAAAGTTAAAGGACCTTTTGTGTAATTTTGGCAAACTTAAGGGACCAAACTTGTAATTATGAATTCACAAGGGTTTTAAGTGTCATTTCTTCATTCATTGAGGATCACTATTGCATATCTTCAAGTCTTCAAGGGTAACTGTTGGATAAAACATGATCTAGGGCCCGGTTCTTTGTACGGCTTCGTTTCTCGTGTCCGTTTTTCCTTGTTTCTTGTGATCTTTTGTCTTTTTCACGATATCCATACCTAAAATACACAAGTAAACAAACACAAGCATATATATGGTATTTTATGACATTTTTATGCATTTAAATCCCGAAAAGAACGATGAGATCATGTATAAATGCCATCTCATCACTCCCCCATACTAAGCCATTGTCGTGCCCTCACGCAATGCTAGAATAAAGTATCTAAACATCACCAAAGTTCAATTTTATTAACCTTTATTGAAAAGTAAAAGACTTGCAACAATACTACGAAGATGTGTAAAGACATAATGTATGATTTTCATCACAAATGTGACTTTTAGGGTCAAAGAATAGAAACAAGTAAATGTCCCTTAGAGTAAACTTCGTCATCCTTGATTGTCATACATTCCATGCTAAGTGCAAAAACGAGATCATTGTTGGTACAAGTCACAATGCTAACACTACTCATACGTCCAAATTGTGTAATACTTTTTTTCCCCCAATCCTAGTTATTATAAAAGGAAATGGGTTACTAGCCTTTTTTAACTATTTGTCATGGATCACAAGTGATTCATATTGACTTATTTCAGTAGTTATTAGTCCGAAAGCAAAGTAGCACGATTTGATCGATAGTTAGCCGAAGGACAAAATCTTTTAAAACGGCTTCTCGTGTATCTCCTTAAGTTCATATCTTGGCATAACTCGTTTCACGATTTGAGACCTTTCTCGGACCGATATTTGGCATGTACTTCATACTTCAAATCTTGGGAAGACGTTCTTGAAATTATGGTCTTCTCTTCATATAATTGGAATTTCTTCACTTGACGTTCTTGAGAGATTCTTCATATTTGGACCACGACTTCATCATTTTTTTTTCAATCTTTATTTTGGACTTTGATATACAACGATCCGCCTCATTTTCGAACTTGGATATATTCATCCTCATACCTTGTAAGGGTCTTTTTGGATAGACTTTCTCCATGATCTTTAGGGGAGTAATTGCTTTTCGTCGTGTGTCTCGATCCTTCATATTGATTTAGGAATAATGATACTTCACATCATCTTGGATCTTTAGCAACAAAATAGAGCTCCTCATGCCTTGTTAGGGCCTTTTTGGATCATCACCAATCTTCGCGTCCGCTTCAGTAAGTTATGCCTTGGCTATGAACTCTATTCAACCCCGAGCAACTTTTAAACGATCTTGCGCTAGAGGCTAAGTAACCTTTCAAATCGTACGACCTTACTTATTGCAATTATTTTTATTCCTAATGCATTTATCTTATGGGAAGAAAAAGCCACAATTAAAAACATATGAGTTTTTGAAAGAACATTTTCATGTTCTACGTTTAGCATGATCACTTGTCTAACTCTATCATCTCTCGTTCTTCACTATATAAAGACCTCTAATTAAAGAGACTCGTGAATACTTAGCCATGCAAGTCAAAATTAAGCCAAATTTGGATTAGCTTTCACTAAGACTATATCAAATCAAAGTTTTGGGTTTTCAAGCCACCTATAGGATCTTGCACTTTCTTGGACTTTTTCAAGTTTAGAAATGCATTTTATAGTTCCCTTGATAAGTGACTTTCTAGGATCAATTATAGGAACTTGCGAAAAGTTCTTGTTCTTAACCCGAATGAGCTAAGACTTTCGCGTTTTAAAGCTCCCTATATAAAAGTCTAGAAAAACTTGAATTGAGCGGGTTAAGGAATCTAAATGGCTCCAAATGCCCATCAAGTCAAAAATTAGCTCTTATTCTACCCAGCGGAAAATATACATTCGTGTCTTAAAAACACTTATGAAAACTTAAGAAATTTTTTATAATTTGGCCATTTTTAGCCTTATTAGCAACAAAACAAAACGTTGAAAGTTGGAAAGCGTGAGGGCGTAGCAAAGCAAGTATAGGCAAATGCTAGCTAATCACTGTTCATAAACCCTAGAACAAAAGCTCTCTCACATGTTGAGGAGTCTTTATATAGGCAAATGCTAGCTAATCACTGTTCATAAACCCTAGAAGTGAATTTCCTATAATGTCCTTGAGGTCTTCTAGACGATTCTTGGTTATGAGCTGTCCAAAATGATCCTGAGTGTTCATTTTAGCTTTGTGATGAAGCAATGACTCTCAGTTGTTGATTTGGCCACGTTGGATAACTTGGAGGTGAAGTTGTTCTCTGATTGGTTGAAAGGGAATTGGGGGTGGGTCCATGGTGAGTGCGAGTGAGGGTTTTTGATGTGGGATGAGTTTCTGCATGTGTGAATCACACATGTGCCAAGGTAATTGAAATTAACCCTTTGTTTTAAGTGAGTAAATTCTGGGTGGTGAAAAGGTGAACAGTGGTAAGTTTGATCCGATTTTGGGGGAAAGTTGTCTGTTTGGCGCAATCTTGGTTTAAATGTTTCACTTGCTCACTTTTAGTCCTTGGTTTTTGGCAAAACATGTATAAAAGGAATTTCAGCCCCATAAAACGCATTCCTTTGTTATTCAAGTTATGGTTTTCACACTTTTGGCACAAGACTTTGGTAAAAAGATATCGAGGGTTGTTTTTGCCATTTTTGGATACTTGAGGGACTGATCTTGGACATTGTTGATCTTCAAAGGTCTTCAATGTAACTTTAACTCCATAAGGGACCATAATTGACAAATTAGATTTGATGAGGGACTAATCTTGCCATTTCTTCAAAGTTAAAGGACCTTTTGTGTAATTTTGGCAAACTTAAGGGACCAAACTTGTAATTATGAATTCACAAGGGTTTTAAGTGTCATTTCTTCATTCATTGAGGATCAGTATTGCATATCTTCAAGTCTTCAAGGGTAACTGTTGGATAAAACATGATCTAGGGCCCGGTTCTTTGTACGGCTTCGTTTCTCGTGTCCGTTTTTCCTTGTTTCTTGTGATCTTTTGTCTTTTTCACGATATCCATACCTAAAATACACAAGTAAACAAACACAAGCATATATATGGTAATTTATGACATTTTTATGCATTTAAATCCCGAATAGAACGATGAGATCATGTATAAATGCCATCTCATCACTCCCCCATACTAAGCCATTGTCGTGCCCTCACGCAATGCTAGAATAAAGTATCTAAACATCACCAAAGTTCAATTTTATTAACCTTTATTGAAAAGTAAAAGACTTGCAACAATACTACGAAGATGTGTAAAGACATAATGTATGATTTTTATCACAAATGTGACTTTTAGGGTCAAAGAATAGAAACAAGTAAATGTCCCTTAGAGTAAACTTCGTCATCCTTGATTGTCATACATTCCATGCTAAGTGCAAAAACGAGATCATTGTTGGTACAAGTCACAATGCTAACACTACTCATACGTCCAAATTGTGTAATACTTTTTTTCCCCCAATCCTAGTTATTATAAAAGGAAATGGGTTACTAGCCTTTTTTAACTATTTGTCATGGATCACAAGTGATTCATATTGACTTATTTCAGTAGTTATTAGTCCGAAAGCAAAGTAGCACGATTTGATCGATAGTTAGCCGAAGGACAAAATCTTTTAAAACGGCTTCTCGTGTATCTCCTTAAGTTCATATCTTGGCATAACTCGTTTCACGATTTGAGACCTTTCTCGGACCGATATTTGGCATGTACTTCATACTTCAAATCTTGGGAAGACGTTCTTGAAATTATGGTCTTCTCTTCATATAATTGGAATTTCTTCACTTGACGTTTTTGAGAGATTCTTCATATTTGGACCACGACTTCATCATTTTTTTTCAATCTTTATTTTGGACTTTGATATACAACGATCCGCCTCATTTTCGAACTTGGATATATTCATCCTCATACCTTGTAAGGGTCTTTTTGGATAGACTTTCTCCATGATCTTTAGGGGAGTAATTGCTTTTCGTCGTGTGTCTCGATCCTTCATATTGATTTAGGAATAATGATACTTCACATCATCTTGGATCTTTAGCAACAAAATAGAGCTCCTCATGCCTTGTTAGGGCCTTTTTGGATCATCACCAATCTTCGCGTCCGCTTCAGTAAGTTATGCCTTGGCTATGAACTCTATTCAACCCCGAGCAACTTTTAAACGATCTTGCGCTAGAGGCTAAGTAACCTTTCAAATCGTACGACCTTACTTATTGCAATTATTTTTATTCCTAATGCATTGATCTTATGGGAAGAAAAAGCCACAATTAAAAACATATGAGTTTTTGAAAGAACATTTTCATGTTCTACGTTTAGCATGATCACTTGTCTAACTCTGTCATCTCTCGTTCTTCACTATATAAAGACCTCTAATTAAAGAGACTCGTGAATACTTAGCCATGCAAGTCAAAATTAAGCCAAATTTGGATTAGCTTTCACTAAGACTATATCAAATCAAAGTTTTGGGTTTTCAAGCCACCTATAGGATCTTGCACTTTCTTGGACTTTTACAAGTTTAGAAATGCATTTTATAGTTCCCTTGATAAGTGACTTTCTAGGATCAATTATAGGAACTTGCGAAAAGTTCTTGTTCTTAACCCGAATGAGCTAAGACTTTCGCGTTTTAAAGCTCCCTATATAAAAGTCTAGAAAAACTTGAATTGAGCGGGTTAAGGAATGTAAATGGCTCTAAATGCCCCTCAAGTCAAAAATTAGCTCTTATTCTACCCATCGGAAAATATACATTCGTGTCTTAAAAACACTTATGAAAACTTAAGAAATTTTTTATAATTTGGCCATTTTTAGCCTTATTAGCAACAAAACAAAACGTTGAAAGTTGGAAAGCGTGAGGGCCTAGCAAAGCAAGTATAGGCAAATGCTAGCTAATCACTGTTCATAAACCCTAGAACAAAAGCTCTCTCACATGTTGAGGAGTCTTTATATAGGCAAATGCTAGCTAATCACTGTTCATAAACCCTAGAAGTGAATTTCCTATAATGTCCTTGAGGTCTTCTAGACGATTCTTGGTTATGAGCTGTCCAAAATGATCCTGAGTGTTCATTTTAGCTTTGTGATGAAGCAATGACTCTCAGTTGTTGATTTGGCCACGTTGGATAACTTGGAGGTGAAGTTGTTCTCTGATTGGTTGAAAGGGAATTGGGGGTGGGTCCATGGTGAGTGCGAGTGAGGGTTTTTGATGTGGGATGAGTTTCTACATGTGTGAATCACACATGTGCCAGGGTAATTGAAATTAACCCTTGTTTTAAGTGAGTAAATTTTGGGTGGTGAAAAGGTGAACAGTGGTAAGTTTGATCCGATTTTGGGGGAAAGTTGTCTGTTTGGCGCAATCTTGGTTTAAATGTTTCACTTGCTCACTTTTAGTCCTTGGTTTTTGGCAAAACATGTATAAAAGGAATTTCAGCCCCATAAAACGCATTCCTTTGTTATTCAAGTTATGGTTTTCACACTTTTGGCACAAGACTTTGGTAAAAAGATATCAAGGGTTGTTTTTGCCATTTTTGGATACTTGAGGGACTGATCTTGGACATTGTTGATCTTCAAAGGTCTTCAATGTAACTTTAACTCCATAAGGGACCATAATTGACAAATTAGATTTGATAAGGGACTAATCTTGCAATTTCTTCAAAGTTAAAGGACCTTTTGTGTAATTTTGGCAAACTTAAGGGACCAAACTTGTAATTATGAATTCACAAGGGTTTTAAGTGTCATTTCTTCATTCATTGAGGATCAGTATTGCATATCTTCAAGTCTTCAAGGGTAACTGTTGGATAAAACATGATCTAGGGCCCAGTTCTTTGTACGGCTTCGTTTCTCGTGTCCGTTTTTCCTTGTTTCTTGTGATCTTTTGTCTTTTTCACGATATCCATACCTAAAATACACAAGTAAACAAACACAAGCATATATATGGTAATTTATGACATTTTTATGCATTTAAATCCCGAAAAGAACGATGAGATCATGTATAAATGCCATCTCATCACTCCCCCATACTAAGCCATTGTCGTGCCCTCACGCAATGCTAGAATAAAGTATCTAAGCATCACCAAAGTTCAATTTTATTAACCTTTATTGAAAAGTAAAAGACTTGCAACAATACTACGAAGATGTGTAAAGACATAATGTATGATTTTCATCACAAATGTGACTTTTAGGGTCAAAGAATAGAAACAAGTAAATGTCCCTTAGAGTAAACTTCGTCATCCTTGATTGTCATACATTCCATGCTAAGTGTAAAAACGAGATCATTGTTGGTACAAGTCACAATGCTAACACTACTCATACGTCCAAATTGTGTAATACTTTTTCCCCCCAATCCTAGTTATTATAAAAGGAAATGGGTTACTAGCCTTTTTTAACTATTTGTCATGGATCACAAGTGATTCATATTGACTTATTTCAGTAGTTATTAGTCCGAAAGCAAAGTAGCACGATTTGATCGATAGTTAGCCGAAGGACAAAATCTTTTAAAACGGCTTCTCGTGTATCTCCTTAAGTTCATATCTTGGCATAACTCGTTTCACGATTTGAGACCTTTCTCGGACCGATATTTGGCATGTACTTCATACTTCAAATCTTGGGAAGACGTTCTTGAAATTATGGTCTTCTCTTCATATAATTGGAATTTCTTCACTTGACGTTTTTGAGAGATTCTTCATATTTGGAACACGACTTCATCATTTTTCTTCAATCTGTATTTTGGACTTTGATATACAACAATCCGCCTCCTTTTCGAACTTGGATATATTCATCCTCATACCTTGTAAGGGTCTTTTTGGATAGACTTTCTCCATGATCTTTAGGGGAGTAATTGCTTTTCGTCGTGTGTCTCGATCCTTCATATTGATTTAGGAATAATGATACTTCACATCATCTTGGATCTTTAGCAACAAAATAGAGCTCCTCATGCCTTGTTAGGGCCTTTTTGGATCATCACCAATCTTCGCGTCCGCTTCAATAAGTTATGCCTTGGCTATGAACTCTATTCAACCCCGAGCAACTTTTAAACGATCTTGCGCTAGAGGCTAAGTAACCTTTCAAATCGTACGACCTTACTTATTGCAATTATTTTTATTCCTAATGCATTGATCTTATGGGAAGAAAAAGCCACAATTAAAAACATATGAGTTTTTGAAAGAACATTTTCATGTTCTACGTTTAGCATGATCACTTGTCTAACTCTATCATCTCTCGTTAGTCACTATATAAAGACCTCTAATTAAAGAGACTCGTGAATACTTAGCCATGCAAGTCAAAATTAAGCCAAATTTGGATTAGCTTTCACTAAGACTATATCAAATCAAAGTTTTGGGTTTTCAAGCCACCTATAGGATCTTGCACTTTCTTGGACTTTTTCAAGTTTAGAAATTCATTTTATAGTTCCCTTGATAAGTGACTTTCTAGGATCAATTATAGGAACTTGCGAAAAGTTCTTGTTCTTAACCCGAATGAGCTAAGACTTTCGCGTTTTAAAGCTCCCTATATAAAAATCTAGAAAAACTTGAATTGAGCGGGTTAAGGAATGTAAATGGCTCCAAATGCCCATCAAGTCAAAAATTAGCTCTTATTCTACCCATCAGAAAATATACATTCGTGTCTTAAAAACACTTATGAAAACTTAAGAAAATTTTTATAATTTGGCCATTTTTAGCCTTATTAGCAACAAAACAAAACGTTGAAAGTTGGAAAGCGTGAGGGCGTAGCAAAGCAAGTATAGGCAAATGCTAGCTAATCACTATTCATAAACCCTAGAACAAAAGCTCTCTCACATGTTGAGGAGTCTTTATATAGGCAAATGCTAGCTAATCACTGTTCATAAACCCTAGAAGTGAATTTCCTATAATGTCCTTGAGGTCTTCTAGACGATTCTTGGTTATGAGCTGTCCAAAATGATCCTGAGTGTTCATTTTAGCTTTGTGATGAAGCAATGACTCTCAGCTGTTGATTTGGCCACGTTGGATAACTTGGAGGTGAAGTTGTTCTCTGATTGGTTGAAAGGGAATTGGGGGTGGGTCCATAGTGAGTGCGAGTGAGGGTTTTTGATGTGGGATGAGTTTCTTCATGTGTGAATCACACATGTGCCAGGGTAATTGAAATTAACCCTTTGTTTTAAGTGAGTAAATTCTGGGTGGTGAAAAGGTGAACAGTGGTAAGTTTGATCCGATTTTGGGGGAAAGTTGTCTGTTTGGCGCAATCTTGGTTTAAATGTTTCACTTGCTCACTTTTAGTCCTTGGTTTTTGGCAAAACATGTATAAAAGGAATTTCAGCCCCATAAAACGCATTCCTTTGTTATTCAAGTTATGGTTTTCACACTGTTGGCACAAGACTTTGGTAAAAAGATATCAAGGGTTGTTTTTGCCATTTTTGGATACTTGAGGGACTGATCTTGGACATTGTTGATCTTCAAAGGTCTTTAATGTAACTTTAACTCCATAAGGGACCATAATTGACAAATTAGATTTGATGAGGGACTAATCTTGCCATTTCTTCAAAGTTAAAGGACCTTTTGTGTAATTTTGGCAAACTTAAGGGACCAAACTTGTAATTATGAATTCACAAGGGTTTTAAGTGTCGTTTCTTCATTCATTGAGGATCAGTATTGCATATCTTCAAGTCTTCAAGGGTAACTGTTGGATAAAACATGATCTAGGGCGCGGTTCTTTGTACGGCTTCGTTTCTCGTGTCCGTTTTTCCTTGTTTCTTGTGATCTTTTGTCTTTTTCACGATATCCATACCTAAAATACACAAGTAAACAAACACAAGCATATATATGGTATTTTATGACATTTTTATACATTTAAATCCCGAAAAGAACGATGAGATCATGTATAAATGCCATCTCATCACTCCCCCATACTAAAGCATTGTCGTGCCCTCACGCAATGCTAGAATAAAGTATCTAAGCATCACCAAAGTTCAATTTTATTAACCTTTATTGAAAACTAAAAGACTTGCAACAATACTACGAAGATGTGTAAAGACATAATGTATGATTTTCATCACAAATGTGACTTTTAGGGTCAAAGAATAGAAACAAGTAAATGTCCCTTAGAGTAAACTTCGTCATCCTTGATTGTCATACATTCCATGCTAAGTGCAAAAACGAGATCATTGTTGATACAAGTCACAATGCTAACACTACTCATACGTCCAAATTGTGTAATACTTTTTCCCCCCAATCCTAGTTATTATAAAAGGAAATGGGTTACTAGCCTTTTTTAACTATTTGTCATGGATCACAAGTGATTCATATTGACTTATTTCAGTAGTTATTAGTCCGAAAGCAAAGTAGCACGATTTGATCGATAGTTAGCCAAAGGACAAAATCTTTTAAAAGGGCTTCTCGTGTATCTCCTTAAGTTCATATCTTGGCATAACTCGTTTCACGATTTGAGACCTTTCTCGGACCGATATTTGGCATGTACTTCATACTTCAAATCTTGGGAAGACGTTCTTGAAATTATGGTCTTCTCTTCATATAATTGGAATTTCTTCACTTGACGTTTTTGAGAGATTCTTCATATTTGGACCACGACTTCATCATTTTTCTTCAATCTTTATGTTGGACTTTGATATACAACGATCCGCCTCCTTTTCGAACTTGGATATATTCATCCTCATACCTTGTAAGGGTCTTTTTGGATAGACTTTCTCCATGATCTTTAGGGGAGTAATTGCTTTTCGTCGTGTGTCTCGATCCTTCATATTGATTTAGGAATAATGATACTTCACATCATCTTGGATCTTTAACAACAAAATAGAGCTCCTCATGCCTTGTTAGGGCCTTTTTGGATCATCACCAATCTTCGCGTCCGCTTCAATAAGTTATGCCTTGGCTATGAACTCTATTCAACCCCGAGCAACTTTTAAACGATCTTGCGCTAGAGGCTAAGTAACCTTTCAAATCGTACGACCTTACTTATTGCAATTATTTTTATTCCTAATGCATTGATCTTATGGGAAGAAAAAGCCACAATTAAAAACATATGAGTTTTTGAAAGAACATTTTCATGTTCTACATTTAGCATGATCACTTGTCTAACTCTATCATCTCTCGTTCTTCACTATATAAAGACCTCTAATTAAAGAGACTCGTGAATACTTAGCCATGCAAGTCAAAATTAAGCCAAATTTGGATTAGCTTTCACTAAGACTATATCAAATCAAAGTTTTGGGTTTTCAAGCCACCTATAGGATCTTGCACTTTCTTGGACTTTTTCAAGTTTAGAAATGCATTTTATAGTTCCCTTGATAAGTGACTTTCTAGGATCAATTATAGGAACTTGCGAAAAGTTCTTGTTCTTAACCCGAATGAGCTAAGACTTTCGCGTTTTAAAGCTCCCTATATAAAAGTCTAGAAAAACTTGAATTGAGCGGGTTAAGGAATGTAAATGGCTCCAAATGCCCATCAAGTCAAAAATTAGCTCTTATTCTACCCATCGGAAAATATACATTCGTGTCTTAAAAACACTTATGAAAACTTAAGAAAATTTTTATAATTTGGCCATTTTTAGCCTTATTAACAACAAAACAAAACGTTGAAAGTTGGAAAGCGTGAGGGCGTAGCAAAGCAAGTATAGGCAAATGCTAGCTAATCACTGTTCATAAACCCTAGAACAAAAGCTCTCTCACATGTTGAGGAGTCTTTTTATAGGCAAATGCTAGCTAATCACTGTTCATAAACCCTAGAAGTGAATTTCCTATAATGTCCTTGAGGTCTTCTAGACGATTCTTGGTTATGAGCTGTCCAAAATGATCCTGAGTGTTCATTTTAGCTTTGTGATGAAGCAATGACTCTCAGCTGTTGATTTGGCCACGTTGGATAACTTGGAGGTGAAGTTGTTCTCTGATTGGTTGAAAGGGAATTGGGGGTGGGTCCATAGTGAGTGCGAGTGAGGGTTTTTGATGTGGGATGAGTTTCTGCATGTGTGAATCACACATGTGCCAGGGTAATTGAAATTAACCCTTTGTTTTAAGTGAGTAAATTCTGGGTGGTGAAAAGGTGAACAGTGGTAAGTTTGATCCGATTTTGGGGGAAAGTTGTCTGTTTGGCGCAATCTTGGTTTAAATGTTTCACTTGCTCACTTTTAGTCCTTGGTTTTTGGCAAAACATGTATAAAAGGAATTTCAGCCCCATAAAACGCATTCCTTTGTTATTCAAGTTATGGTTTTCACACTGTTGGCACAAGACTTTGGTAAAATGATATCAAGGGTTGTTTTTGCCATTTTTGGATACTTGAGGGACTGATCTTGGACATTGTTGATCTTCAAAGGTCTTTAATGTAACTTTAACTCCATAAGGGACCATAATTGACAAATTAGATTTGATGAGGGACTAATCTTGCCATTTCTTCAAAGTTAAAGGACCTTTTGTGTAATTTTGGCAAACTTAAGGGACCAAACTTGTAATTATGAATTCACAAGGGTTTTAAGTGTCATTTCTTCATTCATTGAGGATCAGTATTGCATATCTTCAAGTCTTCAAGGGTAACTGTTGGATAAAACATGATCTAGGGCCCGGTTCTTTATACGGCTTCGTTTCTCGTGTCCGTTTTTCCTTGTTTCTTGTGATCTTTTGTCTTTTTCACGATATCCATACCTAAAATACACAAGTAAACAAACACAAGCATATATATGGTATTTTATGACATTTTTATGCATTTAAATCCCGAAAAGAACGATGAGATCATGTATAAATGCCATCTCATCACTCCCCCATACTAAACCATTGTCGTGCCCTCACGCAATGCTAGAATAAAGTATCTAAGCATCACCAAAGTTCAATTTTTTTAACCTTTATTGAAAAGTAAAAGACTTGCAACAATACTACGAAGATGTGTAAAGACATAATGTATGATTTTCATCACAAATGTGACTTTTAGGGTCAAAGAATAGAAACAAGTAAATGTCCCTTAGAGTAAACTTCGTCATCCTTGATTGTCATACATTCCATGCTAAGTGCAAAAACGAGATCATTGTTGATACAAGTCACAATGCTAACACTACTCATACGTCCAAATTGTGTAATACTTTTTCCCCCCAATCCTAGTTATTATTAAAGGAAATGGGTTACTAGCCTTTTTTAACTATTTGTCATGGATCACAAGTGATTCATATTGACTTATTTCAGTAGTTATTAGTCCGAAAGCAAAGTAGCACGATTTGATCGATAGTTAGCCGAAGGACAAAATCTTTTAAAAGGGCTTCTCGTGTATCTCCTTAAGTTCATATCTTGGCATAACTCGTTTCACGATTTGAGACCTTTCTCGGACCGATATTTGGCATGTACTTCATACTTCAAATCTTGGGAAGACGTTCTTGAAATTATGGTCTTCTCTTCATATAATTGGAATTTCTTCACTTGACGTTTTTGAGAGATTCTTCATATTTGGACCACGACTTCATCATTTTTCTTCAATCTTTATTTTGGACTTTGATATACAACGATCCGCCTCCTTTTCGAACTTGGATATATTCATCCTCATACCTTGTAAGGGTCTTTTTGGATAGACTTTCTCCATGATCTTTAGGGGAGTAATTGCTTTTCGTCGTGTGTCTCGATCCTTCATATAGATTTAGGAATAATGATACTTCACATCATCTTGGATCTTTAGCAACAAAATAGAGCTCCTCATGCCTTGTTAGGGCCTTTTTGGATCATCACCAATCTTCGCGTCCGCTTCAATAAGTTATGCCTTGGCTATGAACTCTATTCAACCCCGAGCAACTTTTAAACGATCTTGCGCTAGAGGCTAAGTAACCTTTCAAATCGTACGACCTTACTTATTGCAATTATTTTTATTCCTAATGCATTGATCTTATGGGAAGAAAAAGCCACAATTAAAAACATATGAGTTTTTGAAAGAACATTTTCATGTTCTACATTTAGCATGATCACTTGTCTAACTCTATCATCTCTCGTTCTTCACTATATAAAGACCTCTAATTAAAGAGACTCGTGAATACTTAGCCATGCAAGTCAAAATTAAGCCAAATTTGGATTAGCTTTCACTAAGACTATATCAAATCAAAGTTTTGGGTTTTCAAGCCACCTATAGGATCTTGCACTTTCTTGGACTTTTTCAAGTTTAGAAATGCATTTTATAGTTCCCTTGATAAGTGACTTTCTAGGATCAATTATAGGAACTTGCGAAAAGTTCTTGTTCTTAACCCGAATGAGCTAAGACTTTCGCGTTTTAAAGCTCCCTATATAAAAGTCTAGAAAAACTTGAATTGAGCGGGTTAAGGAATGTAAATGGCTCCAAATGCCCATCAAGTCAAAAATTAGCTCTTATTCTACCCATCGGAAAATATACATTCGTGTCTTAAAAACACTTATGAAAACTTAAGAAATTTTTTATAATTTGGCCATTTTTAGCCTTATTAGCAACAAAACAAAACGTTGAAAGTTGGAAAGCGTGAGGGCGTAGCAAAGCAAGTATAGGCAAATGCTAGCTAATCACTGTTCATAAACCCTAGAACAAAAGCTCTCTCACATGTTGAGGAGTCTTTTTATAGGCAAATGCTAGCTAATCACTGTTCATAAACCCTAGAAGTGAATTTCCTATAATGTCCTTGAGGTCTTCTAGACGATTCTTGGTTATGAGCTGTCCAAAATGATCCTGAGTGTTCATTTTAGCTTTGTGATGAAGCAATGACTCTCAGTTGTTGATTTGGCCACGTTGGATAACTTGGAGGTGAAGTTGTTCTCTGATTGGTTGAAAGGGAATTGGGGGTGGGGTCCATAGTGAGTGCGAGTGAGGGTTTTTGATGTGGGATGAGTTTTTTCATGTGTGAATCACACATGTGCCAGGGTAATTAAAATTAACCCTTTGTTTTAAGTGAGTAAATTCTGGGTGGTGAAAAGGTGAACAGTGGTAAGTTTGATCCGATTTTGGGGGAAAGTTGTCTGTTTGGCGCAATCTTGGTTTAAATGTTTCACTTGCTCACTTTTAGTCCTTGGTTTTTGGCAAAACATGTATAAAAGGAATTTCAGCCCCATAAAACACATTCCTTTGTTATTCAAGTTATGGTTTTCACACTTTTGGCACAAGACTTTGGTAAAAAGATATCAAGGGTTGTTTTTGCCATTTTTGGATACTTGAGGGACTGATCTTGGACATTGTTGATCTTCAAAGGTCTTCAATGTAACTTTAACTCCATAAGGGACCATAATTGACAAATTAGATTTGATGAGGGACTAATCTTGCCATTTCTTCAAAGTTGAAGGACCTTTTGTGTAATTTTGACAAACTTAAGGGACCAAACTTGTAATTATGAATTCACAAGGGTTTTAAGTGTCATTTCTTCATTCATTGAGGATCAATCTTGCATATCTTCAAATTTCAAGGGTAATTGTTGGATAAAACATGATCTAGGGCCCGGTTCTTTGTACGGCTTCGTTTCTCGTGTCCGTTTTTCCTTGTTTCTTGTGATCTTTTGTTTTTTTACGATATCTATACCTAAAATACACAAGTAAACAAACACAAGCATATATATGGTATTTTATGACATTTTTATTTATTTAAAGCCCGAAAAGAACGATGAGATCATGTATAAATGACATCTCATCATACTCATACAAATTAAGATGTATTTCCTGTTATCTTTTCATGCACACACAGAGGACATCACATACACACAATACTAACATTTATTATGTTGTTTACTGATTCACAAAACATATACACTTATGCAACATGTGGTTTCCTTGTATATCATGCATTACACACATGACATACACGCATAAGATCAAACACTTTAACCTACATCCTACGCAAAGTTATGTTGGCTGTGGAAAGTTGTTTATACGCATGCATAGACAAGAAAAAAGAGGCTCAACTTATATACCTCAACTCCTTATCATGTTAATCTTACCCATACTTTCACAGTTTTCATATAAGTAGGGACTTTAGTCTTATAGTGAAACATGCAAACGAAATCATGGAGGCATGAAGTGTTGGGTCAGTATTTACTGACCCTGAAGCAACTCTAGGATTTGAATATAAAATCCCCCTAAGTGTTTTATGCTCAGCAGTAAGGTCAGTCTGCTGATGGATGACCAGAGGAACAAAGTTCCTACTGAAGACTTTAAAGCTGAAGAAAGTTCAGCACTCCCCTTCTAGTGAACTTAGAAGACAAAGGAGTCTTCACTTCAAATACTAGGCAGTCTAGTTGCTGAAGAACAAGGACTGAAGAAGGGCTTTCAGTTCAGTTTAGCTTGACATACCAAACTGAATGATGTCGATCTCCTCTAGGATACTGAAGACTCTTCAGTATTCTGATGGTTTGCATTAGGCGGGAAAAGATACCTTTAAGTCAAAGTAGGTTGCTTGTATACTTAGATATAAGTACAACCTTTATCTTTTCTAGAATAGTTTATTAAGTACTTTGTACTGTTTATCCAGCATGGGCATCAACAACCCACTGGATAAACTTATGCATTGGTACATGCAATATGCAAACCCTAATTTACACTGCCTATATAAAGAAGTGTTCATCAAGAGAGAAAGGTAACCAATACAAGAGCTTAAACTCTGGAAACCTTTCTCTCTCGATACCAACTAAACCATATAGCCAAAGTTGCATATGAACGTTTAGATTGGAGCTTAAAGTTTAACTTTGGTTAAACGTTTAAGTAGAGGAGATCAAACCCCATTGTCATTCAACCAATACAAGAGCTTAAACTCTGGAAACCTTTCTCTCTCGATACCAACTAAACCATATAACCAAAGTTGCATATTAACGTTTAGATTGGAGCTTAAAGTTTAACTTTGGTTAAACGTTTAAGTAGAGGAGATCAAACCCTATTGTCATTCAACCACTTTGTTATTCCGCAAACAAAGTGGGTTATAGATTCTTTATTTGATTCTAATAAAATTCTATACGTTAAAAAGTATATTGGTATTGTTGTTTTAATCTTTCATAGTTCTTATCTTATGTTAAAACAACACACTTGAGTCAAAGTAATAGTTATTAATTAAGATAATAAGTAATGTTGAATTACTAGGGACCAACAAGTGGTATCAGAGCAGTTTGATTAGTTAAACTCTTATTTTATTAAACTGCTCATTTAAAAGTTTTCAAATCAAGATCCAAAATGGCTCAAGTTATACCACAAACCCTAGAATATAGGGGTGGCCAACTCAATGCTGCTCATGTACTAGAGGTAGCCAATTTTACAATTGGAAGAAGAGGTTTCTTGTCCACATGGTTGGAATTGAACCTCAATTCCTTGGAATCATTGAAAATGGTCCTTTTGTTCCCATGGTTGGGGACAATAAAAAACCTGAAGTACAATGGACTGCTGATGAGAGAAAAGTTGCTAACCTTGATCAGCGTCTCAAAAGTCTCATCATGTTTGTACTCCCAGATGACCAAATGAATTCTGTTGTAAATTGTAAAACAGCCAAATCAACATGGGAGGACCTTATTCTTTACCATGAGGGACCCTCTAATGTAAAAGAAACCAGAATCATGGATTTAAAGCTTCAATACAACACCTTCAAGCACAAAGAAGGGGAAACCCTCACACAGACATTCACCAGATACAAAGCATTGATGAATGAACTTGTGAATGATGGTATTGAGCTTTCAAAACTTGAAATCAACACGGTTTTTGTTAATGCATTGCCAAAGAAGTGGCTCAATTTCTGTCAAAGCTTCAGAAATTCTAATCACATTAAAGAGTGTGATCTAGCCTCTCTTTTTGGGAAACTAAAATATGAAGAAAACCTAGTTGATAGGATTTATGAAGGATCAAGCAAGAGTAAAGCATTAACCATTGCTACACCCTTGTCCACAGCCTTCTTCAGTGAAGCTGTCATTCAAGACTATCAAGATAGTCCTGATGATGAGGAAGATACTAGAACTAGTGAGAAATATCTGAATGACCTCAAAGAGGAATTTCATGAAAGAGCACTTCTGGCCAAGTCTAGAAGGTTTTTTAAGAAAGGAGGCAAGTTCTCCAGCTCCACAAAAGCTTTAGTTGACACTGAATGCTACAAATGTGGGAAGACTGGTCACTATGCTAGGGATTGTTATTCAAAAACATCTCTCCCTTCATATTCCTCACCAGTTCAAACAAGACCAACTGGTCAATCATCATTTCAACCGATAGAAATAGCTTCTACTTCATTCCAGCGAAGCAAGGTTGAACTCAGGCCTACAAAAGACTTTGAGGCAAAATACAGGGAAATCAAGGCAAGATTGGCCTTAATGAGTACTGAGAGCTCCTCATCCAAGACTCCCAAGCAAGACGAGAACAAAGGACTTGTTGCTGAAGCATATGAATAGGATGAAGAAGATGTTTCTTCAGATGATGATGAGTTGGTAAATGTGAAAGTGCTAATGGCACTTGCTGATGATGAAGGGGCAAACTCAAATGTTGTCACCAGAGAAAGTGCCAGAAATGGAGAATGGGTCAATGTCACCATCAAAAAGGTACAAAATCTTCTTGAATTAGGAGATAAAGATGACATTAAATTTGTCTTTTTACTTGTGCATTGATCTAAAATTAGTTGAAGAGCAAAGAAACAATTTGCTTGAAAAATTTCACAAACTTGTTCTACAACTTGAGGATTTTTAAAGTAAGCAAATAGAGCTAAAAGAAGCTAAACTTGATATTCTTACTTTTCAACAATTGAACAAAGAAATTTTGGAGGAAAATAACTCTCTTAGAGTGGAACTAAAAGAAGCAAAAGACATTGTTAAATCTTGGCTTAGAAACTCTGATAGGGTAAATCATTGCATAAGTGAACAAATACCTGCCCAAAAGAAGAAAATGCTTGGTGCTGAAGGATCCTCCAGCACCAAACCTATTGTCTTTGTCAAAGCCTCAAATGAGGTTGGTAGCTCGATCCCTGACATTAAAAGGTCAGGTGAAGAGAATCTACCCAATCATGACACTAGACGAATCCTTCTTCCTGAGTTACAAGCATGTGTTGACACTTCAGCACCATTTGAATCCTCAGTTACTGAGGATGACTCAGATGATGAGATAGAGAATGAAGTAAGTACCCCACTTCCTCCTTTGGAGAAGCTGGCTGGTGCTGATTCCAGTTACCATCAGATTGAATGACCAGCAGATGATAGCAAGGCTAAACAGATTCGAGATTAAACCCTCTACTGGACCCAAAACTATCCAGTATATCATCAAGTCTCACACCACACACAAAGGTAGTTCTTTCAAACATGTCAAAATTGACACTTCAAAGACTCTTCAGCTCCTGCTGAAGGTTCACATATGGGAACTACCTCTTCAGTTTCATCAAATAAACTGAAGAATGCTAAATCTAAGGAAGATAAGAGAATGTCTCTTGTCATGAAAGAGATAAATGATCTTAAAATACAACTCAGACATCAGCAAACACCAACACAATTCAGAGACGAACCTTCAGATTCTCCTCATTTAAAATACAAGACACAATTCAAAAGAGCTTGTGAGTTATGTGGTCAAAACAACCATCTCACTCAAACTTGCTTAAGAGTGATTTATTGTACTAAATGTGAAAGGACTGATCATCGCACTTATGAACACACTCAGTATATGCTGGCCAAAACAAGTGTTGATGCTCACAAGTCTGAAGCATCTCATTCCAGGCGAAATATGCCTTTCCCACCATGCATTCATTGTGGTATGGACAATCATCACCCAGATGATTGCCACTATTACCCTGTTTGTAATATTTGTGGAAATTATGACCATGACACTCATGGACATAATCGAATCATCTCACTCAGAAGAGGTATTAAACCTAGAAACCCAAACTCTATTACCAAATGTTGTGAAACTTGTGGAAGCAATGTCCACACTACATCTGATCACAACCATATAGAGTGGTTCAGAAGAGGTGAAGCCCTCCAGGCTAAGAAAGCAAAAGCTGTTCAAACCTCTTCTTCTTCTGAGCAATCACACATACCCTCTACAAGAGGACCCTTCAGATCTCGAACACCTTCTAGATCTAAAACCCTCACCCAACAAAGGTGGGTTTCAAAACAAAACTGACCATTTACTTAACTTGTGTAGTGTGATCTCAGGAAGCCTATTTGGTACCTAGATAGTGGTTGCTCAAGGCATATGACTGGCACCAAAAGTTATCTGCACAAGTATAAGGAGGAACAAGGTCCTAAAGTTGTTTTTGGTGATAACTCATCAGCTACTACTAAAGGATTTGGTTCAGTGAAATGCAATGGTATAGTTTTCTCAAGGGTAGCATATGTAAATGGATTGAAGCACAACCTCATTAGCATAAGTCAACTTTATGATGCAAAGTATCTTGTGTTGTTTGATGACAAAAAAGGTACAATCTTCAACTCCAATCATGAAATTGTGATGATTGCTCCAAGATTCAAAGATGTTTATGTCATGAACATGAACTCAACTTAGGAGACATGCTTCTTTGCTAAAGCCTCCAATATTACCAATTGGCTTTGGCATAAGAGGCTCTTACATCTCAATTTCAAAACAATAACTCTGCTGGCAAAACAAAATCTTATTATTGGTCTTCCCTCACTTGTCTACTCCAAGGACAAACCGTGCTCAGCATGTGAAAAAGGGAAGCACCATAGGGCCAGTTTCAAAACAAAGCAAACTTTCTAAATCAAAGAAAGTCTTCATTTGCTTCACATGGACTTATTTGGCCCAGTATCACCTAGGGCCATTTGTCATGAAAAATATACACTTGTCATTGTTGATGAGTACTCAAGGTACACCTAGGTATATTTTCTGACAAAGAAAAGCCATGCACCAGATGCCATTATGTCATTTATCAAAAGAGTTGAAAATCAAAATGACACTCATGTCAAACAACTCAAAACTGACAATGGCACTGAATTCATAAATCACTCAGGTGATCAAATTCTGTGATGACAAAGGAATTTCCCAAAATTTCTCATCTCCTTACACACCTGAACAAAATGGTGTGGCTGAAAGAAGGAACAAAACTTTGATTGAAGCAGCAAGAACAATGCTTGTTGGATCTGCTCTCTCTAAGCACTTTTGGACTGATGCTGTAGCTACTGCGTGCTACACTCAAAATAGATCCATTATTGTGAAGAGACACATGAAGACTCCCTATGAAGTCTTCAGGGGGAGAATTCCAAACATTTCATTCTTACATGTGTTTGGGTGTCCAGTATTCATTCACAATCACAAGGATCACCTTGGAAAGTTTGATGAAAAATCTGATGATGGTTATTTTCTTAGATACTCCCTAGTATCTAAAGCATACAGAGTCTTCAACACAAGAAGACAATGTATTGAAGAAACCTATCACATCACATTCAATGAAAGTTTTGAAGCTTCATATACATGAATCTCAAAATTATCCATCTGATGAATTTAATCATTATGAGCCTTCTAAAAAATATCAAACAAGCAATCCAGTTCCTCATATTGATCCATTTGAAGATATGACAAGTCCTACAAAAGGAAATCCTTCAGTATCATATACTGATGGCTATCAATCAAATAAGGATCAATCTCAAAATGATCAAAATGATCAGCAAGGAAACATAAATGACCAAAATGATCAGTCTCAAAACAATCAGCATGCTGACACACATGATCAAAATGATCAATCATATGCAGCTGCTGAAGAACAATCTGAGCCCCTTGCTCAAAGCTCTCCTATCATCTCTAGGGAATTAGGTCTTGGATATGCTTCTTCTGACCAAGAAGGAAGTCCTCCAATGATTGAACCCTTTTCCACTGAATATCTTTCAGTAGACACTTGAGACATTCCAAGTTCAAGTCCATGTCATGGACTTCCAAATTCTAGCTCTAATCATGATACCAGTACCTATTCTCCAGCTCCACAAAAATCTTGGACTCAAAATAGTCACATACAGCTGGTGAACATAATAGGTAATCCTGGTGAAGGTAGAGTCACTAGATCTATGGCAAAGAAACTGAGTGTTGCTTCATCTGGAGAATGCCTTTATGCAAATTTTCTCTCAGAAATTGAACCTACAAAGGTTTCTGAAGCACTCACACACCCTGGATGGGTGGATGCCATGCAAGAGGAACTCAATCAATTTAAAAGAAACAAAGTATAGAAATTGGTTCCTCTTCCATATGGTAAATCAACTACTGGCACTAAATGGATTTACAAACTCAAAAGAGATGAAACCAATGCACTGACCAAAAATAAAGCTAGGCTGGTGGCCCAAGGATTCAATCAAGAGCCTGGTGTTGATTTTGATCAAACCTTTGCTCCAGTTGCACGTATGGAAGCCATACGAATCTTCCTTGCATATGCCACTTACATGAACTTCATAATCTACCAAATGGATGTCAAAAGTGCATTCCTAAATGGTGACCTAAAAGAAGAAGTTTATGTTACCCAGCCTCCTGGCTTTGAGAGTAGTAAATACCCAAATCATGTCTACAAGCTTTACAAAGCTTTGTATGGACTAAAGCAAGCTCCAAGAGCATGGTATGAAACTCTCTCAACTTTTCTCATTGAACATAAATTTGTAAGAGGAAAAATAGATAGCACCTTGTTCATCTATAAATCTAAAACTAACACTATTCTGGTACAAATTTCTGTGGATGACATAATCTTTGGTTCTACAAGCTTGAAACTTTGCAAACAATTTGCCAAGCTTATGACCAGCAAGTTTGAGATGAGTATGATGGGAGAACTCACATACTTCCTTGGTCTTCAGATTAAACAATCTGACCAAGGTATCTCCATCAATCAAGAAAAATATGTCAAGGATCTGCTGAAGAAGTATGATATCAATTGTGCTTCAGTGAAGACTCCAATGGTACCCCCTAACAACTTAGGACCTGATCTCACTGGATAATCAGTCAATGAGACTCATTATAGAGGTATGATTGGGTCACTCATATACTTAACTGCAAGCAGACCTGACATTCAATTCTCTACATGCCTTTGTGCAAGATACCAAGCAGATCCAAAGGAATCACACCTTACTGTTGTTAAGAGAATCTTCAGATACCTAAAAGGTACACCAAGTCTAGGTCTTTGGTACCCTAAATCCTCAGGATTTGATCTAAAGGGGTATTCAGATTCTGACTATGTTGGTTGCAATTTGGACAGAAAAAGCACTTCTGGTGCCTACCAATTGCTAGGTGGTAAACTTGTGTGTTGGAGTGCTAAAAAGCAACAAACAGTTGCCATGTCTTCAGCAGAAGCTGAATATGTGGCAGCTGTTGGATGTTGTGCCAATGTTCTTTGGATGAAAAGCCAACTGGCTGATTATGACATAGAATATGAAAAGGTACCAATCTTTTGTGATAACACTAGTGCTATTGCAATATCCAATAATCCAGTCCTCAACTCAAGAACAAAACACATTGATATCAGATATCACTTTATCAGAGATCACATTGTGAAAGGGGACATTGAATTACATTTCATCCCCACGCAATACCAATTGGCTGATATCTTCACCAAACCATTGGATGAACCAAATTTCAAAAGATTGATAATGGAGCTTGGTATGCTGAACATTGATGATACAAAACCTGAACCTTCAGCATTCACTGAAGAAGCCTGAAGATTCAGCATCTCTTAAAAGAATTTGATAAATGTGAGGTAGCATTGTCTGAGTAAAGGAGTGTGCAATGTCATATGTCTATTTCACTCTATGTGATTGTGTATATGATGTTTTGTCGCCTTATCTGATTCACTGAAGCTGAACAAATAATCACCAGTCATCAAAAGATTCCTTCAGCAATGCTGAACAAAGTTTTAAATACAAATGAGTAGCTAGGCCTGAGTAGAGGAGCGTGCAATGTCATATGTCTTGTTCACTTATGTGAACATGTATATGGGGTTTTGTCGCCTCATCTGACGCACTGAAGCTCATAGGTATAATCATCAACTTCAGCATATCTGAGCAACAGTTTTAAAACAAATCAATCATGTGACTCAATGGAGTAAATGGCATTAAATGTCTTGAGAATAAATAAAAAACATTCTTTCAAAAGGTGTCAAATGTTTATCTATGAAATATCAAGTGTCCATATCACAGTCAACAACTTTCTGACACAATGAAGTGTTTCACTGTTCAAAGCAACAGAAAATCATCACCTTTTTCAGAACATTAATGAGAGAGTTTGTGCTATTTATTCAAAAGAAACCCTAAAAGTTTCATTCTCTTTTTAAATGTTTTACGAACTTTGAAAAATCTGTTCAAAAAGGTGTTTACATATATCTTTTGAAGATTGAAGATTCATATCATTTGCAAAAGTTTTTTTTCAAAAACACACACAACTCTCTCTCTCTCTTTCAAAAGAAAACACACACAACAAACATCAATGGCTGCTGAATCTTCTTCACAACCACAAGAGAATAAGATCACCTCAATCCTTCCATCCATGTAAACTATCCCATCGAGGATATATTCTTTAAACCCAACAACATCGCCTTGATCAAACCAGAAACCCTAACATCTGAACCAGGAAAACAAGTACTAAAATTTTTATCCAAATGTGTGATTCGTGATGCCTTGTTCAAGGATCCCGAGGTTATGTTTGAAAATGTGTTAAAAAAGTTTTGGTTCACAGCACAAGGGTCAAGAAACAAGAAATTTATTGAGTTTGTGTCTACTACCTTGGGTATTGATACTCAGATTTTACTATGGGTTCAATATTTATCTCTCGGTATCCTCTCGAACTGATTACAGCTCAAAGTGGAAAGATTGTTCTTGGTGACAAACAGGGGGATTAGGTTTTCTATTCTACTAAAGGTTTAAATGCACTAAGATGTAAACTTAAACTAAAAGCAGTTAATTTAATAGTAGTTAATAAAACTTGAATTAAAATTTAAGTATTAAAAAGAAACATTAAAAAGAAACAGTAAATATCACTTAACTCTGATTCGAAATACTCAAAAGAAAATTGATTCGGAAGTTTCTACTTTATCCTTGATCTGGAAGTTTCGTTCGGAACTCTTCCGAATGAACCCTCTGGTTTGGAACTTTTTGATCCGGAACTCTTCCGGATGAACTCCTTGATTCGGAAGTCTTCCGAGTGAACAAGCTTGATTCGGAACTCTCTGATTCGGAAGTTTTCCTTGATCCGGAACTTTCGTTCGGAACTTCTTAATCTGGAACTCTTCCGGATGAACTCCTTGATTCGGAAGAATTGGTTCGGAAGTTTACTCGGAACTTTATTCGGAACTTTTAAGCAAAACTGATTTGGAACTTTTAAAGATTTTTGTTCGGAACTTTAAAAATGAAACTGATTCGGAACTTTTGAAAAACCATTCATTCGGAACTTTTAAAATCATTCATTCGGAACTTTTAAAATCATTCATTCGGAACTTTATTCAGAACTTTTTAATACAAATTGATTCGGAACTTTTAAACAAGATGCTTCATTCGGAAGTTTTGTGCTCATTCGGAACCTGGGAAAAATTTAAGAACAGTAGGAGATAGAAAAACAGGGGAACGCGAGTTCAAGCCAAAATACACCAAGTGTTTAACCAAAACTTAAATAAAACTAACCACGAATCATATACTAACCATAAACAACAAATCCCATCAATAAAAACTTAAAACCCAATAACTTTTAAAGATAAAAATTAACCAAATAAGAGCTTTAACTTTGAATCAAAAAGATGAAGATGAACAAGATGAAATGAAGGATTAAATTGATAGATTAATGTTTAAACCATCAAAAGACAAAGATTAAACTACAAGATTGAAAAAACAAGAATCAAAATCACCAAACACCCTAATGGTGTTGGTGATGCCTACGAACAGAAAAGAGAGAAAAAAGGAGTGAAAAAACTGAATGAAAAGTGTGAAGGGAATTCTTTATATAGGTGTTCTCTTTGGTTGGTGAGTGGGCTTTCTCCCTTTCTTCTTGTCTTCTCGTCTTTTCAGAAAAGTCGACGTTTTCGATTCTGATTCGGGATTTGTCGACGATTAAATTCAACTCGTCTTTTAATTTCTTCGTTTAATAGACTTGAGTTTCTTCGACATATATAAATCTTCAATCTTTGGTCCTTTTCTTCGATAAATCTTCAAATAGGCCAAATGACTTCAAATCTTTTGCATCTCTTGGACAATAAACTTCGTCTTGAGTCTTTTTCTTCGATAAAACCCGTGCAATCCCATGTTTTCTTCAATATTCATCCGGTTGGCTCTAAAAACACAATAAACACAAAAACCACGCATAATTCCAAACAAATGATATTAAATACGTGTTTTGGTCTTGTTTTAGTAAGAAATAAGTTGTAAAAGGATGGGTGTTTACACACCTATCAAATCTCCTACACTTAACCATTGCCATGCCCTCATGCAATGCTTAGTGATAAAGCAAGTTTACACTTTTCTCATAATCAATCAACATTGGCCTTATTAAAATACTACTAAACAAAAATTAAAGTAATAAGAGAAATTAAAATCTTCAAAGTAAACAAAAGGATAGAAAACCATTTTCACTTGAAAACAGTTATATGGAAATAACTTGCAAAGAGATCAAGGACTTACATTAGGGCTTCGGTGCTGCGAAGATTTATCACCCTCAAGTTTCACGTTCCCCAAACTAAGCTTAAAAACGAGATCATTGTTATTATAAGTTAGTAAATCAAACACTTACACACATGGCTTAATTATATGCTTAAACTCCCTTATTCCTAGGTGCATCTCTTATATTTTATTTTTGTCTTAGAATGATCATGAAGATGCATTTTTGGACTTATTTCGATAGTTTATTTAGGCTGAAAGCAAAGTAGGACGATTTGATCAATAGTTAGCTAAAGGACAAAATCTCTTAAAATTGCTTCTCGGGATATCAAAAAGTTCATATCTTGGCATAACTCGGTTCACGATTTGAGACCTTTCTCGGGCCGATATTTGGCATGTACTTCATACTTCATATCTTGAGAGACGTGCTTGAGATAATGGTCTTCTCATCGTTAATAGAGTTTCTTCACTTGGAGACTTTTGAGGGGTACTCCAACTTTGTTGACCACGACTTCATGATTATTTCTTCAATCGCTAATTGGGATTTTGAGATACAACGATCCGCCTCCTTTTCGGACTTGGATCTATTTATCCTCATACCTTGTTAGGGTCTTTTCGGATAGACTTCTCCATGATCTTTACGGGAGTTGATTGATTTTCGTCGTGAGTCTTGATCCTTCATATTGATTTTGGGAATAATGCTTTTCACATCACCTTGGATCTTTAGCAATAAGATTGAATCCTCATGCCTTGTT
Source organism: Glebionis coronaria (assembly GCA_025667525.1). Taxonomy (NCBI): domain Eukaryota; kingdom Viridiplantae; phylum Streptophyta; class Magnoliopsida; order Asterales; family Asteraceae; genus Glebionis; species Glebionis coronaria. Next base: position 268,719,334 of record CM046874.1, read on the forward strand.
AGGGCCTTTTCGGACTCGCCAATCTTCGCGCCCCGCTTCATAAGTTATGCCTTGGCTATGAACTCTTATCATTACCGAGCAACTTTTAAACGATCTTGGGCTAGAAGCTAAGTAACTTTTCAAATCGTACGACCTTACTTATTGCAGATAAATTATTAGCAAGTGATGGGAGAATAGGCAAATAATTACACCAAGTGAGCTTGTGCAAGAATACCGACTTATAATTGACTCTATCATTTCTCGTCCTCCACAATTTAAAATCTCAAGTAATGAGACTCGTGGATGCTTAGCCTAATAAACCAATTAAGGTCTACATGGTTAAGGATACTAGCTAGAGTAAACTTGGATAAGTCTATTCGGGTTGAGTCAAAATAATCGCAACGGGCCTAATATGTCAAAGACTTCAAAACTAGCTACACCACTTTATTAATATTTTGACTTTATTACAGTATATATACATATGAAAGCAACGATAAAAATTTAAAAATTACGACTAAATGGCCAAATTTAATAAAAATTTTGAAAAATGTTGAAAAAGATGATTTTCCGGTTAAATGAAGGCATTTTCATGGAAAAGTCCACTTAAAACTTCGATAGAAGTCCCCCCTACACTTAAGATAAACATTGTCCTCAATGTTTAAGCATGTGGGAAAAATCTCCCCTACACTTATGACATTGTGCACGTTGGTTAAATCAAGTTAAGGAAGAGACGACTAACGTGATCAATTTCAAATGTGAGTATGAAGAAAATTGAATCACGATAGTTGAGAGATAGAACCGGATTTCGGATAACACGGGAGCATGGTTCTTCGAAGGTTCCAAAAGTGCATTCATCCCTGTAATCACATCACCACACAAACACAAGCACCTATAGAGGTCCCCCTACACTTAGGAGGTTAAAACAGAAAAGGATAGATACTCGGGCTGCCTCCCGAAGAGCGCTTGTTTTTTATAACCGAGTCACGAGCCTGACTCGACCCAAAATTAGTTCATGGGGAACGTGGTGAGGGATGGAATCATCTCTTGAGAGATGTCCTCACCAAAGTACAACTTCACTCGTTGGCCATTCACCTTAAAATTAGGTCCATTAGGTTGAGCGAGCTCGAGAGTACCATATGGAAAAATTTGGGCAATGGTGAATGGGCCGGACCAACGAGATTTCAGCTTGCCCGAAAAGATTTTCAACCGAGAGTTAAAGAGTAAAACTTTGTCTCCAACTTGGAACTCTCGGTTCTTAATCTTAGAGTCGTGAATGAGCTTAGTCTTTTCCTTATAGATCAAAGAATTTTCATAAGCCTCATTCCGGAGTTCATTCAGCTCATTGAGTTGGATCTTGCGTAGGTCACCGGCTTTGTTGATATCGAAGTTAGCCCACTTCAAGGCCCAGTAAGCCTTGTGCTCCAACTCAATGGGGAGGTGGCACGCTTTCCCGTACACGAGACGATATGGTGTACAACCAATCGGAGTCTTGTATGCAGTACGAAAAGCCCACAAAGCATCATCAAGTTTATCAGCCCATGAGGCACGATGCTCTCCCATGGTTCTTTCCAGAATTCGCTTTAATCCTCGGTTAAATATTTCAGCCTGGCCATTAGTTTGTGGGTAGTAAGCGGTGGAAAGACGATGATTTACACCATACTTAGCCATGACTCTTGCGAATTGGTCATTGCAAAAATGAGTCCTGCGATCACTAATAATGGCACGAGGCACACCGAATCTAGCGAATAGCGATTTCAAAAAGTTACAAACCACCCTTGCGTCATTAGTGGGTAAAGCTTTGGCTTCAACCCACTTTGAAACATAGTCAACGGCTACAAGGATGTATTTGTTTCCTTTAGAGGAAGGGAATGGCCCCATAAAGTCGATACCCTAAACATCAAAGATTTCACATTCTTGAATGAAATTCTGAGGCATCTCGTCTTTATGTGTGATCTTGCCTTGTTTTTGGCAAGCATCACAACGTTTAACCATCTCGTGAGCGTCACGATAGATGGTGGGCCAATAAAATCCCGAGTCAAACACTTTTTTGGCGGTGTAGTTGGGACCAAAGTGACCACCGGTGGGTCCTTTGTGGCAAGCATCAAGGATTTCTAAAGCTGCCGGTCCATCAACACATCGGCGAGTAATCAAATCAGCACATTGTTTGAAAAGATACGGGTCATCCCAAAAGTAAGTCTTAATGTCTTTGAAGAACTTCTTCTTTTGTTGGGATGTTAACCCGTCAACGAGAATTCCACCCGCCAAGTAGTTTGCAATGTCCGCAAACCACGGGGTTTCATCAGAAGTCGAGTTGATAGACATTAAGGTCTCCAGGGTAAAAGAGTCATTGATCTCTTTGTTCGGATTTTCCCCTTGGTAAGGATCCTCAAGTCTACTGAGATGATCCGCGGCTAGGTTTTCAGCTCCCTTCTTATCGCGAATTTCGATTTTAAATTCTTGGAGTAGCAAAACCTAGCGAAGAAGTCTTGGTTTGGAATCTTGCTTAGTCAACAAGTACTTCAACGCGGAATGATCGGTGTAAACGATTGTGGTGGAAAGGACAAGATAGGGGCGGAACTTTTCAAAAGCATAGACAACAGCTAAAAGCTCTTTCTCGGTTGTTGTATAATGCAATTGGGCCCCCGTCATTGTCTTGCTAGCGTAATGGATCGGTTGGAAGTGTTTGTTCACTCTTTGGCCCAAAACCGCTCCAATAGCAAAGTCGCTAGCATCGCACATCAACTCGAAAGGCAGCTCCCAATTAGGGGTAACCAAGACGGGTGCCTTATTTAGCTTATCCTTAAGCAAGTTGAAGGCTTCAATACACTCTTTGGAAAAGATAAAAGGAGTATCTTTTTCCAAGAGGTGGGTCATCGGGCGAGCGATTTTAGAAAAATCTTTGATGAATCGACGGTAGAAGCCCGCATGACCAAGGAAACTTCTCACACCCTTCACGGTTGAAGGTGGAGGCAATTTAGAAATAACATCGACTTTAGCACGATCCACTTCAAGACCGGCTTTGGAGATCTTGTGTCCTAGCACGATGCCCTCTTTTACCATGAAATGGCATTTTTCCCAATTAAGAACAAGGCGAGTGTCTTCACACCGCTTAAGCATACGTTCTAAATTGGCAAGGCAAGCAGAGAATGAATCGTCATAAACCGAGAAATCATCCATGAATACTTCCATAGTTTCTTCAACCATGTCATGGAAGATAGCCATCATACACCTTTGGAACGTCCCAGGAGCATTTCATAAACCAAAAGGCATGCTTTTGTAAGCAAATGTTCCGTAGGGACAAGTGAATGTGGTCTTTTCTTGGTCCTTGGGATCGATGGGAATTTGAAAATACCCGGAGAAATCGTCTAAGAAGCAGTAATAGTCATTACCTGCTAGACGCTCGAGCATTTGATCCATGAAAGGAAGAGGAAAGTGGTCTTTTCTCGTGGCATCATTGAGTTTGTGATAGTCGATACAAACTCTCCACCCAGTAACGAGACGAGTGGAAATCAACTCGTTGTGTTCATTGGGAACAACGGTTATTCCGCCCTTCTTGGGCACACAATGGACGGGACTTACCCACGGCGAATCCGAAATAGGGTAAATCAAGCCGGCATCTAGAAGTTTGATAACCTCTTGTTTGATGACGTCATGAATACGAGGATTAACCCTTCTTTGGCTCTGGATTGCGGGTTTAAAGTCATCTTCCATGAGAATCTTGTGAGTACAAAAGTTCGGATCAATTCCGCGGATATCGGAAATTTTCCAAGCAATTGCCTTCTTATGATCTTTAAGCACGGCGATGAGGCGAGATTTCTCTTCTTCTTTCAAATCCTTCGCAATGATCACGGGCGACTTCTTCTTATCTTCAAGGAACATGTACTCGAGATAGGGCGGCAACTCCTTAAGTTCTAAATCCGGAGGATTTTCGATGGGAGGCGTATTCAAAGTCGGAGCATCGATAGCAATAACCGTGGGAGATGGTGGAGAAATATTGTCTTCTTTAAGGAGGTTCTCAATGAGGCGAAGATCTTCATCCCAATCGGTTGGAGAATCGTCAGTTGCTAAGTTCACATCTCCCATGGTGGCTTCCAAATCTTTCCAAAGGAAATCACTTTCTCCAAATAGAGATAGTGATGAATCAATCGAGGAAACGATCTCAACATTGGGAAGAGAGGTAGGAATACTTTTACAAGCATCTTTGAAGTGTTCTTCACAAGCCTCATCAAGAACGTCAATACAATTAACACTTTCGTATGAATAAGGCTGTTTAGAAAGCTTTCCCATGTTGAAGACAATTTTATCGTCACCCACTCTCATGATAAGCTCACCTGCTTCAACATTGATGAGAGTGCGACCGGTCCTCAAGAATGGACGACCAACGATCAATGGCATACGAGGGTCCATGTCGTAGTCAACGACAACGAAATCGGCAGGAAAAGTGAATTTGTCGACTCCTACAAAGACGTCTTCGGCTATCCCCACTGGATAAGCAACCGTACGGTTAGCTAATTCCAAAGTCATTTTGGTGGGGACTAGCTCAGGGAGAGATAATTGCTTCCAAACGCTTAGCGGCATTAAATTAATACTGGCACCTAGATCGGCTAGGGCCATGCAATTCTCTACTCCCGGGAAGTTACAAGGGATTAAGAAACGACCCGGATCACCAAGCTTGGTTGGCAATTTCCTTAAGAGCACTGCAGAGCAATTCTCATTAAGTTGGGTGTTAGTGATATCAAGAAGCTTCTCCTTGTCGCTAAGAAGATCTTTGAACATTTTCGCGTATTTAGGCATGTGAGCGAGAGCCTCAGCGAAGGAGATGTTGAAATTCAATTGTTTAAACATTTTGAGAAAGTTCAAAACCTGAATATCATCCTTGCTTTTGAGCGTCTCTTTCCTCAACCTTGAAGGATAAGGTATATCGGAAGAAGAGGAAGGCTTTGGGAGAATAGGATCACTCACATCCTTGGGTGGAGGAGGGGTAGAAGTAAGAGGTGGAGAAATTGGGGAAGTAGAAGGATGAGGAATAGGAGCAGGTGACTCGTTCTCCTTAGTCACAATCACCTGTGGAGGTATAGGAAGCTCGGGTTCCTTGGTACCTTTGCCACTGCGAGTGGTGATTGCTTTCATCTCCCCTCTTGGATTCGCAACGGTGTTACTCGGAAAAGTACCCAAAGAAGAGGATTGATTACCTTGGAAGAAACCAGCCATCATGTTCTTTAAGTCATTCGTTTGACTTGCCAAAGTGTTTCTCATATCAGCTCTCAGATCGTTTCCTTGTTTCACCATGTCTGCTTTCAAGTTGAGCACTTTCCGCTGGAGATTTTCCACAATCACATCATTGGTCCGCATGTAGGTTTCAACATCTTGGTGTAATGCGGTGGGTTGGTTGGGAGGGGGAGCATGGTAAGCGGGTGGTTGATAAGCAGGTTGTTGGTAAACTTGGTTGTTTCTTTGAGGTGGATATGGTTGTTTGTGAGGTGGTATGTATGGTGCACGAGGTTGTTGTTGTTGAGGAGGGCGATTGAGGTTTTGTTGTTGGTTTGGGTTGTTAGGAGGAAAACCGGGTGGTGAGAGATAGTTGTTCGAGCGGTAGCTAAGCAAATTGCGGTCTCCTTGAGGACGAGCTTGATAAGCGGCCGGAGGATAGGTACCGTATGCTGCATTCACATTCTTAGAAGGATAGTCTTGGGTGGCGGTACAAGTGGTGTAAGAATGAGGACCCCCGCATATTTCACATGGTTGGCTTACAGCATTGACTTGAGCGTTTTTAGCATTGATGTTGTTGGTGTTGTTAACGGTGTGGGTAACAAGCGATTCAAGAAGCGTAGTAATTTTGTCAAGCCAATGCCAGGCTTGTCCCTCTAAAGAAAAGGGAAAAAGTTGTAAACGGATTACCTCTTGTGGAACACCATTGAATTTGACCGTATTCGTGAGTTGTAGGAATCTCTTGATGTGGTCATGTGGATCATCAATGGTACGCCCCAAGAATGGTTGAGCAGAGACCATCTGGATAAAGCCGGATTTAAGCTCAAAATTGTTGGCTGCAATCGCGGGTATGACAATTGGATCATTGTTGCCGTCTACATGTGCTTCAAGAAGTTCAATCATATGGCGATTGTCTGGTAGAGGCTCATTGTTGAGAGGTGGATTGTTATTGTTGTTGTTATTATTGTTGTTGAGAGGTGGGTTATTGTTGTTGTTTTGTACACCGGCCATGTCTAAGTCTTCGAGAGGCTCGGGCTCTTGATAAGACATTGATCGTGTACGCATGCACCTGCAAAAGAACTAACAAGGCCAAAACAAAGCAGAAATATTTTTGGTTTTTTTATGTTTTTTAATAAAAAATTTTTTTTTGTATTTTTGAAAATTTTATATTTTTTTTAGGATTTTTTTGAAAATTTTTATGAAAAAGTAACGTTCACGGCGAACGGATCCCAAAATCCAAGTTGTCACAAAAAACTGTTGATCTTAACGAGAAGAGCCGGCAGCGGCGCCATTTGATACTCAGATTTTACTATGGGTTCAATATTTATCTCTCAGTATCCTCTCGAATTATTTACAGCTCAAAGTGGAAAGATTGTTCTTGGTGACAAACAGGGGGATTGGGTTTTCTATTCTACTAAAGGTTTAAATGCACTAAGATGTAAACTTAAACTAAAAGCAGTTAATTTAATAGCAATTAATAAAACTTGAATTAAAATTTAAGTATTAAAAAGAAACATTAAAAAGAAACAGTAAATATCACTTAACTCTGATTCGAAATACTCAAAAGAAAATTGATTTGGAAGTTTCTACTTTATCCTTGATCCGGAAGTTTGGTTCGGAACTCTTCCGAATGAACCCTCTGGTTCGGAACTTTTTGATCCGGAACTCTTCCGGATGAACTCCCTGATTCGGAAGTCTTCCGAGTGAACAAGCTTGATTCGGAACTCTCTGATTCGGAAGTTTTCCTTGATCCGGAACTTTCGTTCGGAACTTCTTGATCCGGAACTCTTCCGGATGAACTCCTTGATTCGGAAGAATTGGTTCGGAAGTTTACTCGGAACTTTATTCGAAACTTTTAAGCAAAACTGATTCGGAACTTTAAAAATGAAACTGGTTCGGAACTTTTGAAAAACCATTCATTCGGAAATTTTAAAATCATTCATTCGGAACTTTTAAAATCATTCATTCGGAACTTTATTCGGAACTTTTTAATACAAATTGATTCGAACTTTTAAACAAGATGCTTCATTCGAAAGTTTTGTGCTCATTCGGAACCTGGGAAAAATTCAAGAACAGTAGGAGATAGAAAAACAGGGGAACGCGATTTCAAGCCAAAATCCACCAAGTGTTTAACCAACACTTAAATAAAACTAACCACGAATCATATACTAACCATAAACAACAAATCCCATCAATAAAAACTTAAAACCCAATAACTTTTAAAGATCAAAATTAACCAAATAAGAGCTTTAACTTTGAATCAAAAAGATGAAGATGAACAAGATGAAATGAAGGATTAAATTGATAGATTAATGTTTAAACCATCAAAAGACAAAGATTAAACTACAAGATTGAAAAAACAAGAATCAAAATCACCAAACACCCTAATGGTGTTGGTGATGCCTACGAACAGAAAAGAGAGTAAAAAGGAGTGAAAAACTGAATGAAAAGTGTGAAGGGAATTCTTTATATAGGTGTTCTCTTTGGTTGGTGAGTGGGCTTTCTCCCTTTCTTCTTGTCTTCTCGTCTTTTCAGAAAAGTCGACGTTTTCGATTCTGATTCGGGATTTGTCGACGATTAAATTCAACTCGTCTTTTAATTTCTTCGTTTAATAGACTTGAGTTTCTTCGACATATGTAAATCTTCAATCTTTGGTCCTTTTCTTCGATAAATCTTCAAATAGGCCAAATGACTTCAAATCTTTTGCATCTCTTGGACAATAAACTTCGTCTTGAGTCTTTTTCTTCGATAAAACCCGTGCAATCCCATGTTTTCTTCAATATTCATCCGGTTGGCTCTGAAAACACAATAAACACAAAAATCACGCATAATTCCAAACAAATGATATTAAATACGTGTTTTGGTCTTGTTTTAGTAAGAAATAAGTGGTAAAAGGATGGGTGTTTACACACCTATCAGGTATTCATGGGAGAATAAATTTAAAGATGTTTAGAAGGGTCTTAGGGTTAAACTATTTGGAGGATTCTAGCAAATATGTGGCTGTTCCTAAGGATCTCTCTGTTGTCAAAACATTTTTTAGAGAAATTGGATACACTGAAGAGATTGGTGATAAATGAGGGTTGAAGAGAAGCTGTTTACCACCTAAGTGGAAACTTTTGATGTCCATCTTAATTGAGTGTCTGGGTGGGAAAACTGGTGGGTTGGATCAAATCAACAAAAAGGATGCCCTTATTTTGTATTGTCTGGCAAAGGGCATAAAAGCTGATTTTGGAAAACTAATCTTTGAAGATCTCCATGGGAAAATGAAGAAGAAAACTAGGGAGAAGAATGTGGTCTACACCAGATTTTTATCCCTCATTTTTGCTGACCAATTTGGTGAAGAATACCTTAAAATGAAGGAGTTAAACTTGTTTTCTCAATCTTTGATACCAATCGCTGGAACATTCCAGTCAGCACAACTGAACCTCCTTTCACACAGCCCATGCTATATATTTGCTTAGCAAATGATCCAATAGTGTTTAAAGCTCCAAAAGACACTCCTCCAACTGGAGAAGGGGATCTGACAGGCACAAAGTCTGGAGCTTCTTCCGGACCACGTCAAAAGAGCACATCTGTTAATACTCTTAAGTGTAAACGTGTGTCTAAGAAAAGGAGGCACCCACAGAATCTTCATCAAAGAAGCATTCTGATGATCCCAAAGGCCAAGCTTTGAAGAAACACAAGTCCTCGGCCAAGGACCAGAACCCAAGCCAGCTGCCACCATCAGTCTCTGCTGAAGGTGGTATGCATCAAGAGGCCCTTAAGGCAACCCATCTCTCAACTTCTTTAGGAGAGAAGGGTGAAGATAGAGCGCACCCTCAGCTCGATAGAGTGGAGTCAGCATCGTTAAGCAATTTAAATCTGAATGCATCTCAAATTTCATTACCAATCTCTATCATTTGTCACTCTGAGTCTGCATCAGGGAATGATGTGTCAGCAAATCCAACAGCTGATGCTGACCCTGGCCTATCTGTTTCTAATGATGTAGTTCCCCCACAACAGGGTTCTACTGAAGGAACCACAAACATTATCATTGATCTTAACTCATCATGGACTTTTTCTCAGGATCCATCAGGTAAAACTAACCCTGGTGGTGAAGGACTTGCAACTGACCAGCACGCTGAAGGTGACGATCAGCAGACAATGAAGGAAGTGCCTCTCTCCACTGGCGCCAAGGGGGGACACTTGCCCACATTTATATTCAGCATGTCTGCTAATGACTTGGAGAAGGAGTTGGGACTAAGTGAAAGAGCTCCAGTAAACTTGGATGATAGTGAATTTGAAGATGACATTGATGATCAAACTCCCAAGCCTCCTTCCCCCAGAATCATCAAGGTAAATGAACTAACAAATCAAGTGTTGGTTCTACAATCACAGGTGACCAAGCTCAAGGAGGAAAAGGCTCTTGCTGATGTTGAACTCGTTACTCTTAAAGTAAGGCCAGTTCCTCCCACTGTTGAACAGCTCAGAGATGCAATTCTCAATGCACTGAAGCCATTGGTGGAAGATGTGGCCACTACCACTTCTATCAAGAAAGAAATCACCACCCTCATGGACTCCATTAATGTTTCATCGTTTGAGCTCCCTGCTGAATACAAGCCGATCCCTACTCAGCTTAATGAGTTATGCGATTCAGTCTCACAGATGAAGGATAGGGTGGGTCTGCTAGAACAACAAAAGCTGACCTTATCTGATGATGTTCAGCAAAAACTTAACGCTCTTGCTAATGTTCCAGCAATATTGACCAAGGTATCATCCACCTTAGATTCTATATGTGCATGGTTGCCTGTTGGGGTTTCATCAGAAGTTGCGGGGCAATCTTCTGCTGAGGGGGAGAAAGTAACTATTCAGCAGCTCTTCAAGAAACATGCACAAAAGAAGGCCCAAAAACAACCTTTTGTTTATGTATCTCCGTTCAGTGAAGGCATCCCAGATAAGACTAAGGGGGAGTCTTCAGCAAAGGGCACTCATACTGATGGCCATATTCATGGCCTTACCACCAGCACTGAATCATCTGAAGATGTGTCACCTCCCATCAAACCCAAAAGCAAAGGTGAAACCACATTAGATGAAAGAATTATCAAGTCAGGAGTGGTCACTCAAGAAGAACTTGATAAAATCCACAAAGTTCGAAATAAAGAAAAGCACAGAGATCTGAAGATGAGCTTATATGAAAAAATTGGAAAATCTGAGGTTGAAGGCCTTTTCAAGAAAAAGATGTTATACGAAAAATTTTGTAGAACAAGGCTGAACAGAAGATGTCTCTCAGCAATTACAAACGTTGACATGTTGACTTACAAGGGAGATATAAATCTGAAGTTCTATAGGGCTGATGGGTCTGATGAGATCATAGATGACTTCCAAGGGAAGGAGCTCTCCTACACTGAATGGCTAGAGATAAGCAAAATCATTAAAAAGAAAACATCCAAGAAATGGGTAGAAGTTCAAACAAGAATTGAATACTTTGTGAGAAATCATGAGAGACTTGGTCCACTTCTGAACATCAGCAACCAAATCTCACTAGAGGATCAAGATCATATTCTGGAACTAAACAAGAGAGCCAATCTGGTTCAAACTGGTGTGGGTGACATCTTTGTCACCACCAAGAAATACAAAGATCTTGTTCAATTTGGAAATCATCTCCCTTGACATGTGTTAGAAGAACCATAATTGGGAATGATAATGTTCAACCATCGTGAACGATAAGATTTTGTGGGCTTTAGTGATTTGGATGATCTTAATAATGAATCTCTTAGAAACATTCAGAAAAACTTCTTTGCTCACCATGGGGGTCCAGGACTCACTGAAGCTGCAAGAACCTTCAGCATGTGCCTACTATCGATACTGGACATCAGAAACTCTGATCCATCAGCACAGACCCCTGTCATTGAAGAACTTAGGCCTAAGGAAAAGTGAATAATCATTTGTAATAATGTTTGTTGTAATTTGTAATGTGTTAAATAAATGATTATCTCATGTTTATAAGTTATTAATCATTCAGTGCAAGTAAGAAGAAGTTGTTATGCTCACTTACTACTGACATTAGACTTAGGCTATTTGTATATCCAAATAGGAGGAGATTGTTAGGTCAGTATTTACTGACCCTGAAGCAACTCTAGGATTTGAATATAAAATCCCCCTAAGTGTTTCATGCTCAGCAGTAAGGCCAGTCTGCTGATGGATGACCAGAGGAACAAAGTTCCTACTGAAGACTTTAAAGCTGAAGAAAGTTTAGCACTCCCCTTCCAGTGAACTTAGAAGACAAAGGAGTCTTCACTTCAAATACTAGGTGGTCTAGTTGCTGAAAAACAAGGACTGAAGAAGGGCTTTCAGTTCAGTTTGGCTTGACAATACCAAACTGAATGATGTCGATCTCCTCTAGGATACTGAAGACTCTTCAGTATTCTGATGGTTTGCATTAGGCGGGAAAAGATAACTTTAAGTCAAAGTAGGTTGCTTGTATACTTAGATATAAGTACAACCTTTATCTTTTCTAGATTAGTTTATTAAGTACTTTGTACTGTTTATCCAGCATGAGCATCAACCACCCACTGGATAAACTTATGCATTGGTACATGCAATATGCAAACCCTAATTTACACTGCCTATATAAAGGATTGTTCATCAAGAGAGAAAGGTAACCAATACAAGAGCTTAAACTCTGGAAACCTTTATCTCTCGATACTAACTAAACCATATAGCCAAAGTTGCATATGAACGTTTAGATTGGAGCTTAAAGTTTAACTTTGGTTAAACGTTTAAGTAGAGGAGATCAAACCCCATTGTCATTCAACCAATATAAGAGCTTAAACTCTGGAGACCTTTCTCTCTCGATACCAACTAAACCATATAGCCAAAGTTGCATATGAACGTTTAGATTGGAGCTTAAAGTTTAACTTTGGTTAAACGTTTAAGTAGAGGAGATCAAACCCCATTGTCATTCAACCACTTTGTTATTCCGCAAACAAAGTGGGTTATAGATTCTTTATTTGATTCTAATAAAAGTCTATACGTTGAAAAGTATATTGGTATTGTTGTTTTAATCTTTCATAGTTCTTATCTTATGTTAAAACAACACACTTGAGTCAAAGTAATAATTATTACTTAAGATAATAAGTAATATTGAATTACTAGGGACCAACATGAAGAAATGTCATATGAACTAGGGTTTTACCAACACATGATACAAATTTTGAAACACATAAAATCATACGAATTCAAAATGTCATTTGTCATCCTAGGGTTTCATGCATTCACTTTAATTTCAAGGTCATTACGTCTAGTATTTGTGTGCACGTTTCATACGTAAGTTTATTAAACCAAAACATAGGTTGAGTAGTCTTTGGTTATCAAAGTTTCTATCACATCAAGACCCTAAACGTGACCTCTTGTATCACAACTAAGGTCGTTTTGTTTGTTCACAAGGCCTATGTTACCACCCAAACCCGAACCCTGACTTGGTTACATCATGTTTGTAATAGTTTCTTAGCAAGTATAATCATCAACCAATGTTATAATGAGAAAAGTACTTGTACTTAAAAGGGTCCTATGTATTTGATGAAGATGGTGAATAAGAACTAGTGATATTAACCCAAACCAATACTCGCGTCCAAACCAAGCCTTAATGTTCCTAGCTTGCTTACTAAAAATGATTGCGTGGCCCTGGTTATTTATTACTGCCGTGAGCAACTCTCAAAGAGGTTGAGAGTTTTTCTTAAAGAGTTTGAGTTTTGAGTGTGTGAGCTTAAGTGAGGAAGTGGCTTGTATTTATAGGCAAGGAGTGGGAGTGTTAGGGTTAAGTAACTAGTTAGGACTTAGTTAAGGTTTAAGGTGTCATGGTTAGATAGTAACTAGGATTTTGGGTAATGGAACTAAGTATAGGGAGTTGTAAAATCTTGGTGTAGAGGGATTGTCCTTGGGTGCGGCTTGGGCAGAAGGAAAAAGGAAAATGGTGTGCTTGGGGCTTGTCGATGGCAGCAAGGGAAAGAGCAAGTAGTACTTATGTTTGACTACCATTAAATGGTTAGTTGTAGTTTTAATTTTTAAAGAAAGTCTATGGGAGAAGAAGGGTGTGTCCAACGGTCTGTGAGGGGGGGGGGGGAGGAAACAAAGTGGTACAAGAATTAAATGGAGGATGAATGTACTCATTTTGAATTCAATCCAAGTGGGAAATAACAAAAATGTGGGGTTTTCTCTACTATGATGGGGGTCCGGTTTTGTCTTGTGTGAGGTGGAAAAGAATTGATTTTTCTTTTAAATTGACAAATTTTGAATGTTGTGTAGTTTTTGTGAAACATTGTAGGAGTTTTTATGTAGTGTATAATTTGGGTAGTAGTTGTTTAATAAATGTGGAATTTTGTTTAAATGTGTAGTTTAAATATACCGAGTCGATATATTGGTTTTGTGTGACGAACTTCTTTAAATGAGATCATGTTGGGTAAAATAAATGTCGATCCTATAATGGGAATTTCTAGTACGCTTCGTAACGAATAATAGTTATTTAAATACTATTTGATAGTAAATTCATTCATAAAATTTAAATTCGTACACAAAATATGCGTAACCAATCGGGAACATCAATAGACACACAAGTCTAACCCGAACTAACGCGTTTCACATAAATTAAATAGATCCTAAATTCACGTTTGTGACAGGCTTCTCCTATATAACAGTTGATACACGCCAAATATGAACATGGTGTTTTATGGTGACCGTTTGGTCACAATCATGTCGGGTTTCAGGTACGAATTTCATACTTCGATCTTTCGGGATGGAATGCAATGTCTTAACTTATTTTTTGTCTTCCACAGTTGTTGTGTTGTGATTAGTTGACAGTTTGTGATGCGTTTAAATAGATGCGGTTAAAGATAAGATTAACCAGATATTAGCATGGCGACCTTCTTGGAGCACCTAACTGCCTGCGTGAGCGCAGGGGCGCATATGACACTGCTCTCTTATAGTCTTATTTAGGCTTCTTTTTGACAAGAGTCTAGGTCCCATGTGTTGTTGTTCTTACTATTGCTGCAATAGACGCTAACATTCTGGGACATAAACCTTATAGTAGTTTGTATGCCTATTGTCATTAGATTTTTGGTTGTTGTAAATGAAAATGAATCAACTTCATATGCTACTAAATATGTAAACAGGATTAAAGAAAGTCAATATGTAGGATGTGCTTCATTAGGCTTTGGTTGTGTTTCTAATTAAAGAAAATCCCTTTATTTTAAGTATATGTTGCTTATTGTTTGTATATATATAATTGGGCTAAATTTGAAGACATGATTTTGGTTTTGTTCATAGTTTGATGAATTGTGTTTTTCCTTTTAGCTGTTGTAGAAAAAAAAGTTAAAACAAATAAAGTTTGTATGCCCATTGTCATGGATTTTTAGTTGTCTTACATACAAAATGAAAATCAAACAGTTTTATATATATGCCATTAAATCTATAAAGAGAATTAAAGAAAGTGGACATGCTTCATTAGGCTTTGGTTGTTTTGCTAATTAAAAAAATGGATAGACAGGCCATGGTTGATTAGACGTGGGTTATGTTGTTGTTTTTATGGATTATGTATGCCCAAAATTGACGTGAGATTTTCTCTATTGTAGATAGGAAACAAAAAAACAGTAAAATCTATATTTAAATAAATATTGGTATATCATGCATTTAATCTTCATTAGGCTTTGGTTGTTCGTATGTGTTGTGGTGGAAGGATTCAATAGGTTTCATAACACCTATTCATTCGATGAATTTTGTACCAATAACATATTAAGCACAATACAGATTTCTTTCTATGATGCCTCTTACTATTGCTATTCAACTTTACATGTACTACATATGCACCACTGTGTGAAATTCTTTTACATTTTTAAATGCATCATGACATAAGTTTCATGACATGAACAAAACGTGCTAACACGACAAGTCTTGCAGGAACTCCATCGGCTGATGTCATAGACAAAGTGGCATAAACAATATGGCAACCCATAAAACTTAAGAACACCGACTCCACGAAAAAGGTTCCTTCTTTAAGAAGAGGAGAATACCCTATTAGAAGGCAACAATAGTACCATCCAGGCTTTTGTAAACAAACTAGTATACTAGCATCTACAATGTGTAACAATATCCTGTAAACTAAACTACTACCTACTTGGATTGTGTATGTGGGTTAGATAACTGATCGTTCACGAGGTATTGGGTTTTTCTTTTCTTTCAGAAACAACAGGTATATATTTCATAACCGAAACTTTTTTTAATGTTGGACTTTACTTTACGAGAAAATGGTCGTACAAGTCTGTATTTTCTAAAAGATTAACTAAATGGCATTTGTACGAACCTACCTATTTTTGTGTTATATCTCCACCTTTTTTTCTAGGAAAAGTTCAGCAAGATGTATGATTGTGGCAAAATACGACCTTTTAGGAAAAAGGCTTAAAAGCGGTAAGTATTAAACAAATGACTTAGGACAATCAAGTGTTAATGACCCAATTAAGTTCGTTTCCCAAGGAGGTATATGTGTGTGATTAAAATGCAATGAGATTTGAGATTAATATTTGAATGAAGGGGATGAGAAAATAGAATGACGAAGACGTGAAAATTATTACTACGACGACTAAAATTAAAACCGTAAAAAGAGCTAAAATAAAATTTAATTCTAAAAATTCCCAAAAAAATATCAAAAATCAAATTAAATAAACTAAGAGTTTACAAATGATCAAAACTTTTTCAAACCTTTTAATTAATTAAATATTAATTTTTAAATGCTAATTAAAGCCCTAAAAATCAAAATAATTATTAAAAAGTCCAAATAAAGATTTTTCACTTTGTAATCCTCTAAAATGACTAAATAAGAATAAAAAATATTTTTATGAATTTTTAAACTAATTAAAACTATTTAAAATGATTAAAATCTGTTAAAAACTTAAAATAATTCTAGAAATTAGAAAAATGAAGATAAAATTAATCTAAGAGTTTCAAAAATTCTGTTTTAATGTAATTAACCTAAGAAAAATATAAAAAGTGCAAAAATTTGAAATTTGAAATTTAATAATAAAATAATATTAAAATAATATTAAAAATCTAAAAATTATAAAAAATTCTAAAAACTTGCAAACTAGTTTATTTTAACCTAAATAAACAGAAAATGAAAGTGAAATTACCAAAATACCCCTAATGGGGCCCCAAATGGGCTAAAGTAGAAAACAGTCTAAACTAATGGGCTTTTTGGCCCAAAAACTTCAACTAAGCCCAAATGACCTGAAAAACCCTATCTGACTCAATTCTAAACACAAAAGTCTGAAGGCCCAAAATCTGGTTTTGAGCTTATCACTGCTTAAAAGGTCAACAGCTTATTCTTATTGGGTCAATAAGCCCATTAAGCAATAAGCCAATGCCATAAGCTCTAATTGAACACACAACCTTCTTTTGAGATGCCTAAGAGATCTGTGAAAAGAAATTTTGAAAAAGCAAACCCAATAAGCCAGAAATAAGCCAAGTAGAATTTCACTAAAAGACAAAATAGTCGGCTTAGAGTTCTAGACCACCTCAGACCTTCTAAAAAGTTGCAAAAGACTCTAAATGACTAAATTAAGACAAATCAACAAGGAAAAGTTCAATAAGGCAAGCCAAATAAGCACAATAAGCTGATAAGAACTTATTTAAAAGTCAAAGTTCTTGGTTTTCTAGTCAACCCCTCAAATGCTCCAGGATGAACAAATGGGTCAAATAAGTGACACCTATTACAAATTCAAAGTTGTTGTAGGTTAAATAAGCTAGAATAGCTTATTCATAAGCACCAGTTGAAATAACCCTAGCAGTGGCTAGCAGCAGGGGAAAGGAGTTCCCACTGCTTTGACTATTTGACTTGCTTTTTTAGAGAAATCTAGTTGGATTCAAATGGAAACAAGGGCACCCTTGTAATCAATGGATCACAAGGAGTCAATATCAATAAAGAAATCACAATTAGGTTCACTCAATAAGCACAGAATAAGCAAACAGTTCTCATATATGCCACAGACCTTGAAAATAAGCAGTTATGAACAAATAAGCAGATTGAGCATGAATAAGCCAGCCAAATTGAACCAAATGCACACACAAGCTATAATAAAGTCCAATAAGCACAAATAAACTTGTTTCAAGCAATGGATCAAAGTAAATAAGCAGATTCAAGCACAAAATGTTACTGATTAGCAAAAGTGACTATCCAAAATCCTTTTGCTGATCTAATTGACTACCAATCCAATTTCAAGCCCTCAAATCCCTTTCCCTGATTAAGTTAACCAAAATTTAGCACTTGTTAACCCTAGTCTACCCTTAGATCTAGGTGTCCCTAAAGTTTTAGCCAAAATACCCAAGTTAAACAGATTTTATAGACTTATGATTGATTTGGTTATTTAGAGCCTCAAAACTTGTAGATTAGTATCTCTTAATACCAGATAAACACATACCAACAATAAGAACAAACAAACAACAACACTAGTTGCCTTAAATCCTTTTGAATCAGTTAACCCAAATACCCCTTTGGAATCTGATTTCTCAATTTTCTAAAGGATTGTTATGATTTAACCTTCCAAACAAGATCTAATCAACCCTAACAACAATTATCCAACCTTAGTAACTCAAATCAACCACAAATTCACAGATTCACAATCAATCATGTAAAAATCACCAAAAATTCAACAAAATTCAGAGAAATGAAAAAGGATAAGAGATGCAAACTCCAAGACTTACATCCAAGCCTTGGAATGTTTAAGCTGAGGTGCTAGCAAGAACAAGCACAAGCTTCCAAAGCTGCTAAGATGAACAAACAGAAAAGTGAGCAATAAACAAATTATATCCTTGATTTTGAAAACAAGTGTTCTAAACCTTAAAACATTTTCTCGAAATCAACAAAACATGTATATGGAACTCAGATCTTAGCTATTCAATCACCAAACTTTTATAGAACACAAAAGAGAATCCACAATTTTCAGAAATTTAAATTTTATTTCAATAAAAAGGAATTACAAAGAGATAGCTAAAATCTGTAACAAAGGGGCTCTCACATGTTGAGGCCTCCTTTTATAGACGAATACAAGGCAGGAATAAGCAAAACCCTAGGCTATAAAGTCCCAAAATTGCCCTTAAAATCTTCTAGACGAATTGTGTTGTTGCGCTGTCCAAATGCATCTTGGTTGTTCATTTTATGCTTGGGGACCAAGTAATAGCTATAAAACATTGATCTTGCCAACTAGGATTACTTGGAGAGGAGGGTGTGATATGATTGGGTAACGGGTTGAATGGTGGGGGCCATTGGTGAGTGGGATTGAGGGTTTTATGTGTGGGATGGGTTTCTAGGCGTGTGAATCATACGTGGGACAAGGTAATTGAAATTAACCCTTTGTTTAAGTGGGTGGTAATTTTGGGTTCATGTGGGTAAACAGTAAAGATTTTGATCCGATTTTTGGGGGTGTGTTGTGTTTGGCGCGTGTTATTGGATTTGAAGTTTAGGAAATGACATTAGTTCCCCTTGTTCTTTGGCAAAGTTGGTATAAAACGTTTTTCAGCCTAACAAACTTGATTTCCTTTGTTTTTAAACTTTCATCTTTATAGTTTTGCCACAAAACTTTTCAACAAAGGTTATAAGGGTTTGTTTTGCCATGTTTGCATAGTTTGAGGACTGATCTTGGAAATTCTTGATCTTAAAAGGTCTTCAATGTATCTTTGACTATATGAGGGACCATTATTGACAATTTAGAATTGTTGAGGGACTAAACTTGCCAATTCTTCAAAGTTGAAGGACCTTTTTGTAATTTTGACAAACTTAAGGGACCAAACTTGTAATTATGAATATAAAACGGTATTAAGTGTCATTTCTTCATAAATGAGGGATCAATCTTGTACATCTTCAAGTCTTCAAGGGTTTTTCTTTGAGAAATTCATAACTAGGGCCCGGTTCATTGTACGGCTTCGTTTCTCGTGTTCGTTTTTCCTTGTTTCTTGTGATCTTTTATCTTTTTCACGACATGCATACCTAAAACACACAAGTAAACAAATACAAGCATATATATGGTATTTTTATGACATTTTATTCATTTAAAGCCCGAAAAGAACGACGAGATCATGTATAAATGCCATCCCATCACTCCCCCATACCAAGCCATTGCCTTGACCTAACGCAATGCTAGAATAAAGTATCTAATCATCACCAAAATTCAATTTTATTACCCTTATTGAAAAGTAAAAGACTTGCAACAATACTACGAAGATGTGTAAAGATATAATGTATGATTTTCATCACGTGTGTGACTTTTAGGGTCAATGAATAGAAACAAGTAAATGTCCCATAGAGTAAACTTCGTCATCCTTGATTGTCATACATTCCATGCTAAGTGCAAAAACGAGATCATTGTTGGTACACGTCACAATGCTAACACTACTCATACGTTCAAATTGTGTAATACTTTTTCTCCCCGCAATCCTAGTTATTATGAAAAGAAATGGGTTTCTAGAATTTTTTAACTATTTGTCATGGATCATAAGTGATTCATATTGATTTATTTGAGTATTTATTAGTCCAAAAGTAAAGTAGCACGATTTAATCGATAGTTAGCCGAAGGACAAAATCTTTTAAAACGGCTTCTCGTGTATCTCCTTAAGTTCATATCTTGGCATAACTCGTTTAACGATTTAGGACCTTTCTCGGACCGATATTTGGCATGTACTTCATACTTCAAATCTTGGGAAGACGTTCTTGAAATTATGGTCTTCTCTTCATATTTTGGAATTTCTTCACTTGACATTTTTGAGATATTTTTCATACTTGGACCACGACTTCATCATTTTTTTCAATCTTTATTTTGGATTTTGATATACAATGATCCGCCTCCTTTTCAGACTTGGATATATTTATCCTCATACCTTGTAAGGGTCTTTTTGGATAGACTTTCTCCATGATCTTTAGGGGAGTAATTGATTTTCGTCGTGTGTCTCGATCCTTCATATTGATTTTGGAATAATGATACTTCACATCACCTTGGATCTTTAGCAACAAAATAGAGCTCCTCGTGCCTTGTAAGGGCCTTTTTGGATCTTCACCAATCTTCGCATCCGGCTTCAATAAGTTATGCCTCGGCTATAAACTCTATTCAACCCCGAGCAACTTTTAAACGATCTTGTTCTATAAGCTAAGTAACCTTTCAAATCGTACGACCTTACTTATTGCAATTATTTTTATTCCTAATGCATTGATCTTATGGGAGAAAAAGCCACAATTAAAAACATATGAGTTTTTGAAAGAACATTTTCATGTTCTACGTTTAGCATGATCACTTGTCTAACTCTATCATTTCTCGTTCTTCATTATTTAAAGACCTCTAATTAAAGAGACTCGTGAATACTTAGCCATGCAAGTCAAAATTAAGCCAAATTTGGATTAGCTTTCATTAAGACTATATCAAATCGAAGTTTTGGGTTTTCAAGCCACCTATAGGATCTTGTACTTTCGTGGACTTTTTCAAGTTTAGAGAATGCGTTTTATAGTTCCCTTGATAAGTGACTTCCTAGGATCAATTATAGGAACTTGCGAAAAGTTCTTGTTCTTAACCCGAATGAGCTAAGACTTTCGCGTTTTAAAGTTCCCTATATAAAAGTCTAGCAAAACTTGAATTGAGCGGGTTAAGGAATGTAAAGGGCTCCAAATGCCCATCAAGTCAAAAATTAGCTCTTATTCTACCCATCGGAAAATATACATTCGTGTCTTAAAAACACTTATGAAAACTAAGAAAATTTTAAAATTTGGCTATTTTTAGCCTTATTAGCAACAAAACATTGAAAGTTGGAAAACGTGAGGGCGTAGCAAAGCAAGTATCTATTCACCCCCCCCATACTAAAATTAAACATTGTCCTCAATGTTTCGAGTCTAAAGGTAGAGCACCCCCATACTAGAGACGAAGAGTTGAATGCTTAGGATCTAGAATGGAAAGGGTGATCAAGAATATATCTAAAGCCGTTTATTAATTATGCTAAGAGTTAAATGTTAGAACAATAAAGGATATGTCATGGATTCGTGAAAAACTTCTTCAAGCAAACGATCGAGGCTCACGTAAACAAACACGAAAGTCTTCAATCGTGGCGATGATGATGATCTAGATAACACAATCACAAACAACCACGAGACAATGAGTTGGAAGGGTACAAATCCCCTCTCATTATTTATTAGAAAGCATAAAAAGGATAAGCATGGGATCTCCCCCACGAGGCACCTCGTTTTTATTACCGAGTCATGAGCTCGACTCGATCCCCTCAATACTAATTATCATTGGGAAGGTGACTTGGTGTAGGTCATCCAATGAAGGAACTTCCCCACCAAAGTAGTGCTTAAGCCTATGTCCATTCACCTTAAAATTAGGACCATCATTTTGAGCTAGCTCGATGGTCCCATAAGGAAACACTTGTGTAATGGTGAAAGGACCCGACCAACGAGATTTCAATTTTCCGGAAAATATCTTTAATCTAGAGTTAAAAAGTAACACTTGATCACCAACGTTAAAAACCCGGTTTTTAATCTTTGCATCATGAAACTTCTTAGTCTTTTCTTTGAAAATCAATGAATTTTTATAAGCATTATTTCTTAATTCATCCAATTCATTCAATTGTATTTTCTGGTGATCTCCCGCGGTCTTTAAATCAAAATTAGCATGCTTAAGGGCTCAATATGCCTTATGCTCCAATTCAATGGGCAAATGACAATTCTTTCCATAAACCAACTTATATGGAGTACAACCGATAGGTGTCTTATAAGCGGTCCTAAAGGCCCATAAAGCGTCATCGAGTTTGTCGGACCAAGAATCACGGTTTTCTCCAATCGACCTCTCTAAAATCCTCTTCAAAGCTCGGTTTGAAACCTCGACTTGCCCACTCGTTTGCGGGTGATAAGCCGTAGAAAGACGATGAGTAACTCCATATTTCTTTAAGACCTTCTCGAATTGGTCATTACAAAAATGGGTTCCACGATCGCTTATAATAGCACTAGGGGTTCCAAACCGAGAGAATAGTTGCTTCAAAAACTTCACTACCACACGAGCATCATTAGTAGGTAAAGCCTTAGCTTCCACCCACTTAGAAAGGTAGTCGACGGCGACGAGGATATACTTGTTACCATGAGACCATGGGAACAGCCCCATAAAGTCTATGCCCCAAATGTCGAAAATCTCACACACTTGAATTATATTTTGCGGCATTTCATCACGTTGAGACGATTTTCCTTGACGTTGGCACGAATCACACGACTTTACAAGTGCGTGTGCATCACGATAGATAGAAGGCCAAAAGAAGTCGGCATCGAACACTTTCTTAGCCGTGAGATTAGCACCGTGGTGACCACCCGTGGGTCCTTCGTGACAAGCTCTAAGGATGTTAGAAGCTTCGGCACCAAAAACACAACGTCGAACGAGTCCGCACAAACCCGAAAGAGATAAGGGTCGTCCCAAAAATAGAACTTGACGTCACGAAAGAATTTTTTCTTTTGTTGTGTTTTCATACCCTTGATTATGAAATTGCCCGTATGGTAATTTGCAATGTCGACAAACCATGGGGTGGTATCTTTAGAACTCACTACACCGAGAGTCTCGAGAGGAAATGTTTCGGTGATTTCCTTGTTCTCGAAAACATCTTTGTGAGGATCTTATAAACGAGAGAGATGATCAGCCGTTAGATTCTCGGCTCCTTTTTTGTCAAGCACGGTGACATCAAATTCTTGGAGGAGGAGCATCCAACGAAGCAATCTCGGCTTAGCATCTTGCTTAGCTAAGAGATACTTGATAGCCGAATCGTCGGTATACACGATGATTTTAGTTAAGACGAGATAAGGTCGGAATTTCTCAAAAGCATAAACCACGGCAATGAATTCCTTTTCCGTTGTGGTGTACTTTAATTGAGCCTCGGTCATCGTCTTACTAGCATAATGGATAGGACGGAAATGCTTTTCATAACGTTGCCCTAAAACAGCCCCTATAGCATAATCACTTGCATCGCACATGATTTCAAAGGGTAATTCCCAATTAGGAGAAACAAGAATGGGAGCTTCGGTAAGTTTCCTTTTAAGAGTTTCGAAAGCTCTAACACAATCCTCATTGAAATTAAAAGGAGCATACTTCTCGAGAAGATGTGTCATAGGTCGAGAGATTTTCGAAAAGTCTTTGATGAAACGACGATAAAAGCCCGCGTGGCCTAGGAAACTCCTAACTCCCTTAACGGTTTTGGGATGAGGTAACTTGGCGATGACGTCTACCTTAGCTTTATCGACCTTAATCCCCGCTTTCGAGACCTTATGTCCTAAGACGATTCCTTGTTTACACATAAAATGACATTTTTCCCAATTAAGCACAAGATTGGTTTCTTCACAACGTTTTAACATTTGCTCGAGATTAGATAAACATGACGTGAACGAATTGCCAAACACCGAAAAGTCATCCATAAACACTTCCATCGACTTTTCGATCATATCGTGAAAAATAGCCATCATACACCGTTAAAACGTACCCGGTGCATTGCAAAGTCCGAAAGGCATCCTACGATAAGCAAACGCTCCATAAGGATACGTAAACGTAGTCTTCTCTGGATCACGAGGGTCGATAAGGATTTGAAAGTAACCGGAAAAACCATTTAAAAAGCAATAGAATTCATTTCCATCGAGTCGCTCCAACATTTGATCCATGAAGGGCAAAGGAAAGTGGTCTTTACGAGTGGCGTCATTTAACTTTCGGTAGTCAATACACACCCTCCAACCGGTCACAACGCGAGTGGGAATTAACTCGTTGTTTTCATTAGGCACAACGGTCATTCCTCCCTTTTTAGGGACACAATGGATTGGGCTCACCCATGGGCTATCGGAGATAGGATAAATCATTCCCGCGTCAAGGAGTTTTAAAACTTCATTTTTGATGACATCGTGAATTTTGGGGTTCACCCTTCTTTGACTTTGAATTGCGGGTTTGTAGTCATCCTCCATTAAAATCTTGTGAGTACAAAATTTTGGGTCAATACCCTTAATGTCGGAAATTTTCCACGCAATTGCCCTTTTATGAGCTTTAAGAACTTTCAAGAGCGCGGTTTTTTCATCATTAGCAAGACCCTTTGCAATAATAACCGACAACTTGTCATCACCTTCCAAGAATGCGTATTCAAGGTGAGATGGAAGATCTTTCAATTCAAGGATAGGAGGTTCCTCGATTGAAGATTTTTGCTCAACACTCATAACTTCCATCGGCGGAAGAAATGGTGGAATAAGAGTATCATTACCAATTGTCACCTCATCTTCATTGTCGATTTCATTTGAAGTAAAATCGCCTCCTTGGAATGGAGTGAGATTTGGTGTAGAATTAGCAAGAATCGGATCCAAAATGGTGGGATTGCCACTTGACGAACTATCAGAAAAACCTAACACTTCTTGTGAACTCATCGCAAACCACATTAACTAAGTCGATGTGATTGATGGTAGCGATTGCATAAACATGAGAAGGTGTCGAGTTTTGAATAGCGTTTATAACAAGTTCCTCTTCGTTGAATCTCAAAGTAATAGTTCTTGCATGAACATCGATAAGCGATCTCGAGGTGTCTAAAAATGGACGACCTAAATTTAGAGGAACTTGAGGATCCGCGGGGATGTCAACTACTATAAAATCAACGGGATAGTAGAAATTCCCCACTTTCACGAAAACATCCTCGGCTACTCCACATGCTAAAATCGTAGGAATGATCGGCCATCTTGATAGACATGTTCGAAGGAGTAAGAGCCGGAAGCGAAAGCGATTTCCAAATGGAAAATGGCATCAAAATAATGCTTGCACCAAGATCGGCCAAGGCGAGGCATTCTTTCATATCTTGTATATCACAAGGAATGAGAAACTTTCCGGGGTCACCAACTTTTTCTGGTATGCGGTTAAGATAAACCAAAGAATAATTAGCAAGCTTTGAAAGCTTTTCCTTATCATTCATCATACTTTTAAAAGTGGAAGCGAAACGAGACATATATAACAACGCGTCGGCTAAACTTACATCAAAATGAACTTGTTGAAACATTTTTATAAAAAGCTCGATTTGTTGTTTGTTACGTTCTTGCAATTTCTCTTTGTTTCGTCTCGAAGGGTAAGGTAAGGGTGGTGTGGGTTGGACATTAGGCAACGACCTTGGAATCTCGGGTTCCATGATTGGTATTGGTTCAACCGTAGGTGTGGTATGAGCTGTACTTCGTGGGCTTGTGATATGATCCTTTTCGACCATCACCTCGGGCTCTTTCTCGATTTCCTTCTCCGTAGAAGTATTTGGACGAGAGATTGGTTTATTGAAAGTTTTACCACTACGTGTAGTAATAACCTTCATTTCTCCCTTCAGCTTTGCAATGGTATCACTAGGAAGACCACCCAAGGAAGGGGTTTACACATGATTGCTTCAAACATTTTAGCCATACGGTCTTCAAATTTTGATTGCCTAGCATCCGCTTTTAACAATTCTTGCTTAATCTCATGTTGTCCTTGTTCCATCTTGTGTTGATTTTGTTGAAGACGTTGAACATTTCCTTCCATTTTATTAGCATGAGTCTTAATTTCATTAGCAAGTTCGTTTTTATGCTCGTTTTTCAACTCGGATCTTAAGCTAATCATTTCACGTTGCATATTATCAAATTTAGCATCATTTGCCTTAGCATAATTCAAAAATTCTCCTTGAAGATTTTTGGTGTGATCATTTTGAAAACCTTGTGTAGTAGTTTGAAAATCACGGTTTTAGTTTTGATTTGAAATTTGTCCATTCCCACTTTGATAATTCCCTTTGTTATAGTTACGTGAATTGCCTTGATAACCACCATTTTGATTGTTGTTTCGATAGTTGTTAACATTTTGATTTGATGGAGCTTGATTTGGGCGGGAACCTTGGCCGTTTTGGTTGTAAGTTCCCAGGGTTTCTACGTAAGCACTCGAAGTGTTACCACTGGCGTTAATGCACTCGGAAAGATCATGAGCTCCACCACAAGATAACCAACTCTTATCAACCGCTTTAACCGATGCGGAATTCAAAGCATCTTGTGCTTTCCAATGAGTCATAAGATTTGCAAATCTATAAACCGATTTTCCTCATTAGCTTCAACATGTAAGGCATTCATGTTACGAGACGATGACGACGATGACGAACCCATATTGGCAACACTCGGTGTGTTACGAGGGTTATAAACCGTAGATCTATTATCGATAATATTTAAAGCTTCATCGGTCGTTTTGCACAAAAAATTACCACCCGCGGCGGCATTCAAATAATATCGTTCATGATCATTGAGCCCATTATAAAAAGTATCTATTTGATGCAATTCCGAAAAATCATGGTGTGGACATTCATGTAACATTTCCTTAAATCGTTCCCATGTCATTGAAAAACTTTCATTATTACGTTGTACAAACCTTGAAATCTCATTTTTCAAATGTGCTGTTTTAGATGGTGGAAAAATTCGTTTACAAATTTAGAGACGAGATCACCCCATGTCAAAATTGAATTTGGCGGTTCTTTCTCGAGCCAAATTTTAGCGGGTCCATCTAACGAGTATGGGAACAACATCATCTTAATAGCGTCGTGTGGAACATCCTTAAACTTGCTTGTTGCGGTGAGAAGATTAAAATTCCTTATGTGATAATGCGGGTTGTCTTTTTCATGGCCTCTAAACTTGTTTGCTTGCAACATCGACATTAAACCCGTCTTAATCTCGAAATTCTCCGCAGGGATGGCAGGAATTACAATAGCTTCTCCAAAACCCTCGGTGGGTGCTTGAAGCAACTCCATCATAGTACGATTAGCCATGGCGACTATTGGTTCTTCAATGGGTTCAACAATTGGAGTTTGTTGTTCAATCAAAGGCTCTTGATTTCCTTGACTTTGACGACGTTTACGAGCTCGTTTTGCTTGATTACGAGTTAGCATAAACTTGACGTAGAATGGGAGGTGAGCAAAGAAGATTCTTTTTGGGTGTTTTGTGGATTTTCAATTTTTTTTTGTGTTTTTGATTGTTTTTAATTTTTTGGATTTTGTGTATCTTTGTAGACAACAATCTACCAAATCTCTCCTCGAAATAAACTCTTGATTAAAGAAGCCTCAAAAGAATGAAAACGATCACGTGGAGTGAACGCCTTCGAATGACTTTAGAACTTTGGCGAAAACCAAATTGTTCAAGAGGGTTTAATCACAAAGAAACCAAGCAAATATATATGATACGTAATAATACTTTGGGCGGCAAAACCCTCGATTAGCTTTCAATCTCAAAATACTCACAAACAAACGGGGAAACGCGGCGGCGCGAAGCACTTAAGAGCGTTTTTCCTTAGGGTATATTTTATAATACCCGCCTTATATCCACTCTATAGTTTGTATTTTTCAAAATCGAGCTTCACGAAAGTATTTATCTATTTTTGCCTTTTACTTTTTGTTTGAGATTTGAATACAATAATTAGGAGACCAAATCCCAATTAAGGTTGTGTTTTCACACTTTTGGAGATATTTTGTATTTTTTGTGATACTTAATACAATATAGTAATAATAATTTCACAAGAAAAACGAAAAAAACTGATAATACGTATTAGTAGAGTTCTACTAATACAAATACAATTTATGGCTAATATTAAAAACAAAATGACAAATTAATCACGACACACCTCCCCGGCAACGGCGCCAAAATGATTGTGGTAAAATATGACCTTTTAGAAAAAAGGCGTAAAAGCGGTAAGTATTAAACAAATGGCTTAGGACAATCAAGTGTTAATGACCCAATTAAGTTCGTTTCCCAAGGAGGTATATGTGTGTGACTAAAATGCAATGAGATTTGAGATTAATATTTGAAAGAAGGGGATGAGAAAATAGAATGACGAAGACGTGAAAATTATTACTACGACGACTAAAATTAAAATCGTAAAAAGAGCTAAAATAAAAATTAATTCTAAAAATTCCCAAAAAATTATCAAAAATCAAATTAAATAAACAAAGAGTCTAAAAATGATCAAAACTTTTAATTAATTAAATATTAATTTTTAAATGCTAATTAAAGCCCTAAAAATCAAAATAATTATTAAAAAGTCCAAATAAAGATTTTTCACTTTGTAATCCTCGAAAATGACTAAATAAGAATAAAAAGTATTTTTATGAATTTTTAAACTAATTAAAACTATTCAAAATGATTAAAATCTAATAAAAACTTAAAATAAGTCTAGAAATTAGAAAAATGAAGATAAAATTAATCTAAGAGTTGCAAAAATCCTATTTTAATGTAATTAACCTAAGAAAAATATAAAAAGTGCAAAAATTTGAAATTTGAAATTTAATAATAAAATAATATTAAAATAATATTAAAAATCCAAAAATTATAAAAAATTCTAAAAACTTGCAAACTAGTTTATTTTAACCTAAATAAACAGAAAATGAAAGTGAAATTACCAAAATACCCCTAATAGGCTAAAATAGAAAACAATCCAAGCTAATGGGCTTTTTGGCCTAAAAACTTCAACTAAGCCCAAATGACCTGAAAAAGCCCTATCTTACTCAAAGTTTAATTCTAAACACAAAAGTCTGAAGGCCCAAAAGCTGGTTTTGAGCTTATCACAGCTTAAAAGGTAAACAGCTTATTCTTATTATGCCAATAAGCCCAATAAGCAATAACCAATGCCATAAACTCTAATTGAACACACAACCTTCTTTTGAGATGCCTAAGAGATCTGTGAAAAGAAATTTTGAAAAAGCAAACCCAATAAGCCATAAATAAGCCAAGTAGAATTTCACTAAAAGACAAAATAGTCGACTTAGAGTTCTAGACCACCTTAGACCTTCTAATAAGTTTCAAAAGACTCTAAATGACTAAATTAAGACAAATCAACAAAGAAAAGTTCAATAAGCCAATCCAAATAAGCACGATAAGCTGATAAGCACTTATTTAAAAGTCAAAGTTCTTGGTTTTCTAGTCAAACCTCAAAGTCAACCCCACAAATGCTCCAGGATGAACAAATAGGTCAAATAAGTGACACCTATTACAAATTAAATGTTGTTGCAAGTTAAAATAAGTTATAATAACTTATTGATAAGCACTAGTTGAAATAACACTAGTAGTGGCTAGCAGCAGGGGAAAGGAGATCCCACTGCTTTGACTATTTGACTTGCTTTTTTAGAGAGATCTAGTTGGATTCAAATGGAAACAAGGGCACCCTTGTAATCAGTGGATCACAAGGAGTCAATATCAACAAATAAATCACAATTAGGTTCACTCAATAAGCACAGAATAAGCAAATAGTTCTCAGATATGCCACAGACCTTGAAAATAAGCAGTTATGAACAAATAAGCAGATTGAGCATGAATAAGCCAGCCAAATTGAACCAAATGCACACACAAGCTATAATAAAGTCCAATAAGCACAAATAAACTTGTTTCAAGCAATGGATCAAAGTAAATAAGCAGATTCAAGCACAAAAAGTTACTGATTACCAAAAGTGATTATCCAAAATCCTTTTGCTGATCTAATTGACCACCAATCCAATTTTAAGCCCTCAAATCCCTTTCCCTGATTAAGTTAACCAAAATTTAGCACTTGTTAACCCTAGTCTACCCTTAGATCTAGGTGTCCCTAAAATTTTAGCCAAAATACCCAAGTTAAACAGATTTTATAGACTTATGATTGATTTGGTTGTTTAGAGCCTCAAAACTTGAAGATTAGTATCCTTTAATACCAGATAAACACATACTAACAATAAGAACACACAAACAATAACACTAGTTGCCTTAAATCCTTTTGAATCAGTTAACCCAAACACCCCTTTGGAATCTGATTTCCCAATTTTCCAAAGGATTGTTATGATTTAACCTTCCAAACAAGATCTAATCAACCCTAACAACAATTATCCAACCTCAGTAACTCAAATCAACCACAAATTCATAGATTCACAATCAATCATGCAAAAATCACCAAAAATTCAACAAAATTCATAAAAATGAAAAAGGATAAGAGATGCAAACCTCCAAGACTTACATCCAAGCCTTGGAATGTTTGAGCTGAGGTGCTAGCAAGAACAAGCACCAGCTTCCAAAGCTGCTAAGATGAACAAACAGAAAAGTGAGCAATAAACAGATTATATCCTTGATTTTGAAAACAAGTGTTCTAAACCTTAAAACCTTTTCTCAAAATCAACAAAACATGTATATGGAACTCAGATCTTAGCTATTCAATCACCAA
This sequence comes from Glebionis coronaria, assembly GCA_025667525.1. Lineage (NCBI taxonomy): Eukaryota > Viridiplantae > Streptophyta > Magnoliopsida > Asterales > Asteraceae > Glebionis > Glebionis coronaria. Next base: position 268,749,747 of record CM046874.1, read on the forward strand.
AATTTTATAAAACACAAAAGAGAATCCACAATTTTCAGAAATTCAAATTTTATTTCAATAAAAAGGAATTACAAAGAGATAGCTAAAATCTGGAACAAAGGGGCTCTCACATGTTGAGGCCTCATTTTATAGACGAATACAAGGGAGGAATAAGCAAAACCCTAGGCTATGAAGTCCCAAAATTGCCCTTGAAATCTTCTAGACGAATTGTGTTGTTGAGCTGTCCAAATGCATCTTGGTTGTTCATTTTATGCTTGGGGACCAAGTAGTAGCTATAAAACGTTGATCTTGCCAGCTAGGATTACTTGGAGAGGAGGGTGTGATATGACTAGGTAACGGGTTGAATGGTGGGGGCTATTGATGAGTGGGATTGAGGGTTTTTTGTGTGGGATGGGTTTCTGGGCGTGTGAATCATACGTGGGACAAGGTATTTGAAATTAACCCCTTGTTTAAGTGGGTGGTAATTCTGGGTTCATGTGGGTAAACAGTAAAGATTTTGATCCGATTTTTGGGGGTGTGTTGTGTTTGGCGCGTGTTATTGGATTTGAAGTTTAGGAAATGACATTAGTTCCCCTTGTTCTTTGGCAAAGTTGGTATAAAACTCTTTTCAGCCTAACAAACTTGATTTCCTTTGTTTTTAAACTTTCCATCTTTATAGTTTGCCACAAAACTTTTCAACAAAGGTTATAAGGGTTTGTTTTGCCATTTTTGCATAGTTTGAGGACTGATCTTGGACATTCTTGATCTTCAAAGGTCTTCAATGTATCTTTGACTTCATGAGGGACCATTATTGACAATTTAGAATTGTTGAGGGACTAAACTTGCCAATTCTTCAAAGTTGAATGACCTTTTTGTAATTTTGACAAACTTAAGGGACCAAACTTGTAATTATGAATATACAAGGGTATTAAGTGTCATTTCTTCATAAATGAGGGACCAAGCTTGTACATCTTCAAGTCTTCAAGGGCTTTTCTTTGAGAAATTCATAACTAGGGCCCGGTTCATTGTACGGCTTCGTTTCTCGTGTTCGTTTTTCTTTGTTTATTGTGATCTTTCGTCTTTTTCATGATATCCATACCTAAAACACACATGTAAACAAATACAAGCATATATATATGGTATTTTTATGACATTTTATGCATTTAAAGCCCGAAAATAACGATGGGATCATGTATAAATGCCATCTCATCAATGTATGGTATAATCGGAACTAAAATCTGACTTTATTCTTCCATGTGCAGGACGCTGAAAGTGCTGTAAATGACTTGACTGGTAAGACTTGTCGCAATACTCCATGTTATCATCTTTGTTTAATATTTTATATGTCAGAGAACTTTTAAACTCAGAACATTTGAGTTTGATTATAAAGTATTTTCATTGATTGCGAAATTCAGTTTTACTTGCTTTAAGTACAGTTTACTTACATCATTATTAACCTAATCTTATCAGAATATGGCTCCGCATAAGGCAAATATGCTGCAATTGGCTACCAAAGGTGCTGGTACGAGTGATGAAAACAAGCACCATATTCTAAAAGTAATTACTAAGATACGGGGTAAATAGCTGTATATTGCGGCCTGGAAGGTGAACCTTTTACCCTTTTGCGCAAAAAATAGCAACAAAATAATTAATAATCTTACATCAGTCATGATGCAAGTCTAACTCAATATGAATCCCTTCAAAATATACTCAAGTTCTTCTGCTTAACTCTGTGTTATAGATACTCGGGACATGGCTGGGACGTCATCCGATTCTTGGCGACTTCGATTCAAACACTCCATTGCTCGAAAGAGATACACTTGCTTCTGGATGAACTCACTTTATGATAGAAAAACAACCATATCGACTCATGCGTAAGTGAATGGGTTGGAATTTCTCTCTTCTAAAACTTTTTCTAAGTAATATACATACTTGGTTATCATTATTATTAATTTTTACAACATTTTGGATTCATGAAAATGATGCCCTCTTTAATCTTTACAACAAATCATAAAAAGAAAACAACATTCTTCGTCTGTACCAACTACCAGTACATGTACAAGGAACACAACGGGTCCTTCACCTAGCTCTCCGGCGAGAACATTTAATGCAACCCGCCTCGATCAGTTTCTTGAATGCTTTCTATATCTTCTTAAAGCTACATGCGTCTTGGGTCTTAGAAAACAGAGTTCATCATCCCAGCTTACTACAGGTAAAAAAACCTTTAACCAATGTTACTTACATAGTGTGAGAACCCGTACTTTCCCAGCATTATTTTATTCCTTTTATTCGTGTTTCTGAATTTTCAACGTATTTCATTTTCTTGTAATTTATATGTAAATCCTGAGATTATATTAATTTTCAATAAATTATACTTTTCAAGTATTTTCGGATCATTGATTAATACTTTATCGGGAATTATAAAATTTTTATTTTATTTTTCCATATTTATTTAAATCAAAGTTTTTGATTTAAAATCACCCGCGTGCGTTTTACAACAAGTTTGTTCAAAATCAATGTACAACGTGAATTTCTAGTGATCGCGATACCGACGGATGCCCAAAACATTACGTTTATTTATCGATTATTTCGATAATTAATATTTTCGATGATGTCGTTTTAATTACGTATTAAGTCGTGTCGAGAAACCATATAATCATTTTTATGATGCATTGTAACTTTTGAAAAGTATTTTTACGAAACCCGAGCCCCGTAAATATTTTTAATATTTACCAATAACCATTTTCTACCCTTTAAAACTATTAATTGTTTTTAAGTCCACAAGTTTGCAACTTGGTAAGACTAGCCCTCCACTTACTACGACTATATAAACATTTTTTTTCTTTCTTTCTCCACCAAAACACACACATCACAAGTAAAAAAAAAATTACACCACTCCCTCCCCTCTTTCTTTATTTTCCGTCACACCACCACCTAAACCACCACAAATCTTCAACTTTTACCAAGTTTTAACAAAATTTAATCAATATCCCATCTCTAAAATCATCTTATGATTCTATCTATACTAAATTTTCAAACATGCATCAACTTTTGAAGATTTTATAAATCCATGGTGGATTGATGTTTAAACCATCTTGCATGCATTGTTTTTAGTATGATCATCATATTTTAATCCTTAAAAGTCTTGTTTTTAATCTTTGATTTTGTTAGATTTTACATGCAAGTGTTTTTATGTGTGTTTGGTTGATGGGTTTCATAGTATAGTGATCCTAGAGGTATGGGTATGATTAGTTTTGGTGGGAAATTGATTTGACATGTTTTCTAAAAAGGTAATTTGGGACAGCAGCCTTAAACAGATTGTTTCGTGGGTTTAAAGTCTGTGAAAGGCTAAGATTAGTTGAAATTGTTGTAGAGTTTTCCGAGACGATCTTTTTGGTATAAGATAGAGCTTATAACTCATTATGAGTCAAAAGTTATGCTAGTTTTAGTTTTTGTGTACCGGGAGACGCAAGTCGGCACAATCCGAAATTGTGGCTGATTTTGGGTCGACTCTCGGGGACTTTAGGCTTGGTTAGATAGTTGATAATACTGATTTTCAAAGTTTACAAACTGAGTTTAATGAGTGTAGTAGTGGTTTCAAAAGGCGGATTGTCGAGTTAGTACTTTTAAAGTGGTCCAAACGGTTTTACAAAACAAGTGTACAAATCTATCATAAAATTTGAAGTCGAGTAAAGTGTCGAGCTGATGGATTTTAAAGTGTGAACTTTGGCTCACATTTTGGTGAGGTCTTATACAGGTTATAAGTGACCTTGACACCAATTTTCATGTAAAACGGACATGTCTAGATAGGGTAAATCGGTGTGTACATTCGGGGTGTACTTGCTTATTTTTATTTTGGACACTTAGTTCAATGCTTGTGTTACGTGAGTTTGAGTGTTCACCATCGGACATGGTGACTTACTCAAGTGCTTAGTCATTATATAAATGACTTAGCTACTGGTCCAAATAAGGGTAAAGGATAGTTTGACTTACGTTGACTTGGCGTCGTATGACGGGTCATTTTCAAGTGTTAAAGTGTTTTAACGTGTAGTGTTGGAATAAATGGGTTAGTATGGATTCATTTGGTTCGTGTCAATGATTTTGAAACATGAATACTTTGAAAACAATTGAGTCATATTATATTTGGTACATATCGATATTTGAGTTCGAGTCTTAACGCGCGCCTTATTGTGATAGGTTGTGGTTTTCGTGTTTCCCCGGGCATCCATATCGTCGGTGATCGTCTCACTACATTGTTTCTACTCAGTTGTTGAGTACAGTGATTGACTTACCTCGTGGCTAAGGTGAGTTCATAGCCCCTTTTTTACTTGTACATGGTTTCTAAACACGGGGTGAGATTTTACATAGTGGAACACAACCATTTAAAACTGTGTGTTATCCTCTACTTGTATGCTATCCAGAAATTGTATGCTTTCCCTCCAACTGATTTTCATTGATATTATTGCTTTTAGTCTAGCCTTAAGTTACCTCTCATTGATCATGAACCGTTAATTAATCCTGCTATCAAGCGCGAATGTTGTGGGTGGATCCATCGGGATTGACTATCCCCGTCCCAATTACATTGACGCACTAATATTTGTTTATTTCACTTGAGTATTTAGGCTGAATACTGACTAGAGGAACTTACACTGAGTTAAGCTTCGGTTCATGAACTAAACAACAATAATAATGTTTCGGACAATGGTTACTGTACATAACCATTTTCCCCTATTTTCTTGTTTACAAATGAATGCTTGTGTTCCACATCCTTATTGCTAAACCTATGAATTTCACTCAACTTTGTGTTGACGATTTTACATGTTTAATCTCAGGTATAATTACTTAGCTTTGCTTGGATGGGAGCCCGCGGGATATTATCGCAACTTGGAAATTTATGTGGTGTTTGTGAAAGATTTGTTTTATATAAACTATCAGAAGTTTATTCAAGCTTTTGGGCAACTTATTGTTATAAATCGAGACGAAATAATATAATTTTCCGCTTTTAAAACTCTGGGACCTATGTTTAAAAACTCTGACCCTTTTATGATGTGATATACATGTTTTTATTTCGTCAGCTTTGTATGAACTGTAATTCATTGTTTCTTGTATCATGACGTGTTACCCCCTCGTTGCCTAGTTGTTCCATGTCAGATTTTGGGGGTCTCACAGAGTGGTATCAGAGCGATGGTTATAGGGAACTGAGTCGTTTTAAAAAACTTAGTCTATAACCGAAAGTTCAAATATTTTATTGTTTCTAAGTGTCAAACACAGAATTTGCCAACGTTGTTCGATATCTGCGCGGGTAACTCTCTAATCCTTATTATTTACTTTTAATTATCGTTGTAGTATTTCATCTCCTGATTACATGTTGAAATATTACATTACCTTAATGGCGATAATTACTATGTCTTTTCAAAGCCTTGTGCTTCATGGATTATCATTGAATGTTATTGTGATTACATCTGCCTATACTGTATTTCTTGAATTCTTGTTCTTGTGAACTGATCTGGTTACGATGTTTTTACATTGTTATGACGTTACATACTTGTATTTAGAGCGCACATGCTGCCGACTTTTCATACTCATTTTTCTGAGTACTATTGCTATTTCATTATGCGTGATACGACTGACTTCATATACTCGTTCGTTTTGAATCATCTGTTTTTCTCGACTCGCTGTTACATGTTGTGCATACTCTCGTGATACCATTGTTCAGGATTAAGAAGTGTTGTTTTCGATGAAACTCCTGATTTTCATTTTACTACCGTGCATGTTGCTTTCATTGTTTATTTCCTTTAAAATATCTATTTAGATACACAGATTTTCTTTCTGACCATTCATAATTGAACGTCTAGTCTAAAGACCATTGTGTAGCTCAATGTGTCTCCCAGAAAGACTAAAAGACATCGTGTGAGTCACACATCTCGAAGAATTCGTTGAATCAGTGCTGAATAATATCGTGAGTTCTCATAATCTTGATTTACCTTTACGCCACCGTTTTACACGACAATTGTACATGGATTACATCTTATTTCATTGACCATTCTACGTTTCGATTTCGACTTACAACATCTGTTGTACCTTGAACACATGATCGTCATTTATTATGTGACGATTGTTTAGAATACGATCCTACTTGTATCCTCCCTTTTTCATTAAACCTCCTCGCCTCAGGAGTGTGACTTGTTAATATTTTATTTCTTTCTCGGTATGTCTTGTGATTTTGGAAAAATCACGCCGCCATGAGACCTTCCTGCATTGCATCTTGCAGCCGAAGACACGGATGATATACGTCGTTTTTGATCTCTCAGATTACCGTTGGCATTCTTGAACCATTTCCCTACTGTGTTTTCTTCACATGTTTAATTGTATAGTTTATTCTCTTTCGTTTTTTTATGGAATCCACAAGTCCTGTGTGTACATTAATTTTGAGTTATCATGAAATTTGGATTTAATTTCAAGCTGTGTCAAAAAATATACTTTGTACAGAAACTTTACAGGAAGTTTAACAGTGTCGAGAAAATATTTTTATAACTTTAGACATAAAAATATATATATTTCTACATGTTGAGACGTCCGTTTAGGACATAAAATTTGGCCAATAAACATTAAAATCGAGCAGGTTACGCTCATTTGAGATGGTGAAATTTAAGAACTCATTTTTGCGTAGTTCTAATATATCGTTTTGCTGACAGATTTAATACAAGGGCATTTTCGTCCATTTTTATTTCGTTTCAAGTCCCGAGTAAAACTAGAAAGTTGTTCAAAACATTGTTTTACATCGAAATGCATTAGACTTTGAGTCTTAGAATATTGTTTAATGAGTTAATTGGTCTAGTCAAACCCAAAAGTCAAAACTTATAGACTTTAAAATATGATTTCAAGCGTTTTTGAGTTTGTTTGAGCTCGTAAAACTTTAACTAATGATATTTTACAAACTAAGAACAATGATTGCGTTTGAACAAGTATAAAATAGTAACTTTGAGTTTGGTCATACATATACATAGATCTTGAACTTTTGAAATTCGGTAACTTCCTAATATAGAAACTTTTCGGAGTGATTGTACTATTTGATAAACTGATGTTCTACTTTCTTAAAGTATATTATTGTCAAATTGATCACGATGTGCACACATACGGATTCCTTTATCCTTTCTTTTATATATGACTTATTTGTCATTCTACTTTGTCTTTCTTTCTATAGTACCACAGAATTGGACCAAGATTTGAAGTTCTTGCTTTCGTATCGTTCGTTACCATCTTGACACGTGTCTCATGACGACACCAACTAAACCTCTTGAAACCTTATCACATTGTAACCATTTCGTTGACTGTCTTGAACTACTCCTTATTTCCCTCTTGTAACCCACTCGCTACTTTATAAACTAATGTCATGTTACCATATAAACTCAAACTGGTCTTGTTTGTGAATCATTTTACAAAAGGTTTCATTTGGGCTTTCTTAAATAATCGAATGCTATCTTATAAAATTAATTTATATTAATTTTACAATGTACACTCACAAATTGTTCTACCTTGGGTCTTGTAAAGAATCTTGTAACATTACAATTGTTGAATTAAATATCTAGCCAGTAACTTATTGGCGAATAGTTTCATAAACTATTTTGATTCCTGTTTTTATAAATGCTATTATATACATATTTTAAATCATATGATATGTTATACTTGTTTGACGAAGCTAAGCATCGCATTGCTCGTCCAAAATTATGCATGGCCTGATCACCTATGCCTAATTTAGAAGGAGCCATGCAAGGCCAAATAGTAGTCACCTTAAATATTTAACAAAGAATCAACTTTTTAATTATGTCCTTTAAAAAGTTAGATAAAATAAAAGTTTTGAAAACTTTTACATCTTATGCGAGTAACAACAATTCGTGACTTACATATATGAACCCTTATCTTTTCTTGAACAACGTACATGCCTCAAGCACATATTTCTTTACTCAACGACCTTTGTTTTACCTGTTACCTCATCATCCTCATGATAAGATTTACGCTACCATTTGCCTAAATCCTTACCATTGATACCAGACTTGAAAGTTTCAACGTTGTTATGCTTCTACATCTATCTACCTTCTCTATCTCTTTTGGTAGACCTTCGAAACATCTCTGGACGCGTATTATGATCTAAGACTGATATTGACCAATGATTTCGTGTGTCCGTCATTATGTGTGTTAGACCCTATTGTCTTGAAATTAATTCGTGTGAACCATGTATTGATTTTGCCTTTCATTGTTAATGTTGTTCATCTTACTGAAACTTCTCTCTAGTGATTTCTTAAGAATTTTCTTTGATTCGAAAATTTGTTGTGTGGCTTTTCCCTTTCGATCGTATTTCGACCACCGAGAACTTAATAGGCCGTTATTGGTGACGCCAACCGCACTCGTGAATTAATCTTGTTGAATCCTTTGTTTCTTAATCTTTTTATCATCGACGCGTCTATTTTATCACGTTTGTTAAGAGTTGATACGACTTCCGTTTTATTCCCTCGTGCTATTGCTTGTATAATAATTGTTGATCGATATTCGTTTCATAATCGTTTGATATCTTAAACACTTTCTTGAATTTCTAAAAATTATTATTAATTTTTAAGAACGTTTTATACATTTTACCAAATGTTTAAATTGTCAAAATACCCATTTCAAGTTTAGTATCGAATCTGTACATCCTCTTGGGTAAATTTATAACTTATGTTTAAACACGGTCAAGTTGTATCTTTTAAAGTAATTGATTTTATCATACTGTACTGTCAATCTAATGAAATTATTAAATTAATTTATAATTTCTAACAATGATTCTAAATAACTTGAAAAAAACCTGATTTTTCTAATGGTAACGATAAACCTGAGGTTTTAACGATAATTTCATGTAGTCACCCGAAAAGCTCTTAAGCTGATCAAAATAACTATTTGAACTGAGTTACTTTTACTTTGAGGTCCTGATCAAGAAAAAGATTTGACAACTGTTTACTCACTCATTTTATATATAGTTTGATTTTTAAATCACTACATCTGGTAAAATTTTCTTTTAATCAAGAAAATATTTAAACTGAGTTTTAAAGTAATACCAAAATACTAGACAAATGATTTTGACAACTTGTATTTTAAATGATCATATGTTATTCATTTTTCCCTTCTATTTCGCTTGTGACTAGATTCTTACATTTTAAGATTTTCACGTTTTACAGTTGCACGATTTGCGACCCCTTGTTGATTTACAATCTTGATTCATTTTATCGCACTTTGTCCGTTTAAGCGATTCTTGTGTTCATTCTTGTTAGTTTATCGCACGTATTTCCAAAAACTCTATCTCTCGATGTATCTCCGTATTGAAAGGTCGTTATTCTAATCCAAGATTGAAAAGCTATATGAAAAGGAGTTAAGAAACTGAAGCATAGCGAATTCTAACCGTTAAGATTCGTCATGGTACGGAAATTACCTGGGAAGCAATGAATTTTGTTCTACACTTTGTACCTCCTCTTGTTTGCATCTTCTACTATTTTCAGGAGAACTCTGGGGACCAGAGTTCCTTTAGGGGGGAAGACTGTGAGGACCCGTACTTTCCCAGCATTATTTTATTCCTTTTATTTGTGTTTCTGAATTTTCAACGTATTTCATTTTCTTGTAATTTATATGTAAATCCTAAGATTATATTAATTTTCAATAAATTATACTTTTCAAGTATTTTCGGATCATTGATTAATACTTTATCGAGAATTATAAAATTTTTATTTTATTTTTCCATATTTATTTAAATCAAAGTTTTTGATTTAAAATCACCCGCGTGCGTTTTACAACAAGTTTGTTCAAAATCAATGTACAACGTGAACTCCTAGTGATCACGATACCGACGGATGCCCAAAATATTACGTTTATTTATCGATAATTAATATTTTCGATGATGTCGTTTTAATTACGTATTAAGTCGTGTCGAGAAACCATATAATCATTTTTATGATGCATTGTAACTTTTGAAAAGTATTTTTACGAAACCCGAGCCCCGTAAATATTTTTAATATTTACCAATAACCATTTTCTACCCTTTAAAACTATTAATTGTTTTTAAGTTCACAAGTTTGCAACTTGGCAAGACTAGCCCTCCACTTACTACCACTATGTAAACATTTTTTTTTCTTTCTTTCTCCACCAAAACACACACATCACAAGTAAAAAAAAAATTACACGACTCCCTCCCCTCTTTCTTTCTTTTCCGTCACACTACCACCTAAACCACCACAAATCTTCAACTTTTACCAAGTTTTAACAAAATCTAATCAATATCCCATCTCTAAAATCATCTTATGATTCTATCTATACTAAATTTTCACACATGCATCAACTTTTGAAGATTTTATAAATCCATGGTGGATTGATGTTTAAACCATCTTGCATGCATTGCTTTTGGTATGATCATCACATTTTAATCCTTAAAAGTCTTGTTTTTAATCTTTGATTTTGTTAGATTTTACATGCAAGTGTTTTTATGTGTTTTTGGTTGATGGGTTTCATAGTATAGTGATCCTAGAGGTATGGGTATAATTAGTTTTGGTGGAAAAATTGATTTGACATGTTTTCTAAAAAGGTAATTTGGGACAGCAGCCTTAAACAGATTGTTTCATGGGTTTAAGGTCTGTGAAAGGCTAAGATTAGTTGAAATTGTTGTAGAGTTTTCCGATACGGCCGTTTTGGTATAAGATAGAGCTTATAACTCATTACGAGTCAAAAGTTATGCTAGTTTTAGTTTTTGTGTACCGGGAGACGCAAGTCGGCAAAATCCGAAATTGTGGCTGATTTTGGGTCGACTCTCGGGGACTTTAGGCTTGGTTAGATAGTTGATACTACTGATTTTCAAAGTTTACAAACTGAGTTTGATGAGTCTAGTAGTGGTTTCAAAAGACGGATTGTCGAGTTAGTACTTTTAAAGTGGTCCAAACGGTTTTACAAAACAAGTGTACAAATCTGTCCTAAAATTTGGAGTCGAGTAAAGTGTCGAGCTGATGAATTTTAAAGTGTGAACTTTTGCTCAAATTTTGGTGAGGTCTTATACAGGTTATAAGTGACCTTGACACCAATTTTCATGTAAAACGGACATGTCTAGATAGGGTAGATCGGTGTGTACATTCGGGGTGTACTTGCTGATTTTTATTTTGGACACTTAGTTCAATGCTTGTGTTGCGTGAGTTTGAGTGTTCACCATCGGACATGGTGACTTACTCAAGTGCTTAGTCATTATATAAATGACTTAGCTACTGGTCCAAATAAGGGTAAAGGATAGTTTGACTTGCGTTGACTTGGCGTCGTATGACGGGTCATTTTCAAGTGTTCAAGTGTTTTAACGTGTAGTGTTGGAATAAATGGTTAGTATGGATTCATTTGGTTCGTGTCAATGATTTTGAAACATGAATACTTTGAAAACAATTGAGTCATATTATATTTGGTACATATCGATATTTGAGTTCGAGTCTTAACGCGCGCCTTATTGTGATAGGTTGCGGTTTTCGTGTTTCCCCGAGCATCCATATCGTCGGTGATCGTCTCACTACATTGTTTCTACTCAGTTGCTGAGTACAGTGATTGACTTACCTCGTGGCTAAGGTGAGTTCATAGCCCCCTTTTTACTTGTACATGGTTTCTAAACACGGGGTGAGATTTTACATGGTGGAACACAACCATTTAAAACTGTGTGCTATCCTCTACTTGTATGCTATCCAGAAATTGTATGCTTTCCAGAACTTGAGGATTTCCAACTGATTTTCATTGATATTATTGCTTTTAGTCTAGCCTTAGGTTACCTCTCATTGATCATGAACCGTTAATTAATCCTGCTACCAAGCGCGAATGTTGTGGGTGGATCCATCGGGATTGACTATCCCCGTCCCGATTACCTTGACGCACTAATATTTGTTTATTTCACTTGAGTATTTAGGCTGAATACTGACTAGAGGAACTTACACTGAGTTAAGCTTCGGTTCATGAACTAAACAGCAATAATAATGTTTCGGACAATGGTTACTGTACATAACCATTTTCCCCTATTTTCTTGTTTACAAATGAATGTTTGTGTTCCACATCCTTATTGCTAAACCTATGAATTTCACTCAATTTTGTGTTGACGATTTTACATGTTTAATCTCATGTATTATTACTTAGCTTTGCTTGGATGGGAGCCCGCAGGATATTATCGCAGCTTGGAGATTTCTGTGGTGTTTGTGAAAGATTTGTTTTATATAAACTATCAGAAGTTTATTCAATCTTTTGGGCAACTTATTGTTATAAATCGAGACGAAATAATATAATTTTCCGCTTTTAAAACTCTGGGACCTATGTTTAAAAACTCTGACCCTTTTATGATGTGATATACATGTTTTTATTTCGTCAGCTTTGTATGAACTGTAATTCATTGTTTCTTGTATCATGACGTGTTGCCCCCTCGTTGCCTAGTTGTTCCATGTCAGATTCTGGGGGTCTCACACATAGTTACCATATGTTCACGTTTTGGCTAAACTTAGTGCTTAGAATTTTGAGACACGAGGTTGCTCATTCTATAAGACATTTCTGGAAATGTTTCATAACTCCACTGTGCGCCCAAACACCTTTAATAACAGCCACATCCAACCATTTGAGAAGAATTATCCGCACAAAAAGTTTCCATAAAACCTGTAACAATCAAAACATACCCATAACTCAGCAACCAAGAAAGTGTAAAAATAATACTACCAATTGTTTATTAACTACTGCATAATAGTTATTGGATATATGTAATTGTTAATACAAGTGATGTTTCTTGCGTCGAAGTTCTAAATATTTTTAATACGTGTGATTTTTAATACGTGTGATCAGACCTATATATGCCAGTAGCCTGCTGTCGGTATTGATTTGGGTACACAAACGTAATTGAAAAAATCTATGCTCCCCTTTTTTAACTATATTAATGTTGCCACTGCACATTGGTCGTTAGAGTGACTTCACCGCTACATAGCTAATCAAGTATCTGAGAAAAAGAGGATAAGAGACATTGTATTGACTTTGGCTTAAGATATAATGCAATAATTTTTAGGGGTTTGCAGAAACATGTTCACATTAACCATCAGCTAATTAGCATGATCAAATGAATAATCAATTATAACACAACGTGTCGAAAATAGTTATCTATAACCAAATAAATACCAAACTCAAATACAAAAGTAATTAGTTTGATATTTTTATTTCAGCAATCACATACCTTCCTGTTCTGTTATCAATTGCCATTGGTTTGATTTTGCGCATAAAAAGCTAAGAGGCAGGTTATACATCTACTCCTTTGGTGGTGACCCAAAGATCCAAGTCACTTGGATTAGGAGCAATGGCTCTTAAAACACCCATGCCTTCAGATTTGACTCCTCCAGTCAACAGGTCCAATAAGTAGACGGAAACAACCAACAAGGCCGGTATTGGAAGACATGCTCAGGCCAACATATTGGATTCAAGATCTTCTAGAAGTCGGGGTACCCTTCCTAGAAACCTCGCCTCAGTTTCAAAGTGTTGAATCTGTTTCAAGGTGTTTACTAAAGTTTTATATTGTGCTGCAGATTCTGGTAGTCAGCAGGGCTTATGGAGCTAGAAATGTGAGTGTCAGAAGAAGGGCCGAAGTTCAGACCTCATAGTCGTGCTTCAGACAAAGTCGAGGTATTTTGTTGCAACGTGTTTACTTTTTATTTAAATGTGGGGACTTTCCTGTATTTTAAACTTCTTTCTTACCAAGAAGCTGTTCGTCTTTACTTCACTACTCAAACATTTAGGTCCTGAGAGTAATAAAGTGTCTACCTTTTGAACATGGATTACTTATTTCTAACATGTTCATTTCAAACTATTTGCATCAGGAAAAGGAACATGTGATTCTGAAGGAACAATATGAAGCTCTTATACAGGAAACCGTGGGTTTGCAAAGATAACCGTTTCTGGTCTGCTAGATCAATTGAGTGTAATTAGACATGCAAGGCGGTTTTGCTGTCAAACTCTAAGACTCTCCCTAGAACGCCCGTCCTCCGCAGTGGAGCGCGACCACAAATCCTAGTATTAATAATGAACTGTAATGCAAAAACTAAAATTTTATCCACAATTTGATTTGAATTAATTGTATAAGATTTAAAATATACCCACCATTGATTTGTTTGGCAATAAAAGTAAAACATAAGTTACCACCAGTTAAACAACCCATTAAACAATAACACCTCATTTGAATATTTTTTCCACAAACTTTAAAACAACCCTTAAAAAAGTAGAAAACAATAAAAAACCCCCAAATCCAACGCTCCACAACACCTCACTCCCCCAATCCAACGGCCCACATTCCTCACAGCTGTCAACGACAGGTCACTCTACCACACATCCACCTCGTGGTCTGAATGATTCTCCCCACACATTCTCTCTATATACTCTCCTCTTCTTTTTATTTCTCTCATTTCCTAAAAAACCATTTCACACACAAAAACACACACTTGAAAACACACAGTGACGTGTCACACCAGCTAGGGTTTCATCACCTTCATCTCCTCAGATCTGATATTTTTTTTATAGGTATATATATTGAAACCTTACGTTGACTTCCGTTGACTGTTGTTTTTTCTGTTAGATCTGAATCCGTTGAGTTTGTTATGTTTATCCATGTGATTTGATGAATTTGATTGTGATTAGTGTAGATCTGATGTGTTTTGTTTAGGTTTGACTTTGTTTGACTTAAAATTGTTGTTAGATCTGTTGATTTAGTGGTTAGGTAGTTGCGATTAGGTGATTGATGTGATTTGTAGTGTTTGGATGATTGTTTTAGTTATTATTTATTAAAAAAGGTGAAGATCTGAGTGTTGTTAGTTGTAAATCGGTGGATGCGATGCGTAGCGGTTGAGTTTTTAGATTTTGTTTAGCATGTAAGTTGCTGGGTTGTTTTTTGAGCTGCTGTACTTGTTGATCGGTATCGTTGAGGTGAAAGTTGGTTTGGATAGATTATTTTGTTTTGAACTGATGATAATTATTGTTAGACGGACAGTTATTTGAATTGATTCGTTGTTTGTCTTATTGTGGATGATTTGTTAATTGCTGGTCTGTTTAGTTTGGTTGTTGGATAGTTTGTATGAATCGCAAAAGGTGTGAATTTATCTTCACACGTATGATCCGTATGTTTAAGCTTAAGAAATGTATATATTATGCGCTTTGTTTGCAACCGTGATTGTTAATACTTTGCTGAAAGTTACTTGAGTAGATTCGTTGGTTGTGTAGTTGCGGATAGTTTATTAGTTGCTGTTTTGTTTAGTTTAGTGGATGTGTTGTTTATTGTAAAGGATGTGAATTTATATCTTTACATGTATGATCAGTATGTTTAAGCTAAAAGTGTTTATATTATGCGCTTTTTTGCAAACGTAACTGTTTTACTTATATGATTGGTATGTTTTAGCTGATAGTTACGTGGATAGAATAATGGATCGATCATCTGTTATACTTATTTGTTTTTCTGTTTGGTTTAGTAGTTGTAGTACTTGTGTGGATCGTAAATGTTAACATATGTATTTTGTGAATGGTGTAGTGACTTTATGTGTTTATTTTCTGTTGCAGTCTATAAAAAATGGCCGATACCGAAGATATTCAGCCCCTCGTTTGTGACAATGGTACCGGAATGGTGAAGGTGTGCATCGTTTTGTACTTGTCATTTTTTAGTTTTGGTTGTTAATTTTGTTTTACTGTGTTTGATCTGAGCTGTTTGGTTTTGCTGATTTTTAGGCTGGGTTTGCTGGTGATGATGCTCCGAGGGCAGTGTTTCCAAGTATTGTTGGTAGACCAAGACATACCGGTGTCATGGTTGGTATGGGACAAAAGGATGCTTACGTTGGTGACGAAGCACAATCGAAGAGAGGTATCCTTACTTTGAAGTATCCAATTGAGCACGGTATTGTCAGCAACTGGGATGATATGGAAAAGATCTGGCATCACACTTTCTACAACGAGCTTCGTGTTGCTCCTGAAGAGCATCCCGTTCTTCTTACCGAGGCACCTCTTAATCCCAAGGCTAACAGAGAGAAGATGACTCAAATTATGTTTGAGACCTTCAATGTTCCTGCTATGTATGTTGCTATTCAGGCCGTGCTTTCTCTTTATGCCAGTGGTCGTACAACCGGTTAGTTTCTACTAATCTAATTGTGGGTCTGTTTGATTAGTGTTTTTGATTGTTAGCATTTGGTACTAAAGCATGTTTGTCGTATAGGTATTGTGCTGGATTCTGGTGATGGTGTGTCCCATACAGTGCCCATCTATGAAGGTTATGCGCTTCCTCATGCCATTCTTCGTCTTGATCTTGCTGGACGTGATCTTACTGATTCTTTGATGAAGATCTTGACTGAAAGAGGTTACATGTTCACCACCACTGCCGAGCGGGAAATTGTCCGTGACATGAAGGAAAAGCTTGCATATGTTGCGCTTGACTACGAGCAAGAGCTTGAAACTGCTAAAAGCAGCTCTTCAGTTGAAAAGAACTACGAATTGCCTGATGGACAAGTGATCACAATCGGAGCAGAGAGATTCCGTTGCCCTGAGGTTCTCTTCCAGCCATCTCTGATTGGAATGGAAGCTGCTGGTATTCACGAGACCACATACAACTCGATCATGAAGTGTGATGTTGATATCAGGAAGGACCTTTACGGTAACATCGTTCTCAGTGGTGGTTCAACCATGTTCCCTGGCATTGCAGACAGGATGAGCAAGGAAATCACTGCTCTTGCTCCCAGCAGCATGAAGATCAAGGTCGTTGCACCCCCAGAGAGAAAATACAGTGTCTGGATAGGAGGATCAATCCTTGCATCACTCAGCACCTTCCAACAGGTATATTTTTACATCCTTCACTTGTGATCATTTATGCAGTTATAGGATGAAAAACTCTTTGCTAACATGGTTTGTATTTGTTAATCAGATGTGGATCTCCAAGGGTGAATATGACGAGTCTGGCCCATCCATTGTTCACAGGAAGTGCTTCTAAGTATGGATTTTGTTGCTTTTGAAGATTGAATTTCTTTTGGTTTTTGTTTTTTTTATTGCCTTTCTTTTTCGTGTTATGTTTCATGTGAACTAAGTAAGGCTGGCAGACGTTGGGCTATGGGGAAAGTGAAGGGGATTGGTTAACACCACGTTCATCTCATAATCCATCACTCTGCTCTACCCCATTTGTCGATTGCTGCCAGAGATGTTTGTAGTTGGAGAGTGGTTGGTTGTGGTATCTTATTATGAATTCAAACTGTCTGTCGGTCTTTTTTTAATCCGTTTGTTGGCAATAATTATGTCAATGTCTACTGTGTATCAGAATTATCTTAGACTCGGTTTGTGGTTATTTTATCATCTATAAGGATTATATTTATTGCTGGCTTTTTGTACATCTGTTATAAACTGGTTCTGCGATCATCATTTTTGGTGTTAATTTGATTTGAAGATGCATAATAGGGAAGTGGGATTGCTGAATTAAGATGTAGTTTTCCATTGATCACTTTGGATGACGTTCGTCATGTACACATTTACATGTTTGGGTAATCGGGTGTAATTCGGCTACTCCAATTCACTCTTATCGCTGGATCCGACCCATTGCCACTATTATTGTACTCGCTATAATAAATCATTGTCAAACCAATTGTACCTTTCCATGGTATCAACCCCCCCCCCCCCCCTGTGTGCTTAGCACCTCCGGTGTACAACCAATGAACACACTGCCCTTGAGAATTCCTCTCATGGTCTTCCAAGGGAATTCATGTACTCTTCAGTCTCATTTATCAAGCACTTTTGGAATACAAATCCTGTAGACTCTGCAGGGTCATTCCGTGCATGTGCGGTTACGGCATTGTTTTCGCCTTTGTCTTGACGAGGTCGTACCAAGATGCAGTCTTGGAAGATGGCAGCAGAGTTGCCAAATATGAAATCAACGTTGCCTGCCATGTGACATGACTTGAAGAATTGGCCAAGGGTGTGTGTAAAGGGTATCTTGATTGCCCAGGAACTCACAGTGCCCCATAATGGATTGGTCACTGGTGGTACGGAATGCGAAGGTGTGTGTCAAGACCAGCTGTGTCTGGAAGGTTAGATACTTGCCATGAATCCATCCCCATGCACCCCTGTTTGTGGTAAAAAAGGAAAAAAAATCGCTAGTCAGGTATCAGATTTTCTGAATTAAAACCAAAATACAAACAGGTACTTGGCAGGTCAACCTGTTCTCTTTGTTTAAACAACTGTATTTGTATTGTTTTTTATTTTTTGAATAAAAGAATGCATTAGAAAACTAAAGGTCATACAAATCACTCCTCGCAAGCGAGGTAAGTTCTAGAAGAAAAGACATATCCCGACTAAACATTGTGGTGGAAGAAAGTGCATGTCGCGCAACCCAGTGAGCAACTTTGTCATTTTCTCGTTTAACCCAAGAAAACGATAAGTGCATATAATTTGCCCATGAGCGAATATCTTCCACAAGTGCAGCTAAACTCTAAGGTGGGGATATTTCGGAAGAAGATGATAAAAAGATAGCTAGTTGGGAGTCAAATTCCACGATAGCATTAAACCATCATCGATTGAGTGCTAGTGAGCAGGCATTGTGTACTGCGATTATCTCGGCATGGAGAGGAGATATGGCATGT
The DNA here is from genome assembly GCA_025667525.1 of Glebionis coronaria. Lineage (NCBI taxonomy): Eukaryota > Viridiplantae > Streptophyta > Magnoliopsida > Asterales > Asteraceae > Glebionis > Glebionis coronaria. Next base: position 268,768,382 of record CM046874.1, read on the forward strand.
CAAAGTGTAGAAACTAGAAGGGCGGTTGAATAGTTTCTAGTTACTTTTCAAAACATTTCGCATAAACCCACTGGGCGCGGTTCTTTAAACATACCCGCAGTTCCTTATCTCTAACGAACCGCGTGTCCCTTTAAGGAACCGCTTACAGTGGACGATGCCATTTGTTACATGTTAAACTTTAACAATCCTTTGTATCAAATTCTTGATCAAGCTTGACTAAGTATGAGATGTGTTTGATTGAAAGATAAATACTACAAGTAGGTAAACACACAATCACATCAAACCAAGAGTACATCAAGCAATAGTCTAAACACTAAGCACACACGTACTAAGCATAAACTTTTCCGCAACTAGGATGTTTAGACTAAGTGATGTACACTTGACCATAATCTAAACATGAAGCACACACGTACTAAGTCTTAGCTTTTTCGCAACTTAGATGTTTAGATTATGAGATGCACACAACACACAACAACCAGTATGCAACTATAAATACATCTAAAAAGGTAAAGACATAAATGTAAATGAAAGTAACCACACGATGATTTATAGTGGTTCGGTCACGAAACTCCTCTTCGCCCTACTCCACTCCTCGAGTACACCTTACTCGAGAGTTATTTCACTAGTCAACAAAACTCATTTCAAGGCGGAGAAAACCATACGCGTCGCTTACACATTTCCGACACTAAGCTAGATGTCGAGTCCTAATCTTAGGTAGGACCAATCTACACAACGTCGCCTACTTCACCATTTTCGGACACAAGGCTAGATGTCGAGTCCTAATCTTAGGTAGGACCAATCTACACCCATCTACACAACTTCCAAATTGACACACCAATTTGGATCTACACAACTACACAACTACACAACTACACCACTTTTCACAACTACACAACTACCCCACTATTCACAACTACCCAACTCTTCACAACTACACAACTCTTCACCCTAGTTATGTTTTATGGCCCAACATAACAAACCTTGTGTTTTATGGCCTAAACACATAAACCATATAGATCTAAGTACTCACCACTTAGATCTTTGACTCTAACACTATATTCAAGTATTAACAAACTTAGATCTACATAACTAACACCTAATCCAAGGATACCCATCTCTTGGATATACTACCCTTACAAACACATCCAAGTGAACCCAACACTTGGATCTTCTACATATACATAGTAGGAAAACAATGACTTGATCTAGAAGGAGAGATCTTCATCATGTTATGAACCCAACACTTCATGGTAATGAAAGTGTTCTTCTCTTTGCACTTGAGAGGATGAGAGGATTGAAGGAGAGAATCACATCTTAAACAAGATTAATCTAAACTAACTAATCATGGAGTTTAAAGATGTTTTTGAAGAAACTATGCAAAAAGGGTTGAAAGAAAAGCTGGAAATGATCCAATATTTATAGGACAACAATGCAACGGCTATAAAGACCCGCGGTTCCTTAAGTACCCCCGCGGTTCCTTATCAATAAGGAACCACGGGTTCCTTTAAGGAACCTCCGGCTTGGAGTCCGTGCATTTTTGTCCTTTAGTGGGGATATGCCATCTGGGGTAGTTTATACCCTCAAAGGATATTCTTTTGGCATATGAAATATGCCAAATTCAAATTAAATAATATTCTTTGGAATATGCCTTAGGGAATATTCTTTAGAATATTCCAAATTCAAATTTCCATTTTCTTTTTATTAAAACATTTTCTTAAAAATAAAGTTTATTAAAATCTTTTGTCACATTTGATTAAATGTGAGTTTTAAAAAATATTAATCCTTGATCACTTAGTTAGGTTAATGACATGTTTATTCATACCTGGAGTGATTCATGCCGAATGCGATCTTGGAGATGTCGAGAGAAGTATACAAATGTATTCTTGAGTGATTACGAGTACCTTAACAAAAGGGGGAGAAGTAAGTGTAAACGAGTAACTTATAAATTTTAATATGCGTTGCGGTTTACTTGTTTGTCATCAACAAAACACAAAGAGATTAGATCGACAAAACATCGTAATGTTTGCACTAACAATCTCCCCCTTTTTGATGATGACAAACAAGTAAACCGCAACGCATATTAAAATGTATAAGTTACTCGTTTACACTTACTTCTCCCCCTTTTGTCGAATCAAAAAGGTAGTCAACGTCTTTGAAGAAGAGAAGAATAAACGTCGAGTGAGCATACATCCAAAGTGGTAATCATCGATAACACATCATTTGAAGAAGAGAAGAATTGACGTCACGAGAGCTTGCATCCGAAAGGTAGTCTGTATTTGTAGAAGAAGAGGATCGACTTTGATAGAACATGCATCCAAAAAGCTAATCATCCATTGTGGTTGTCGGTTGAGAAGCGAGAATCCAAACCATAGACCCGTCATCTAAATATATTGAGCTTGCGTCATCCTAGTGAAGTCTTCAATCAACATAGGTTAACCAATTCCATGCATAATAAAATGCTTATCTTCAAGATTCCAAAATTTATTACTTGCAAGATGTTTGATGAATGCAATTTAAGTGAGTCAACGATCGCAAATGTAATGAGTTAAACTTTTAAAAATGCTCCCCCTTGATATGAGCCCCCCCTTGCTTGAGGCACCAATGAAGCAAGGATAGTGACAAGCTACAAAGAAGGGTTAGAAAAGTCCTACAAAACAAAGTTAGTGGACAAGAGCATATATGTATAGCAATGTCACCCAAGCAAAATTAGTTTTAAACATCTTAAGTACAAAGAGAGGGACTCAAGAGAAAGCTAAAACAATCTTAACTTTTAGAAGTGTCAAAAATATGACAAGTTAAGAAAAATAAGAGAGCTATTAGATAGAAAAGAGAACCCAACTTATTTTGGTGACACCAAAAAATAATATAAAAAGGAATATAGAGAGAAAAGAGATGTCCAATTTATAAAAAAAGAAAATATTGTCGAGAGGACATACTCCACTTTAATATCATGACAAAAGTACCAAACTAAAGAGAGTATTGTTGGAAATTTAGTGCAATTGTGGGATCGAGTCATACTTGTAAAGGGGTTTGGAGGTACAGAGTGTACACCCATTAAGTCTCTGACCTCCCTGGACTCAATATAGTGGTTGAAAGTTCTTCAGTAGGAAGGTGCTCCTGGTTAGGAAGTTGCTCCTGGTTAGGAAGTTGCTCCTGGTTAGGACGTTGCTCCTGGTGATGCACAAAGTCTTTGTAACCTCTTTGACCAATCAATGAGGGTTGAATATTGACTTGATGACCAGGTTTATGGTCATGTAACCACTATGCTTTCATGTAGGTAATTATGAGCTTAATTGGCCGATTAATGCTCTTAAATACCTTTGACTATGAGTTACATCATTCTAGGACTAGGATCACTGTAAATAGTGATCATATTTGCATGATGAGATATACAAAAACAAGAAACACTTACACGCACAGAGTTATTGATTTGTGCCTAAAATAAGAACTAACTCTTGGTTTTATCCCAAGGAGGTATTCGTGTTAACCCAGGCATAGGGTCGAATAATCTTCTTTGGAAAGTGATTACACGACTTCAAGAGATATCTGGTAACCATTCATTGGTACGTAGTTAGGCTATTGATTATCTTCACCCTGTTGGAACGAAGTAAACCCCAACAATCAAAGAAGATTATACTGTGATAATCAATGGCGGCGGCAATGAAGCATATGGTGGCTAACTTCTCCAAACTGGACAAGTTTGAAGGGGTTGATTTTAGGAGATGGCAGAAGAAGATGCACTTTCTTCTTTCTACCATGAACGTGGTGTACGTGCTGACCACTCCCATTCCTGATGGTGGTGATGATGCTACTTTGGAGGAACTGAGGAAGAGGAGCAAATGGGAGAATGATGATTATGTGTGTCGCGACATAATTCTCAATGGTATGTCTGATTCTTTATTTGATATTTACCAAAATGATGAATCTGCTAAAGAACTATGGGATTCCTTGGAAGCCAAATATATGGCTGAGGATGCATCAAGTAAGAAGTTCCTTGTGAGTGATTTCACAAATTACAAAATGACTGATTCAAGACCAGTCATGGAACAATACAATGAACTTCTTGGAATATTTGGCAGATTTACACAACATAAAATGAACATGGATGAGATCATTCAGGTCTCGTGTGTCATTGACAAACTACCTCCTTCTTGGAAAGATTTCAAGCACACCTTGAAACATAAGAAGGAGGAGTTAACTCTTGTTGAGTTGGGCAGTCATTTGCGCATCGAAGAATCCCTCATGGTGCATGAAAGTGATAAGCCAAAGAGCAACAATGTTGCTGGTTCATCTGTTGTCAATATGGTGGAGCATAACAACTCCACCAGGTACAATGACAACAAGGGCAAACGTAAGCATCAGGAAAACACCAAAGCTAATCCTAACAAGAAGTCATCAGTGGCTTGTTGGAAGTGTGGGAAACCTGGACACTTCAAAAGGGATTACAAAGGTGTTAGCATTGGCAACCAAGCTAATGGATCAGGCACAAAAGGTCAGAATATGTTTAATGAATCTCTCCACATTTATTATGTTACATATTTATCTGAAGCTTACTTTGTGCAGGATGATGATGTTGCGTGGTGGGTTGACTCTGGAGCAACAGTACATGTGTGTAAAGATAGATGCTGGTTCAAGACTTATGAGTCAATGAATGATGGATCTATTCTTCACATGAGAAATGAGTCAACAGCCCTAGTGCATGGACGTGGTTGTGTAGATCTTAAATTTAGTTCTGGAAAGATTGTTTCTTTGTTTAATGTTTTGCATGTTCCTAATATTAGGAAGAACTTGGTTTCTAGTAGTGTTTTGAATAATTGTGGTTATAAACAAGTGATTGAATCTAATAAATTTGTTTTATCGAAACATGGTGTGTTTATTGGTTTTGGCTATTTGAGTAATCAAATGTCCAGGCTTAATATTGATTCTAGTATAAATGTTGATTCTGTCCTGATGACTACCACTAAACTGAATGATTCATCACTATGGCATGCTAGACCAAGCCATGTCCACTATAAGAGGATGCAAGATATGTCTAACGATGGGTTAATTCCAGCTTTTGACATGGACACTGATAAGTGTCAGACTTGTATGCTGAACAAAATTACTAAGAAACCATTTCAGGATGTAAAACGTGAAACTACAGTTTTGGAGCTAATCCATAGTGACCTATGTGATTTGCATGCTACTCCCTCATTAGGGAATAAGAAATACTTGGTAACATTTATTGATGATGCTTCTAGGTTTTGCTATGTTTATTTGTTACATACTAAGGATGAAGCATTAGATAAATTTAAAGTATTTAAAACTGAAGTTAAATTACAACAAGGAGTCCAAATCAAAATATTTAGGACTGATAGGGGAAGTGAGTACATGGATACTTTGTACTTTGAGTCTGTTGGAATCATCCATGAGACAACTGCTCCCTATACTCCACAACAAAATGGTATATCTGAAAGGAAAAATAGAGTACTAAAAGAGATGGTTAACTCCATGTTGTCCTACTCAGGACCGAGTCAAGGGTTTTGGGGAGAAGCTATGTTAACAGCTTGCTATTTATTAAATAGGGTTCCTAATAAAAGGAACAGGATTACCCCTTATGAACTCTGGACTAAAAGGAAACCAAACTTGAACTACCTCAAAGTTTGGGGTTGTAGGGCTGTTGTAAGACTCCCTGATCCAAAGGTGAAAACCTTGGGTGAAAGAGGCATTGAATGCATCTTTGTTGGATATGGTGAGCATTCCAAGGCTTATAGGTTCTATGTTATTGAACCTAATGATTTAGTTTCAAGAAACTCAATCATTGAATCAAGGGATGCTAACTTTGATGAGACTAGGTTCTCATCAGTCCCTAGACCAAGCCTTAGGACTCCTACTAGAGCTGAGGACATTGGTGCTTTAGTGGAACCTGAAAGGGTCACTAATGAGGTTGTGGTTCAGCAACTTGAGCCTAAGCTTAGAAGAAGCACAAGGCAAAGGACTCCAAAGAATTTTGGGCCTGAATTTCAATTATACCTAGTTGAAGGAACAAGGGATGAGGTCTCTGACCAGTACTACTATTGCTTTAATGTTGAGGATGATCCCAAAACATTTGATGAAGCAATGAAGTCCCAGGATGTTGCTTTCTGGAAAGAAGCAATCAATGATGAGATAGATTCCATCATGGGCAACAACACTTGGGTGTTGGTTGATCTACCTCTAGGTTGCAATCCACTTGGATGCAAATGGATCTTTAAAAGAAAGATGAAGGTAGATGGAGCTATTGAAAATTTCAAGGCAAGGTTAGTCATTCAAGGCTTTAGAAAAAAGTCAAGAATATATTACTTTGATACTTATGCTCCTGTAGCATGCATAAGTACCATAAGAATGTTGATTGCCTTGGCAAGCATTCACAATCTGATTATTCATCAGATGGATGTGAAGACAGCATTCTTGAATGGTGATTTAGATGAGGAGGTTTATATGAACCAACCTCAAGGTTTCATCATGCCTGGTAATGAAGGTAAGGTGTGTAAACTGATTAAGTCCTTATATGGACTCAAACAAGCACCTAAGCAATGGCATCAAAAGTTTGATGAAGTGGTTTTGTCTAATGGTTATTTACTTAACCAAGCTGACAAATGTGTATATAGCAAATTTGATGAATCTGGTAAAGGAGTCATCATTTGCCTATATGTTGATGACATGTTAATCTTTGGTACTGACCAAGTTCAGGTTGATTTAACCAAAGAGTTTTTGTCATCAAGGTTCTCTATGAAAGACGTGGGGAAGGCTGATGTTATCCTTGGGATAAGGATTAAACATGAAAGTGATGGTATTGTAATTTCCCAGTCTCATTATATTGAGAAGGTCCTGAAGAAATTCAATCACTTTGATTGTACTACAGTGAGTACACCTATGGATACAAGTGAGAAACTAATGCCTAACAATGGTCAGGCTGTCTCCCAGCTTGAGTATTCTAGGGTGATTGGTTGCTTGATGTATGCCATGACTAGTACTAGGCCTGATATTGCTTTTGCAGTGGGTAAAATGAGTAGGTACACTAGTAATCCTAGTACTCAGCATTGGCAAGCAATTCAGAGGGTACTAAAGTATTTGAAAGGAACAACAGATTATTGTTTGTCATATACTGGATATCCTTCAGTGTTGGAAGGTTACACTAATGCAAGTTGGATCAGCAATACTGAGGATAATTCATCCACAAGTGGCTGGGTATTCCTTCTTGGTGGTGGTGCAATTTCTTGGGCATCCAAGAAGCAAACTTGCATTACTGGTTCAACAATGGAATCTGAATTTGTGGCTCTAGCAGCTGCTGGTAAAGAGGCTGAATGGTTGAGAAACTTGCTTCTTGAGATTCCATTGTGGGTCAAACCTATGGCACCCATATCTATCCGTTGTGATAGTGCAACTACATTGGCTAAGGCTTATAGCCAAATGTACAATGGTAAGTCTAGACACTTAGGTGTTAGACATAGCATGATTCGTGAGCTAATCATGAATGGGGTGATATCAATAGAGTTTGTGAGGTCTCAACAAAACTTAGCTGATCACTTGACGAAGGGATTGGCTAGAGACTTGGTTATAAAGTCTGCTAAAGGGATGGGTTTAAAGTCCAAACTAGTCACTGAATGCTAGGACACCCAACTCCCTCCTGAGGAACTTGGGAGCCGAGTTCAATGTGGAAAGCTGAACATTCAGGGGACTGAAGCACATGTATATCATCCCAAGGATGTGCTTGTACCTGCTGAAAGGAGGATGAAGTTATAAACTTCTTAATGGTTAATTTCTTTGAAAAAGTGCTTAAGCAGGAGCATGAACTAAAGTGGAACCACCTATGTAAATGTTGAGGTTTCGCCGCCTCAAGGAGCATGGACTTTGGCTCTTATAACATTTATGAATTGGATATGGACACATGGCTTGTATGGTGTCAGGAGCGTTTTAAGTGTTTGAAAACTTGTGTGTATTTTATCTTCAGGTATTCAAAGTAGTTGAAGGGTTCAATTCTTGGAACACCCTGATTCTCGAATATTTGAAGTGATGTGTTCATATGGAAATTCAATCCTCAGGACATTTTCATTTATGCACTGGTTTTGTTAAAGTTGATTTTCATGCAAAAAGGAAGTGTACTAAATTGGGGAGGATTGTTGGAAATTTAGTGCAATTGTGGGATCGAGTCATACTTGTAAATGGGTTTGGAGGTACGGAGTGTACACCCATTAAGTCTCTGACCTCCCTGGACTCAATATAGTGGTTGAAAGTTCTTCAGTAGGAAGGTGCTCCTGGTTAGGAAGTTGCTCCTGGTTAGGAAATTGCTCCTGGTTAGGAAGTTGCTCTTGGTTAGGATGCTGCTCCTGGTGATGCACAAAGTCTTTGTAACCTCTTTGACCAATCAATGAGGGTGTAATATTGACTTGATGACCAGGTTTATGGTCATGTAACCACTATGCTTTCATGTAGGTAATTATGAGCTTAATTGGCCGATTAATGCTCTTAAATACCTTTGACTATGAGTTACATCCTTCTAGGACTAGGATCACTATAAATAGTGATCATATTTGCATGATGAGATATACAAAAACAAGAAACACTTACACGCACAGAGTTCTTGATTTGTGCCTAAAACAAGAACTAACTCTTGGTTTTATCCCAAGGAGGTATTCGTGTTAAGCCAGGCATATGGTCGAATAATCTTCTTTGGAAAGTGATTACACGACTTCAAGAGATATCCGGTAACCATTCATTGGTACGTAGTTAGGCTATTGATTATCTTCACCCTGTTGGAACGAAGTAAACCCCAACAAGTATGACATGGACAATAACACAATTCCACATAGTCAAAAAGAGAGAAAGAATGACTATGATGGAAAAAGAAATCGAGGACGATAAACAAGTCGTTTGCACAAACAATGACAAGCATTGAAGAAAGAAGTATGCACACGATGCTATCAATCCAAAAAAATTAAAAAGTCCAAGGAGAGGATTTTGACAAGATCAAATCACAATTGATGAAATAGAGGTAGAGAAGAAACATCCATACCAATTGTAATCATAATATGTCAAAAGGTTAAAAGCTTAGAATTTTTAGAATCACCCAAGAAAATTCAAGATGTAACTAAGATCCTCTCAAAAGGTTAAAGTTTAGAATTATTGGAATCACCCAATTCAATTGTAAATTTTAACCGCAATCAGTTCTCAACAACGAGAAAAACGAAAAATCTCCAACCAAAGATATTTTTGACCTTAAAAATAATTCCCCTAGAAAGCTCTAAAAGCTTTAAGTCGGAAATCAAGGTACAAAAAAAGAGAAAAACCAAAAGCGAGGATAAATCGACGCTTAAGAAAAATACTAGATATAAGACATTATAGGTAAGGATGCTTATGAATGTCGACACCAAAAAGATGACTCAATGATATAGAGAAAGAGATCAAATAAGCCAAAGAATAAAAAAACCAAGATGGATGGTGTTTAGCATACGATAAACTACATGCTCAAAGTTTCATAGCTCTTCTCAATCATTGTGAATGTTCAAAGAACAATTACATGACGAGGAAAGGGTAAGGCTCGACTTGACTTAGTTTAGAAAGGATAGACGAGAGAGACTCGACTTAGAGAGACATGATTAAAATAAATCAAAAGAGACTCAACAAAGAAGTTAAGGATAACTTCACAAAATAATTCAAGAATACTATACCTTATTAGGTGATAGTGAAATCTTGAATGAAAATAAGAGAAGAAACTCAAAAGAGAAGAAAAGAAAGAATTTTCAAGAAAACTCGTCAAAGATAGAGATAGACCAAAAACGAACAAAGGGACTCACTGACCGCGGTTCGTTAAATAGGTCCACGGTTCATTATCAGTAATGAGCCGCTAGGTTATTTGAGGAACCGTGGACAGTGGATGTCCAAAAATGATTATCGACTCAAAAGAAAATCACTTGGTCAAACAATTTAACATAAGATGCTAAATGGCTTGAAAGTCAATGCTTCGAATATGACTTTTAACAATTGCACTTGCAAGTTAAAATTACTTTGAATATTTCAAAAGAAAAATTTAAGTTGTCAATATTACTAGGAGAGGAATTAGATTTGAATCTAACCTTCCTTGACAACCGAGTGAGAAAATAAACAAGAAAAGAAAGATCACAAGGAAAACGAGATCCAAGACCCAAAGACAAATCATGTTGAAAAACATGAAATGGAATACAAGAGAATAAAGATCATACAAAGATGTATGAAACACAAGCCTAAAACTTAAACATAATTTTAATCTTAGTTACACTAGAATTCTAATATTTGCTTAAATTGGATGTCTTAGCAATAAGCAATCCACATGCTTAAATGAAAGACAAGGTGGTGGCGGAATTTGGAGGAGAAGGCTTGGTGATAATCTTGTAATTCAACTCATCATAGATATAAGACATGACAAGATGTTGATATTGACAACAATGACAATATGTTCCATGATGCATGACATAATCATGTGATGGAGTAAGAACACAAAAGGGAAGTGGTGGAAATAGAGAGTTTCCAAAATCAATATCCTTAGAAGGAGAAAAGATTTAATTTGGTGTGTTCTTTGGTGAATGTGGATTGAAAGAGATTTTAAAAAATAGTGGATAATCAAGGCTTTCATTTGTGAGAAATACATTTTGCTTTGGTGTGAAAGAGATTTCAAAATGCTTTGGGTTAAGAAGAGAAAGCACAAGATATTTAGGAGTGACCAAAGGTTTGAAATAAGGATTCCAAAGGGTGATGGAACAATTGAGAAATTTTGAAAAATCCGTTTTTAAAGGTGTCTGACCGCGGTTCCTTTTCTCCACTAGCGGTTTCATATCGATATGGAGCCGCGTCTCTATAAAGAACCTCCCACAGAGGGTGTGTTTTGTAGGATAAGGGAATTTTTCCAATTCGGCAAATCCTAATGTTCTAGTCTAACTTATCATAAAGTTATGCTAAAGAGCAATAAAAACTAGAACACACACAAAGAAAAAACACATAGGTTCAATTAGCACGTAGGAAGAAGGCTAAGAAAAACCTAATGGTTATAAAAGAAAAAGACTCCCAATGACATACAAAGTTCATCAAAGTAAACTATCATTAGTCATATTTAGGAAGAGCCATTTAATCAATCTAGAGAATGAGTATGAGACTATCACTAGAGGTGCTCAATTAAGGCTAAGCACGACCGCTTTTATGAGTTATATAATAACCCAACTTCCCACAAGGAAGTAATTCAACCGTTAGGTCAAATTAAGATTCTAGTACATAAATTCTCTAGTAGCGATTCTCAAGTTAGACAAAATGGAATTCCTACATTTGTCTAATAAAGTGTAGCAAGGATGAAAAGTGTATGACGATACAATGCACAATCTAATGAGGGTAAAGAATGCACCATTGCATATCTTGTCAAATAAGTCTAGTTAAAGTTATTTACCTTTAATAGAACTTTAGGCCAATAACTTTGAGGTATATAAACAACGTTTACACAAAACAAAGGAACACTCTTGATTGGTCTTTCGGAAAATGACACATTTACAAATTGCATTGCAATGTAAATTACTTGAGTATTTCGGATGAAACATCCAAGTTGTCAAACTGACTCCATTGTGCATTATAAGCAATTATTAAACAAATATGTCTAATAATTTGAACAAGTAGGTTCAATATACCATCATCAACACAAGTGTGAGTTATTATCCGATGTATATTATTAATAAACCACATTTATGTCTACACTTAAAAACATGTCAATTAGATTCGATAATGATACCAATTATAGTTTGAATAATGAATTGATATTTAATCAAAATCTTTCTTGATTCTCACAAACACTCCTTTAAGAGAAAATAGCTAAGATCTTCAAAGGGGTGTTTCATGTTTTATAGTGAGACATTAATCTACTTGAACTAATAACACAATGATCGAGTAAGACGACCCACATCAATAGATTTGACAAGCTCCCAAAGCTTTCAAACCTATAAGTGTTAAAGAACATGCCAAGGTGTACAAAATATTTATGTAACATTTGTTAACCAAGAGATGTTAATCCTATATGCAATGCACACATAAATAGACAACTAAGTAACACTACTATCAATAGTAATGATCACTTAAGAATGTCCAAAGCCAAAAGAAAAACACAAAAGCATTCGTCTTCGTTTTGAGTGTTAGATACACCAAAGTATGCATAGCTTGATTTTATTTGAAAATAGTTTTTGACCCATTTTAAAATTTAATTAAGTTCAACACTTTATAAATACATCAATTTTCAAATATATATCAACAAGAGATGTCCAACTTAATAGAAAAGAGTAAAACACAAGTTTTACGACAAACCGACGCTCAATACTTTGGACAAAGTATGAAACTTAGAACACATCCAAATTTTAAAGTTTGAATAAAGGTTTAGAAGCATTTTTAATAGAAAGGAAATTCAATTACACTCGAAATGACGGGTGGCACGACTTCTACGGACTTACGGTTGATTTTATATGATTTTTCAAAGTTTGCAAAAATCTGAGTCGGACTGACTACGGTTGCTTATTGATAAGGAACCTCGGGGAAGAGATAAAGAACCGTCGTCAGTAGGCAAAAATTGATTTTTTGGCCAAAATCATTTGGAAACATTTTGGAAGGACTTAGGACTCTAAAAAATCATTTTAGACACATATAACTCGTATTTTAGTGTTAATTATGACGCAAAAGATTTTTATACTTCCAAACATGAAAAGATTTGTTATCAAGCTATTATACGAAGTTTATTTAACACCAAAACTTGTACGAATGAAACAACAAAACACATTTCATAAGTAATCATTCTTCATGAACAATTTGATACAAATATCGTCTCTATTTTTAAAAACCGTTTTTATTTTTTTTAAAAACCATTTGTTTTGAAAAAGAGAGCAAACATCTATCCAAGCAATAAAGTAAAATATACTTCAAAGATCTTGAATAACCACGCTCTGATACCAATTGTAGAAACTAGAAGGGGGGGGGGGGGTTGAATAGTTTCTAGTTACTTTTCAAAACATTTCGCATAAACCCACTGTGCGCGGTTCTTTAAACATACCCGCAGTTCCTTATCACTAACGAACGGCGTATCCCTTTAAGGAACCGCCTACAGTGGACGTTGCCATTTGTTACATGTTAAACTTTAACAATCCTTTGTATCAAATTCTTGATCAAGCTTGACTTAGTATGAGATGTGTTTGATTGAAAGATAAATACTACAAGTAAGTAAACACACAATCACATCAAACCAAGAGTACATCAAGCAATATTCTAAACACTAAGCACACACGTACTAAGCATAAACTTTTCCGCAACTAGGATGTTTAGACTAAGTGATGTACACTTGACCATAATCTAAACATGAAGCACACACGTACTAAGCCCTAGCTTTTCCGCAAACTTAGATGTTTAGATTATGAGATGCACACAACACACAACAACAAGTATGCAACTATAACTACATCTAAAAAGGTAAAGACATAAATGTAAATGAAAGCACCGACACGATGATTTATAGTGGTTCGGTCACGAAGCTCCTCTTCGCCCTACTCCACTCCTCGAGTACACCTTACTAAAGAGTTACTTCACTAGTCAACAAAACTCCTTTCAAGGAGTTGAAAACCATACACGTCGCTTACACATTTCCGACACTAAGCTAGATGTCGAGTCCTAATCTTAGGTAGGACAAATCTACACAACATCGCCTACTTCACCATTTTCTGACACAAGGCTAGATGTCGAGTCCTAATCTTAGGTAGGACCAATCTACACCAATCTACACAACTTCCAAATTGACACACCAATTTGGATCTACACAACTACACAACTACACCACTCTTCACAACTACACAACTTGTAAAACCCGCATACTTTTACCATGAATAGTGCCCTTAAGATCGTACGTACTAGATTAAAACTTTCCTTTTATAGTATGATTACGTTCACGTGTTAGAATTTTACGTATTACGTACGTGTTAGAACACGATAAGTATTTATTACGTACGAACACACAATAATTATTTAACAATAATTAATCACGAGCATACGATCATGAAATCATGAACGTAATTAAATCACGAGCTAATATTAATTACGTATATATATTTATTACGAACACGAATAAATATATTAAGTCACTGTAAATATTTAACGAGAACACATAAAACACGAACACGACTAAACACGAACTAACACTTAAATAACGAGACACGGAAAACGGTACGGGTACCCCATGTGGGGCCCCTTAACCGCGGCTACACCAAAAGATGGGCCAAGCCCATCTAAATTTTTAACTAACAAGGGTTAATGTGAAATCTTGTTTTCATTTTCCACTTTACAGTAAAAACATTAAAAACCCTAAAAAGATTTTTGGCTTCTTCCTTCTTGTCCTCTTTGGCCGCCGCATACAACACAAGAAAATGGGGTGTTCGTTTGATTTTGATCTTGAATCTTGTACGTGTGTTCGTGTGTGTTCATCCTCGTTAGATCCACGCATTCGGTATATTTTTTTAATCCTTTTTCTTTTTGATTTGATTTAATAAAATTAAATAAGAACATGATGTTTTTAAAAACCTAATTAAAAACATAAATCAAACATATAAATGGTTATTGGGTAAATTAAAAAGGAGGTTTTTAGGGGTGTTTGTTTGGCCGACGCCTAAACCGAACCCCAAGGGGGTCTCGGTTTGGCTTATAGACCACCACCGAGACCATATGGTCCCGGTTTGGTGGTGTGGGTCCCACGACAGCAGCAAACAAAAGGGAACCCCGAAGTGGTTCGGGGTATGGTGTCGATTTCAGGTCCGGTTCATGGTTTCAAGTCACGATCCGGTTCATGGTTTATGTTAAGATTTTTTTTTTATAATCATATGTTATAAATTAAATTAATAAAATATGACATGATTAATTTAATAAAACATGACTTAGGTTATAATTTAATTATTAGATCATGGAATTATTAACCTAAGTATTTATATTTTTCTAGACTTATAATTAATTAATTATTTAAAAACCATGGTTATAATTAATTAATTAACATGACTTAGGTTATATTATTAATAAATAATAATACATGTTTTAACCTAAGTATTTAATTTTATTTAATTAAAAACATGATATATTTAATTAAATACTTTTAACCTATAGTTTATTTAAATTACATGTAATAATTAATAATCTATACATTATATCATTATGACTTAGAATAATAATCAGGAAACACTTAAGCTTATATAATTAGCTTATTTAACCAGCTTATATCTTATTATGGAAACTTTCTATTTTTAGAAACTTAATTAATTAAGACAGCTAATCTATTTATGGAAACTTTCTATTTTTAGAAACTTATTAATTCAGGCAGCTAATCTATTTATAGAAACTTTCTATTTTTACAAACTTATTTAATTAAGGCAGCTAATCTATTTATGGAAACTTTCTATTTTTAGAAACTTATTTATTTTAAGCAGTAATTCTATTTTTGGAAACTTTCTATTTTTGGAAAATTTCTATTTTTGGTAACTTTCTATTTTCGGAAACTTTCTATTTTAAGAAACCTGCTATTTTTAGAAAGTTACTTATTATTACATAGTAAGTATAATAATACATGAAATACCAGAAATACTTAATCAGAATAAACAGAATATAAGATAAACACAGTTTAAAGCTTAAAACAGTAAAACATAACATGAACGTATAAAATAAGCTAAGACATGACATAAAACCAGTTACGTATTTAGTAATCAGATACTTATTCACGTATGTATTTATGTAGCATTAGTGATACCGAAGTAGGATTCTCCTCAGTTCGTCTTCTTCGTTCACTGGACATAAGGTATGGATTCCCGTCCTTTCAGTATGGACATTCTTTCCTTATTAGGATTCCCCGTATGCAGCCAAATGTTTTCCCGTAGTATAAGTTTATATGTTTGAATTGCTTATGTTTAATTTAGAATACCTATAGCCATATACATGCATGACTAGTCTCACCTAGTTATGGAGGTACCATAACCATAACATTAGAGGCACTGATGTTATGACTTCACCACGGCGGAGTGATTGCTCGTGGCGTCCCTTCAGCTTTTGGCCATATTATTATATTTATCATGTGGGGCGTATGGGTGCATCCTAGTTACATGTTTTCAGCAGATTACTCAGTGTGAATGTAGTGTGTGCCTTGCATCCTTTACAAGGAGCTGATCCCTCCTACCTAAACCAGTATATTAAATTAGAGGCAGCCCCTCTAATTTGCATGATGAGGTCACCCCTCCAAGTATTCATGCACGGTGGATTTTCATGACCTATATTGGCTAATGGTAGAATATGCTAAACAATTTTTATAAGAAAAACATAAGGCTTTTCAAACTATAAAACCAGTTTTACCAAGACTTAACCAGGTTACTCGGGACTTAGTTTCTTCCGCTGTTATATGTTATATGCTTATCCTATTCATGCTTTATTGTACATCCGTGCACTGAGCGTATTGCTCAACCGTTTTCCTTTTCTATGTTCCCAAAACGGCAGGTACTCAGGGACGCTCGTAGGCTTTAAGCGTACGTACGTATAGACTGGAAGCTTTCTAGCCTTTCTTTATTTTATGTATTATCTTTACATTGATACTCTTGCTATGGACATTGTTTAGTCCTTTCCTTTACAGTACTTATGTTTGTGTGTGATGAGCTTTACTTTTGGACTACCGATATTTGATTCCGGTATTTTCCTTTTATGGTCATGTAATGTTTAGACATTTTCCTTGTATGCTTTGATGACACGCCATAATTACGCGTGACATTCCATTATCAAAATGGGGTGTTACAATAATGGTATTAGAGCCAAGGCTTCGACCTGTAGGCTCTCAAACTATGACCTGTGATTAGTGGGTAGTCACTATGGTCTTCCTAGAACTGACAGTCGTTTTCATGCATTCATCATTTTTATGCATACATATATATGTCATTGTCACAAGTTTATGACTAAGTAATGGTTGGTACAGGACTGGCCCTATTTAGTCGCATGTGTTTTATCGAAACTTTTAGATTTGGGACCGACCCATAGGCGTCCCCTCGCCATGTCTTTTATTTTGGGTGAACTGACCATAGACGTTCACTCTCGAGCATACAAAAGTTTTCATAAAACTGCATCATGCATTCATACACAAAATTTTCTTGCATAAAATTTTTCTCATGAAATTTTGGTATAATTTTTTTTTTCATGTATATATATTTTATGTTTTGATCTGTTTAATCATATGTTTTATTTTATATTGTCAGATGGTTCTCACACACGAACAGGAACAACTCAATGTTGCAATCCAAGCTGCAATGCAAGCTTTGCTTCCTCAACTGAGGAACGACATCAGGGCTGAGGTTCAAGCTGCTAACAATCAACAGCATAACCAGGGACCTCCTCCTCCTCCTCCAGTGATATTAGCAGTATGGCTGGAGAGATTCAACAAGCTCCGTCCTCGAGCTTTTGAGAAAACAGATAGCCCCAGTGATGCTGAAAGCTGGTTGGCTCACATCGAGAAGATTTTCAATGCTATGGGTTGTGACCCCGCGTAGCGAGGTTGGCATGCTATCGATTCGAGGGCGATGAGCTAAATTGGTGGTTAGCGTTGATGCAGTCTGAGGGAGGTGACGAGTGGGTTGCTGGTTTGACTTGGGCTCAGTTCAAGGACATGGTGATGTAGCAGTTCTTTCCCAAGGCTGAGCAAGACAAGCTCAAGAGGGAGTACCATGGGATCCGACAGAGAGCTGGGGAGAATAGCAACGAGTTTATGCAGCGCTTTCTTCGCTTAACTGGTTTCCTTGGTGCAGCAGCAGGTACTCCTGAAGAGCAGGCACACCACTTTAGGTGGGCTCTTCGCACATCGGTCGCAAACAATCTGGTGTGTGCTATGTTCAACACTGTAGCACAAGTGGCCGATACAACACGTAAGCTGGAGATGCTGCAGGAGAGAGATGAGTTCGGGGAAGCCGAGAGACCCGACAAGAGGTAAACATTCGTATTCAAGCGGTGATCAATCCGTATTCTTTCCATATATGTCAATTATTCATCTCTTTAAAATGTATCTTCTAGGCAGAAAACTGGGGACCGGTCTCAGCCGGCTACTCAGCAGCAGCCTCACCAGCCTAAGGGAAACGGTAAGATTAACGACCGTTCTGCTACGGATAGGCGTGGCGGTAATGATAATTACCATAACAACGCTGGACACTCCAACGGCAGCATGTCCTAATACTTACGCATTTTCTTATGATTTCATGTTATAACTCATATTCTGGCACTTTAGCAAAACTTCTACCAGGAACCATGGAAACGGTAGGGACCAGTACCAGAGAGGTTCATAGCCTATCCGTCCAGCTATTATCCGCATTGTCCTTTGTACCCTATTATCATGTCTTATGTAAAATGTTTTATCAGGTTCTCAGCCAGCCAGAGCACCTGCTGGAGGATATACTCATCCTCTTTGCTCTACTTGCCACCGTAGGCACCCAGGGCCATGTCGTCGTAACACTGACGCATGCTTCAAGTGTGGCCTTTCGGGCCATATCATGAAGGATTGTCGTAAGGGCGAGATGGAGGGCACATCAGGACATGCTGATTCCAAGCCGCCTCCTACCACCGGGCGTGTCTACACGACATCTCGAGACCAGGCCAACCAGTCTACAGGTACCATCACTGGAATCTTGTATATGTATGGTCAAGCTGCGTGTGTTCTTTTCGATACGGGTGCTACTCACTCGGTCATTTCTACTGCTTATGCTAAGAACATTAGGATGCTCCCCATGCCACTAGAGAATAGGCTTACTATTTCCACGCCTTTAAGGGACTCTGTATTAATCACCCATGTATACAAGAGTCTTCCCCTAGAATTTGACGATAAGGTTCGACCTGTTGACGCTCTTCCACTGGACATGAATGACTTCGACATGATTTTGGGCATGGATTGGCTATCCAAGCATCATGCTACCATAGACTCCCATTCATATCGAGTTATCTTCGGTGATGTTAATGCACCAGAGTACATTCATAACGGGTTCGTACCCGGACGGTCTGTACAAATCATATCTACCCTGCAAACGCGTGCACTACTGTCACATGGCTGCGAGGGTTATCTAGCTACGGTTCACGACATGGATGCTGAATCTCCATCAATTCAGGATCAACCAATAGTGTCGGAATTCCAAGATGTATTCCCAGAATAACTTCCGGGCATACCACCTGCACGAGAAGTGGAATTCAACATCGAGCTTATTCCAGGAGCTGAACCAATCTCCAAGGCTCCTTATCGTATGGCTCCCATAGAGCTGAAGGAGCTGAAGGATCAACTGCAAGAACTTCTTGAACGAGGTTTCATTCGACCGAGCGCATCTCCATGGAGCGCGCCGGTCTTATTTGTTAAGAAGAAGGACGACAGTATGCATCTTTGCATAGACTATCGCGAGCTCAACAAGATTACTATCCGGAATAGGTATCCATTGCCGCGTATAGACGATCTGTTTGACCAACTCCAAGGGGCCAAACATTTCTCCAAGATTGATCTTAGGTCAGGCTACCATCAGCTACGGGTTAAGGAGCAGGACATCGCCAAGACTGCTTTTCGTACCCGCTATGGCCACTACGAGTTTGTAGTTATGCCATTTGGCCTGACAAATGCTCCAGTAGTGTTCATGGATTTGATGAACAAAATCTTCCATGAATTTCTGGACAAGTTCGTCATTGTCTTCATCAATGACATCCTGATTTTCTCAAAGTCCAAGGAGAAACACGAAGACCATCTTCGTACAGTACTACAGATTCTTCGCCAGAAGCAGCAGTATGCTAAATTCTCCAAGTGTGAGTTCTGGTTAGACAAGGTGGCATTCTTAGGTCACATTGTATCAGCAGAAGGAATCACTATGGATCCAGCGAAGGTTGAGGCCATTACTAAGTGGCCGAGGCCGATATCAGCGACGGAAGTCCGCAGTTTCTTAGGCTTAGCTGGCTATTACCGTATGTTCGTGGAGAACTTTTCTCGCTTAGCACTACCATTGACCAAACTGATGCGGAAAGGGGAGAAATTCGTCTGGACTGAAGAACGAAAGAAGAGCTTTGAAAACCTAAAGCAGAAGCTAGTATCTGCACCTATTATTACTCTCTTATCTGGTACGAGTGGATTTCAAATCTACAGTGATGCATCGGGGAAGGGACTTGGCTGTGTTCTCATGCAACATGGGAAAGTGATCGCGTACGCTTCACGGCAGCTTAAGCCTTATGAAGAAAATTACCCCACGCATGACTTGGAACTTGCTGCAGTCGTGTTTGCATTGAAGATATGGAGGCACTACTTATATGGAGAATCATGTGACATTTTCACGGACTACAAGAGCTTGAAGTATACCTTCACTCAACGTGAATTGAACATGAGGCAGAGGAGATGGTTAGAGCTGTTGAAGGATTATGACATTAATCTGCAGTATCATCCCGGAAAAGAAAATGTAGTAGCAGATGCTCTTAGCAGGAAGTCCGGAATGATCAACGGCATTAAAATTGAGGAGGAAATCATAAGAGACTTGGAGCGACTAGACATCGAGATCATGGTACGTGGACAACACGGTTACTGGGCTAATCTTAGAGTAGAACCCGAGTTACTCTCTAAGATCAAGGAAGCTAGATGATGGAGAAATCTGGGCGATAGTACAAAATTTGGAGAAACAGACGGAATTCAGAGTAGATGCAGATGGTATCGTATGGCAGGGCAGGAGACTTTGTGTTCCTGATGAACAAGAACTCCGGGAAGCCTTGTTAGCTGAAGCTCATAGCTCCCCATTCTCTATACATCCTGGTTCGACTAAGATGTACCATGACATCAAGCAATACTTTTGGTGGAGTGGTATGAAACAGGATGTGGCCACTTACGTCTCCAAATGTCTTACCTGCCAGCAGGTTAAGATCGAGCATCAGCGATCTGGCGGTCTCCTTCAACCGTTAGATATTCCAGGGTGGAAGTGGGACAAAATCACCATGGATTTTGTTACTGGTCTTCCGCCTACCAAGAGGAAGCACGATGCAATTTGGGTTATCGTAGATCGACTTACCAAATCAGCTCATTTCTTTCCAATCCGCAAGGCAGATCCGGTAAGTAAACTCACCGATACGTATAGAAGAGAGATCATGAGACTCCACGGTGCTCCATCCAGCATCGTCTCAGACAGAGATCCTCGTTTCACTTCGCGATTTTGGAAGAGTCTGCAGAAAGCTTGGGGTACACAACTTAAGCTTAGCACGGCTTTTCATCCTCAAACGGGCGGACAGTCGGAGCGAACGATTCAGACGTTGGAAGACATGTTGAGGTCATGTGCGTTGGAATGGACGGGTGATTGGGACGATTACATTTGTTTGGTGGAGTTTGCATACAACAATAGTTGGCACGCAAGTATCAAGTGTGCTCCTTTCGAGATGTTGTATGGCAGAAAGTGTCGCGCCCCAATCTGCTGGGATCAGGTTGGCGAGCGAACACTTGAAGGACCAGAAATCATAGAGATGACCAATGAAAGGATCGCAGTAGCTAAGCAGAAACTCCAGGAAGCACAGTCACGTCAGAAGAGTTACGCCGATAAGCATCGTAGGGACATACATTTTAACCTAGGAGATCACGTCTTCCTTAAGGTTTCGCCGGCACGTGGTGTTAGACGCTTCGGGATTAAAAGGAAGCTCAGTCCTCGTTTCATCGGACCGTTTGATATCATTGAACGAGTCGGTGAAGTATCTTACCGGTTAGCGTTACCTCCGCAGCTTTCGCATGTACACAATGTGTTTCATGTGTCCTTACTCAGAGGGTACCAGTATCATCCCCTTCACATGGTTCAGTATCCATTGGAACAGATACGTGAAGATCTCACCTTCATAGAAGAACCCGAACAAGTTCTTGACAGACAAGAACGAGTCATGAGAAGTAAGACGATTCCATTCGTCAAAATCCTTTGGAGGGATCATACCGAGCGGGAAGCCACTTGAGAAACAGAGGAGTCTATCCGGGCTTCTTACCCCCATTTCATATTTTAAATTCGGGTATGTTCTTCTTTTCCAGTTTACTTTATCTATAATTCGGGGACGAATTATTCTTTTTAGGGGGGAAGAGTTGTAAAACCCGCATACTTTTACCATGAACAGTGCCCTTAAGATCATACGTACTAGATTAAAACTTTCCTTTTATAGTATGATTACGTTCACGTGTTAGAATTTTACGTATTACGTACGTGTTAGAACACGATAAGTATTTATTACGTACGAACACACAATAATTATTTAACAATAATTAATCACGAGCATGCGATCATGAAATCATGAACGTAATTAAATCACGAGCTAATATTAATTACGTATATATATTTATTACGAACACGAATAAATATATTAAGTCACGGTAAATATTTAACGAGAACACATAAAACACGAACACGACTAAACACGAACGAACACTTAAATAACGAGACACGGAAAACGGTACGGGTACCCCATGCGGGGCCCCTTAACCGCGGCTACACCAAAAGATGGGCCAAGCCCATCTAAATTTTTAACTAACAAGGGTTAATGTGAAATCTTATTTTCATTTTCCACTTTATAAAAAACCTAAAAAGATTTTTGGCTTCTTCCTTCTTGTCCTCTTTGGCCGCCGCATACAACACAAGAAAAGGGGGTGTTCGTTTGATTTTGATCTTGAATCTTGTACGTGTGTTCGTGTGTGTTCATCCTCGTTAGATCCACGCATTCGGTATATTTTTTTTTAATCCTTTTTCTTTTTGATTTGATTTAATAAAATTAAGTAAGAACATGATGTTTTTAAAAACCTAATTAAAAACATAAATCAAACATGTAAATGGTTATTGGGTAAATCAAAAAGGAGGTTTTTAGGGGTGTTTGTTTGGCCGACGCCTAAACCGAACCCCAAGGGGGTCTCGGTTTGGCTTATAGACCACCACCGAGACCATATGGTCCCGGTTTGGTGGTGTGGGTCCCACGACAATAACAAACAAAAGGGAACCCCGAAGTGGTTCGGGGTATGGTGTCGATTTCAGGTCCGGTTCACGGTTTCTAGTCACGATCCGGTTCATGGTTTATGTTAAGATTTTTTTTTTTATAATCATATGTTATAAATTAAATTAATAAAATATGACATGATTAATTTAATAAAACATGACTTAGGTTATAAGTTAATTATTAGATCATGGAATTATTAACGTAAGTATTTATATTTTTCTAGACTTATAACTAATTAATTATTTAAAAACCATGGTTATAATTAATTAATTAACATGACTTAGGTTATATTATTAATAAATAATAATACATGTTTTAATCTAAGTATTTAATTTTATTTAATTAAAAACATGATATTTTTAATTAAATACTTTTAACCTATAGTTTATTTAAATTACATGTAATAATTAATAAACTATACATTATATCATTATGACTTAGAAATAATCAAGAAACACTTAAGCTTATATACTTAGCTTATTTAACCAGCTTATATCTAATTATGGAAACTTTCTATTTTTAGAAACTTAATTAATTAAGACAGCTACTCTATTTATGGAAACTTTCTATTTTTAGAAACTTATTAATTCAGGAAGCTAATCTATTTATGGAAACTTTCTATTTTTATAAACTTATTTAATTAAGGCAGCTAATCTATTTATGGAAACTTTTTATTTTTAGAAACTTTTTTATTTTAAGCAGTAATTCTATTTTTGGAAACTTTCTAATTTTGGAAACTTTCTATTTTTGGAAACTTTCTATTTTTGGTAACTTTCTATTTTTGAAAACTTTCTATTTTAGGAAACCTGCTATTTTTTGAAAGTTACTTATTATTACACAGTAAGTATAATAATACATGAAATACCAGAAATACTTAATCAGAATAGACAAAATATAAGATAAACACAGTTTAAAGCTTAAAACAGTAAAACATAACATGAACGTATAAAATAAGCTAAGACATGACATAAAACCAGTTACGTATTTAGTAATCAGATACTTATTCACGTATGTATTTATGTAGCATTAGTGATACCGAAGTAGGATTCTCCTCAGTTCGTCTTCTTCGTTCACTGGACATAAGGTACGGATTCCCGTCCTTTCAGTATGGACATTCTTTCCTTATTAGGATTCCCCGTATGCAGCCAAATATTTTCCCGTAGTATAAGTTTATATGTTTGAATTGCTTATGTTTAATTTAGAATACCTATAGCCATATACATGCATGACCAGTCTCACCTAGTTATGAAGGTACCATAACCATAACATTAGAGGCACTGATGTTATGACTTCACCACGGCGGAGTGATTGCTCGTGGCGTCCCTTCAGCTTCTGGCCATATTATTATATTTATCATGTGGGGCGTAAGGGTGCATCCTAGTTACATGTTTTTCAGCAGATTACCCAGTGTGAATGTGGTGTGTGCCTTGCATCCTTCACAAGGAGCTGATCCCTCCTACCCAAACCAGTATATTAAATTAGAGGCAGCCCCTCTAATTTGCATGATGAGGTCACCCCTCCACGTATTCATGCACGATGGATTTTCATGACCTATATTGGCTAATGGTAGAATATGCTAAACAGTTTTTATAAGATAAACATAAGGCTTTTCAAACTATAAAACCAGTTTTACCAAGACCTAACCAGGTTATTCGAGACTTAGTTTCTTCCGCTGTTATATGTTATATGCTTATCCTATTCATGCTTTATTGTACATCCGTGCACTGAGCGTATTGCTCAGTCGTTTTCCTTTTCTATGTTCCCAAAACGGCAGGTACTCAGGGACGCTCGTAGACTTTAAGCGTACGTGCATATAGACTGGAAGCTTTCTAGCCTTTCTTTATTTTATGCATTATCTTTACATTGATACTCTTGCTATGTACATTGTTTGGTCCTTTCCTTTACAGTACTTATGTTTGTGTGTGACGAGCTTTACTTTTGGATTACCGATGTTTGATTCCGGTATTTTCCTTTTATGGTCATGTAATGTTTAGGCATTTTTCCTTGTATGCTTTGATGACACGTCATAATTACGCGTGACATTCCATTATCAAAATGGGTGTTACACAACTACCCCACTCTTCACAACTACACAGCTACCCAACTCTTCACAACTACACAACTCTTCAACCTAGTTATGTTTTATGACCCAACATAACAAAGCTTGTGTTTTATGGCCTAAACACATATACCATATAGATCTAAGTACTCACCACTTAGATTTATGACTCTAACACTATATCCAAGTATTAACAAACTTAGATCTACACAACTAACTCCTAATCCAAGGATACCCATCTCTTGGATCTACTACCCTTACAAACACATCCAAGTGAACCCAACACTTGGATCTTCTACATATACATAGTAGGAAAAGAATGACTTGATCTAGAAGGAGAGATCTTCATCATGTTATGAACCCAACACTTCATGGTAATGAAAATGTTCTTCTCTTTGCACTTGAGAGGATGAGAGGATTGTAGGAGAGAATCACATCTTAAACAAGATTAATCTAAACTAACTAATCAAGGAGTTTAAAGATGTTTCTGAAAAAACTGTGCAAAAAGGATTGAAAGAAAAGCTGCAAATAATCAACTATTTATAGGACAACAATGCAACGGCTATAAAGACCCGCGGTTCCTTAAGTACCTCCGCGGTTCCTTATCAATAAGGAACCGCGGGTTCCTTTAAGAAGCCTCCGGCTTGGAGTCCGTGCATTTTTGTCCTTTAGTGGGGATATGCCATCTGGGGTAGTTTATACCCTCAAAGGATATTCCTTTGGTATATGGAATATGCCAAATTCAAATTAAATAATATTACTTGGAATATGCCTTAGGGAATATTCTTTGGAATATTTTATATTCAAATTTCTATTTTCTTTTTATTAAAACATCTTCTTAAAAATAAAGTTTATTAAAATCTTTTGTCACATTTGATTAAATGTGAGTTTTAAGAAAATATTAAACCTTGATCACTTAGTTAGGTTAATGACATGTTTATTCATACCTTGAGTGATTCATGCCGAATGCGATCTTGGAGATGTCGAGAGAAGTATACAAATGTATTTTTGAGTGAGTACGAGTACCTTAACATTTTATATAATGTATTGCGAATTATACGTTTGTTATCAACAAAACACAAAGAGATTATATCGATAAAACATCTAATGTTTGCACTAACACAAAGGTTACCCATGGCATGACAGAGATAACCTGTAGAATCACGAACCACAATTCCAAAAGCGTCATTTGAATTCTTGAAAGCAGCGTCACAGTTTAACTTCACCGAAAGGCCGTGGGGAGAATCCACTATGGAGAAGACTGTGAGGCGGACTCAAGGTTGGCAATCGCCGAAGAAGCACTCATAGTAGACCACCGTTCAATTTATGGAAATCGTTAAGTTGAGAAGCAATAGAGGCTAGTGTGTTGTGTGGGGATAGAGGGACATTATCAAATACCAATTGCGAGATGGCCATATAAACCAGCAAGTCGCAACAACTGATAAAACCCAAGAAACGTCTCGACTAGAATTGGTGCTATCAATAAACCTTTGTATAATGCCACAAATATTAGTACCTGGTGGAGGAGGTCGAAAAGACGTGCCCAGAGGCCAGAGGCGAATCCGTTCACAGTCTTTCTCATTTCGAGGAAAAGGTGAAAGAAAACGCTCTTTGTTTGTATAAGGTTCCAAACCTCCGGAGCGGCATACCGAAAAACATCATGACTCTCGAAGTCATGCGCGGGCACGTGTGTGGCCCAGCCCATAAAGGCCATGCGGACTTGACCGCTTTCAAGCTTTATCTTTCATACCTGCATTGACACATGAGTTCCGTAACGAGTAGAAACTTCCGCAGGAGCGGGATTGAATACCCGAATCGAATCAGAGTTCACGCCCCCCGCCCTGTACAAATACGCGGCGTGATCTGGTTTGGTCGACCCAATCATGATATTGAAGGATGGGACCTTTTCTCGAAAAAGAAAGGATATTCTATTTCTTCGAGTAACATACAACTGAGACCGACATATAATAGAAGACGAAGACTTAGAAAGAACAAAGAAGTCCTTTTTCCATCGAGATTGGGGTTGGACCGGATAGTGCATTGCAAATTCAAATCTGCTAGTCGATCTACCAGATCAACTTCTGCCTACCCCGTTCGGTCAAAGATCACCGGGAGACGCGGTTCTTCGCTATCAGAAATTCTTCCGCCGCCTATCTCATGCCATGCTTCTTCTTTCTCCGAATCGGTTCGAGAGGAAGATGAATGTCAATGTGCCATTTTATTCTTTCCCTGGGATACTATTGGCTTACTCAACTATTAGCAACCAGGTGTATTTAGCCTTCAAGGAGGTCCTTACCAATTCCACGACTTTTTCAGGTGAGATGGTTCATTAGATAAAGGCTCTTGCTACTTCCCACAGGGGGGAGTCAATAGCATAGATAAGGAAGTGGGTCCAGTTATACCAAAAATAGAATGGGACAGTCATTCAAAAATGAGAAAAGAAAATAACACCTTACTACCAAAGGAATATCTAAATCGTTGTAGTCTAAACCAGGAGCTTTTAGTTGTTAAGGGAGAGCTAGGGGGAACACAGAATAGTAAATATCACTGCTGATAGACTTCATATGAAAAATGGGATGATTCCTCACGCAATGTAGCTTTGTCGGGGTGCACCTTTGGTAGCAAGTGGAAAAGAGAAGGGGATAGCACTCCCGATCAATCGGGATCCGGGGGTCTTTAATGCAATAGCGTGCTTGTAGCCTGACTTGACAGTGTATTGTCCCTTGTGATCGAAGTGCCAAATAAGCTTATCCATTGAGCCGGTATGTGAGATTGGAATTTGCAAGACCATTTCGGCTTTAGAAGCCGAAATATGCTCACGCAACATACTAATATCCCACTCACCATTCTCAATAAAATCAGCAACGGTGCTACAATTATGGAAAGGCCCGCGGGGTGAACTAATATAAAATTCGCTAGTAAAAGGAACCCACTTGTGCGTCCAGAAAGAAATGCTTCGACCGTTTCCAACTTGCCATCTTAACCCGTGTAACAACAAATCACGACCATGAAGCAAGCTACTCCAAAGCCATGATGGATGTGATCTTTTTTTGGCGACAAGGAAATTAGAATTCGGAAACTATATACCTTTAAGAACCTGTCCCCAAAAAGCATTAGGATTAATAAGTAGCCTCCACCCCTGTTTGGCGAGAAGGGCCATGTTAAAAGCTTCAAAATCCCGAAATCCTATACCTCCTTGATTCTTTGGCTCTGAGAGTTTTTTCCAATTTTTCCAATTGGTGTGTTGTTCATAAGAGTCGCCTCCCCAAAAGAAACGACGAACGTAAACCATAATTTTGTTCAAAAGGCCTGTTGGAAGTCGGAAGCATTGCATAACATATGTGGGGATAGCTTGAATGACCGCCTTGATCAAAACTTCTCTACCCGCCTGGGAAAGAAGTTTCTGCTTCCAACCTTGCATCTTTTGGAGTACTTTATCCAACAAGAAACCAAACATCTCTGTTTTTTTCGACCAAAAATAGAGGGGAGGCCTAAGTATTTAGCTTTAGAATCCATCTGTTGTATACGGAGAGCCGAACATATATTATCTCGAAGACAAGATGAGGTGTTAGGTGAAAAGAAAGCAGCTGATTTCTCAAAGTTGAGTGTTTGACCCAAAGCCTCACAATATGAATTTAGAATAGAAACAAGAGCATTGCACTCTAGATGTGAAGCTTTTAAAAAGAAAAGTGAGTCATCTGCAAAAAATATGTGAGAGATAAGCGGGAAATTGCGTGCCATTTTAATACCTGATAAAATGCGTAAAGACACCGCATTGGATATTTAACGGGAGAGAACATCAGCAACGATAATAAAAAGATAAGGTGAGATGGGGTCTCCTTGGCGAAGTCCCCGTTGAGGCTTTATAATCCCAATAGATTCTCCGTTCACCATAAACTCTAGCTCGTAAGTGGTGAGGCAAGCATGTATCCAAGAACACCAAACATCACCAAATCCCATTTTTCTTAAGACAACAAATAAGAAATCCCATTCCACTTTATCAAAAGCTTTGTTCAAGTCGAATTTCAGACCCATAACACTTTGTTCACCGCGTTTTTTGTGGTGAGTATAATGAAAAGCCTCGTTAGCTACTACTATACTGTCCTGGATTCGTCGTCCAGGAATGAAAGCAGACTGTTGGGGTGAGATGATTTTGCTCATTAAGGGTTGCAAGCGATTCGAAATTACTTTAGAGATGATCTTGTGAATAAAGTTGCAAAGGATAATCGGGCGAAACTGGGTGATCGTTTATGGGGCAGCCGTCTTTGGAATAAGGACAACGAGTGTCTTATTCAATTCCGGTGGCATGCTCCCAACTTCAAAGAAATATCAGACAGTTTGTAAAATAGAGGCGCCAATAATATTCCAGTACCTTTGGTAAAACATACCGGGAAATCTATCTTCACCTGGAGCCTTTAATCCCCCGAGTTGCTTTATAGCCTTATGGATCTCTAAGTCTGTAACAGGTGATTGCAAATGGTCATTCATTGCTGAAGAGACAACATGATTTAGCACGCTAATTACTCCTTCAAAGTCACGAGCACCCTTGGTCGTGTAAATAGATTGAAAATGATCTCGAACAAGACTTTGAATTTCTCCTTTGTCATATCCCATTCCCCTAGAGAATTTTCAAACCCATAATAGTATTTCTTTGACCACGTTGTGTTGAATAAAGATGAAAAAACCGAGAATTGCAATCCCCGTAGTTGAGCCAATTAACCCGAGATCGTTGATGCCAATACATCTCTTCTCGCAACCAAGTGGCCTCGAGTTCTTGTAGCAACAACTTTTGTCTTTGAAAGTTCTCGGGTGAATGTTCAAGTGACTGAACTATCTCATTTCTCTTGTGAGGTCATTTATCTTGCGCTTGTTATTTCCGAAAGTAACGTGGCTCTAACTTAAAAGCTTATATGCACATCGAGACAAATTTTTCTTAAAGCCGAGCAATTGATTATCAGTCTCAATGGTTGGCCAAGACCCTCGAATGGTATCTTCACAGTCTTCGTGAGTTGTCCAGAATGACTCAAAGCGAAATCGGGGGCACTTCCGTTTATTATTTGGATGAGAGGAGTATATAAGAGGAGCATGATCACTTCCAATAAGGGGTTTGTGTAGAAGAGTTTGAAAAGGGCAGATCTCGAAAAGATTTATATTGCCCAATGCACGATCTATTCGTTCACCAATGTTGTCAGCTTCACTGCGTTGGCTTGACCATGTATATTGTAATCCTGAAAAAGGAATATCAATTAAGCCAACAGTATCGGTGAAGTGTTGAAACTCCTCAATATGATGCAAAGTGGAGGACCCTACAACTTTATCACTAAGTGCTCCAATTAAGTTAAAATCGCCAATTATGAGGCATGGTCCAGCATATGAGGATCTTCTAGTAATAGCATCCCACACAGGAGCTCGTGATGCTCGATCATGTGGAGCATAAACAAAACACATTGATAAATCTGAAAGATGGGTGGGTGTGGTCCCACTAGAAACTCGTCCGTGAGAAATTATCAGATTCTTGTTGCCCGTCATGATGTCGATATTAATAGAAGATGTCCACCAAAGGGCTAGTCCACCTGAACGTCCCACTGGGTCAATATAATAAGCTGATGTAAAATTTAAAGAGCGGCGTATCCTTTCCATCTTATGTTGTTTGTTCTTAGTCTCCATAAGGAAGACCACATCAGTGCGATGAGCTTTTATAAGCTCTCGCAAGTTAGAAACTGTCAAGGGCCGCCCGATTCCTTGACAGTTCCATGAAAGAACTAACATTTGTCGTGTGGCTGTTTAGGGTCAGCCACCACAACCTATGGAGAGTTCATTGAGGACTATTCACAATTTGATCAGGGCCCCGCACAATATGAGGAGATAGCGCAAAATTCGAGAGAGAAGTATTTGTTTTAGAAATGTTGTTCCCTTTTGGACGACTTCTTCTCCGATTAGAAACCACGACTGGAGGCGGGCGATGAGTCGCAGGGCGAGAAATAATATTTGTACCCTCGTCGGTTCTCATTAAGCTACTTTCCTTAGGTTCTGGGTTCTCATATATAAGACACTCTCCATGTAAGGTAGTGTTATTATCTGTTGTATGGAGCATGTGTAGGTTGCTATTATCATATGATCCACAAGTGAAGGGTTTCAATCTTTTACCCGAGGATAAGCTTGAGGGATCATCTTCATATTTTCGCTTCATGGCTAATTTAGAGAGTGCACCCACTAAGGAAATATCAATTGCCATACTGGTAGAGATCGACTCTATATGGTGAACGACTTGTTTAGAAGGCTCATTAACATAGTAGTTTGAGCAAACAATAGTGGTAACGGTGTTAATAGTGGAGATGTTATCTGTACTGAACAAGGATGGTGTATTGGTTACAAGAGATCCTGTACAGTATGGCACATCTTTAAACGAGGGTTTAGGATTGGTTGTATAATATGGTGGTTGAGTCGGTTGATGGTAAAAAAGTGTAGGAATAGGTTTAGAGTGCTGTGGGAACTTTGGAGCTTGTGGATGATGGGTCGGGTTCTGCAAACTATAATGCAAAGGATCACTGACTTGATCGCTATGGGTATCTATTCCAACCGAATCTTTATCAACACTTCCATTGATAATCTTTTGTGCTCCACCATATCTCAATTGCTTTGTCTTGTGATGGCGTTACATTTGTTATTATCATCAACACCTCCAATATTCTCAAGGTTAACTTCAATGCTCTGCAACACACTCTTCTTTTTCTCGCTTACGTTAATCTCTTTTATTGTTACACTTTCTTTAGGCTTGTCGGTTCCAACCCTGGTAGTGTTTTGATCAGAAAGAGCATGTAAGCACGGCACATCAGGGGTTCGAAAAACATGGACACGATGTTGACTAGCCGAATTGTCACTCATACTAGCTCTTTCTCTAATTGGAGGAGCTCACAAAGATTCCTGATAAGGCCAATTCTCAAATACTTTGCCATCTATATTTACGGGCTTGTCTAGGCATTTCTTTCTTCGTGTGCCCGAGATGGCCACACCAGTAGCAAAAATTTTGTAGCCGCTCATAAGATAACCCAACCATGACTTTCTCATGTTGTCGATTAGTCACACACAAATGTCGACACAAAGGTTTAGATATATCGATCATAACCCGAGCTCGAATGTGCTTGCCAATGTTTTAGAACCCGGTTTTTTAATCAACCCGGGTAAGTAACCGGGTCACTGGGTCACCAGTTCAACCGCCGGGTCAAGCCGGTTCTATGAAGAAGAAGAAAATACATATATAACTCTTGCGAAAAAAACGTGTAAGATAGGACAAAATAACACTTTAACATTTTCATACCTACAATATTTAGAAAATGCAAAAAAAAACATCGAATCACATAACCTACAACAAGCTTGTTTTATAACTCTCATTTAGCTTTTTCAACCAACATTTAACTAAGAAACATGATCACTTTCACTTTGAAGTTACACTTAAAATCTATGTTTTATATAACGAATTAGTCCAACATAAAGCTATGTTGTACATAATTACTCCAATACAAACCATTACTTCCTAACTAGGTAAACATTCAATGAAACAAAAATTAATACATGAAGATTAATGTAGCAAAGTAAATACATACTATAAATTAAAGACTTAGCTTTACGTTATCTTAGGTAATGAAAAGGTTGTTAAATTAGGAAATTGGGCAAGAAAAGAAATAGTACTGGTTTCATAGGGAAATGGAAAGGCCTAGCGAGGATGGGGGTTTTCAACATTGAAGACTTTATCCTTTGAACCGGATGGGTTTTTAAAACCGGTTCATAGAAAACCGACCGGTTTAATCAAGTTTTAAAATTGGCAAAAAATCGTTTACATTTGGACCGGACATTCAACTAGTTCCTGGTTCAACCGGCCGGGTTGAACCGGGTTTTAAAAGACTGGTGCTTGCTACCCTCCTTCAAGCGGCGCGTGTCAACCTCTGAAACTGTGCCAAGCTTTCCGGCAATTGCTCGAACATAATTCTCACCACGTCTACTAAAAGGAAGATTGAGCAGCCGAATCTAAAAAGGACACTTACACATCTCTACGCTCGAAGGCTGATCATCATCATCTAGAGGCTTTAGGATAACCAGGTCTCTTTCAACCGACCAAGGACCATCATAGAGAACGCGCCTCATATCCACCACGTGGTTAAACATAGCTAGGAAGAGGCCATCCTCGAGCTCTTGTATTCTCAACGATCGTCGAGGCCGCCATGCAGCCATCAAGATCCTTTTTAGTTTTTGGAAGTTCATGGTTCGGTCTGTATAAACCTTACCCACAAGAGTAAGAGCCGGCACATCAGATGTATCATCATTTAGAAAGTCTAAAACCTCCTGCTCAGCTTCGTTGATTGAAAGATTAGACATATTAATCTCATCAATTCGTGGCATGATGTAACAATCAGGAACACGATACACATTTTTTTTTAATACAAATCAATGAGTAGATGAAATATCAATAGAATATGGATCTTTAAAATTAAAAAGGTTAAGATAAAGTTTGTAGTTATGCGTATGGGATTGACCACTTTGGGAGAAGAACCACTTGGGGAGGAAACCCACGTAGGTAGGAAAGTATTTATTTGTATTGTTAAACATTAACGTGTTTCCCTACTGTGAAAACCTAGCCTAATGTGCCAATTTGGTTTCGGAATCAATGAAACAAAACTTGTGACTTACTCACTGTAGTTGTGTTATACGTCGAAATTCCAGATTGCCCAACAATCAAATCCCTAGTTATTACAGTTCAACCCATCCCCTCGCCCAAAATCACCACACTATGTTGCACGGGGACGGATACGGAAACAGGGACGGGGACGGGGACGGGGACGGGTACTTAAAAACGTCAATGTTCCAGAATACAAGAAACGAGTACGACTAGAAACATTTGTGTTTTTTATTAATTTATAATAATATTTAATTATTTTAACTAAATTATATAGTTTATAAAAATATTGCAAATTTGTCTATATTCATTTCTACTGCTCCTACATTTAAGTACTAGTAACTAACAAGTATAAACAAACATAATGCTTTTTGTATAATTGAATTACTGGCCCATTTGTCTAACTGAGTTGTATCAATTGGTGCTTTGATATATGTTTAGCATCTTTTATGTTTTATGTTTATCTCATAACTACTATTTAAGCTTTCGTAATGTTATCAATATAATTAATCAAAGTTAATCAATAAATATCTAAGTTTTCTCATCTTTTGTTCTTAAAGAGTCAGCACCCGCAAAAGTGGTACCTTATCCCGATATTATCCGAGAGGGTCGTATCAATTGCTTATAATTTAGGCTCGAGCTGTTTGGATGTTGTTAAGGGACATTGATAAGGCTGTTTGAATGATTTTAGTTGGCGATATTGAGTTTGAAGACTTGGAAAATGATGATTCACATATGGTTTGGTTTGTAGCTTTGCAAGCTTGACAGATTTGATCAGAGGGAGAGGATGCAGCGTGATTTGTTGGCGGATGATAGTCCACAGCAGGAGGTTTATTAGATTAGGACGAGAAAAGAGATGAACAGGAGGGTTATTGCCATGGAGCTGAGGTTATAATATGTAAGTTTTACAAAAGTTATACACAAATTTTACGATAAAAGGGCTAATTTAAAAAATGTCCCATGAGGTGTTTGACTTTTGTCAAATATCCTAAAATTAAAACAATAAGGCAATTACCGCTATTCGACCTTATTCGACTCTATTCTACCTTATTCTACCATATTCGACTAATTCGACATATTCTACTTGAACCACAACTTGACACGTGGCACTTTTGGTTTTTTCAAGAAATAACTAAGTGGGTCCCGCAGGTATACATAAGTACACATAAGTACACTTATTCTAAGTCTACTAGTTATTTGACTTCATGTCTAATATATGATTCGACTTGTACTTTTAATAACAAAAAATGGTTTTGTAATAATATTCCTCATTATTCGACTTTGACCCATAATTATTCAACCCGTACTTTTAATAAATAAAGAATTAAAAAACAAAACCCCAAATATATCCTCTTTATTATTCGACTTGTACACCTATTATTCGACTTGTACTTAATAAAAAATTAAAAAAATTATTTTGAAACCCCTAAAGTTTTTGGATCTGAGCAAGCAGATCAAAAAATACGAATTATTTCCGTTATCCCCAAACCCCAAATATGTTGGGCGCCGCTTGTTTTTATTGACCATAACCATCCCCTGTTTAAGGGTTTTAGTCATCCACCCCACTCACTCGTTTCTTCCAACTATGATTGTATGCCAACCCACACCCACTCCCCGACCATAACCGTCCCCTGTTTAAGGGTTTAAGGGTTTTAACGAATGAACTACTAGGAAGAAGCAGATTGTAGATCCGTGATTTAGGGTTCATCCGGGAAAACCAATCATTAGAACAATGAGGTGGATTGTAAGTGTAAGTTATAAACTTGCTATAATTTGATATAATTTTTGTAATTTCACATGTTTTTATTTTAATTATGTTTGTTGTGTTTAACATTTTTGAAACGCGTTGATTTTAACTTCTTTGTTATGAGTAGTTGTGAGTATATTATTAGGAGTTAGGGTACATTAATTGTTGAAATTTAGTTAGAAAAAATTGATTACACAACCTACAGGATTAGCAGTCTGCAAGTGGTTGAGTTTGAGTTTAATTAATATCTTTGGGTTTGATCTTATGCAGGATTGATATGACTTGTTTTTTTTATTAATTTAACTCTAGTCCTCCAATTCATTGAATGTTGTAAAACAAATATAATTTTGTTTGTAACTAAAGTATAATCATAAGGGCCCTTATCATAATTTTTTTGTAACTAAAGTGTAAATCAACCTTCAGTGTTGCGCGTAGTCGAACAATCTAGATTAACCACGCTTACTGTAAATTGCTGTTTCTAAAAACCGTATGTTATACTTGCGCAAAACTACTATTGATCTGTACACCCCATTTTGATAATGGAATGTCACGCGTAATTATGGCGTGTCATCAAAGCATACAAGGAT
Source organism: Glebionis coronaria (assembly GCA_025667525.1). Lineage (NCBI taxonomy): Eukaryota > Viridiplantae > Streptophyta > Magnoliopsida > Asterales > Asteraceae > Glebionis > Glebionis coronaria. Next base: position 268,804,471 of record CM046874.1, read on the forward strand.
AAATGTCTAAAACATTACATGACCATAGGGTAAACCGGAATCAAACATCGGTTCCCAAACATAAGCCCAAAACATAATAAAGCAAAGGAAATGAATGAAAGACTAAACAAGCATAAGTTTATGAAGGCAAAAAGGAAAAGAAGTCTCTGGCAGCTTCCATCCTATGCACGTCCTCCAAATGCTCGAGTCTTTCCTAGGGTACCTGCCGTTTTGGGACATGGAAAGGAAAGTAACGGCTGAGCAAAACGCTCAGTGCACGGATATAGACATAGTATAAGTGACTAAAACATAATAGAGACTTAATAGCAGCGGAATTGTATAAGTCCTGGAAAACCAGGAACATGTTCATAAAACTGGTTTTATAGTTTGAAAAGCCTAGTGTTTATCTTATGAAAACTGTTTAACATATTTTACCATTAGCCAATATAGGTCATGAAAATCCACCGTGCAAGAATACTTGGAGGGGTGACCTCATCATGCAAACTAGAGGGGCTGCCTCTAATTTAATATACTAGTTTTGGGTAGGAGGGATCAACTCCTTGTGAAGGATGCAAGGCACACACCACATTCACCATGAAATCCTGACTGAAAACATGTAACTAGGATGCACCCATACGCCCCACATGATAAATATAATATAAATGGCCAAAAGCTGAAGGGACGCCACGAGCGATCACTCCGCCGTGGTGAAGTCATAACATCAGTGCCTCTAATGTTATGGTTATGGTACCTCCATAACTAGGTGAAACTGGTCATGCATGTATATGGCTATAGGTAATCTTAATTAAACATAAGCAATCAAACACGTAACTTATACTACGGGAAAATAGTTGGCTGCATACGGGGAATCCTAATAAGGAAAGAATGTCCATACTGAAAGGACGGGAATCCGTACCTTATGTCCAGTGAACGAAGAAGATGAACTGAGAGAAATCCTACTTCCGAATCACTAGTGCTACATAAATACATACATGAATAAGTATTTGCTTACTAAATACGTAACTGGTTTTATGTCATGTCTTAGCTTATTTTATGTGTTCTTACCATGTTCTACTGTTTTAAAGCCTTAAACTGTGTTTATCTTATATTCTGTTTAATCTGATTAAGTATTTCTGGTATTTCATGTGTTATTATACTTACTGTGTATTAATAAGTAACTTTCCAAAAATAGCAGGTTTCCTAAAATAGAAAGTTTCCAAAAATAGAAAGTTTCCAAAAATAGAAAGTTTCCAAAAATAGAAAGTTACCAAAAATAGAAAGTTTCCAAAAATAGAAAGTTTCCAAAAATAGAAACTTTCCAAAAATAGAATTACTGCTTAAAATAGATAAGTTTCTAAAAATAGAAAGTTTCCATAAATAGATCAGCTGCCTTAATTAAATAAGTTTCCATAAATAGATTAGCTGCCTGAAATATATAAGTTTCTAAAAATTGAAGGTTTCCATAATTAGAAATAAGCTGGTTAAATAAGCTAAGTATATAAGCCTAAGTGTTTTCATGATTATTTTCTAAGTCATATGGTATAAGGTATAGTTTAATAATTATTTCATGTAATTAAATTAAACTATAGGTTAAAATATTTAATTAAAGTATAATATGTTTTTAATTAAATAAAGTTAAATACTTAGGTTAAAAATGTATTATTATTTATTAATAATATAACCTAAGTCATGTTAATTAATTAATTATAACCATGGTTTTTAAATAATTAATTAATTTATATGTCTAAAATATGAAAATACTTAGGTTAATAATTTCGTGACTATTAATAATTAAAATAACCTAAGTCATGTTATTAAATTAATCATGTCATGTTATTAATTTAATTTTAACATAAGATCATAAAAATAAAAAAAACTAAACATACAACATGAACCGGATCTTGACTAAGAACCATGAACCGGACATGAAATCGACACCGTACCCCGAACCAAATCGGGGTACCCCGTGCCTTGATGCTGCCGTAGGACCCACACACACCAACCGAGACCGTATGGTCTTGGTGGTGGTCGGTTGGCCAAACCGAAACCCCCTTGGGGTTCGGTGCAGCCTGCGGCCAAAACAAACACCCCTTAAAAACATACTTTTGATTTTATTAAATCCCAAATCAATTAGATCCATGTTTATTTATTAGGTTTTTGTAAAAACATAACATGTTCTTGATTTATAAAAAGATTAAATCAAAAGAAAAGGTTTATAAAGGATTTACCGAATTCGTGGATCAAAAGGATGAAGAACAAACACGATCACCAACTAAAAGTTCAAGATCCAAGATCACAAACCACCTCCTTGTGGTGTTTGTAGGGTGGCGGCACAAAAAGAACAAGGGAAGAGGGTTTTAGGTTTTTCCTAAAATCTTCTGTAAACTAAAAATGAGTAGTGAGAAATCTCTTTTTCCCTTTTAGTAAAAATTGATGGGCTAAGCCCATCCTCCCTCCCTAATTTCGTGGTATTGGGGCCCACAAGGGGTAACCCGAATGTTTTTCCGTGTCTAAAATATTGGTGTGTTCTCGTGTGTTCTCGTGTTCGTGTTTTACGTTTTTTAATTAGTTATCGATCGTGACTTAATATTTTTTTTCGTGTTTGTAATAAATATATACACGTATTTAATATTAGCCCATGATTTAATTACGTTCATGATTTCATGATCGCATGTTCGTGATTAATTATTGTTTAAATAATTATTGCGTGTTCGTGCATAATAAATACTTATCGTGTTCTAACACGTACGTAATACGTAAAATCCTAACATGTAAACGTAATCTTACTATAAAAGGAAAGTTTTAATCTAGTACGTACGATCTTAAGGGTACTATTCATGGTAAAAAACATGCGGGTTTTACAACTCTTCCCCCCTAAAAAGAATAATTCGTCCCCGAATTATAGATAACGTAACTGAAAGAGAAACATACCCGAATCAAACTGAGAGGGTATGTAAGATAAATTAACGTACAGGTGACATGGTAGAAGGAACGTGGAACGTGACATGTCTTGAAAGGACATGGAACGTGACGTGGCTGAAAGGACATATCTTATTGATAAGTGAAAAACGAATAAGAAGTTCGGATGAACTTGTCCGTTTCCAAGTGGCCTCCCTCTTGGAACGGTTCCTTCAGAAGATCTTGACACTAATGACACATCTTGGTCCTCCTGACCTTGACTTGGAATACGAAGAAATTCTTGGTTATCAACGGAAGGTAGATCCCCTAAATTCGATCGAGGAAAATAAGAGTTAACGTGCTAGGGTAACTAAAACGTTACGATGCGAGACAATCTGACTTAACTGATAATTAGAAACGATGCGCGAGACATAAAGAAACGTAGTACGTGAAATTTTTTGAACGTGATACGTGAAAAATTTTGAACGTGCTACGTGGAGATATGGCGAGTGTAGTATGAGTAAACATATCGTGATCCATGATACGTGTAACATATCTTGATCATGGTATGAGGAACGTGGAATGAACATGACATGTGAAACATATCGTGATCATAGAATATAATGGCGGTAACGCCAAACGCTACAAGGTGAGACGTGGAATATGACGTGAAACGTCTATCTGATGATGGAGAGTTATACTAAACTTGGGTCTGGTCTCTCAAGTTCTTGCAAAACTTCCCAAATGAGAAAATGAACGTAAAATTGTAAGCCAAGATACGATCATGAACGTGAATAATGTCATGAACACGAGCGTGAAAGCAAGTCGTGAAATTTGAACAAGGATGTGAAGTAAATTAGAAGCACAATTATGAATATTTGTCTGACCCGATAACTGAGGGATTGCCAAGTGATCGGATGAGCCTTGGCTGGAACATGTCCGATCTATATGTTGGTTCTGAAATCCGTACGGATGTAAGGATTCTCCAGACTTGATCAAACTGTTGACAATAACCCAGATAGCATCATGCTTCTTCTGAGTTTGCTGAAATCTGGTAACTAAAATCCATGGAGATCTTGTCCCTTTTCGATTCACAATTTCATATGATGAAAACATCCCAGTCTGTTGGTGTCCTATCTTAACCTGTTTGTATGACATGTATGAAGATATGAACGTAACTGTATCTTGCTTCATCGAACTTGATACATAGGAGTTTGTGAAACTCTGAGTCTATGAATCGGAACTTCTCTTAGCGTAGGATTTTCTAGAACACCTAATGTAGTGTAGCGTTCTCTCCTTTACGCATTAAGCTGAGTCATGGTAAGATTAACCGTAGAAAGCCATGTGATTCAGCGTGTCACTGAAATCAAACAGAATTGATATTAGAAAAAAAATTTCCAAGGTAAAATTTCTCTTGTCATAGAATTTGCAATATAGTGCAGATATGGTCTTCCTGTTCTTCTCTAGGCTTAGAGGAAATTAGGCTATCCTTAATGAAAACGCTGATGAATTTGCTTATGAGTTCATGGAAACTCAATTTATTAAGTCCATAATGCTGTTGGAGCATTGATGAGACTAATTCAAAATCATAAATCTAGCATGACCGAGTCGTGCACGAATAGCAGTCATGGACATGTCCTGCTCTTTCAATCGTCACTATTGGCAACATGATCATGAATCCGATCTTGTCAATACATGGAGGAGAGTAACGGTCGTAAATGGTGATTTGTTTAAAAAAAATCGACGGTAGTCGACACATAATCTTATGTTACCGTCCTTCTCCTTGAAGGTTCTTCTGGAGTGTAAGGAACAATTTTGGAATAATCCGTTGGTTATGCGTAAAAGGACTTTAGTAGTCGTGTCTTACTGACCACTAGAAAATTTTAGCAATCATGGCTAACAAAGCACATGCTTGGGAAGCATAGATAATTTGTACAGATTTTCCTGATGGAGAATCAAGTTGAATGTATTAAGGGGCCTGAACACTACTGTACATAATTATGAATCGTAGCATGGTGTGCTGTTCATAGTCCTTAATTAGGATAAAATTCATCTCGTGTCTGTCCGAGGAAATGCGTTAGCAGCTTAGATCTTATCATTAAACTGAAGGAAAACCTTCGTATGCGTGGGAATACGAAAGGCGTCCGTCATGGTCATGAATATATGAACTATGGTGAAAGAAATGAAAGTGACATCGGCAACGTGACAGTTCTCACTGATGCGCCGATAATGGTATTGAAATTCTTGTGGCCTGATTAATACATGGCACAACAAAATAGATATACCCTTGGAGGGTACCCTGAATTTCTTAGAAATGTTCCATAGTTGGACATGAGTCATGTGTCTTGACTCATTTCTTGGAACTATAAGCATGACATATGTCTTGACTGGTGTCTTGACATGTGTCTTCAGGAGGTATACGTGAGACATATGTCTTGACTGATGTCTTGACATGTGTCTTCAGAAAGTATACGTGAGACATGTGTCTTGACTGATGTCTTGACATGTGTCTTCAGAAAGTATACGTGAGACATGTGTCTTGACTGATGTCTTGACATGTGTCTCGAGATGTGAAACAAATATAACCACAATATAAGGTTATTATGCCAGAATTGGCGGATCGGTTGGACTACTAATCCTTGTATTTCTGATCACGTCCGTGGCCAGAGTTTCGGTTGCGATTTCTAGGATAGTTGCTGTCATAGTAGTGGTTACTATCGTCCTGTCTGTCAGTTCCATGATGGTCATTCTCATGACCGTGATTCATGTAACAATTCAGCTGAGTGGCCGACTGGTACCGGTTTGCACTCATATGGCTGAAATGACAGCCGAATGACGTGTGACATGTAACTAAGAATTAGGGACAATGATTGATGGGAATCGTCTGATGGCGAAGCATCTTCTCGTCCAATTGCTTTGCTCCGACGCCTTTGTCTTCGTCTTTTAGGATCTCCAGGTTGTGAACATCATCCGCATCTCGTAGCATCTCCGAACGTCAGCAGCATCAACCTTTAGTAATATTTTCAAGTTATGAGCGGCATCAGCAATTTGTAGAGTATTAGCAAGTGGACATATGCCTGAGATGATTCAGAATCGACTAGCGAATACTCGTGCGGTATTGCAAGTGAAATACACATGGATTTAGGTACGTGTAATACACATGGAACACGGTACATGGAGTACACGTGGAATGCACATGAAATGATCGGTATGGGGTCGATCATTTATCATGATTTAAGGAAAGTATACCGGTTAAACGGTTAGGAAAACCATCATGATAACCTGGCAGTATTAGCATAGACATCATTCTGGTTATAACGAAAACGTTAAAGTGTGGTTACACAAAATTCAACGATGATTTGCCTGACAGCATGATCAATAAAAACCAAATGACTATCATGAAAGCATGATTCAATGAAATCTAACAATGTCTTGCAGGACAACGTAAATAACAAAAGAGGCGTAAAACATAATTAACATGAAGACGAAATTATCATGAAGAAACATGAAACCATCTATCACGAAGAAGTGTATAACATAATCAGCATGAAACTGAAGTTAACCATGAGAATATGAAAACATACTTGACATAAAAACATAATAACTTATGAGGGGACATGAAATTTTTTTTTATGCCAATTTAAATCATGAGAAAAATTTTATGCATGAAAAACAGTGCATGAATGCGTAATGTAGTTTATAAAACCTTTATATGTGCGAGGGAACGCCTATGGATCGGTTCCAAAACAAAAGACATGGAGAGGGGACGCCTATGGGTCGGTCCCAAAGTTGAAAGTTTCGATAAAAGCACATGCGACTAAATAGGGCCAGTCCTGTACCAACCATTACTTAGTCATAATCCCTGTAACAATGATATATGAAACATAAATAAATGGAACTCATCTGTCAACACTTATCAGAAAAAATTTTATGTGACTAATTATGAACTACTGGGGTTCAGTCCACATAGCCACAGTTCACGAGGAACATTATGCATGAAACAATGACACATAACTAAATATGAATGAGGGTTGTCCATACATATTAGTAAAACAATATCGATGAAAACATCAAGGTTAAAACCTCAAGGTGCTGAAAACATCATGGTTAAAACAACATTGTGCTGAAAACATCAATAAGTGGAATAACAAACGTTGGCTTAGGAAGCTCCTGGTGACTACCCACTAGTCACAGGTCGAGTTTTAGAGCCTACAGGTCGAAGCCTTGGCTCTGATACCATAATTGTAACACCCCATTCTGATAATGGAATGTCACGCGTAATTATGGCGTGTCATCAAAGCATACAAGGATAAATGTCTAAAACATTAAATGACCATAGGGTAAACCGGAATCAAACATCGGTTCCCAAACATAAGCCCAAAATATAATAAAGCAAAGGAAATGAATGAAAGACTAAACAAGCATAAGTATATGAAGGCAAAAAGGAAAAGAAGTCTCTGGCAGCTTCCATCCTATGCACGTCCTCCAAATGCTCGAGTCTTTCCTAGGGTACCTGCCGTTTTGGGACATGGAAAGGAAAGTAACGGCTGAGCAAAACGCTCAGTGCACGGATATAGACATAGTATAAGTGACTAAAACATAATAGAGACTTAATAGCAGCGGAATTGTATAAGTCCTGGAAAACCTGGAACATGTTCATAAAACTGGTTTTATAGTTTGAAAAGCCTTATGTTTATCTTATGAAAACTGTTTAACATATTTTACCATTAGCCAATATAGGTCATGAAAATCCACCGTGCATGAATACTTGGAGGGGTGACCTCATCATGCAAATTAGAGGGGCTGCCTCTAATTTAATATACTGGTTTTGGGTAGGAGGGATCAACTCCTTGTGAAGGATGCAAGGCACACACCACACTCACCATGAAATCCTGACTGAAAACATGTAACTAAGATGCACCCATACGCCCCACATGATAAATATAATATAAACGGCCAAAAGCTGAAGGGACGCCACGAGCGATCACTCCGCCGTGGTGAAGTCATAACATCAGTGCCTCTAATGTTATGGTTATGGTACCTCCATAACTAGGTGAAACTGGTCATGCATGTATATGGCTATAGGTATTCTTAATTAAACATAAGCAATCAAACACGTAACTTATACTACGGGAAAACAGTTGGCTGCATACAGGGAATCCTAATAAGGAAAGAATGTCCATACTGAAAGGACGGGAATCCGTACCTTATGTCCAGTGAACGAAGAAGATGAACTGAGAGAAATCCTACTTCCGAATCACTAGTGCTACATAAATACATACATGAATAAGTATCTGCTTACTAAATACGTAGCTGGTTTTATGTCATGTCTTAGCTTATTTTATGTGTTCTTACCATGTTCTACTGTTTTAAAGCCTTAAACTGTGTTTATCTTATATTCTGTTTAATCTGATTAAGTATTTCTGGTATTTCATGTGTTATTATACTTACTGAGTAATAATAAGTAACTTTCCAAAAATAGCAGGTTTCCTAAAATAGAAAGTTTCCAAAAATAGAAAGTTTCCAAAAATAGAAAGTTTCCAATAATAGAAAGTTTCCAAAAATAGAAAGTTACCAAAAATAGAAAGTTTCCAAAAATAGAAAGTTTTCAAAAATAGAAAGTTTACAAAAATAGAATTACTGCTTAAAATAGATAAGTTTCTAAAAATAGAGAGTTTCCATAAATAGATCAGCTGATTTAATTAAATAAGTTTCCATAAATAGATTAGCTGCCTGAAATAAATAAGTTTCTAAAAATAGAAGGTTTCCATAATTAGAAATAAGCTGGTTAAATAAGCTAAGTATATAAGCATAAGTCTTTTCATGATTATTTTCTAAGTCATATGGTATAAGGTATAGTTTAATAATTATTTCTTGTAATTAAATTAAACTATAGGTTAAAATATTTAATTAAAGTATAACATGTTTTTAATTAAATAAAGTTAAATACTTAGGTTAAAACATGTATTATTATTTATTAATAATATAACCTAAGTCATGTTAATTAATTAATTATAACCATGGTTTTTAAATAATTAATTAATTTATAAGTCTAAAATATGAAAATACTTAGGTTAATAATTTCGTGACTATTAATAATTAAAATAACCTAAGTCATGTTATTAAATTAATCATGTCATGTTATTAATTTAATTTTAACATAAGATCATAAAAATGAAAAAACTTAACATACAACATGAACCGGATCTTGACTAAGAACCATGAACCGGACATGAAATCGACACCGTACCCCGAACCAAATCGGGGTACCCCGTGCCTTGATGCTGCCGTGGGACCCACACACACCAACCGAGACCGTATGGTCTTGGTGGTGGTCGGTTGGCCAAACCGAAACCCCCTTGGGGTTCGGTGCAGCCTGCGGCCAAAACAAACACCCCTTAAAAACATACTTTTGATTTTATTAAACCCCAAATCATGTTAGATCCATGTTTATTTATTAGGTTTTTGTAAAAACATAACATGTTCTTGATTTATAAAAAGATTAAATCAAAAGAAAAGGTTTAAAAAGGATTTACCGAATTCGTGGATCAAAAGGATGAAGAACAAACACGATCACCAACTAAAATTCCAAGATCCAAGATCACAAACCACCTCCTTGTGGTGTTTGTAGGGTGGCGGCACAAAAAGAACAAGGGAAGAGGGTTTTAGGTTTTTTCTAAAATCTTTTGTAAACTAAAAATGAGTAGTGAGAAATCCCTTTTTCCCTTTTAGTAAAAATTGATGGGCTAAGCCCATCCTCCCTCCCTAATTTCATGGTATTGGGGCCCACAAAAGGTAACCCGAATGTTTTTCCGTGTCTAAAATATTGGTGTGTTCTCGTGTGTTCTCGTGTTCGTGTTTTACGTTTTTTAATTAGTTATCGATCGTGACTTAATATATTTATTCGTGTTTGTAATAAATATATACACGTATTTAATATTAGCCCGTGATTTAATTACGTTCATGATTTCATGATCGCATGTTCGTGATTAATTATTGTTTAAATAATTATTGCGTGTTCGTGCATAATAAATACTTATCGTGTTCTAACACGTACGTAATACGTAAAATCCTAACACGTAAACGTAATCGTACTATAAAAGGAAAGTTTTAATCTAGTACGTACGATCTTAAGGGTACTATTCATGGTAAAAGCATGCGGGTTTTACATGATCAAATTAATGGTGTCACTCTCTTATTTATTTTGCACTACTGCTTATTATTTGTAAACAAGTTGCTATTTGTGCCCATGTATTATTAATGAAAATCATATATAACAAGTCGCATAACGTAATCATGACCTAAGTGTAGGTGTACAGAGAATTTAATAAGTCGAATAAGGTGTAAGTATAATTCAACTAGTTGCATATCTTAGATACTTGACAAGACCCAACTGTTTCAACTAAACAGGCATCAAAGTAAATGCTTGAGTAGAGGTTATGATGAAAATAGTTGTGTGTTTAGAGCAATTAAACTAGTCGCATAAGGTTTCTTGGTAAGCACAACCATTTAATGAGTCGCATAACCTTAGTAAGCTAATATTAAACCTTTGTTGTCTATAAATTTGTGAAAAACCTGTAAAGTTCCAATATCCTAACCCAAATAAGTAACCTAATAGTAAACCATACCATGGAAAACTGTACTGATTCCACAGATAACACAAGTTCTCAAATGGAGCAGATTACTTCAATCGTGTCATGTAACTCGGCCACTCAAAAAACTGTCAATACCCCAGTTCGCCAAGCCTCCAGCTCTAACTATGTTTCTCCTCCCGTGTTTAACTTAGCACCACCTGTGAGCACCTTCCCTCCCAATCAGCGAACTACGTACCTAGCAAATTTAGCACAGTCAGTCAACAATAACAAACTTAACAACATGATGCTTGCATTGTTTGAACGGGAAAATGCTAGATATTTTTCCGTGATTAGGGACATGAATAGTATTACTGACAACTATAGTGCCCAAGTTCGTGAGAGGGTTGAAATAATAGTTGAACTAGAGCAGTTGTATGGTTGTCTGGATGCTTTTGAGAGTGCAAAGCTTCTTAGCGAGATAAATGAAGGTGACCTGGAAAAAGTTAGAGCTTTCATGACTGCTATTAGTCAAGCCCAGATTAAGATACTCAAGAAGATCACCCATGTTGTTAACATGAGGTCTAAGTAGGAGGTCCTACTGGGTTTGCTTATGTTAGATGTTTGTTGTGTTATGTCATGTTGGTAGTATGTCTTATGTTATGTTGGTAGTATGTGTCGCAAGGTGTCTCCTTGTATGAATAAAACCGACGCTTGAACAGTTGTTTCAAGTGTAATGTGTCATGTCTTTGTTGTTTTGTGTCTTGTGTTATGTATGGTTGAAGACGATGTCGTCTTGTAATTTCACCCCGTTTAATGAATGAAATAGTTATGTTTAATTACATATTTGTGTAAATTTTTAACTTTGAAGTGTAGTATTTAATTTCTCCTACAATGCAAATGTTAGTAAAACACAAACATACTAACATTTTTCCTAACGTTGACTAGGAATATGAAGCTAAAGTGATAATTACTAGTAAGTTGAAGTATCTGTGTTTAGTAAGACAGAAACTTAATCCTAAAAGACGGAATATGTTTAAAGGGACGTGATTTGGGAGATGGTTGGATTTAGAATTTTATGATCATGAACCGCACTTAATAGACTACGTACTACAAACACAACGAACAGTGAATGATCTATAGTACGATCTCCCGTTAATATATTACATTAATGGTCGTGGGGTAGCATTTGGCCGACGTGAATTCTGTTTGGTAACTGGGTTTAGATTTGGTCCTGTAGATTTTAGTTTGTATACCGGTAGTACATTAGAAATTCGTAAACGTGTTTTCCCAAACAAGTCTGGTACTGTCTTAACATGTATGGATATCCCTGCACTAATTGAAGACGAGGAGGCGTTTGGTAAGCTTTGTGATGCTGATGCTATTCGGTTAAGTCTTATTTTATTATTAGATATAGTATTCACGAACGATTGTTAGTAAGTGTCATTGATGAAAGCATCTTGAGGTTGGTTATGGACATAGACGCGTGGAACTCTTCCCGTGGGGCGAACATATTTGGTTAAATATGTACGAGCAACTTATGAACGTGGTAGATAATAACAAGCTAGAGCATCTGAAAGGGTTGTAGATGTCTTTTAGATATGTTCCTACCTATACAGTTTCCGGATTTGTACGGGCTTTTAAGGTTTTGCACATTAACTTTATAATTTCATAAACATACCATGTTAATTTTTTATTAGATATACAGTGTAACATATCCTAAATAATTTATAGATTTGGATTTTGGAGACGTTTGCCACTAATAGCAGATGGTGGATTAAAGACAAAGAGATTTTACCAAGGTGTATATCATGGAGTAGGAAAACCTTTTATAAGCGGTCTGATCACGTTGTATTGTTTTCAGAGGTAATTGGTTATAGTTAAGGTAATTCAAATTATTTGGTCAAGTTAAGTCATGTTCACCCATAAATGAGTATAGAAGCGTTATTCAAATTTTGGGACATTTGACAAAAACCAAACACTTAAACATAATTGTTGTGCAGGAAGCCAAGCCTGTTGTTGATCTAAAGCCCAGTTTAAGCGAGTATAGAAGCGTTTGGTGGTCTCAAAGTTACAGCTTTTTCAAGCAGTACATTCCTAAAAAAGGAACTCTCAACTACATGAATACGATGTGTACCTACAAAAAATTGCAGCAAAGAGAAAGCGTGATAGGTTCTGTAGTCTGGTTACTTGTGGCGAAGATAATATTCGCAGGAGTAAAGATAGTATATTGAAAGACGGTATTATAAAAGCTTTCTGCGACCGTATATTTCAATTAGAGACCATCATTCAGGTATTATGTACAGTTTCGTATGAGTGTTTTGTAATATATTTTAAACTAGCTATGAAATAATTTATATTCACATGAACAGGACCTTACGGTTAATAGATTTGGAGACACCGTGGCCGATTTAGATATTAACCATGAAGAATTTAATCTAAGTATTGAATGTGCCCATCAGTTGAGGGAACAATTCAGTGCTGTTGTTAACCCGCGCATGGGTTGCAATATTGACGATGATGACTTTGAGGGAACCACAACGTGTATATTCATTTTTATTTGGTTGTAAATGTCCATGTATTGAAAATTTGCTCATTTACAGGATTTTGAAATAGAAAAAGAAATTTTTGCAAACTTGGAACGTCAGGAAATGTTACTAATTGAACAAGAGGAAAGGATTGAAGAAGCCACAAAACTAGAAGCTGCTGAAGAAAAGAGATTACGTCGATTGTCCGAGCAAGAGGTTGAGAAAGAGAACCGTCGGAAAACAAAAATTAAGAAACGATACGTTGCATTTACAAATATCGATCATTTTAAACTGGCTATGTCTCGTGTTCAACCACAAAAAAGGAGTATGTGTAGAAGTGCACCAAATACCGGTAAATACAACCAATCATCGGACGGACATTGTTCGCCGGTTAACATTGAAGAAGATACGGGTCAATATCTCCAAAACGTTAGCGGATGGGTTGAGGTATGATTTTAGGGCCTTTTTGCATATACAACCAAATAGGGAATACTATTATCATTTTAATAACTTTTATTTTTATTTTGCAACTAGTACCTACGGAGGAAGAGCAAAGCAATTGATCAAGTATGGTTGAGTTCTGAGTTAGATGAGTATCTATGCCAAGGTGGCCGTCTCCGTTCAAAGTTACCATGGTGTATTGAAAGAACTATTGATCGACACTTTTGGGAAGTGTTAGTGTGCTTAGATCCTGGTAGGAAAGGTTGCCTTACAGATGATGTAAGTTTATTGTTTATAGCAAAACATTTCTTATAATATCCGCATATTGTTGATTTTTAATGTATTGAGTGTTTTACGATTCAGCACATTGATATATGGGTGGATTATATGTGGCAGATTCGTCCTAAAAATGGTTGTTGGGCCATGGTCACAAGTTACTTCGTACAGATGCTTTTGCAGAATACTATGCCCGTGTGGTTTGTTGACGGGACACGATACAAAGTTCCTTGGATAGATGTCGACGAGGTAAACATATATATTCTTTACCAATCCACGTTATGTATGAAAAAATTGATGTTGTATTTTAGTAATTTCTTCCAAGTCTTTTATGTATTTTTAGGTTTTTATTCCGGTTAATGAAATGGACAAACACTGGTGTCTAGCTCATTTTCACATAAGGACAGGGCTGGTAACATTCTACGACAGCGGGTACAACTATGAGGTTGAATGTAGGGATTGGTACATCAATCTCCGAAAATGTTTACAAGTAAGCTGTTTTCTACAATAGTTGCTAGTTTTTCGTTTTAGTTCTTTTATTATATAAGTTATGAAAAAAGTGCAAAAAGGATATTATTATGTAGTTGGCTATTAATGTATTCCAGCCACTAGTCGAATTAGTATGGTTAATGGTAACTCTTGTTAGGTTAAAGGTATAGGAGTTTGTGTTTTTTATATATAAATACATAAGCATTCTCTGTGTAGTTTATACATACCACACGCCCTTCCATTTCAACTTTAAATGTCTGACAATATCCCTCTTGAACTCCAAAATGAAATTTCGAGTAAACTTCCTGTTTATTCATTACTTCACTTTAGAGAGGTTTCTAGAGGCTGGAAAGAAATTATTGACAGTCAAAAGTTTTTCGATTCTTATGGTGCTAGGTTAATAGAACCATCAACCTTCTTGGTTACTTATGACCAAGGTTTTCTAGGTTCAAAATATGTTTATTTTGTCGAAAAATCATCCTTTTTAACTCGCCATCCACACGTACCACCAACCCTTCCTGATTTAAACCTTGACTGTAGCCCAATAGGAAACTCCCATGGCATGTGGTGTTTTTCATCGCCATATATGGCAACTTTGTGGAACCCGTCTATACGTAAATCTATTGGTATTGTTATTCTATATTCCATTGAAACTGGAATTTTGAAAAAGTAGTCTATGGTTTTGGGGTTCATCTACACGGCCTTGTGCCGACACTAGTTAAGGTTGCATACCCAGAATCCGGGCCTAGAAAGTGGACTGTTCTTTTGTTTAACCTATCCGAAAAAAATTGGAAAGTTATCCCTACCCCTAACATGCCAAGCAATAAAATTCGTATCAACCGATCTAGTCAAACAACCATTAACAGTGTTATCTACTGGATAGCCTCGGAGCGGGTTATATTTGAAGACGGTGTTTCATATAAAGACTACATGACCATGTCGTTTGACATGGTTAGTGAATTGTTTACACTGATAAACATTCCCAATAGTCTTAGAGAAATGCTTCCAATCCCCTTTTACATTTCAAAGTTTGGGCCTTTCGTTGTTTTATATGTGAATCATTTTAGTGTGGTACAACCTTCGTTCAATGCATGGGTAATTGATATCATTGACAACAGTGTAACTTCTTTTCGCCGAATTTGCAACATCGACACTCATGATCCTTTAAAACTATTGGATTTTACAAGCAATGGTATTCCAGTTTTTGAAGTTTGTAGGGCATACCAAATGTCACACACACTCCATACTTTTAATGAAACTACACAACAATTGCGTCACTTAGGAATAGAGGGAGCAGGTGGATCATTTTATATGGGTTTGTATCACGAGTCTCTTGTCATGGAAAATGAGAAAGATTGTTACATCTACTAGAATAAGTTAGTCTTGCCATTAATATCAATGTTGTATTTCTTTACCTATTGTACTAACTAATGTATGGTTTAGTGTTTTATGTTAATGAGTGTTGTTTTTAATTATGCATTTTACAACGCTATTAGTAACTTTTTGTTTTGACAATTAACGCCAGGTTTCGTTACCTGAGGTGTTGGAATTGTGTCATGCTTACGAGAGAAAGGGAATAGAACAACGAACATACAAGATTACTTTTGCTTTTGGTAATGGAACTCCTCAACAGTGTGGCGTATTTGATGACTGTGGGGTATGGTTATGTATATTTTTATACAGACTTTCCCACGGGTTATCTTTGAGGGTGGCTGATCTGATTCAAACAGCAATTGCCTATAGAGAAAGAATGGCGGAGTTTTATTTCCAGCACCATGTTGTTTAATTATGCAAAAAATTAGAATTATGTCCAAGGGTGCAATGTTTTCTAAATGTTATGTGTTGTTAATTAAACTTGATGGGTATGTAACTAGGATCTTTTTACATGATTTGTGTTTTAATTAACACAGAAACATTGAAGTTAGGCTGATGGTAATAGCAAACTAGTTAACTTGTTGTTACAATATTGTTTCTCTTGTTGGTACAAAATTGTTTCTTGTTGTTACAATATTATTAGTTGTTGTTATACTTGTTGTTATGCTTGTTGTTGTTATACTTGTTGTTACAATATTGTTTCTCTTTAAAAAGTTAGGCTGATGGTAATAGCAAACTAGTTAACAAATTCAAGAAGTTAACTTAAAAGCACAATATACGTAAAACTTAAGTTGACTAAAAAGAAGAAATTCATGATGCCTAAATAAGGCTAAACAATACTTTCTCAAATATAACCGAGAACGATTAAAAGTTATTGAACTCAGGTTGTTTTACTAATATAAATAAACTGCTAAGGTTTCATTTAACAACAAGAAATACCAGACAATACTTTCCGAAATACAACCGAGATCGACTAAAAGAGATCGAACTCAGGGTGTTGTTTTACTAATAAGAATAAAATACGAAGGTTTCATTTAACAACAAGAAATAGACAATTAATCTAAAAATCGTCCAAGTGAATTTCACGATGGCTTGACGATTCTCCAACCGAATGAAATGTACTAAATCCGTAACTTGCTTCCTCTCCCATTGTATTGTGTAATATTGCAAGACGATGGATTAGACATTTATATGTAGGTATATATGAACGCTTGAGTTAACAAACAAAATCATTACCTGACGTTTTTTCTAGGGTGCATGACAAGCATCTCTCATGTGTCTACTAACTTCACACCTGCTACAAATGTCGACTCTCGGTTCTTCACCTTGTGACCTAATACCGGCATTGAATTTGGGTCTTCCAGGTTGGCGCTTGACTGAAATTGGTGGTTTTAGCTTTGGCAAATCAAGAGGTTTTTCCCACATAGAAACGTCCAGAAGAGGATAAACCAATTCCTTGTACGCGCCGTTTAGTGTTCTTTTAGAAAACCACGCCTTTGCCCAACGATTAGGGTTCCACAACCTAATAAAACAAGATACTGCGCATACGTGACCACACGGTATACCAGAAAGCTGCCATTTTCTACAGGTACATTTTCCATTTTCAAGATCAACTCTATGCGTAACTCTATGGTCTCGAACATGATAAAATTTAAAATTTTGTATCGGATGAACCAACCAGTTTGCACTCTTCATATTTCTCTTTGTCACTTTTGTAGAAGCCCATGTTGTTAGCTCATCAGCTGGTGGTTCAACTATGTCGCAAATAAAGTTATTAAGTATTAAATAATATACCTTTTGTTAAACACAACCCTAATATTAAATAGTATGTACATGTTTGATTTTATACCTTCATCTTGAGATCTCCGGTCACAATACCTTCTCTGTAGAAGGTCTCTAAAAAAGTCCATAAGCTTTGTAATAGGATACCTCCTTACTACCTTACTTAGCGAATTAATTGACTCCACACTGTTAGAGGTTAAGTAGTTGTATCTGTTTGTTGGGCAATAAGCACGTGACCAGTACTCAAAACCAACTTCTTGCAATTTTCGGTATGCCTCCGGTTTACAAACTCGAATATCAGAAATATTTTTTTCAAAATCTTGCGGCAAATACGCTTTACAAGTTTTCTAATAAATAGCGTTAAACTTTCTTGATTTTAAATTGCAATTCATTAGCAGATGCCTACAGCATATACCATGAAAAGCGGCCGGAAAGACAGTACTACAAACAATCATTATTGCTTGATGGCGATCAGAAATTATTACCAAATTTGGAATGTCACCTAAAGACTCTTTTAATTTTGTTAAAAACCAAGACCATGTCTCAATAGTTTCACCTTTACAAACACGTGTAGTAATTGGTATGATTTGGTTGTTACCATCCATCCCGACTGCAAGTAAGTTAGTACCACGACACTTACCCTTCAAATGAGCTCCATCGATTTTTATTAAAGGGCGCATATAACATAAAAAACTCCTAATCTGTAATCAGGAAGGTAGAGAATTTGTTAGATAATTACTACGTAACCATGGAACAGTTGAGTTACATACAAAAAAATGATAATAAACTTACCGCGACCCCAAAGGCTATAAAACACTTTTCAAAATGACCATCTTCGTCTACATCAATATGAGTAACAGTCCCAGGGTTTAAAATCTTTAAGTTGTGGCAATAATAAGGAAACTGTGTATAAGAATCCTCAGGTGTACCTTGGAGAAGTTCTAAAGCCTTTTGTTTACCATCCCAAGCCCTATAATACGACACATTCAACTTCCAATCGAGATGCAAATCCTTGACAATGTCATGTGCGTTATATACCCTCTTACTATCTCTGAACTTATAAATAAGTAATGGACCTAAAATGTTACCGGTTGCGTTGTGATGATTAGGGAAGACACTAGTTTTGGGACAATTGTGGATGTTATTTAGTGATGTAACTCTAAATACTGGACTACCTTTCAATTTACGTGTATTTATTACCCATTTGCAGTCTACTTGAGCACAAGATACACTATAACGTTCTCCACAAGACCTTAACACTTTGTATTCATAGCCATCTATAAAGGCCTTTTTCCACATAACATAAACGCACACAAATTTATTGTCAAGCCTATCACCTATTTTAATTGGCAAAGTGCTATCGAAGATATGGTTTGTTGTTCCTTTTATCTCTATATCACTAGGGGTTGCAGGCGCAGGCATAGTATTAAGAGTATCTCTTTGCCAACCTAGGTGACTAGAACATAATTATGCGCATACAGTTGATTCATGTAAATCGAAAGGAACATAATTTAATACGGTTACCTCATTTGCCTAACTCTGATTGATAAACAGCTTGGCCGAATATTTAGATTGTAAAATATCAGTAGACATACAATAGACATCATCATCATCTTTTATGTCTATTGTGTATTCCCTTATTGTGTAATACAATGACAATGTTTCATGGTCTTGTATTGCAAACTTCTTTTTAATATAATTAACAAGTTTTGCGTATGTTATCGTATCAGGTAATAACACAGTCCTAGTTGATTCCTTAAAAGCCAGTAACAATTTGAATTTGATAAGAGGCATTTTTAAACAAATACAGTAACTGTTGATGGATGGATTATCATTAACTTACATTATATACTCCTGAATCCGCAATTTTGTTAATACATATACTACAAGTCGAATAATAAGGTTGTACAACCATTAGTCCATTGTATGTTAAAACTAACAACCACTAGTCGAATAATAAGATTGTACAACGATTAGTCGAATGAATAAACTGTACAACCACTAGTCAAAAAAGTATTTACTTTTTACAGGAAACTAACTAGCTTATGACTGTAGGTGCAAAGACATTAATTCCATATCCATTGTATCTAGCTACTTGTCGATTAATCAATACCCTCTGACCTTCTATTTATCTTACATAAATATATCCATCCAAAATCTCAAAAATCACAAACACACAATGTCATCTTCTTCCATAAATAACTACAAGCGGCGATTCTATGACGTACGCGGAATGACACATTGCCACTGTGTACCACCACTGCCGATGGAGACACAGGTATCTTGGACAAGGATAAATCCGGGTCGAAGGTTCAAAGGATGCCCAGTTTATGTATGTAAAACCCGCATGCTTTTACCATGAATAGTACCCTTTAAATCGTACGTACTAGATTAAAACTTTCCTTTTATAGCATGTTTATGTTCACGTATAAGAATTTTAAGTATTACGTACGTGTTAGAACACGATAAGTATTTATTACGTACGAACACACGATAATTATTCAAATAATAATTATAATCATGAACGTAATTTAATCACGAGCAAATATTATTTACGCATATATATTTTTTACGAACACGAATAAATATATTAAGTCGCGATCAATAATTAACTAGAACACATAAAACACGAACATGATAAAACACGAACACACTAAAATATTTAGAATCGGAAAAAGGTACGGGTTACCCCATGTGGGGCCCCCTACCCGTGGCTACACCAAGAAAGTGGGCCAAGCCTATTTTAATTTTGCTAACACAAGGGAATTAGGAAATCTTTTGTCATAATTCACAAAATCAAGAAATAATTAAAAACCCTAAAAAGTTTTCTCCTTCTCCTTTGTTCTTTTGGCCGCCGGATTTACAACACCAAAAGGAGGTGTTCGGTTGATTTTTGATCTTGAATATCGTGCAAGCATTCGTGTGTGTTCATCCTTAATTGATCCACGCATTCGGTATAACCTTTTTAACTCTTTTCTTTTATGTTTTGATTTAATGTATTACATAAAATCATGATGTTTTTAAAAAATAATTAAAAACAATTATTAAAACATGTCTATGATTATGGGGTAAATCAAAACAAGGGTTTTTAGGGTGTTTGTTCTAGCCGACACCTAAGCCGAGCCCTAAGGGGTCTCGGCTTGGCTTATTAACCACCACCGAGACCTCATGGTCTCGGTATGGTGGTGGTGATCCCACGGCAGCAGCAAACAAGGGGTACCCCGACCTTGGTTTGGGGTATGGTGTTGATTACGGGTCCGGTTCATGGTTTCTAATCACGGATCCGGTTCATATATTATTTTAAGGTTATGATTTTAATAGTTATGTGTTTAAAAATTAAATTAATAAAACTTGACATGATTAATTTAATTAACATGACTTAGGTTATAAATTTAATTATTAGATCATGCATTTTAACCTAAGTATTTATTTTAACTAGACTTTATAATTAATTAATTATTAAAAACCATGACTATAATTAATTAATTAACATGACTTAGGTTATATTATTAGTAATTAATAATACATGTTTTAACCTAAGTATTTTACTTTTTTAGTTAAAATCGTGATATATTTAATTAAATACTTTTAACCTATAGTTTATTTAATTTACATGTAATAATTAATAAACTATACTTTATAACAACATGACTTAGAATAATAATCAAAAAACAATTAAGCTTATATAATTAGCTTATTTAACCAGCTTATATCTAATTATGGAAACTTTCTATTTTTAGAAACTTATTTAATTAAGGCAGTTAATCTATTTATGGAAACTTTCTATTTTTAGGAACTTATATATTTTAAGCAGTAATTCTATTTTTGGTAACTTTCTATTTTTGGAAACTTTCTATTTTAGGAAACCTGCTATTTTTAGAAAGTTACTTATTATTACACAACAAGTATAATAATACATGAAATACAAGTAATACTTAATCAGAATAGACAGAATATAAGATAAATACAGCATAAAGCTTAAAACAGTAAAGCATGACATGAACGTATAAAATAAGCTAAGACATGACATAAAACCAGTTACGTATTTAGTAATCAGATACTTATACACGTATGTATTTATGTAGCGTTAGTGATACCGAAGTAGGACTCTCTTCACGGATTCCCGTCCTTTCAGTATGGACATTCTTTCCTTATTAGGATTTCCCGTATGCAGCCAACTGTTTTCCCGTAGTATAAGTTTATATGTTTGATTGCTTATGTTTAATTTAGAATACCTATAGCCATATACATGCATGACCAGTTTCACCTAGTTATGGAGGTACCATAACCATAACCATAACACTAGAGGCACTGGTGTTATGACTTCCCCACGGCGGAGTGATTGCTCGTGGCGTCCCTTAAGCTTTTGGCCATATTATTATATTTATCATGTGGGGCGTATGGGTGCATCCTAGTTACATGTTTTTCAGCAGATTACTCAGTGTGAATGTGGTGTGTGCCTTGCATCCTTCACAAGAAGCTGATCCCTCCTACCCAAAACCAGTATATTAAATTAGAGGCAACCCCTCTAATTTGCATGATGAGATCACCCCTCCAATTATTCATGCACGGTGGATTTTCATGACCTATATTGGCTAATGGTAAAATATGTTAAACAGTTTTCATAAGATAAACATAAGGCTTTTCAAACTATAAAACTAGTTTTTCTAAGACTTAACCGGGTTATTCGGGACTTAGTTTCTTCCGCTGTTATATGCTTTATGCTTATATTATTCATGCTTTATTGTACATCCGTGCACTGAGCGTATTGCTCAGCCGTTTTTGCTTTTCATGTTCCCAAAACGGCAGGTACTCAGGGATGCTCGTAGACTTTAAACGTACGTGCATATGGACTGGAAGCTTCCTAGCCTTTCTTTACTTTATGCATTATCTATACTTTGATACTCTTTCCATGAACATTGTTTAGTCCTTTCATTTACAGTACTTATGTTCGTGTGTGATGAGCTTTACTTTTGGACTACCGGTGTTTGATTCCGGTATTTCCTTTTATGGTCATGTAATGTTTTAGACATTTATCCTTGTATGCTTTGATGACACGCCATAATTACACGTGACATTCCATTATCAAAATGGGGTGTTACAATTATGGTATCAGAGCCAAGGCTTCGACCTGTAGGTTCTCAAAACATGACCTGTGATTAGTGGGTAGTCACTATGGTCTTCCTAGAACTGACAGTCGTTTTCATGCATTCATCATTTTTATGCATACATATATATGTCATTGTCGCAGGTTTATGACTAAGTAATGGTTGGTACAGGACTGGCCCTATTTAGTCGCATGTGTTTTATTGAAACTTTTAAATTTGGGACCGACCCATAGGCGTCCCCTCGCCATGTCTTTTATTTTGGTTGAACTGACCATAGGCGTTCACTCTCGAGCGTACAAAAGTTTTCATAAAACTGCATCATGCATTCATATACGAATTTTCCTGCATAAAATTTTTCTCGTGATTTATTCATATAAATTTTTTTCATGTATATATTTTATGTTTGATCTGTTTAATCATATGATTTATGTTATACTGTCAGATGGTTCTCACACGCGAGCAGGAACAACTCAATGCAGCAATCCAAGCTGCAATGCAAGCTTTGCTTCCTCAACTGAGGAATGACATTAGGGATGAGGTTCAGGCTGCCAACAATCAGCAGCAAAACCAAGCCCCTCCTCCTCCTCCTCCTCCACCTCCGGTGACATTGGCAATATGGCTGGAGAGATTCAACAAGCTCCGTCCTCGAGCTTTCGAGAGAACAGATAGCCCCAGTGAAGCTGAAAGCTGGTTGGCTCACATCGAGAATATCTTCGATGCTACAGGTTGTGACCCCGTGTACAAGGCGAGGTTGGCATGCTACCGGTTCGAAGGTGATGTGTTAAATTGGTGGTTAGCATTGAAGCAGTCGGAGGGAGGTGATAATTGGGTCGATGGTTTGACATGGGCTCAGTTCAGAGATAGGGTGATGGAGCAGTTCTTTCCCAAGCCTGAGCAAGACAAGCTTAAGAGGGAGTACCATGGGATCCGACAGAGAGCTGGGGAGAATAGCAACGAGTTTATGCAGCGCTTTATTCGCTTAGCTGGTTTCCTTGGTGCAACGGCAGGTACTCCTGAAGAGCAGGCACACCACTTTAGTTGGGCTCTTCGCACATTGATCGCAAACAATCTGGTGTGTGCTACGTTCAACACAGTAGCACAAGTGGCCGATGCAGCACGTAAGCTGGAGATGCTGCAGGAGAGAGATGAGTTCGAGGAAGCTGAGAGACCCGAGAAGAGGTAAACATTCGTATTCAAGCGGTGACCAATCCGTATTCTTTCTATATATGTCAATTATTCATCTCTATAAATTGTATCTTCCAGGCAGAAAACTAGGGACCGGTCTCAGCCGGCTACTCAGCAGCAGCCTAACCAGCCCAAGGGAAACGGTCAGACTAACGACCGTTCTGCTACGGATAGGCGCGGCGGTAATGATAATTACCGTAACAACGCTGGACACTCCAATGGCAGCAGGTCCTAATACTTACGCATTTTCTTATGATTTCATGTTTTAACTCATAATTCTGATACTCTAGCAAACCTTCTACCAGGAACCATGGAAACGGTAGGGACCAGAACCAGAGAGGTTCACAGCCTAGCCGTCCAGCTATCACTGATATTCAATCTTACGATTATTCGCATTGTCCTTTGTACCTTATTATCATGTCTCATGTAAAATGTTTTATCAGGTCCTCAGCCAGCCAGAGCACCTGCTGGAGGATATACTCATCCTCTTTGCTCTACTTGACACCGTAGGCACCCAGGGCCATGTCGTCGTAACACTGACGCATGCTTCAAGTGTGGTCTTCCTGGTTATATAATGAAGGACTGCCGTAAGGGCGAGATGGAGGGCACATCGGGACATGCTGATACCAAGCCGCCTCCTACCACTGGGCGTGTCTACACGACATCTCGAGACCAGGCCAACAAGTCTACAGGTACCATCACTAGAAACTTGTATATGTATGGTCAGGCTGCGTGTGTTCTATTTGATACGGGTGCTACTCACTCGATCATTTCTACTGCTTTTGCTAAGAACATTAGGATGCTCCCCATGCCACTAGATAATATACGAGTATTTCCACGCCTTTGAGAGACTCTGTACGCATAACCCATGTATACAAGAGTCTTCCCCTAGAATTTGACGATAAGGTTCGTCCTGTTGACGCACTTCCGCTGGACATGAATGACTTTGACATGATTTTGGGCATGGATTGGCTATCCAAGCATCATGCTACTATAGACTGCCATTCATATCGAGTTATCTTCGGTGATGTTAATGCACCAGAGTACATTCATAACGGGTTCGTACCCGGACGGTCTGTACAAATCATATCTACCCTGCAAGCGCATGCACTACTGTCACATGGATGCGAGGGTTATCTAGCTACGGTTCACGACATGGATGCTGAATCTCCATCAATTCAGGATCAACCAATAGTGTCGAAATTCCAAGATGTATTCCCAGAAGAACTTCCGGGCATACCACCTGCATGAGAAGTGGAAATCAATATCGAGCTTATTCCAGGAGCTGAACCGATCTCCAAGGCTCCTTATCGCATGGCTCCCATAAAGTTAAAGGAACTGAAGGATCAACTGCAAGAACTTCTAGAACGAGGTTTCATTCGACCGAGTGCATCTCCATGGGGCGCACCGGTCTTATTTGTTAAGAAGAAGGACGGCAGTATGCATCTTTGCATAGACTATCGCGAGCTCAACAAGATTACTATCAGGAATAGGTATCCACTACCGCGAATAGACGATCTGTTTGACCAACTCCAAGGGGCCAAACACTTCTCCAAGATTGATCTTAGGTCAGGCTATCATCAACTACGGGTTAAGGAGCAGGACATTGCCAAGACTGCTTTTTGTACCCGCTATGGCCACTACGAATTTGTAGTCATGCCATTCGGCCTGACCAATGCTCCAGCAGTGTTCATGGATTTGATGAACAAAATCTTCCATGAATTTTTGGACAAGTTCGTCATTGTCTTCATCGATGACATCCTGATTTTCTCAAAGTCCAAGGAGGAACACGAAGACCATCTTCGTACAGTACTATAGATTCTTCGCCAGAAGCAGCTGTATGCTAAATTCTCCAAGTGTAAGTTCTGGTTAGACAAGGTGGCATTCTTAGGTCAAATTGTATCAGCAGAAGGAATCACTATGGATCCAGCGAAGGTTGAGACTATTACTAAGTGGCTGAGGCCGACATCACCGACTGAGGTCCGCAGTTTCTTAGGCTTAGCTGACTATTACCGTAGGTTCGTGGAGAACTTTTCCTGCTTAGCACTACCATTGACCAAACTGATGCGGAAAAGGGATAAATTCGTCTGGACTGAAGAACGAGAGAAGAGCTTTGAAGACCTGAAGCAGAAGCTAGTATCTGCACCTATTCTTACTCTCCCATCTGGTGCGGGTGGATTTCAAATCTACAGTGATGCATCGGGGAAGGGACTTGGCTGTGTTCTCATGCAACATGGAAAAGTGATCGCGTACGCTTCACGGCAGCTTAATCCTTATGAAGAAAATTACCCAACGCATGACTTGGAACTTGCTGCAGTTGTGTTTGCATTGAAGATATGGAGGCACTACTTATATGGAGAATCATGTGACATTTTCACGGACCACAAGAGTTTGAAGTATATCTTCACTCAACGTGAATTGAACATGAGGCAGAGGAGATGGTTAGAGCTGTTGAAGGATTATGACATTAATCTACAGTATCATCCCGGAAGAATGTAGTAGCAGATGCACTTAGCAGGAAGTCCGGAATGATCAACGACATTAAAATTGAGGAGGATATCATAAGAGACTTGGAGCGACTAGACATCGAGATCATGGTACGTGGACAGCAAGGTTACTGGGCTAATCTTAGAGTAGAACCCGAGTTACTCTCTAAGATCAAGGAAGCTCAGAAAGATGATGGAGAAATCTGGGCGATAGTTCAGAATTTGGAGAAGCAGACGGAATTCAGAGTAGATGCAGATGGTATCGTATGGCAGGGCACGTGACTTTGTGTTCCTGATGATCAAGAACTCCGGGAAGCCTTGTTAGCTGAAGCTCATTGCTCCCCATTCTCTATACATCCTGGTTCGACTAAGATGTACCATGACATCAAGCAGTACTTTTGGTGGAGTGGTATGAAACATGATGTGGCCACTTACGTCTCCAAATGTCTTACCTGCCAGCAGGTTAAGATCGAGCATCAGTGATCTGGCGGTCTCGTTCAACCGTTAGATATCCCAGAGTGGAAGTGGGACAATATCACCATGGATTTTTTTACTGGTCTTCCGCCTACCAAGAGGAAGCACGATGCAATTTGGGTTATCGTAGATCGACTTACCAAATCAGCTCATTTCTTACCGATCCGCAAGTAAGATTCGGTAAGTAAACTCGTCGATACGTATAGAAGAGAAATCACGAGACTCCACGGTGCTCCATCTAGCATCGTCTCAGACAGAGATCCTCGTTTCACTTCACGATTTTGGAAGAGTCTTCAGAAAGCTTGGGGTACACAACTTAAGCTTAGCACGGCTTTTCATCCTCAAACTGACGGGCAATCGGAGCGAACGATTCAGACATTGGAGGACATGTGCGTTGGAATGGACGGGTGATTGGGACGATTATATCTGTTTGGTGGAGTTTGCATACAACAACAATTGGCATGCAAGTATCAAATGTGCTCCTTTCGAGATGTTGTATGACAGAAAGTGTCGCGCCCCAATCTGTTGGGATCAGGTTGGCGAGCGAACACTTGAAGGACCAGAGATCATAGAGATGACTAATGAGAGGGTCGTAGTAGCTAAGCAGAAACTTCAAGAAACACGGTCACGTCAGAAGAGTTACGCCGATAAGCATCGTAGGGACATACATTTTAACGTAGGAGATCACGTCTTTCTTAAGGTTTCGCCGGCACATGGTGTTAGACGCTTCGAGATTAAAGGGAAGCTCAGTCCTCGTTTCATCGGACCGTTTGATATCATTGAACGAGTCGGTGAAGTATCTTACCGGTTAGCGTTACCTCCGCAGCTTTTGCATGTACACAATGTGTTTCATGTGTCCTTACTCAGAGGGTACCAGTATCATCCCCTTCACATGGTTCAGTATCCACTGGAACAGATACGTGAAGATCTCACTTTCATAGAAGAACCCGAACGAGTTCTTGACAGACAAGAACGAGTCATGAGAAGGAAGACGATTCCATTCGTCAAAATCCTTTGGAGGGATCATACCGAGCGGGAAGCCACTTGGGAAACAGAGGAGTCTATCCGGGCTTCTTACCCTCATTTCACATTTTGAATTCGGGTATGTTCTTCTTTTCCAGTTTACTTTATCTATAATCCGGGGACGAATTATTCTTTTAGGGGGGAAGAGTTGTAAAACCCGCATGCTTTTACCATGAATAGTACCCTTTAGATCGTACGTACTAGATTAAAACTTTCCTTTTATAGCATGTTTACGTTCACGTATAAGAATTTTAAGTATTACGTACGTGTTAGAACACGATAAGTATTTATTACGTACGAACACACGATAATTATTCAAATAATAATTATAATCATGAACGTAATTTAATCACGAGCAAATATTATTTACGTATATATATTTTTTACGAACACGAATAAATATATTAAGTCGCGATCAATAACTAACTAGAACACATAAAACACGAACACGATAAAACACGAACACACTAAAATATTTAGACTCGGAAAAAGGTACGGGTTACCCCATGTGGGGCCCCCTACCCGCAACTACACCAAGAAAGTGGGCCAAGCCCATTTTAATTTTGCTAAAACAAGGGAATTAGGAAATCTTTTGTCATAATTCACAAAATCAAGAAATAATTAAAAACCCTAAAAAGTTTTCTCCTTCTCCTTTGTTCTTTTGGCCGCCGGATTTACAACACCAAAAGGAGGTGTTCGGATGATTTTTGTTCTTGAATATTGTGCAAGCATTCGTGTGTGTTCATCCTTAATTGATCCACGCATTCGGTATAACCTTTTTAACTCTTTTCTTTTATGTTTTGATTTAATGTATTACATAAAATCATGATGTTTTTAAAAACTAATTAAAAACAATTATTAAAACATGTCTATGATTATGGGGTAAATCAAAACAAGGGTTTTTAGGGGTGTTTATTCTAGCCGACGCCTAAGCCGAGCCCTAAGGGGTCTCCGCTTGGCTTATTAACCCCCACCGAGACCTCATGGTCTCGGTATGGTGGTGGTGATCCTATGACAACAGCAAACAACGGGTACCCCGACCTTGGTTCGGGGTATGGTGTTGATTACGGGTCCGGTTCATGGTTTCTAGTCACGGGTCCGGTTCATATATTATTTTAAGGTTATGATTTTAATAGTTATGTGTTTAAAAATTAAATTAAGAAAACTTGACATGATTAATTTAATTAACATGACTTAGGTTATAAATTTAATTATTAGATCATGAATTTTAACCTAAGTATTTATTTTAACTAGACTTTATAATTAATTAATTATTAAAAACCATGACTACATTTAATTAATTAACATGACTTAGGTTATATTATTAGTAATTAATAATACATGTTTTAACCTAAGTATTTTACTTTATTTAATTAAAATTGTGATATATTTAATTAAATACTTTTAACCTCTAGTTTATTTAATTTACATGTAATAATTAATAAACTATACTTTATAACAACATGACTTAGAATAATAATCAAAAAACACTTAAGATTATATAATTAGCTTATTTAACCAGCTTATATCTAATTATGGAAACTTTCTATTTTTAGAAACTTATTTAATTAAGGCAACTAATCTGTTTATGAAAACTTTCTATTTTTAGAAACTTATCTATTTTAAGCATTAATTCTATTTTTGGAAACTTTCTATTTTTAGAAACTTTCTATTTTTGGAAACTTTCTATTTTTGGAAACTTTCTATTTTGGTAACTTTCTATTTTTGGAAACTTTCTATATTAGGAAACATGCTATTTTTAGAAAGTTACTTATTACTACACAACAAGTAAAATAATACATGAAATACAAGTAATACTTAATCAGAATAGACAGAATATAAGATAAATACAACATAAAGCTTAAAACAGTAAAGCATGACATGAACGTATAAAATAAGCTAGGACATGACATAAAACCAGTTACGTATTTAGTAATCAGACACTTATACACGTATGTATTTATGTAGCGTTAGTGATACCGAAGTAGGACTCTCTTCCGTTCATCTTCTTCGTTCACTGGACATAAGGTACGGATTCCCGTCCTTTCAGTATGGACATTCTTTCCTTATTAGGATTTCCCATATGCAGCCAACTGTTTTCCCGGAGTATAAGTTTATATGTTTGATTGCTTATGTTTTCTTTAGAATACCTATAGCCATATACATGCATGACCAGTTTCACCTAGTTATGGAGGTACCATAACCATAACACTAGAGGCACTGGTGTTATGACTTCCCCACGACGGAGTGATTGCTCATGGCGTCCCTTCAGGTTTTGGCCATATTATATTTATCATGTGGGGCGTATGGGTGCATCCTAGTTACATGTTTTTCAGCAGATTACTCAGTGTGAATGTGGTGTGTGCCTTGCATCCTTCACAAGGAGCTGATCCCTCCTACCCAAAACCAATATATTAAATTAGAGGCAGCCCCTTGAATTTGCATGATGAGGTCACCCCTCCAATTATTCATGCACGGTGAATTTTCATGACCTATATTGGCTAATGGTAAAATATGTTAAACAGTTTTCATAAGATAAACATAAGGCTTTTCAAACTATAAAACCAGTTTTTCTAAGACTTAACCGGGTTATTCGGGACTTAGTTTCTTCCGATGTTATTTGCTTTATGCTTATATTATTCATGCTTTATTGTACATCCGTGCACTGAGCGTATTGCTCAGGCGTTTTCCTTTTCATGTTCCCAAAACGGCAGGTACTCAGGGACGCTCGTAGACTTTAAGCGTACGTGCATATGGACTGGATGCTTCCTAGCCTTTCTTTACTTTATGCATTATCTATACTTTGATACTCTTTCCATGGACATTGTTTAGTCCTTTCATTTACAGTACTTATGTTTGTGTGTGATGAGCTTTACCTTTGGACTACCGATGTTTGATTCCGGTATTTCCTTTTATGGTCATGTAATGTTTTAGACATTTATCCTTGTATGCTTTGATGACACGCCATAATTACGCGTGACATTCCATTATCAAAATAGGGTGTTACAATGTAAGTCTATCTTATGTCAAATATTCATTTACTAATTACTATTCCTTAAACCTAACTACAAAATGTACAAATACTAGTTGTCAGATGTTTGGTGTTTAGTGTTCTAGTTGGGTCAGTTGTGTTGCATGAGTGTGTTTATAAATGTACAAGTCGACTACAACTGACCCAGTTGTATCTCTAAACACATTATTGTATAACTACAACTGGCTTGTTTAAAAACAAAATATTCTTTAACGGGCTACGAGTCTATCACCCTATGCAGTAGTTGGCGTTAAGTAGCAATCTGAGTAACCGTGTCTAGAGTTCCAGTTGGATCTGTTGGCCTGATTATGTGTATTAACCAATGCATATAATAGGACCAGCAGATCTAGTTGGGAATTTAGACACCGTCACTTCACATTCCTGGTAACACAACTGCTGCATGATCATGTGCATTAGCATACCATTGAAATTATGACATACACACACTAACAAATTGTTTGTTTTCTTATAGGAGCGCTCTGCACAATGTGGTGTTTTTGGATGGCTTGATTACGAGCTACCATCTGAGTACTACAAGGAAAAGTTGTACAACCTTCATGCTGACAACACTAATCTTATGAGTACCCTACGTAACATAAGGGAGCAGGAGATACAAAATCAGAGACCATTGAGCTTGCCAACATTTAACATGGTTTTAGTTTTATTATTATTGGCTGTGTTTTGTATGTTCCTAATAGGCAAGTGGGAGTAAGTAGTATTCCAATCACTTTATGACAAGACAAGCTTACTTAACCATGCTGCAATGCATATCATTCAATAAAAGTAGTGAAAATTTGCTTAGTTAAGGGTACATATCTTTTAATACTACAATACTAGAAATTAGAAGGTAACACAAACTACATGTCTTCATGATGAATGTACCTGACTTTGTGTTTCCAGTAATATGCTATCATTTTTTCACGGTAAGCAAGGTGGTTTGCACGGAGTCACCAAATTCCAAAGGAAGTCCCTGTGTAATACGGTAGAGTATAATACACGCCCATATCCCACAATCTCCATATTTCCCACCTTGTAAAGGGACATTCTCTGAGAACTTAAAAGTTATTTTGTAGTCTGCAATGTTTAACCCCTTACTCTTAAGAACACCGACACTATGTAGCAACTGTGGCATTTTATCCTTAAACACTTCACGCATCCCTAACCACCACAATATGGTTTCTTGTATTGGTGTGTTATTCAATCTTCGGCGTGGTGGCATAGAATCGTAAATTGTTATCTCCCCTGTCCTGATAATCAACTCACCTAGAGCCCAGTGATTTTCTGGTTCATTTAACGGGAAATAAACCTAGGAAAAATAAATTACTCTGTTATGAAAATTTCGACACACAAACCACCAAAATACTATTGGAACCTAACTACAAAATGGGACACACCTTCTCAACATCACGCCACGGAACACGTACACCTTTACCCTGAGCGTAGTGAGTTTGTACACCTTTCATCAACATTGCAGGACAAAAATGAGGTCCTGCTATGGCCCAATCAGCATCTGCTGGTCTATAGTATCCAATTAGGTCAATCCAAATTTCAAAGTGCTGACAAGTAAAACAATTTATGGTCCAATTAGATTTGGAAAAATACTCATTCTCTCTTTTACTATACAATTAGATAAATAAAACCCTTACGGCGGTATGGAGCCATCCTCTGTTGTTTACGTCCAAACCCAATAGGGCTAACCAAAAAATCTCGTTAACTACTTGCCCGTAATTAACCTAAGGAAATTTGAACATTGGAAAGGAATTTTCTGGGGAATCCTTTTTTGTAAGCAATTTTTAAGATAGAGGGGCACAGTAAATTTCTCAGGGTGGCTCTTTTTGGGACGTTTAAGGTCCTGTAAGTTATTTAAATATACATTAAAATTAAAAATAAACAAATGTCTATACTATCAACACAGAAACAGATTAAGGTTACTGATTTCTAGATGTGGGTCTGAGCAGGTTTTGTTGAACTAGTGTGCAATTGAGTGAGATATGGACTAGCACAACCATCAATCAAACTGACCAAAACTACCAATAACTAAACACAAACCTAGATTAACACTTATACTAACTAATGACCAAGATTCCAGGACTTAAAATCCAAAATCATACCCTATATGACCTGTTGAATGTCTATGCAGTTTTTATCCAATATTTTGAACATACAAACTCTATAAAACTTTGAATTGTTCTAACACTTATCCAAAAACACGGTTACACTAACTAAATGAGCATGTAAGTTTTGTTATCTACCTACTTTAGTGTCACCCATGGCAAGAACATAGCAGACCCAAACACCCTATAAAAATCTGATAATGAAGATTTTCAAACAGATTGCCAACAAAACATTATCTAATCACTTGAAACTAATTCATTCATGCTGTAAGTTATTTAAATATAATTGAAACAACTTTTGTAGTTTACCTCTTTAAACATCTTAAGTGGCACATACCCTAGATCAGTAAAAGGATCATACTTTTCCATTTCTGCATATTCACTGTTAAAACTGACTTTTGTATCATTATCTACAGTTTTAAAAGGGAAAGGGTTTTTTTAACGAAACCGTTGAAGATAGTTGTTGAGCATAAGGTTCCTGAAAAGCTAGCCCTGGCTTCCTTTTACGTGGTGCCTTAATTGAAACACACGGTTTACTTCTTACAGATTCAAGAATTAAATCCAAAGCTGGCTTATCGTTGCTTTACCACGTTCAACTCCTACGCAAATATACAATACTGATGGGAATTAATTTAATGGAAATAACACATTAAAAAATATAAAGGAATTAAGTACTTACATTATACGTTACTTGTATAGTCTGCTATAATATCGGCTCTTGGTTAACTTCAGATATTAATTTGTCCAGATCTATATTCCCATCCTGTAAAACATAGTCCACACACAAAATACATCAGTTCAGATGTTAAGATTAACATGGTATAAAAAATACATATTCCGTAAAATACATACGTTCAACAAAGTATGATAATCCTATTCTTCTTGAGCAGAGATATGAACATCTGTGTCATTATGAGTTTGCTTTTCACCAACCATCTTCCTGCAAACAGTTTTACTAGTTTCACCGTTTCATTCTGGTTTTCTACAATGAAGCCCGCAACCATATTATCTATCTTATACTTCTGTGATTTACTTTATTTAGTCATGTTATAATGCACATCAGCAGTGGCCTACAGGCGAATAAAATCCATATTAGATACAGTTAACTAAATCATTTTAATAACAAATATACTTGGGAGTACCTTCGTAGTACTTGTGTATCTGCCCCCATCAATCATTTCGGCTTTTTCTACGTGAAGGAAATCAGACTCATGGACAGCGGGTGTCATGTATTCCAATGCATTTAGCAAATAATCCATCTGTGAGGGCTGTGACTCTTTGAACACGGGGTCTTTGTTATTTCCAACATCATCTTGTTCCTCTACGTGGCACTCAAACAAATTATTGTCGCCCACGTTAAAGTCAGCACTAATATGTGTTGTTGAGAGCAACACACCTACAATAGAATCTCGAACCTCATCCAGACTTGACTTCACATCGGGTCTAACATCACTCACTACTTGACAAATTTTTTAACGGCATCCATAATACGCGAATCTAATTTTTCAGAACCGGTGTTTACTCCATCAACATTTTCAGCCGGCATTGACGTGTGACCAACCCCCTGAGCTTCATGACGACAAGGGGATCTTTCAGGACTAGCAATACCTTTGTATTTCTGCGGTGATGGTGTGGATGTATTATCACCATACACGTCCCTAAAGTTTTCTAAGTAACCGTCTAAAGAAGACAATACTTTTTTGGGACCTGCATTTGTTGTTGTTTCTCCAGGTTCAAAATACGGTTGGTCTTTCTCCACATTCAAATCAAAGGATCCGTTGCATGGTTTTTTAACATCATTCCGTGGTACTACTTGATCAGCACTATCAACATTTACAAATGTTTGAGTCAATGGGCATTTTCCATTAGGTTTGTAGGCTTGGATACATGATACTACTTCCCCTTTGAAAAATGAGAGGCTACGACTATACCAGTCTTGCTTCAACTCTTCGGCTGTAGGAAGTATTTCAATTATAGGTAATGACCCCTACATATATAGAAGGTGTTAATAAATTTACAAGGCAATACAAAAAAATTACTTATTAAATAGATTATAGTGTACTGTATTTAACATTACCTGACCAAGTAGCAACTCATATTGATCTTTATCAAACTGCCTCACATTCGGGCTCCAACTAAGACCTCGAGGTATCACATCCACTGCTTTAGTCCACAGAGGCTGCCGTGACTAAAATTTTCTAAAATCCATATCTACATGTATATTAAATTGGGAGCCCTGTTATTTTTTACTATACACTCAATATTATAACGAATGATTCACACATAATTTTAACAAATATTACTAACCTTAAGTGCCCATACAAATCCGTTTAGGTTGTAACGTCACCTTTCTTTTTGACTTTAGTATTCTTTTTCACACAAATCCAATTAACCATCTTCGTATAAAAATACTGCCATATATATTCTCCCCACGAAAAGGAATTCCAAGATGAAAAACTTTCAACAAGGTTCATTAAGTGTGGTGGCACATTCAAAAAATCTTCTCGTCCCAAAAATATGGACTCAGCTACAAACAACACACATACCCTAACAGCATCCGAGTCTTCCAACTTACGCCAATTTTGTTCAACATCTATCAACTGCCACAATTCCCTTGCCTTAACACTCTTAATTTCACTATTTATCTTATCAGGAAATACCCGATAAATAAAACTAGTACTCTCTGTCTCATCTAGAAAAAAATAGACCACATCTAAACCCAATTATTAAACAAAACTCATCTCGCCCAAATTAGAGATTAAAATCACCTATTTTGAACTTAATGGGAGGGCAATCACTACTCAAGTTACTAACACCCTCCTGCTATTGTAATATGTAATGCAACATATTATTCTCATATGATGAATGGGGAAAATCTAACCATTTACCAAATACACTGTTCCTGAATAACGACTCCCTATTCTTAAAAGGCTTCAACTTACATTTGATTCTTGCTATAATATTCAATCGAGACCGAATACTTACCTTCGGTTTAGTTTTTTTCCTGGGTTTTTATGGGATTACGGGTACATCACCATCTACAGAAACTATAGGGCTTCCATCTACATCTATCGATCTTTCGTGGTCATTATCGACCACCATCATTCCAATAAGTATTCAACAGTGAAACGACGAAAATTGGTGAAATGGAGTTATTGGTACATCGTCGTTCACATTTAAACACTAAAACGGCGTTAAGGTTTCATTGATTTGGGTATGAAAAGGGTTAATTGATCTCGGGATGAAAAGGGTTAATTGATCTGGGGATGAAAAGGGTTAAATGATTTGTATTGAAAATGGATAACCGTGTGTGTGTATTGTGTAGGTAGGTTGAATAAGTCGAATAATGAGGATATATTTGGGGTTGGAAATAAGGGTTTCAAAATAATTTTTTTAAATTTTTATTAAGTACAAGTCGAATAATAAGTGTACAAGTCGAATAACATAGAGGATATATTTGGGGTTTTGTTTTTTAATTTTTAATTTTTAAAAGTACGGGTCGAATAATTATGGGTCAAAGTCGAATAATGAGGAATATTATTACAAAAGCATTTTTATTATTAAATAAACAAGTTGAATAATAGATTAGACATGAAGTCGAATAACTAGTACACTTACAATAAGTGTACTTATGTGTACTCGCGGAACCCACTTAGATATTTCTTGAAAAAACCAAAAGTGCCACGTGTCAAGTTGTGGTTCAAGTAGAATAGCTCGAATTAGTCGAATATGGTAGAATAAGGTAGAATAGAGTCAAATAAGGTCGAATAGGGGTAATTGCCTTATTGTTTTAATTTTGGGATACTTGACAAAAGTCAAATACCTCATGGGACATTTTTTAAATTAGCCCACGATAAAATCCACCTTACTTGGGTGGGTCTATTCCCTTTGGCGTGTTTGGATAAGCTTATTTAGGTATTTAATAGCGTATATTATAAAAATGTTAGTGAGCACCTTGATGATGTTTGGAGGTCCTTATCAGCTTATTGTATTATCAAATATAACAATATGAGCCAACAAAATTATACCATAGTGCTTATTAGCTTTTAAGAGAAATGTTATTCCCATTTAATCCATAACACAAGATTTAGAGTAGAAAGAGAAGAAAGTTAGAGAGAAACAAGAGAGAATTTGGAAGGTTAAACACTTTTGAGAGAGAAAGTAAAATGGTAACCAACACCCTCTTCCACACATGGAAGAGGGTATATGTACCCTTGGCTTGTTGGGCCGTAGGTTTAAGTGACTTGGGCTGGGCTTGGCTTTGCTTTGGCTTACGCCCCTAACTTATACAATATTAGCTTAAAGTCCAAGCCCGGTTTTCCCGACTAACCTATTCCAATACAAGACCATTTACGACTAAGATGACCTATTACATTCTTGTTCGACTATATAAAATATAGGGCTAACAATCTCCCTCAATGTATCGGTCATCTTTAAAATGCATAAGATGATTGAGTGAATACATTCTTGTGGAGGTGATCTTCCTTCTTTGGTCTTGTATCTTGGTCTTGATGTTGTTTGTAACGGTTTTGTTCCTTCATGCCTTTGTGATCTTTATCTTGAGTCTTTGTCATTTGACTTTAAGTGCTTGAGATCTTCAATCTATTCTTGATAGTGTTCATATTGAGATCTTGTGACAAGATGACCTATTACTTTGTTACATTCTTGAGTATCTTGATTATCGCCATCTTGTGCTCTTGTGACTCCTGAATCGACATCGGTTATACAGCTATACCACCTTCTTGATATGCATCAACATATATAGACACGGACGAAATGGCTTTGAACATTTCACCCTAACTCGGTAGCGTTTTACCTTCGGTCGGTGAAGACCGTTAAACGGTATTAGATACCGTACATGTGTTCGGGTAGATTCGATTAAGAACCTCCTTGACAGGGTTTCCCGGTGGTAGTAGCCAGTTCTCTTTACTCGACCGTCTCAAAGCAGACTGCGAACGTAAAGAGTGAATCATAAGGATAAATTATCCGTCTGATTAGAGTCGTCTTCAGATTTCCTGGAACAAGTTTGATTCTAAAAGAATCGTGCCATTGTTGCTTTCCAGTTTGTCACAAGCTTGATTCATAGGGAATCTTGCGAGTCACCTACCGCAGTGCTGTTTGATGTTGACACTGGAAGGTTTTCCGTTCGTCACTATGAGCACTAAGGAGTGTCACTCTGAATGTTCTGGCAAGATCAGACAGATTTTGCAAAGAAACCTGGAATCAAGTTTGAATCAATTAAGAATCCAAACTTAGTTGCATTCCAGTTCTCACAAGTTTGATTCGTTTAGAATCGCACAAGTTACCTACCATGAGCTTGTTTGATGCTGGCTCAAGCAAGATTTTCATCTTCATTGTGAATCGTATCACTCAGATGTTATGGCAATATCACAAGGATAATGCGTAGGACTCGATTGTGTCCTAATGAGATGATAGAAAGATCTCGTTTGGCTCTAGACTAAATAAGTGCGTTTTGGTAATCGGAGGCTGGAGCAGACTGCCACCTTTTCAATACTAACTAACTCGAAGTGAGAAAGTCAATACATACGTGTTGATCTCCGTGACAATGAGACAAGTTTCTTTTGAGAGAAACTCGAATGGAGTGCATCGCATCACTGGTGACACTTGTCTTCGATAGATGTGTTAACCCGGTTTTTCCCTAAGTTGCATAGAATATTCAACTCCTTCAATGCTTACCAACACGTTATCACTAGCACCTTGTTGTTATTGTTCCAGTGCTACCTTAAGTAATTGGTCCGCATTCAGCTTCATTCAACTCCATCTTTCCTAAGGACAACTATTTCTAGCTATGGAATGTCCTTGGGTAGATCCCTCCAGTTCTGGTTGGATCATAGGACTTAGTTTCCTATCCTAAACCACCTTTTCACTCCAACGATCCGTCGTGGATTGTAGGTTATTTTGGGTATAGATCGTAACCATAAACCATTAAAAACCATTCAAAGTGCTTGATAAAAATCAAAACTTTTTAACACTTTGAAAGTTTTACATTTCCGAAATACTCCCCCTACACACATGCATCGATATTCAAAATAGTTTAGCATGTGAGGAAAAGAGTTGCACTTGAGTCTTTAAGATCACATGTTGCAATATATTACATTTTAATCACATTTTCTCCCCTATCTCTAATATAAAAACATCAAATTAGAGATACCAATTGATTAAAATATGACAATTTCTGAAAACCGATTGGGAGAGAAACATGTGTGCACGCATGAATCATGGTACATTAAGTCGGGTTGCTCCCCCTCAACAATATATGTGTGTCTTGAGACAAAATTTGACAAAATTTTTGAAAAACGACACCACAAAATATGTTGAGGTACGGAGATGATATGCCTTTTCTGATATAATATATTACGTTTGACAATTTCATATCATTTTTGGAATGTGTTGGATACATAAAATATGACAATTTCAGAGATGTACCCCAACAACATTAAAGGCTTGATTTTAAAACGCCCCCCTCAAAAATTGATCAAAATAACATATGACAATTTTGAGATATAAAAACCACATATGAGGAAGGGAGTGTTGAACACACAATTTTGAAAGATTTAGAAAAACCTTTTGAGAAATTCATGAAAAATTGTGTTCAACGGTTTTAAAATAATCAGGATAGAAGACTTCTCTTCTATTGCTTAGGGAAAGCGCACTAAAACGTGCCTCCTTGGGAAACGAACTTTCACCTTTGGGTCATTGGTACACGGTTTTCCTAAACCGTCGTATTTAATACTTTCCCTATTTACGCTCTTTTCCTAAAGAGTAGTAAAACACTACAATCATTGGGCCGTGGGTTTAAGTGACTTGGGCCAGGCTTGGCTTTGCTTGGGCTTACGCCCCTAACTTATACAATATTAGCTTAAAGTCCAAGCCCGGTTTTCCCGACTAACCTATTACAATACAAGACCATTTACGACTAAGATGACCTATTACATTCTTGTTCGACTATATAAAATATAGGGCTAACAAGAAAACAATTACTGTATTATGTTAAACTGTTAAGGCTCCTTATAGATAGTTTGTTTGCGAAACCTTTAAGCTGGTCCGAACACTATTCAGTCTTCTGTAAAGGTACAGAAGACATGATCATATGAAAACAAGTTAAATCTAGTTTTATCTAATTGGTAAAGATTCAACTAGTTTTGGTTGGAATCGGAGATGAAGCCAGGAAAAAATACGATAGAGTGCATAATTTTCTTTAAATCGTAATATATAAAGCCAGAAAATTAATTAATATGATCATGTCATTAAACAATTAATAAATGAATATTTTGTCAAGATATGCGATCATTTAACCATCGGAATAAGTGAGTTTATCGGAGACACACACTTAAACACGGAAAACACATTTTATTTAATGCTTATTATTAATATTAAACATTTAATAAAACTTCAATAATTATTTAATTCACGGTAGTTAAGTTTGTTACTTGTTTAATTAACTTAATGTATGCGCGCAATTAAATTAGAGGGGTCAAAAAGTCAATTGTAGGAACCCTAAAGTCCCTAGTTGGCCAAATCATTCTAAGGGGGTTTCTAGAAGATTTTTTGATTAATAGTTAAGCTAAATAATCACTATATTAGTTAACTTGGAATAGGGAACAAGAAAACTAAAGAGGTGTGAAGGCTATTTAAACCCAAACCCCTCTCATAATTTCCGTCCCATACATACTCTCCCTAACCGATTTTTCTGTTCCATCTCTCATCAAACAATATTTAACCTAAGGTGTAAACAATTGCAAGATCGACTACCTTTTGGTACTCCATAATGAAATAACTAAGACTTATACTAAACCGTTTGATCCTTTTTGTGGTTTGACTCAATACAAACCCAAACTAGGGTTTCGTGTCATTTTGGTTATTATCTTGTAACGTTTTGAAAACCGATCCTTACGCAATCCCTAATTAGGGTTTTAGATCTCGAGTATCTAGTTACAATATCTACACTTGTTTGTTCGAATAGTGAAGTTACTACTAGCATCGTAGTGATTGTTCGCTTGTCGTGTCGTGTTGTGTGAGCAAACGATAGAGATGGTAATTTAATCGTTAAAATTTATGATCAAGATAAAACTCCATTAATTGATTAATTCAATTAATTAAAGGTTAGTTTTAAATTATTTTTTAATATGTGATTAATCATGTATATTATACTAGATCCATTCTGCCGTGTACTCGTAGTTATTGGTTTAACTAGTATTAAAATCCCAACAGTTGCATCACGAGTCATCGTATGGCATTCATGGGTTACACATAGAATGAACACTCTAGATCCCTTTAAAAACTCAATTTATTTATATTTTATGGCAATAACATGCATTCTTTCCATAAAGTTTTAATCTTGATCCAGATCTAATAAGACTGGACAGGTTTAAATTGAATCGGTTAAATAATATATTATGATTGTTTGTTCTGACCAAAAGAGTTATCCAATCAAGCTATTTGATGCATGTGGTTGCTCTTGGTTATTAAGAGGGATTCTTTTGGTTCTTCAACTGGGAAAGACTCAATTGAGATCTCGGATCTTATATGTTACTGCTTTCATATAGAGTCTGTCTTCACCTCCACCCCTCTTTCTGTATGTTTTTATGTGCTTATTTTTTTCCATTATGAATTACAAAATATAATTATGCAAGATTCTAGTAATCATAAAAATGGATCTCTACTTATATCGAAAATAGCTTTATAAAACATGTCTAATTAATTACTCTAATTTTCCTTGCGAATATGTGTTGTTTGCTAAAAAATGTTTTTGAACAAAATTAATGTGGACATAAGAATTATGAAACTTGGTTTTATTATAAGCTAATTCTTTTGCGAAATCATATTGTTACTCGAGTTGGGCTTACATACCATAATGATGGCTTATAAACCATCCTCTAAACGACGTGATTTGCAAAATACATTAATTTATAATACTTAAATACAAATTGTTTTGCATTTTACTAATGATGGACCTTGCTACTACATTCGTGTACATAGTCAAGTCATCTATGGTTTGAATGATCTTTAATTTTCTCCTATGTCTCATACATGTTTCGACATATATGTGATAATTATCCCAAACACTTGTTCCTTCGGGTACATGAAGAGTAGGATATAGGGTCTGATCATTCTTTAATGCTTTCCCACGGTAAAACACACCTAAACTAAAGTTGACAAAAAGTTTTTCTTAACTTGTTCTAAAACGATGATTGCATGCATCTTCTTTCACACCTTTGACTTTTGTTTTCAAAACTTTTGTGATACCTATTTTAATCTTTAAGTCTATGTCATACAATGTAAAAGCACTTGTAGTTGGTTTTTATCAACTGGTCAGACCTGGGGTAAATTCTAAACCCAAGGAGAATTTTGCCATAGGTCGATCTGTTGAGTCTTAGGATCTAGACTCATCTGGGATATCATGATCATGATTGTAACATGCACAGCTGAATAATAGTTAACATAAT
This sequence comes from Glebionis coronaria, assembly GCA_025667525.1. NCBI lineage: Eukaryota > Viridiplantae > Streptophyta > Magnoliopsida > Asterales > Asteraceae > Glebionis > Glebionis coronaria. The sequence continues at coordinate 268,846,697 of CM046874.1, forward strand.
CATAACCAAGAACAAGCCTTTCACTAATGAAATGATTACTATTAATAAACTATTAACTACTACTCATGGTGCCTTATAGGCTTGACACCAGGAGGAACGCACACACACATATGGTTTACATTGTTTATGAATGAATGAATAACCATGTGTGCCTAACCCTCTTTATATAATAGAGGTACTAGGGTTACATCACAACCCTAGATTACTATAGAAGCTGACTATTTGCTATTAGGTCCTTCATCTTGTTTTGTCATATCAACTCAAGATATCTAAGTCCAAACAATCTTCCCCTAGTTAATTTGACAAAACCAGTAAGCACAAGCTTCCCCTGAAGCTAATATAGATGAAGGCTAAGCTTCCCCTCGATCCATGCATTCTTACCCTTTTTGTCACATCAACTCAAAATGGATCGTCTTCCCCTTAAGAAGTGCATGTCGAATCCAGTAGGCTCCATTGAGAGATCACTGATGAAGAAACTCTAGTATAACGAATTTGATGAAGAAGTGGAATCTCCCAAACTTGTGTCTTATGTCTTGCACTAACCACGTGACGTCGAGCTCGAACAAAAATCCTCAAAGAAATGAGACACTGAGCACAATAACGTAACCCCTTCAAGTGATAGCAAATGTACACATAGAGCAAATTATCTTAAAGAGGCTGCTACTCCTTTTAAGATATGAATAGATCGTACCCCTTCGCTAGATATGTCAAGTCTTCATCACCATACAAACCAAGCAAGTTATCTTAAAATGGCTCTCCATTTCCTTTTAATATATGATAAGAACACAAAACCTGTTAAAATCAAGTACAACATAAAATAAGTGATAATCAAATGTCTTCTTCAATGAATCTCCATAACTAAATGATGATGGCTGAGAACTCCTCCTCCAGTAACAGTAGTGACATCAGACTAGTCACTAAATCATAGTAGTAGCAATCTTGCTTGACTAGAAGGAACCAAAACTGGCCAAAGAAAAGTTAGTATACAACAAGCCAACATGAACCATCCCCTTCTGAAGTCAGCAAGAATATAAGCCCACCAGTAGGAACAAACAAGTGGTACGGACCAGTAGGAACCGACTAATATTACTAGGAGAAACCAAGAACACAACCAACATGAATATATGAGACCAGTAGGAACCATAGCTCACCAGTAGGAACAGCATAACCTACGACCTTACTTGAACAGGATCTGTTCAATAGGCTCGTACCTCTGTATTCTTGATTCCTTAAGAGACAGAAACCCATGTCTGGTTGATGCATCATGACCATGTGACCAGAGCGTGATTAACCGAGCCTTATGGTCTCGGCCATGGCTCAGTAGAGGATTGTTGTCAGCTCATCTTGATGGGTCTTGGCATGGTCATATGGTTGTCTGACAGACAAAAATTAAACAAAAGGAACAGCATAACCTACCAGTAGCATCTCAAACCCCCTTCTTTTTTTTGCTTTTAACATACTGTCACCATACTGTCGCTGAAACTGTTGTGGACATCAACAATATTTTCGCTCAATACTTTTCGTGACACATAATCTGTCACGAATCTGCATGCCATGTTGACTTCACGTCCAAATAATTGTAGTAACAACCAAACTAAAAAAAGGAATTGTATGACTGTTTTGAAACTCAAAAACGTGTAAATATCCACTCTATCCCTACAAAAGTTGCTTCCATGCACACGGTTTACCAACTGTAGCCCATATCCCATAAAATCAGGAAATATAAACTTGTATATCTCGGCCTTTTAATACCACACGTCTAAATTAAATAGAGATCTTTTTCAAAAAAAAATCCCTAAATACTTGAAGTTAAACCGTATCACCATACCAAACCACGTCAAAGCTTAGGATGACATAAATGAAAACATAGAATGAAAACATTACCTAGGAGTCACGTGATTTGCTTTAAACAAAGAGCCAAGACAAATACTCCACAATATACCCCACGTCCATATTGGTAGAAGTTATAGACTCATGTTTTCAAAACCCATCCCATATAAAAATAGTTTCCTTATTTTTGTGGGTCATAACTACCTCCAATAGCACACGTCTCATGTTGGTCCAATACTGATGCCTTATTTCATGTGTTTATTGAGTGACCTTATCAATCAAACATGATGCATCCATAATGTTCGTATCATTACCCCCAAAAATACGCAGGATTTATTCAATGGGTGGTGATATTCTCACGGCACCATTTTATTAATTCAAGGCTATTGAAACTAAGTTTACAAATATACCCTTACAGCCCATTAACCTCATTTTTATCATTTACCCTAGCCTTCATGTTCATCTTTCAGCCGTATAGGAAGTAAATTCACTGCGCCATTTTCTTCAACGCCATTTTGTACTTCTTCTATCGCTTGACTGTATGATCACATGTAATCTTTTTACGATTACATTTTCTTCAACGTCATTTCATACTACTTCTATGATATCATATATAGAGTGTTTTTAATAATAAATGAATTGGTAGCTAATGATTATTAACTTTGTGCTATTCAAGAACTCAGTATTTTATCCAATAATAAGTGATCATTTGTATGAACAATATATTATGTCCAAGCGTTAGTACCTTTTGACTACTCTATATGATTAATGTGTATGTCAATTGTGAATGATTTTGTATGCTCATGTGGGTCATTGTACGTCATTGTAATGTTTTGTTTTTGTTAATAGATGAGTTCAATTGGTTCAACTATGATGAATCAAAATAAAGAACTATATCTTGCTAGATCTAAATTTAATTCATATGATGATTTATTGAGGAATGTACGAGCGTTTTATTATGCTAAAGGTTATGGAATATCGATTCATGATAATTGTGTAAATACGTCTTTTAGGAAAAAGAACGTATAAATGCGGCAAGTATTAAGTTCTACGCTTTAGGAAAAACGTAAAACCGAATAAATGCGGGTTCGTTCACGAAGGAGGTGTATATTGTGTATGCCAATTAATAAAATAACAATGTTTGGATTAGTGACGTTTTTGGTTTTAAGAGAGAAAAATAAAAGACGAGCTACGACTACGTTTAAACTACGACGAATGACGTAAAACGCGAACGTAAATACGTAAAACGTGACGAAATTAAAAATTAAACCTAAAAATTAATTAAACTATTAAACTAAGTCTTAAATAATATAAATAAGAATAAAAATCCAACAAATATATTTTAAAACCTTTTATTAATTAAATATTCAATTTTTAATGCTAATTAAAGCCCAAAAATTAAATATAATTAACAAAATGCCCAAAATATTAATTTATTGAACTAATAACTAACTTATATTATTTAAAGACTAAAAACTATTTTTCTTGAATTTTAAAAACTATTTTTCTATTTTTAAATGGCTAAAAACTATTTTTAAATTAAAATAATCCTAGAAAATAATAAAATAATGACAAAATTAATCTAACAATTTTAAAAATCCTAAAATACTGTAATGAACAGTAGAAAATTAAAAAAGTTTGAAAAATATAAAATTTTTCACTAAAAGACAAAACAGTTTTATAATTAAACCCTAATTAACTTAAATTAATTATAAAAAAATAATTAAAAAGTGAACAGTAACTATTTTTAAAACCAAAAATCTTAAACTAATTTTCTAAACCTAAGAAAAATATTAAATCTGAAAAATATATATTTTCTACACTAAATTCCAAAAACAGTTTAATTAAAAAGTAATTAAAATTAGCAATAAACCCTAAAAATACTAAATGAACAGTAACTGGAAATTAAATTATACTAAAAAATTAGAAATAAAAAATGAAAAATATTGGAAAAAGAATCAAATGCTAATTCCTATTTAAACCCACAAAAGACAAAATTTTAAGAATGTGAAAGTGACATGTGATCACTTTCTGTCTTGTAGCTAAGCAGTGGGAACACAAGTGCTAGCAGTGGGAAAGGAGTTCCCACTGCTTGTGTTAAAAACAGGTCTGAGCACCTTTTGCTTGATAACTTTTGATTGGCTATGTTTTAATGGACAAGAAGGGCACCCCTACACTCAGTGGAGTGTAGGGAGTCAATATAAGCACAAAAAACACACAGCTTAATAAAAATATCAAACAAGAATCCCCCTAATAAGTTACTGATTAAGGGACTAAGGGTTGTGAAGGCTGTTGACTAATCTAGGTGCACAAAAACGATTTTTGGGAGCTCATATCTTGCATACAAACCAAACAAAACAAGTGAAAGCTACCTATAATCCTAGATACTACCCTAAGCTAGCAAGTAACAAAAGTGGAAGGCAAATTAAGGCTGAAAAACAGGCAGAATGAAACATACACAGATTTTAGCTATTTTAACCAAGATATGAGCATGCAAAAGTTGTTTACTCCTATCAAAATTCAAACCATACAACCTAATATATATTACTACCCTACTGAGATGTGTTTAAGCTGTTTTAGGCCAAGAATCAGTCAAGACCTAGTCCTAATAAGCAGACCCAAACACCCCCTTAATTGCTGAAATGGAAAATTAACAAAGTAATTGCTAACAAAAATTAACTAGACTGATTAAGAAGGACTAAATCATGCATATAAACCTAGATTGATCATAAATAAGCAGATCCTAACACATGAAACAAGTAACTACCAAAAATCATACACTTCACATAAAACTAAAAAAACTGAAGTTAATAGGGTTCAAGCCCGTACCCCAAGCTGATGCCGTCTAGAAACTCATTTGAGAGCTTATGTAAGTTCATGAACAGTAGAGAGAGCTTGTTGTTGGAATCACAAGTGACCCAAAGCTTAACAATGTCTTCAAACAGTAAATCAAGTGGAATAGATGGACCTTTCTGTTTCTTCTTGGACCCCTGCACATACAAAGCCAACAAGGAACAAGATTCAAGTAGTCTAAGCCTACTGATAAGACTCTTTGTCAAGGAGCTTATCAGTAGCTTATGCTACAGTAAGTGGTGATAACCAAAAAAAATGAAAAAACAAGATTTTTCTTTGTGAAGAATCTTTGAAAATCTTTGAAACAAACCTTACTTAAAAATCCTTGGGATGACTAAGTAAATCAAAAACCAAGCTTGAAAGTCCACTTTCACTTCCTTTCAAACTTGGTTTTCATTTTCAGAAAATAAGCAACAAATTTTCTTGCAAACTTTTCTCAAGTTACTCTAAACTAATTTTGAAAATAACTAAAGATTGAACTAAATTGACTGAAAAAGGAAGATGGAACTCAGTTTATTGCACCAAACTCAAAACTTTCATTTTCATTAATAATTTAAAAGATTTTTACAAATAAACTGGAACAATAAAAATAGGTCACAGGTCGACCTATTTATACAAATGCTAGGAAATTACTAGAAGCAAAACAGTTGTAAAACCCTAATCATGAAAAACCCTATTCTGCCCTTTGACTGAAATTCAAATTTGGTCAAGTCTTGTGATGAGTTGTTGCCAGTTGGTTGAATTTGATCTTGAGCGTCCATCTCATCTTTGGGACCAAGGAATTGATGAGAAACGTTGGATGACTGAAATGATTCCATCTTTGCCAAAAATGAACCGACAGGGGACATTGGGGGGGCCACTTGGGAGTCACGGGTGAGTGAAGTGAGTGGTGGGTTTGGATTAGAGGGTGTTAAATTACTAATCTGCACTTTAGGGGATAAAACCCCTTTGTTTTTCACCTGGATTGAATTAGGGTTTAAGGCTGGTGGGGATGGGTAAATAGTAGGTTTTAATCCATGTTTAGTTTTAAAAACCTGTTTCCCACGTTTTATTTGTTTTAATAAATACGTTTAAACGAGTTAATGGGGTTTGACTGGGTAGTGTTTGACTTGGGTTTAAGTTTGGGCTTGGTCGGGTTAAAATGGTGGGTTTGGGTGGGTAAAAACGGGTATGGTTGGGTTAAATGAGGATATGGGTTTGATTTGTACAGGTTTGGCCCCCAGACTCTTCAAAAGCTATCACATAAAGTTAAAACAGCCAACAATCTTCTTTCCTTTGTTATAAGTTTCACCAATTTGTCATTAATGGCACATGATATTTCAAAACTTTTTACCAAGGGTTTAAAATGCTCAATTTGCATTCTTCAAGGGCATAAATGATATTTTCTTGAAACTTAAGGGACCCTATTGTAATATTTGAGATTTACAAGGGTATTAAGTGAAAAGTCTTCCAAAGTTGAGGGACCATTCTTGCCAATCTTCAAAACTTCAAGGACTTCAAAGGAAATTCATGATTCGGGTCCGGTTCTTTGTGCGGCTTCGTTTCCCGTGTTCGTTTTTGCTTGATTCCTTTGATCTTTTGGTGAATTCACGATATCCATACCTAAAATACACAATGAACAAACATAGGCACATATATGGGTATTTTGACGATATTTTAAGCGTTTTAAGCCCAATTTGGACGATGAGACTATGTATAAATACAGTCTCATCACTCCCCCATACTAAACCATTGCCGTGTCCCCACGCAATGCTAGAATTAAGTATCATAGCACTTCCAAAATTCATTTTATGATGACATTTATTCAAGACATAAATTTAAACTACTACACGTGTTTTAGACATAATGTATTGTTTTCATCACGAGAATGTGACTTTTGGGATCATAGAACAAGAACACGTGAATGCTTCGTTAGAAATAATTTCGTCGTCCTCGATTTTCACCCAATTCCATGCTAAGCGTGTAACGAGATCATTGTTATTATAAGTTAGCAACACGAACACATCTTATGAGTGTTAATTACGAACCTAAACTCCCTTATTCCTACTTGGTATCTCTTATATTTTATTTTGTCTTAATGATCACGAGGATACATCATCGACTTATGCGTAAATAGAGATTAAGTCTAAAAATAGAAACTTAGCGGTGTAACCAAAATCATCAAATCAATAATTCACCCTAATAGACAACGATGTCAAAAAATTAAGTCAACAAGAAGGATCGATAAACACGGTTTTATAACGGTTTTGAACATGAGACTTATTACCAAGACTTTTATATGCCCCCTAACGGAAGGGCCTTATTATCTTTGGTTTACCTCCATCTTTTATTCAACTTCGCCATGAAGCTTTTATTATGACTTCGGTCTTGCCTTGCCTTTTATTATCCGCCTCATCGGTGGTTTTATTAGCCAAAGACGTATATCCTCACGCTAAAGCGAATTTTGGATCTTTAAAGCTTCGAAGATTAAGGCTTGATTCACTTTCAATTTGGGCATAGATTTTTCGGCCTTGTGAGCTTCAAATTTTTGCTTAATTTAGGTGAGCACTTGAAATCTTATTATTAGGTGAAGCTTTCGATTATTCGGGTGCCAATACTTCAAAACCGTGACGCTGGCGATACCTTAATGTTTTCCCAATTTAATTACATGGAAGCTACCAAAACAAATTAGAAACCCAACAATAGTGACTAAACCGCCAAATCAATATTTATTAACAATTTATTATGCAAAAGCGTGGGGAGAATAAGCTAATAATCACTACACATAAGATCGTGACGATTACGAGACTTATAAAGAACTCTATCATTTCTCGTCCTCATTTAAGAGACTTAGCCTAAAAAAGTTAAGGAATCGAAGCTAAGTGCTCAACACGCACGGTCGAGTCAAAAATTACTCTCGTTCTCACCATCGGAAAACCTACATTCGTGTCTTAAACACTTATGAAAAACAAGAAAAATTTTAAAATTTGGCCATTTTTAGCCTTATTTGCAACGAAACGATAACAAAAAGATGAATATTGGATAGCGTGTTGACGTAAGCAAGGTGAAGTATCTACTCACCCCCCCATACTAAAACTAAACATTGTCCTCAATGTTTCGAGTCTAGGGGTGTAAACACCCCCATACTAGAGACGAAGTCGAATGCTTAATCTCGAGCATGGAAAGGGTAAAACGAATAACCTAAAAGCCGTTTATGAATTATGCTATTAAGATAAACGTTAGAACATAAAAGGATATCATCGGATATCGGAATCTCCAAAGGCAACGATCGAAGCTCGAGTGATCCATAAAACGAACACGAGAGGCTTCAATGATGACGATGAACCTAATAGATCACAATCACAAACAACCACGAAACAAAGGTAGGAAGAGCACAAGTCCCCTCGTTACATTAACTAAGAAAGCAATAATATTTACAAGGATAAGCATGAGAATCCCCCACGAGGCACCTTGTTTTTGTTAACCGAGTCAAAAGCTCGACTCGAATCCCCATAAATGTGATCATTTAGGGATAATCTTGGTATGGTCATTTTTAATGGGGCTTACATGATAAACAAGGCCCAAAAGTACGTGGAGTACTTAAAAACCCGATAAACGTATACCGGGGTCAAAGGTAGCGTCCTCGTTTTCGGATGAAAGACGAAATAACGCTACTTCAACACAAACCCCAATGGGGTAGAAGAAAAGAGATAAGAAGTAGAAAGGTGGGGCAATGGGTAAGGCAAACTTATGAGCTACTCGAGGTAGACTCACACCAAGCAAACGAAAAGATTTTCCATTTATTGCATCGGTGGAAGACCGAGATTTCCCTTTACAAGCAATTCCAGGATCGTAAATCTCGTCCTCGGTGGAGAAATGCGAGGGAACATTTGGGGCTTCCCCCACACTAAATCCACACACACCATCGTCAAAAGGAGTAGACGAGGTGGTAGCACTCACAACACGATGTGATGACGGAGTTAAACATGTAGAAAAATCATTTAAAACATTTTTAAAATCCTTTCCTTTTTCATCGTTTAAAAACTCTTTATGAAAACCCGATTGAATAATGTCGAAAATATTTGGCGTGTCAAATTCAAAATTAGTCGCGCTAAAAATCCTCACATTTAAGTCATTGGCGGGAGGGGGTGGCGGATTATATAAGTTCTCAAAACGTTTATCAATAAAGAACACCGCCCCCTCGGGGTCTACATACTCGTCATCCTCATGAACGTCGATCTCATCGATTTCTTCATCAAAGATAGGCTTGTCAAACCAAGGTTTGTCATTCCCCTCCTTGAGTATCTTAGAAACTCTCTCGAAAAGATCACGATCAAGCACGAAACCATCATTCCTTTGTGGGGATCGTTGATAAGTTAGATCCTCACGAATGTGGTAAACGTCATTCTCAAATGAGGAGTGTTGATTAGGTAACTCCTCGAGAATGGGATTTGTGGTCACATGAGTTGGTTCGTCATCAAAAATAAGACGTTCCAACTCATTGAGTTCATCCTCGATCTTGGAAAGGTCGACCTCACTCGTAGGTGGAAGTGAAGGCATAAGAGCTAGCTCTCGTTCAATGATTTCCTCAATCTCGGGATCAAACTCATAATCATCGTACTTCACATGTTTCTTCTTAGGAGAATCAAAAATAGCATGTGGATTTCGAAGTACGTGATCAAGCTCGGCAAAATCGCCATCGTCATCGTCAAAGAAAGAGTCGATGTGAGCACTCACAACCATGGACTTACAAGCACTAGGGCTATGCTTAGGTGACTTTTCTAAAACGAGAGGATCGATGTCGATAAACCCTTTAGCCTCAACGGGTGTTGGGCTAGGCAAAGGAGGCACTTCGATGGAGTTAGAAGTTGAAGCCTCAAAGTCGTGGTCCTTCGAAGGTGGTGAAGACGAAGCCATTTTGGTCATTGTCGTGATGGCATTAACGTCACCCTTCGGAATTGGTGTTTCACTTGTTTCGCTAAAAACATCCCAAAGTGAGTTTTCATCCATAAATTTACACATACCCTTTTGAATTAGGTACACGTATTCTTTGTCATTAAAATCATCATCCTTAAAACCGTTTTTCTTAATTCTTTCAAAACATGCATCAAGCTTCATTCTTTCCGCTAAAGTAAACATTTTGAAATCATTAGAATTTGAATCATTAGGTTTTGAAACCTCGGTTTTTTCATTCTCATAAAATCCTTGGGATTTTCTAGCGAAAAAGTCAATTTTCTCATCCCCATATCTCATAGTAAGTCTCCCCTCGTGAACGTCGATTACGGTTCTAGCCGTTGATAAGAATGGTCGGCCTAAAATAATGGGACATTTAGGGTCACACTCGTAATCGGATATAACGAAATCCGCGGGAAAAACAAACTTTCCAATCCTAACATAGACATCCTCGGCTATTCCAATTGGTATTAAAGGTGTACAATTTGCAAGCTCGATTGTCATGTTCGTGGGGGTAAGCGAAGGCAATCTCATCAATTTCCAAAGAGAATGAGGCATAAGATTGATGCTAGCACCTAAATCGGCAAGGGCTAAACATCCCTCAATCTCGGAAAAATCACAAGGTAGTAGAAATTGGCCCGGATCCTTTTCCTTTCTCGGCATACGCCTTTTGGGTTTTTTAAGAAGGATCGAAGCACAAGTTTCTTCAAGGGTTACTTTGGTAAGGTCGACAAAGCTCTCTTTTTGAACCGTGGATGGAAATTGAGGTACACGAGGGTGTGCACTCTTTTCCTTGGTCGCCACGTTCACCCCATCGACTTTAGAACAAGAAGACGTCTTAGAAGTCGAGGGTTGAGAGGGATAAACAACACGGAATCCTTCAAGGTTAGGGGTAATCACACGACCTTTCTCACGAGACGAGGCGGCTTTACATTGTTCTTTCGGATTAGCTACGGTGTCACTAGGTAACGAACTTGATGACGAACCCGAGGCCTTGTTCATTATAGCCGAAAACATCTTTTTTATATCAATTTGCCCTTGCTCAATCTTCGTGTTTTGCAATTTCAAAGTATTAGAAAAGTCGTTTTTCAAAGTACCAATTTCTCCCTCTAATCGTCTCATATTAGCCTCATTCGTTTTCATGTAATTTTGAAAATCGTTTGACGAACTATTTTGATTTGAATTAAAGTTCCCTTGGTTTTGATTACTTCTTTGAAAATTGTTTTGATTCCCACTTGAAAAATTATTTCCTTGATTGTTATCTCTATTTTGCCAAGTTATATTACGACCTTGATTATAACCTCCTTGATTTTGATTCGAAAAATTTCCTTGTTGATTGTTTCCTTGAAAATTGTTTCGGTTTTGAAAATTGTTGCCTTGGTTATAATTTCCTTGTTGTGATGGACCGGCGTTATTTTGATTTGAAAAATTGTTGTTTAACGCACTCACATTCGACGTTTGGCCATCCGTAGCCGCACACTCGTAATAATTATGAGGTCCACCACAAAACGTAAACGAAACCTCAACCGCTTTCACCGTAGCGGGAGCGTCTTTCTTTTGCATCTCAATGAGATAAGACGTGAACACATTCGTCAACTTGTCGACTTTTGCATCAACTCTCTCAATGTTGCGATTAGAACTACTAACATTGGCGACATTGGCAACACTCGGTGCGTTGCGGAGTTGGTAAACCTTGGATCGGTTCTCGATAATTATCAAAGCTTCTCTCGGAGTCTTACACAAAAAGTTGCCACCGGCGGCGGAATTCAACGAGTCTTGTTCGTGAAAATTAAGACCGTTGTAAAACGTATCGATTTGGTGCAACTCGGAAAAACCATGGTGAGGACATTGCCTAAGCAATTCCTTAAAACGATCCCACGCGTCTCTAAAAGATTCATTCGATTTTTGCTCAAATTTCGTAATCTCATTTTTGAAAAACGTTGTCTTAGACGGTGGGAAAAAATAATTAACGAACTTGGAAACGAGATCCTTCCACGTAGTAATGGAATTAGGTGGCTCTTTCTCGTACCAATCCTTGGCGGCACCATCGAGCGAGTACGGAAAAAGCATAAGCTTGACGACATCGGTGTCGACATTCTTAAACTTGCTCGTGGCCAAAAGACGATCAAAATTCCGAATATGGTCGTGAGGATTATCGGCTTCACGACCTCGAAATTTCGTAGCTTGGATCAACGAAAGCATTCCGCTCTTGATCTCAAAATTCTCCGCCTCGATAGCGGGAATTACGATCGCGTCTCCATAACCCTCGGTGGGCGCTTGGAGCAATTCCATCATAGAACGATTGTCGGTCTCCTCTACGGTTTCTTCAACAACGATATTAGGAACGTCGGTTTCTAATTCTCGTCTACGTCGTCGATTCCTTCGATTACGATTGCGTCGATTCGAAGCTTCACTAGAATTAGAATAATCCTTCGATCGAGTGCGCATGCACTAAGCGTAGAATGGGTGGTAGCAAAGAAGATTCTTTTTGCGGCTTTTTGATTTTTGATATTTTTTTGGTTTTTGATTGGTTTTTTAATTTTTTTGGATTTTTTAATGTATTACGTAGACACAAATCTACAAATCTCCCCTCGAATCGATCTTCTCGATTAAAGGAGCCTCAAAGAATGAAAACGATCACGTGGAGTGAACGTTCTCGATGACTTTAGAACGTTGGTGGAACACCAAAACGTTCAAGAGGGTTTAATCTTGAAAACACAAGCAAATATAATATACGTAGATAATACTTGGGCGGCAAACCCTCGATTAGCCCTCTTTCTCAAAACACGCACAAGCAAGCGGAGGAAACGAGGCGGCGCGAAGCACTTAAGAGCCTTTTTCCTTTAGGTCGTGAAATACAACCGCCTTATACCCACCTTATAGTTTGTGTTAATTGAAATTAAGCCTCACGAAAGTATTTATCTATTTTGCCTTTAAACTTTTGCTTTGGATTCGAATACAATGATTGGGTAATGACCTCCCAAGTCAAGGTTGTGATTTCTCACGTATTTGGAGTACTTGTATATTTATTTGTTCTTACGTAGATACAATATAGTAATAATAATATTCACAATAAAAACGAAAACCAATATATCTACAATATAGTAAAGATTGATTTGTGTTTAATTTAGGAAAATTAAACACGATTTATTTGGATACTATAATATAATAGAGAAAAATAACAAAAATGAGTATGTACGATATTCACGCTTTCCAAAAAATGAAAAGCAAAAACGCACTACTCACACAAACACGATACTAATAATAATGGCACACAAACACCTCCCCGGCAGCGGTGCCAAATGATAATTGTGTAAATACGTCTTTTAGGAAAAAGAACGTATAAATGCGGCAAGTATTAAGTTCTACGCTTTAGGAAAAACGTAAAACCGAATAAATGCGGGTTCGTTCTCGAAGGAGGTGTATATTGTGTATGCCAATTAATAAAATAACAATGTTTGGATTAGTGACGTTTTTGGTTTTAAGAGAGAAAAATAAAAGACGAGCTACGACTACGTTTAAACTACGACGAATGACGTAAAACGCGAACGTAAATACGTAAAACGTGACGAAATTAAAAATTAAACCTAAAAATTAATTAAACTATTAAACTAAGTCTTAAATAATATAAATAAGAATAAAAATCCAACAAATATATTTTAAAACCTTTTATTAATTAAATATTCAATTTTTAATGCTAATTAAAGCCCAAAAATTAAATATAATTAACAAAATGCCCAAAATATTAATTTATTGAACTAATAACTAACTTATATTATTTAAAGACTAAAAACTATTTTTCTTGAATTTTAAAAACTATTTTTCTATTTTTAAATGGCTAAAAACTATTTTTAAATTAAAATAATCCTAGAAAATAATAAAATAATGACAAAATTAATCTAACAATTTTAAAAATCCTAAAATACTGTAATGAACAGTAGAAAATTAAAAAAGTTTGAAAAATATAAAATTTTTCACTAAAAGACAAAACAGTTTTATAATTAAACCCTAATTAACTTAAATTAATTATAAAAAAAATAATTAAAAAGTGAACAGTAACTATTTTTAAAACCAAAAATCTTAAACTAATTTTCTAAACCTAAGAAAAATATTAAATCTGAAAAATATATATTTTCTACACTAAATTCCAAAAACAGTTTAATTAAAAAGTAATTAAAATTAGCAATAAACCCTAAAAATACTAAATGAACAGTAACTGGAAATTAAATTATACTAAAAAATTAGAAATAAAAAATGAAAAATATTGGAAAAAGAATCAAATGCTAATTCCTATTTAAACCCACAAAAGACAAAATTTTAAGAATGTGAAAGTGACATGTGATCACTTTCTGTCTTGTAGCTAAGCAGTGGGAACACAAGTGCTAGCAGTGGGAAAGGAGTTCCCACTGCTTGTGTTAAAAACAGGTCTGAGCACCTTTTGCTTGATAACTTTTGATTGGCTATGTTTTAATGGACAAGAAGGGCACCCCTACACTCAGTGGAGTGTAGGGAGTCAATATAAGCACAAAAAACACACAGCTTAATACAAATATCAAACAAGAATCCCCCTAATAAGTTACTGATTAAGGGACTAAGGGTTGTGAAGGCTGTTGACTAATCTAGGTGCACAAAAACGATTTTTGGGAGCTCATATCTTGCATACAAACCAAACAAAACAAGTGAAAGCTACCTATAATCCTAGATACTACCCTAAGCTAGCAAGTAACAAAAGTGGAAGGCAAATTAAGGCTGAAAAACAGGCAGAATGAAACATACACAGATTTTAGCTATTTTAACCAAGATATGAGCATGCAAAAGTTGTTTACTCCTATCAAAATTCAAACCATACAACCTAATATATATTACTACCCTACTGAGATGTGTTTAAGCTGTTTTAGGCCAAGAATCAGTCAAGACCTAGTCCTAATAAGCAGACCCAAACACCCCCTTAATTGCTGAAATGGAAAATTAACAAAGTAATTGCTAACAAAAATTAACTAGACTGATTAAGAAGGACTAAGTCATGCATATAAACCTAGATTGATCATAAATAAGCAGATCCTAACACATGAAACAAGTAACTACCAAAAATCATACACTTCACATAAAACTAAAAAAACTGAAGTTAATAGGGTTCAAGCCCGTACCCCAAGCTGATGCCGTCTAGAAACTCATTTGAGAGCTTATGTAAGTTCATGAACAGTAGAGAGAGCTTGTTGTTGGAATCACAAGTGACCCAAAGCTTAACAATGTCTTCAAACAGTAAATCAAGTGGAATAGATGGACCTTTCTGTTTCTTCTTAGACCCCTGCACATACAAAGCCAACAAGGAACAAGATTCAAGTAGTCTAAGCCTACTGATAAGACTCTTTGTCAAGGAGCTTATCAGTAGCTTATGCTACAGTAAGTGGTGATAACCAAAAAAAATGAAAAAACAAGATTTTTCTTTGTGAAGAATCTTTGAAAATCTTTGAAACAAACCTTACTTAAAAATCCTTGGGATGACTAAGTAAATCAAAAACCAAGCTTGAAAGTCCACTTTCACTTCCTTTCAAACTTGGTTTTCATTTTCAGAAAATAAGCAACAAATTTTCTTGCAAACTTTTCTCAAGTTACTCTAAACTAATTTTGAAAATAACTAAAGATTGAACTAAATTGACTGAAAAAGGAAGATGGAACTCAGTTTATTGCACCAAACTCAAAACTTTCATTTTCATTAATAATTTAAAAGATTTTTACAAATAAACTGGAACAATAAAAATAGGTCACAGGTCGACCTATTTATACAAATGCTAGGAAATTACTAGAAGCAAAACAGTTGTAAAACCCTAATCATGAAAAACCCTATTCTGCCCTTTGACTGAAATTCAAATTTGGTCAAGTCTTGTGATGAGTTGTTGCCAGTTGGTTGAATTTGATCTTGAGCGTCCATCTCATCTTTGGGACCAAGGAATTGATGAGAAACGTTGGATGACTGAAATGATTCCATCTTTGCCAAAAATGAACCAACAGGGGACATTGGGGGGGCCACTTGGGAGTCACGGGTGAGTGAAGTGAGTGGTGGGTTTGGATTAGAGGGTGTTAAATTACTAATCTGCACTTTAGGGGATAAAACCCCTTTGTTTTTCACCTGGATTGAATTAGGGTTTAAGGCTGGTGGGGATGGGTAAATAGTAGGTTTTAATCCATGTTTAGTTTTAAAAACCTGTTTCCCACGTTTTATTTGTTTTAATAAATACGTTTAAACGAGTTAATGGGGTTTGACTGGGTAGTGTTTGACTTGGGTTTAAGTTTGGGCTTGGTCGGGTTAAAATGGTGGGTTTGGGTGGGTAAAAACGGGTATGGTTGGGTTAAATGAGGATATGGGTTTGATTTGTACAGGTTTGGCCCCCAGACTCTTCAAAAGCTATCACATAAAGTTAAAACAGCCAACAATCTTCTTTCCTTTGATATAAGTTTCACCAATTTGTCATTAATGGCACATGATATTTCAAAACTTTTTACCAAGGGTTTAAAATGCTCAATTTGCATTCTTCAAGGGCATAAATGATATTTTCTTGAAACTTAAGGGACCCTATTGTAATATTTGAGATTTACAAGGGTATTAAGTGACAAGTCTTCCAAAGTTGAGGGACCATTCTTGCCAATCTTCAAAACTTCAAGGACTTCAAAGGAAATTCATGATTCGGGTCCGGTTCTTTGTGCGGCTTCGTTTCCCGTGTTCGTTTTTGCTTGATTCCTTTGATCTTTTGGTGAATTCACGATATCCATACCTAAAATACACAATGAACAAACATAGGCACATATATGGGTATTTTGACGATATTTTAAGCGTTTTAAGCCCAATTTGGACGATGAGACTATGTATAAATACAGTCTCATCAATTCGCGATTCACGAAAATACAAGTATGTAACCTTGCAATGTGCCTTAAGCGGCTTTTATAAAAAAAACCCGAAAACAAACGGAAAAGATGTACAGAAAAGAAGAAAAAAAGAGCACCGGGTCTCGTTTGACAAATTGTCCCTTTCAAATTGCGGGTAAAAAGGGAAGTGACGGATTATGGGTATTAAGTCCGAACAACTTGACACATAACCATGAGCCAGCTACAGATCCATCGTCTCGTAGATTACCACCTGAAGATGTTGAAGCCATAAAACACATGACTCTCTCTGGAATACCCCCAAGACAAATTATTTATTCTTTACGCCAACAAAATCCAAATGTTGCCGGAAATTCTAGAACTATTTACAACATGAAGGCAAAAGTCCGCAAGGATGATCTAAAAGATCGATCGATGGTTAGTGCATTATTTGAGGAGCTTGGAAAAGGTGGTTTTACCTATGATATTTCACATGATACGAAAGGGCATATAAATCGTTTGTTTATTGCACACCCATTGTCAATTAAACTGTCAAAGTTATTCTCTAATACAATTGTGATGGATTGCACGTACAAAACTAACAGATATAACATTCCTCTACTTGATATTATCAGAGTTTCATGCTTCAATACTTCATTATATTCTGGTTTTGTCTTTTTGGAAAAAGAGGATGAAGAAAATTATAAATGGGCAATTACTGCATTTAAGAATATTCTTGGCCAAGGTAATCACCCATCCGTGATAGTAACAGATAGGGAATTGGCTCTAATGAACGTGATTGAAACTGAATTTCCAACAACAACAAGTCTCTTGTGCATTTGGCATATTGAAAAAAACGTTGTTGCAAATTGCAAGAAGCTTTTCGAACGATCTAAAGACTATGATATGTTTATGTCAAGTTGGAATGGTGTGGTATATTCAACATCAGAAACTTTATTTGAGAAGAATTGGACTGAATTCGCTTTGTTGTATAATGAAAATAAAGATGCACTTCTGTACATTAAGAAGAATTGGTTGCCTTGGAAAGAAACATTTGTTAGTGCTTGGACTGAAAAGTACTTACATTTTGGTAACCGTTCATCCTCAAGAGCGGAAGGTGCTCACGCTAAACTGAAAAAGTATTTACAAGTTTCAACATGAGATTTCAAGAAGGTGAAAGAAAATATATGCCTTGCACTTAAACATGAATTTAATGAGATGAAAGTGAAACTCGCATATGAGAGGCTTCAAGTTCCTCACAATTGCAACATGCCTATTTTTAGAGAGCTTTTGTCACAAGTTTCTCAATTCGCCTTGAAGAAGATACACAAGCAATATGAAAAAGCAAAAGAAGGTAATATTTGCTAAAAACTATACCTTTACATTGTTATGTAGTTTTACTATATACTTTACACAGTATTGAGTATGTTTATTTTAGGTATAATGAGTCCGTACACCGGTCATTTTACGGGAAGTATGGGTCTACCATGTGCTCACAAGATAAAAAGTTTGCAGCAAACTACAATTTCGTTGGATCTTGTTCATCCACAATGGAGGGTTGGTTCATTGTCTCTAAATCCAGAAGATGACTTGCCCAATGATGATTTTAAGAAATTTAGTAATTTATTGAATGAGTTGTGTTTGAAGTATGACGAGTGGTCATTATGTAAGAAAGAATTTGCTACATCAATGATCACGAAGCTTCTCAACCAAAATGATATATTTTTTGAGCCGGTCATTCAACCACCAAAGGGAAGACCTCCAAAATCCAAAAAGAAAAGAGGAATAACGTCTACAAAAAGAGATCCTTCAAGATTCGAATATGTGGAAGCATAAAAAACACACAATTCTTCAAGTTCAGCTGACGGGCATCATGAAAACAACTTGAATGATCTAAATTTGTTTCCAGATTTTTAAAGAGATTTTCTAAAGTTTTTCAAGAGCTAGAGATGGCTAAGATCATCTAGGGATGGAGATGGCCGCATAAAATAAATCTGTTGATTTGAATGCAACAATATTTCATAAGTTTTTGTTTCAAACATTTTTTGGATTTGTCTTCTAATACGAAGATTTTACTCAGTTAAAAATTAAAGTTCGTTGAAGTGGTCTAATCGAATTGATTACTGGATTTAAGTGCGACTCAGCTGTCTTTTGGTGAAAACAAATGTTGTCGTTGTAGTAAAATTAAAATATGCACAAACTTTAAAGTAAAAGCAGGTAATTTAAATCTAAATCTAAGTGAAAATAAATGACAAGAATTTAAAACGTGACGAAAAATTAAAAGGCACTAAGAGTAAATAACGCAAACTTAAAACTATCCTAAAGGCAAACTTAAAACGCAACTAAAACTTAAAATAAGGCAAGGCTTAAAATAAATCTAAGGCAAGTAAACTTAAAGTGCCACTAAGAAAAAAGGCGGGAAAAGTAAAGCTTAAAAATTGAAACTTAAAAACAGAAACTTAAAATAACCTGAAAACAGCTCATTCGGAATAAACCTTCGTTCGGAATAATCACTCGTTCGGAATGTCACCTTCGTTCAGAATAATTCTTCTTCACTCGGAATATTTACCTCATGCGGAATAAATGGATAATCTGGAATATTTGAGCAAAACCTTCATCCGGAATATAACCCTCGTTCGGAATAAAAGCTTTATCCGGAATAATTGATTATTCCGAATAAACAACCTTGATTCGGAATATTTACTATTCCGAATGAACACCCTTTATCCAGAATAACAGCTTGGTTCGGAATATCAACTGATCCGGAATATTTGTCTGAACCCTTGATTCGGAATAATCAACAGAAAGCCTTCATCCGGAATAAATCCTTTATTCGGAATATGTCACTTATCCGGAATAAATTCTTTATTCGGAATATTTGCCTGCTGATTCAGAATAATCCACTGGTTCGGAATAATCTTTTGATCCGGAATATCAAGTTGATCCGGAATAAAGTCTTGATCCGGAATAAACTAGAACAAACCCTTTATTCGGAATATTTGGCTTATCCGAGATAATACACTGGTTCGGAATATCCACTGATCCGGAATATTGGTCTTGATTCGGAATAACCTGGAAAACAACAGTAGCGAAGAACACGGGGAACAAAAAAAAAAGAAACGAATCTAAACAAAGCTAATCCAAATCAACCAAAAGATTAAATCAAACTAATCACTAATGATCAACTAACAAATACTAATCAATCCAAATCAATAACACTAACAATAATAATCAAAATAATCAAAACCCACTTAATCAATTTAATAAAAATTAAAGAACATGAACATAAACATAAAGATTAACAATTAATCAACACAAGAAAGGAAGATAAGAGATTAACAAATAAGATAAAGATTCAATAACAATAAAAGAAAACTTACTTGAAATTAAAGGAATTAAAGGTGCGAGACAAGTATTTAAATTGACATGAAAATTAAATGTGCAAAATTTGAAGATGGAAGAACTAGTATCACTCTAGCCAACAAAAACAAATGAAATCACTAATGATCTATTTATAGGGGAGGAGGTGATTAGTGGAAGGAAGCTTCCTCCCCTCTTTCTTCTTTCTTTAATTACTTGTTTAGTCCTTAATCTTCCAAATTCTTTGACTTTTGTCTCGGGATTAATAAACTCGTCTTGTAATTTCTTCAATAAATTAGACTTGAGTTCTTCGGCTTTTAGTAAAATTCCATCTTTTGACTTTTTCTTCGATAAATCTTCAGAATTGGTCTTGGACTTCCGTTCTTTTTGCACTGTTGATTTCTTGACTTCGTCTTTTGTCTTTTTCTTTGATAAAAGCCCGTGAAAGCCCGTGTTTTCTCCCCTTTTCACATTTTCGTCTTAAATCACAACAAAAACACAAACCACGCATAATTCCGACATTTATGACATAAAATACACGTTTTGGCTCGGTTATTATTGTAGTTAAGTGGTAAAAAGGATGGGTGTTTACACACCTATCAAATCCCCTACACTTGACCATTGCAATGTCCTCATGCAATGCATTAGTTACAAAGCAAATTACAGTTTTCATCACAATCAATCCACATTGGCCTTTATTAAAGAGATAGAAAATAACAAAACAAGTAAAGAAATCAAAAACTTACCTTAGGGTTTTGGAATGTCATGAATGATCATCATCCTCAAGTTTTCACATTCTCCAAAGCAAGCTTAAAAACGAGATCATTGTTATTATAAGTTAGTAAACTAACACGAACTCATGTGGGCCAATTATTTACATAGACTCCCCTATTCCTAGGTGTATCTCTTATATTTTATTGTTGTCTTGAATGATCACGAGGATGCATTGTTGACTTATTTCGATAGTTATTAAGGCTAAAAATAAAGTGGGACGATTTAATCAATAGTTAGCTAAAGGACAAAATCTTTTAAAACTGCTTCTCGGGACCTCAAAAAGTTCATATCTTGGCATAACTCGCTTCACGATTTGAGACCTTTCTCGGACCGATATTTGGCAGCGACTTCATACTTTAAATCTTGAGAGACGTTCATGAAATAAAGGTCTTCTCCTCATAATAGGAATTTCTTCACTTGAAGTTTTGAGAGATTCTTCATATTTTGACCACGACTTCTTCATTTTTCTCCAATCTTTATTTTGGACTTTGATATACAACGATCTGCCTCCTTTTAGGACTTGGATCTGTTTATCCTCATACCTTGTTAGGGCCTTTTTAGATAGACTTCTCCATGATCTTTACGAGAGTATTTGCTTTTCGTCGTGTGTCTCTATCCTTCATATTGATTTTTGATAAATGATTCTTCACATCACTTTTTGATCTTAAGCAACAAAATGTAGACCTCATGTCTTGTTAGGACCTTTTCGAACTCTAATCCATACCGAGCAAATTTTAAACGATCTTGGGCTAGAAGCTAAGTAACTTTTCAAATCGTACAACCTTATTTATTGCAGATAAATTTATTTAGCAAGCGATGGGAGAATAGGCTTATAATTAACTCACATAAGTTCACGAAAGAATACCAAACTTACATTTGACTCTATCATCTCTCGTTCTCCACAATTTAAAATCTCAAGGAATGAGACTTGTGGATGCTTAGCCAATTAAATCAAAGTTTTGGGTTTTCGAGTCGTCTATAGGATCTTGTAAACTCTTAGACTTTTTCAAGTTTAGAAATCGCATTTTAAAGTTCCCTTGATAAACGACTCTCTAGGATCAATTATAGGAACTTGCGAAAAGTTCTTGTTCTTAACCCGTGAGAGTTAAGACTTTCGCGTTTTAAAGCACCCGATATAAAAGCCTAGCAAAACCTGCCTTAAACACGTTAAGGATACTAGCTAGAGTAAACTTAGATAAGTAAACTCGGGTTGAGTCAAAAGATTCACAACGTTTGAAAATTAAAACCACTTTATTAAAATTTATTCTAGCGATGCAATAAAATAACTAAAATAAAGGAAAAACTAATAGGCCAAAACAAATAAATTTTTTTGAAAAATGTCGAAAAATTGATTTTCCGGTTAAAATGAGGACAAATACAAGGAAAATGCCACTTAACTTCGACAGAAGTCCCCCCTACACTTGATATAAACATTGTACTCAATGTTTAAGCATGTGGGAGTAAACTCCCCTACACTTAGGACATTGTGCACTTTGTTTAAATCTTGCTAAGGAAAGGACAACTAAAGTGATTCCTATTTTAATATTGAAAAATATAAAATAGAGAATCAAAAGAGTTTAGGATAGAACCTGGAAGAAGGAAACATGGAATCACGGGTCGTCAAAAATCATCAAGAGTGGATCATTGAAAGCTCGAATCCCTGAATATGAGAAGAGAGGAAATAGCAAACACCAACGGGTCCCCCCTACACTTAGGATATAGATAGCTAAAAGATAGATACTTGGGTTGCCTCCCAAGAAGCGCTTGATTTTTGTTCACCGAGTCGTGAGCCTGACTCGACCTTGATTATCATGGAAAGAAGCTTGAAAACATCCACCGGGATCAAATACATAATTTTCATCCATCAAATAGCACAAGCTTAAGGCGAACAAGGCAAGCCAAAGAAGAGTAGGCAAGGTTCCCTTAAGCAAAGATGGAGCACGGTGGTAGCAAGGGTGAAGAGGTGCAAGCATATCATCATAAGTTCCAAAGATTTTTCCTTTTATTTCATCAGATGGATACTAAGATGGCTTGAAGATTCCAATACTGGGGTCGAACACCTTTTCCTTTAGGGGAAAATGGCACTCAAGCTCAGCATAATTTGAAGAACATCCGCGAAGAAAAGGCACAACCGCGTCCCCAGAAGGTGGACAAAGAGATGTCAAAACATACGTGCTGCGGATGTTGGTGTCGTCCGGTGTCGGCTCCTTTGAAAGAATTTTCTTCAAATCCGTAGAAGGATGAAGACCATAATCATCACAGTCTAAAGGAGGGGCATCACTCTCACGAGGGAAGTATGTATTAAGAAAAGTAGAAAAGTCTTCCTCAAATGAGTAGTCATCCAAAGTAGGATCAAGGGATGTAGGCGGAGGATCTTCATCATGAGAAGAATCACTCGAAAGAGTATTGGCCTCATCAAAATCATCATAAGTGGGCATGTTGGGATACTCGGAAGTAAAATCACCATAATCATCCCTATCGGAGCTAGAATCATCATCATAATCATCAAAGATCGGTGGAGAATCATATATGGGTGAAGGTTCCAAATTGGAGAGAGAATCATCGACATCATCTTGAAACAGTGGATTATCATTGCAAGAATCGAATAGAGGATTGTTGTAGACGACAAAATCATCAAGCACATTAATCATATTCGCGGATTCTCTTCCATAGGATTTGCTTGTAAGCTTCCCCATTTCAAAAACTTGGGCATCATCCCCGACTCTTAAGATGAGTTCACACTTATCCACATCTATTAAATCTAGACCGGTTCTCAAAAATGGGCGTCCAAGTATTAACAAAATACGAGGGTCCATTTCATAATCCACAACGACAAAGTCGACCGGAAAAGTGAATGTGCCAACTTTAATGAACACATCTTCGGCAATACCAACGGGGTAAGCGAGAGTGCGATTGGCTAGCTCAAGAGTCATCTTGGTGGGTGTAAGGTCGGGCAATGATAACTTTTTCCAAACACTTAAAGGCATTAAATTTATACTTTCCCCGAGATCGGTTAAGGCAGTAAATTTGTCGGTTTGGTTAAAAGTACAAGGTAGCACAAAACGACCGGGATCTCCAAGTTTTTCCGGAAGTTCTTTAAGAAGGATTGCAGAGCAATTTTCATTCAAGCGAGTATTAACAAACTCGACCATTTTCTCCTTATTATTAAGCAATTCCTTAAATATCTTGACAAATTGTGGCATTTGGGCAAGAGCTTCAACAAGGGTAAAGGTGATTTTCATTCCGGCTATCTTTTCCAAAAAGTTAGCGACTTGAATGTCATTCTTAGTCAAAATTCTAGCCTTGTTGAGTCGAGAAGGGTAAGGAATGCTGGGGTTGGGTGGTGGAGGTGTAGAAAGTGAAGGTTGAGATGGTGAGGGTTTAGAGGTGGAAGGTGGGGTTGGTGGAGGATTCGTCTTGGGTACTTCTTCATGACGAGGCGGAGACGGTAATGGTGAACTAATACTAGGTGTGGGAGTAGTAGGGATAAATGGTGGTGGAGGAGGTGTAGATGGAGTAACTGGGTGTAGGATCGATGTTCCTACTAAGGTAACTCCACTACGGGTAGTAATAGCACTCACATTTGCTCTCAGGTTGGTGACGGTGTTTGAAGGTAAAGAGCCCGAAGTAGATGGTTAAGTGGTGGGTAAGAAACTAGCCAGCATATTCTTCAAATCATTCGTTTGATTGCTGAAGGAGGATTATATATCATTTCGAAGCTCGGATCTAATGTCATTCCCTTGCTTAGTGATATCCCCTTTCAAATTGATAATTTGTCTTTGTAGATTCTTAATTTGCTCTCCTTGGGTTCTCATTAAAGCTTCAACATCTTGATTAATGGGTGGGGCTTGTTGAGCGGGTGGGTGATAAGGATTAGAAGCTCGAGGTGGGATTTTGTTGCTTCTAGTGTAGTTGTTGGGATTGTGGTTTTGAGGAGAAAAACCGGGTGAAAGGTAGTTGTTTGACCGGTAACTTAGCAAATTTCGATCCCCTTGAGGTCGGGCTTGGTAATTTTCTGGTGAATAATTACATAAGCCGCATACACGTTTTCCAGATTGCCGTGAGTAGAAGGATAATCAGTGTATGAGTGAGGACCGCCGCATGTCTCACAAGGATTGGCTACCGCTTTAACTTGTTGTTGTTGGTTTGAAGCGATGAGCAAGATATTTTTGTTCATTTTGGCCATCATGCGGGTGAATTCGGTCATATCGGGGTTTGCTGAAGTAGAAGAAACATTGACTCTCGGGTTGTTCCTTGAAGAAGCGGAGGAATCCCAATTTTTGTGATGAGTAGTCATGTTCTCAATAAGCTCTCTACACCTCTCGGGTCTCCTTTTCATAAACGTGCCACCGACGGCTGCATTAATCGTATCACGATCACGAAAAGTCAAACCATTGTAGAAAGTATCAATCAATGTGACTGGAAGCATGTTGTGGTTTGGACATCGATCGATCAAAACATTATATCTTTCCCAAGCATCAAAGAGAGATTCATCGGGTTCTTGCATGAAACCGCTGATTTGATTTCGAAGGCTCGTGACCATCGATGGTGGAAAGTAGCGCGACAAAAATCGTTGAGTCATATCATCCCAAGTATGAATGGAATTCTTCGGGAGACGATCAAACCATTTTTCGGCGTGGTGTGATAAAGTATGTGGAAAGAGTTGAAAGCGAACAACATCCATAGTAACACCGGGCAACTTCATGCTTTGAGTGATAGTAATGAATTTGTCGAGGTGTTTGTTGGCATCATCATCAGGCAATCCGCGGAATGGATTAGTTTGCACTTATTGAATCATGTGATGCTTCAACGAAAACTCCGGAGCCGTGATTTGCATCGGCGCAATCGGTCCTCCTCGTCCAAACATTGTTGGTTGACAAAGCTCCTCCATTGTCCGAAGATCGGGCTGTGGAAGAACATTGTTGTTGTTATTATTGAGGTGCGGTGGATTATTGTTGTTGTTTACACCTGCCATAGCTAAATCTTCACGAGTCTCGGGCTCTGGATAAGTAGAAGATCTAGTACGCATACACCTGCGAAAGCAAAAGAAAAAAATACCAAACACAAAGAGAATATATATACACTATAAAGAAAATAAAATCTTTATGGATTTTTGAAATTTTTTAATTTTTATGGATTTTTAACAATTTTTAATTTTTATGGATTTTTGAAATTTTTAAACAAAAAAAATAACGTTCACGAATGAACGGATCCCAAAAAGCAACGCGTCTCTCACAGAAAACCGTTAATCTTTTCGAAAAGAGCCGGCAGCGGCGCCATTTGATACGAAGATTTTACTCAGTTAAAAATTAAAGTTCGTTGAAGTGGTCTAATCGAATTGATTACTGGATTTAAGTGCGACTCAGCTGTCTTTTGGTGAAAACAAATGTTGTCGTTGTAGTAAAATTAAAATATGCACAAACTTTAAAGTAAAAGCAGGTAATTTAAATCTAAATCTAAGTGAAAATAAATGACAAGAATTTAAAGCGTGACGAAAAATTAAAAGGCACTAAGAGTAATAACGCAAACTTAAACTATCCTAAAGGCAAACTTAAAACGCAACTAAAACTTAAAATAAGGCAAGGCTTAAAATAAATCTAAGGCAAGTAAACTTAAAGTGCCACTAAGGAAAAAGGCGGGAAAAGTAAAGCTTAAAAATTCAAACTTAAAAACAGAAACTTAAAATAACCTGAAAACAGCTCATTCGGAATAAACCTTCGTTCGGAATAATCACTCGTTCGGAATGTCACCTTCGTTCGGAATAATTCTTCTTCACTCGGAATATTTACCTCATGCGGAATAAATGGCTCATCTGGAATATTTGAGCAAAACCTTCATCCGGAATATAACCCTCGTTCGGAATAAAAACTTTATCCGGAATAATTGATTATTCCGAATAAACAACCTTGATTTGGAATATTTACTATTCCGAATGAACACCCTTTATCCGGAATAACAGCTTGGTTCGGAATATCCACTGATCCAGAATATTTGTCTGAACCCTTGATTCGGAATAATCAACAGAAAGCCTTCATCCGGAATAAATCCTTTATTCGGAATATGTCACTTATCCGGAATAAATTCTTTATTCGGAATATTTGCCTGCTGACTCGGAGTAATCCACTGGTTCGGAATAAACTTTTGATCCAGAATATCAAGTTGATCCGGAATAAACTAGAACAAACCCTTTATTCGGAATATTTGGCTAATCCAGAATAATACACTGGTTCGGAATATCCACTGATCCGGAATATTGGTCTTGATTCGGAATAACCTGGAAAACAACAGTAGCGAAGAACACGGGGAACAAAAAAAAAAGAAACGAATCTAGACAAAGCTAATCCAAATCAACCAAAAGATTAAATCAAACTAATCACTAATGATCAACTAACAAATACTAATCAAAAATCAATAACACTAACAATAATAATCAAAATAATCAGAACCCACTTAATCAAATAAAAATTAAAGAACATGAACATAAACATAAAGATTAAAGATTAATCAACACAAGAAAGGAAGATAAGAGATTAACAAATAAGATAAAGATTCAATAACAATAAAAGAAAACTTACTTGAAATTAAAGGAATTAAAGGTGCGAGACAAGTATTTAAATTGACATGAAAATTAAATGTGCAAAATTTGAAGATGAAAGAACTAGTGTCACTCTAGCCAACAAAAACAAATGAAATCACTAATGATCTATTTATAGGGGAGGGGTGATTAGTGGAAGGAAGCTTCCTCCCCTCTTTCTTCTTTCTTTAAATACTTGTTTAGTCCTTAATCTTCCAAATTCTTCGACTTTTGTCTCGGGATTAATAAACTCGTCTTGTAATTTCTTCAATAAATTAGACTTGAGTTCTTCGGCTTTTAGTAAACTTCCGTCTTTTGACTTTTTCTTCGATAAATCTTCAGAATTGGTCTTGGACTTCCGTTCTTTTTGCACTCTTGATTTCTTGACTTCGTCTTTTGTCTTTTTCTTTGATAAAAGCCCGTGAAAGCCCGTGTTTTCTCCCCTTTTCACATTTTCGTCCTAAATCATAATAAAAACACAAACCACGCATAATTCCGACATTTATGACATAAAATACACGTTTTGGCTCGGTTATTATTGTAGTTAAGTGTTAAAAAGGATGGGTGTTTACACACCTATCAAATTATATTTGTCGAAATGAACAAAAATATCTTCTGATAGAAAACATGGATTTTTGTTTGAGGATCAGATATTGCTCTATTTTTTTCACTTACAGTTCCAAACATTGGTTTATGTTTCAATATCAATTGCATTTTTATTGAGTTTGATACTATATTAATTGCTTATTTGATTGTTGTATACACACATGCATGATAGATAAATATGTTTGTGGATGACTGGTGTATGCATGGTGGAATTATTTCACAGTAGCCATGCGTATAGAAAAGGTATAGAAGATGGAAAAGTAAAGAGTACATCAAATGACAGCAAATAAGAAAAGATGTGATCATTTAACAAATACAAAAATATGTTAATGGGCTGTAAGGGTATATTAGTAAACTTAGTTTCAATTGCCTTGAATTAATAAAATAGTGCCGTGAGAATATCACCACCCTTATTCAATAGACATCATACTTTTTTATTCTATTAAAACATAAATCCATACCTGTTTTTAAAATGGATACGTTAAAGCAACATGTGCACATTCCTTCTGGTATGTTGCTTGACCAAAGCAAAGACGTGTTTCCACGTATCTACTGTGATCATGGCTTGCTTTATTCTCCAAACTCACGCTGCCTTGAACACAACAACCTCAAAACACCACGAGATCCATCCTTCCAATGCCAATAGAACCACCATTACATCTTCTGCTTAATAATCAGAGTTTGAAAAACCCTAATTACATCGAATCTGTCTTCACTGTTCACGGACCAGAAAGCATTCCCTTGGCTGCTTAAAACATGAATCTAGGGTTTCCAGATCAAACCCTAAAAACGAAAGTTTCTTTTAAGAACATCACCACAGCCATAAACATGGATCATACTAGGGTTCATCATTGTTCAACGATCAACTCACCAAAGGTAGTATAATCACAGTCAATACCATGAACCTGCTGCCTTCATAAAAACGAATCTAGGGTTTTATTACAAACCCTAAGCATTAAGAACAACAGCCGTCTTCAATTCTACAGCAGCAACATCATAGTAACAGCATATGATAGATCAACAACAACCAACAACGAATCATCTAGGGTTTGTTGGTACAAAAACCCTAGATCAATGATGAGATGGCATTTATACATGATCTCATCGTTCTTTTCGGGCTTTAAATGCATAAAAATGTCATAAAATACCATATATATACTTGTGTTTGGTTACTTGTGTATTTTAGGTATTGATATCGTGAAAAAGACAAAAGATTACAAGAAACAAGGAAAAACAAACACGAGAAACGAAGCCGCACAAAGAACCGGGCCCTAGTTATGGGTTTCTCAAAGAATATACCTTGAAGACTTGAAGATGTACAAGAATGATCCCTCATTTATGAAGAAATGACACTTAATACCCTTGTATATTCATAATTACAAGTTTGGTCCCTTAAGTTGTCAAAATTACAAAAAGGTCCTTCAACTTTGTAGATTTGGCAAGTTTAGTCCCTCAACAATTCTAAATTGTCAACAAAGGTCCCTCATGAAGTCAAATATCCAATGAAGACCTTCAATGATGAGAAATGTCCAAAATCAGTCCTTGAAATATCCAAAAATGACAAAACAAGTCCTTGTTATCCTTATACCAAAGTTTTGGGGCCAAACTATGAAATCTGAAAGTTTATTAACAAAGGGGATGCGTTTTATGGTTGAATAAACTTAATTTACAAAGTTTCCCAAAACACAAGGACCAAAAGCGTGCAACTGAAACATTCAAACACAATATTGGGCCAAACAACTTACCACCCCCTATTTCAGATCAAACGAGTTACTATTCACCCTCAAGAACCCAGTAACTCTCCCACTTAAAACAAAGGGTAAATTCCAATTACCCTAACCCACGTGTGATTCACCTTAAACCAAATCATTCCACACTCTCACAACAACAATCCCATCAATAAATGGTCCCACCATTCAACCCGTTCACCAATAAAAACACAACTTCCTCTCCAAGAAAAACCACGTGGCAAGATCAACGATTTAGACTCATTAATTGGTACCAAAGCATAAATGAACGATTTGGATGAATTTGGACAGCTCACAACACCTCAAGCATCTAGAAGACTAGAGAACTTGTAGCTAGGGTTTTGCTTTGTAATCTCAGCCTTGTGGCCTATATAAGGACTCCTCAACATGTGAGAGAGCCTCGTTCCAGTTTTACTCTTTAAACATTGTAATCCCTTTTTAAATTTATAAAAGTTTGGTATTTTTAAGAAAATTGTAATTCCTTTTTATGTTTTTAAAAGTTGGTATTGTTTAAGAGTGATTCTAAGTTCCATTTGATGTTATAAAGGTGCTTTGATCTTGTGGTTAAAGCACGTTTATGTTTGGTAAGGTTTTCAAGTTCGAAATAAGCTTGAAATCAGTCATCTATTTTACTATTTTACTTGTACTAACCCTTAACCATAAGCCCTAAGCTCTTACAAGCTTGTTGACACCAAGCTTGTGAAGGGATTTGAGCCTTTGGTTAGGCTGTTTGTTGCCTTGTGTTGAAGATCATACATATCAAGGTCTCGTTCTACTTTGAACCATCAGCAGATCTTGATCCTTCTTGTTTCAAGGACCTTGGTCACTCGCTAGCCGTTGAGAGTGGTCCAAGGAGCATAGCTGATCTCCCTAGGAAGTTGTGGGGGATAAGTATAAGCTCTATTTCAGTTTCCTCTAAAAAATATCATGTTCATGTCTGTTATGAGTTTTGCCATGTGATTTGGTGTTCTTGTGTTTGTGCTTTGTGTTTTATTGTTTGTTTCTGTTAGTTGTCCCCTAGGTAAGGTATTTGAACCATAAAATCAGTAGGTTGTGTGTTGGAATGAAAAGTTTGTTTGAAAAGGGGCTAAAACAAGGTTGTTTGGTTTTTGGGATCATAAGGCCTTGTGGCCTTGTGCCCTTGGTTCTTAGGGCTTGGATAGTCTAAACACGTCATTTGTCATTGGTTTTGGTCCTTGGTTAAGTCTCAAGTGGTTTGAAAAAGGATTTCAAAGTTTTGGAAAAATCTGAAAATATTGGTTTGAAATTGGTCAAACACATCAGATCCAATAAAATCTTTGTTTGTTGGATCTAGGGCCTGAAATTTGGTTTGGGAAGAGTTTAGGTGATAAGCTATCTGTGCAATATCTGTTTGTTGATTTTGGTGGCTTATTGTGGGTGCTAGAGCTTATCAAAGTTGGCTAAAGTGGTCATTTGCATCAGCAAAGTGACCACCTCAATTTAGGCTTGCATTTGCTATTCTAGTGTATACCTTGTTGTTTAACTGCTTGAATCTTGTTTTTGTGCTGCTTGTGAGTGCTTCTTGCTATTTGGTTTGCTTATTTGCTGGCTTATAAGCTAACTGGCTTATTGGCTTGATTTTGCCAAAATCTGTCAAGGTTAGGTCCACTGACCACTTGATTCACAAGGGCTCAACCTTGAGTTCTTCACAAAAGTTTCTTAAAACAAGCTTATAGTCAATCCCTGATCATTTGGTAACATTTGGTGGACTTTGACTTTTGGTCTAATAAGCTCAATTTGGCTTATTTTTCAGAACTGCTTATTGGTACATGCAACAACTTGGTTTTTGTGATATGTGTCATCTTTCTCAGCTTAATATCATATTTGAGAAGTTACAAGTCTTTTGGTTAAGCTTTTGCTAGGAAACTAGCTTATTTTGCTTTTTCAGCCAGCTTATTGGCTTCCACAGCTTATTCTACTTGGCTTTTGTGAATTTTCTTGTTGATTATTCTTAGTTAAGCTATTTGTGAGCTTTTGCAAAAAGAATCAGCTTTTGAAACCCTCTAGAAGTCAAACCCGACTATTTTGTCGTTTAGTGAAAAAGTTCTTTTCAAAGTTCTGGCTTATTACATGAGATTTTTCAAAATTTCTTTTTGCAGATTGGTTTAGAATCTCAATAAGATGTTGTGTGTTCAATTAGAGCTTATGACATTTTCTTATAGCTTAATAGGCCAAAAAGCCCATTAAGAATAAGCTGTTGACTTATTAAGCTGTGATAAGCACATTTTCAGCTTTTGGGCCTTTATACTTTTGTGCTTAAAATCAAATTTTGAGTCAGACTGGTGATTTTCAGCTTATTTGGTTGAGTTTGATCTTACTAGACCAAAAAGCCCATTTAAGTGGACTGTTTTTGTTTTTAGCCCATTTGGGGGCCCATTAGGGGTATTTTGGTTTCACTTTCATTTTCTGTTTATTTAGGTTAAAATAAACTAGTTTGCAAGTTTTTAGAATTTTTTAGAATTTTTGGATTTTTAATAATATTTTAATATTATTTTATTATTAAATTTCATTTTTTACATTTTTGCAACTTTTATATTTTTCTTAGGTCAAATACATTAAAATAGGATTTTTAAAACTCTTAGATTAATTTTATCATCATTTTCTTAATTTTTAGAATTATTTTTATATTTTAATAGTTTTTAGTCATTAAAAAATAGTTTTCCTTAGTTTAAAAATTTATAAAAATAGTTTTTAGTCTTTTTAAGTCATTTTTGAGTTTTACAAAGTGAAAATCTTTATTTGGACCTTTTAATAATTAATTGGATTTTTAGGGCTTTAATTAGCATTTAAAAATTAATATTTAATTAACTAAAAGGTTTGAATTTTTTTGATCATTTGTACACTCTTAGTTTATTTAATTTGATTTTTGGTAATTTTTTGGAAATTTTTAGAATTAATTTTTATTTTAGCACTTTTACGGTTTTTAATTTAGTCGTCGTAGTAATAATTTTCACGTATCCGTCATTCTATTTTCTCATCCCTTCTTCAATATTAATCTCAAATATCTTTACATATTAATCACACACATATACCTCATTGGGAAACGAACTGTCACCTTTGGGTCATTAGTACACGGTTTTCCTAAACCGTCGTATTTAATACTTTCCGCAAATATACGCTCTTTTTCCTAAAAGACGTATTTTACCACAATCAATCAACAGGAACAACATTATTTATTTAAAACATAAACTAACATAACATGAAAACCTTGTAGATCAACCAGATCGAGAGCCAACAAGCTCTAATACCACTTGTTGAGTCTTAGGATCTAGACTCATCTAGGATATCATGATCATGATTGTAACATGCGCAGCGGAATAATAATTAACACAATCATAACCAAGAACAAGACTTTCACTAATGAAATGATTACTATTAATAAAATATTAACTACTACTCCTGGTGCCTTATAGGCTTGACACCAGGAGGAACGCACACACACCTATGGTTTACATTGTTTATGAATGAATGAATAACCATGTGTGCCTAACCCTCTTTATATAATAGAGGTTTTAGGTTTACATCACAACCCTAGCTTACTATAGAAGCTAACTATTTGCTATTAGGTCCTTCATCTTGTTTTGTCATATCAACTCAAGATATCTAAGTCCCAACACTCCAACAACGATATGTGTCCACCCGAGAACAAAGTAATTTTTGCTAGGTATGGAGACTTCCTTAAATCTGATCTTGTAAATCAAGAATTCAGTGGGAGACATTATGATCTTGAGGAGAGTCATATAGATACATTATCTTCTGATAACACTAGCGATGTAATTACTGTAGAACCATAAAGTCTGGTGGTTCCACCAGAATTAGTTCCTTTGCGTAGATCCGCAAGGTTTAAAAACGCTAATAGCAATCTGTGTCTTAACATAGAGGATGATAATGAGTTAGGGGATCTTGGTGAACCCGCTAGATATAAATCGGCCATATTTGATCCTGAGAAGGATAAGTGGATGGTTGCTATGGATGAGGAAATGAAATCCATGAAAGTAAATGATGTTTGGATTCTTGTAGAACCACCACCGAATGCTAAACTAGTGAGACACAAGTGGGTATACAAGAAGAAAACCGACATGGAGGGAAAAGTACAATCCTATAAAGCTCATTTAGTAGCTAAAGGTTTTACTCAAACTTTTGGTGTAGACTACTAGGAGACATTTTTTCCTGTAGCAGACTTAAGAGCTATTCAGATTCTCATAGCTATAGCAGCATACTATGACTATGAGATATGGCAAATGGATGTTAAAACTGCCTTCTTGAACGGTCGCTTAGATGAAGACATCTATATGCAGCAACCAAAAGGGTATGTTGATCCTGAAAATCCAGGACATGTGTGCAAACTTCAAAGGTCCATTTATGGTTTGAAGAAAGCATCACGTCAATGGAATAAACGGTTTGATGAGGAAATCAAAAAGTTTGGTTTTATTCAGAATCATGATGAGCCATGTGTATATCGCAAAGCTGGTGGGAGTGATGTAGTATTCCTAGTCCTATATGTTGATGACATATTAATCATGTGAAGTAACATACCAAGGCTTAAAGCTGTTAAGGATTATCTTGGTAAATATTTTTCTATGAAGGATTTAGGAGAAGATGCATACATTCTGGGAATTAAGATCTATCGGGATAGGAAAAGACGGTTAATTAGTTTATGTCAAGATGCTTATATAGATAAGATTTTGAAGAAATATAATATGCATAATTCCAAGAAAGGTTTTCAAACTATGGAAGTTAAGCATAATCTGAGTCATGAGATGGGTGCATCAACTCCTGAAGAGGAGGCATACATGCAGAAAGTGCGTTATGCTTCGGCTGTAGGATCTATAATGTATGCTGTTAGATGCACGAGGCCTGATGTGGCGTTCGCTCAGAACTTGGTCAGTAGATACCAACAGAATCTAGGGAAGCTCCACTGGACTGCTGTTAAACATATACTAAAGTATTTGAGGAGTACGAAAGATATGTTTATGGTATATGGTGGAAAACCAGACACATAACTTAATGTTACAGGTTTCTGTGATGCGTCCTGGCAATGTGATAAAGACGATACGAAGTCTCAGACGGGTTACGTTTTTGTTATCAATGGAGGAGCAGTTGACTGGAAGAGCAAGAAAGAGACAACGATTGCAATGCATGCTACTCAATCTGAGTACATGGCTGCTTCAGAAGCTGCAATGGAAGTTGTTTGGATTAGGAAGTTTATTGAAGATCTTGGAGTTATGCCTTCAATTAAAGAACATATTGATATGTATTGTGACAATTCTGCCGCAATAATATTTGCCAATGACCCTGGAGTCATGAAAGGCGCCAGACACTTTATGCGTAGACATCACTACGTCCGAGAACAAGTTGAAGCTCGGGAAATCAAATTGATAAAAGTTCACATAGATGATAACGTAGCAGATCCTTTGACTAAGGCATTGCCTAGACCAAAGGTAGTTAAGCATGCCAAAGCGATTGGGCTGCAACTAGCTAGCGAACTCATGCAATAAATCTGTGATTAGTATTTGGATAAAGGATGTTATGACATTATTATATAATAAATCAAAGATTAGGTTTCGTTTATTTTTATTATTTAATAAGTGTATCCTATTTTACATGTTTTAATCCATGAATAAAAGTTATGCTAAATGTCCGTTGTCGATTAATAATATGGGAGTATTATTAAACTAAGACAAATCAAAATAGTGACAGAGTATACTTGAATGTATATTGGTCAATTTTGGATGATATTCGATGAATCGAATATAGGACTTATCCCAACTATATGTTATTACTTTATGGATATTTGTCATTAAGTAAAACAAATAGTTATCCTTAGACTTGAGATACTAGGAAACTGTTATGAATCTAGTGCATCTCTGTGGAATAATCTAACGCTAAACGTAACTGGTAGCTATAAAGATTATTTTCGGAAGTGTTGCAAAATTCATAAGTTTTGCTCGTAGTCAATATGGAATTTAATTCCTCCAATATGTTTTGGAGTTTAATACAGCTGGGCCCCTCGTGGGATTAGTAAGATGTTTGTGTGGCCACACCCAAATTTGTTTTGGTAATCTTACTAAAATCCGTGAACGAGAAACAGAATGGTTAATGAAAGGAATGACTGAGATCCATATCCTTATTAACGTTGTGTTAAAAATAAAAGGATAATAATAACGATGCAGCATCGTTAAAAGTTATTGTCCAGGACACCTTACTCGAGTTGTACTAGAGACACTGCTAGTGTAACTAGACGCTAGTCAATGTAATCACGATATTCGAAATATGTCCAAGTGGGAGCTGTAAGTTTATGGACTTATATTTAATAGTCGTGTGATAGGATCGAACTCGAGATTATGGGACTGCACACAATACATAAAACGTTAATATAATTAATTAATATATATGTTGTATTTATTAATTTATTTAATTAATATATATATATATTTATTAATTTAATCGAGCAAGTAAATATATATATTTTTAACGGTCGTTAAATAGTTAATAGTTAAGTTATAACGATTATTAAATAAATATATAGTATATGTAAACAAAAGGAAAGAATTTTGGAAGTTACCGAATTACCCCTAAGGGGTGTTTGGTCGGTCGGTTATGAGGCCCAAGGGGGGGGGGGGAGCATTAGTTGCCTTTTATTTATCTTGGGATACAAGAGTTGAGGCCTATAAATACACCTCCTTATCCCTCATAACTCACACAACAATAAATCTTCTCCCTTTCTTTCTCTTTGGTCGATCGACACCCACAAACCACAAAGGGTTTCGGTTGGTTTTCTTGGTTAATCGATTGTATACATATTCTAGTCCTAGCCCCTCTATAGGGTTGTTGGGTAGATTAATTACAAGCGTTGTATCTCGGTTTTCACGTGCTAGAATCACGGTTAGCTCGTTGTATTACGTGTGTACAAGAACGTAATATAGTATTACGTTAGACTATATCTTGGTATATACGGTTTAAACCTGAATCGGTGATTTGTTCTTCGTGTTGCGGAATTGCTTTAGCGTAAAGGTATGTAACCTAATTCGATTAATTATAATTGTGTTATTAATTATGATCTTGTTAAATCGCTTCCGCTATATGTGCTTTGATCTCGTTTAGGGTTTTATATAATTGTTATGATACTAATAAACCTTCAAAATTGACCCTGGGTCTTCTCTTCTTCTTGGCTCCTCCTTCACAGCCTTCCTCTTCCATGTCTCCCTGCATTCATTGATAACTGATTTCGAGGTAACAAATTTTGCAGTTCCTGCGATGTTGGGAAGTTCATCATTGCATGAATGGTAGAGGGAATGACACAAGCTTCCTTATCCTTGGCCTTCCTAATATAATTTTGTAGGGTGAAGGGGCTGGTATGACTGTGAACTTCATCATGGTGCGGTAGAAAAGCCCACCATCACCAAAGCACACTTCCAATTCAATTTTTCCAAGGGCTTCATTTATAGGTTTTTGTCATTCTAGCATGTAGATTTAGTGGAGGATGTTAAAGCAATGCGCATACATTATTTCCACGGGCGCTTCTCTATCTACATGTACCCTCAAGACCATGTAACCTTCTACTTATGCCTCTATCATGATTGGTTCTTCCGACAAGTCCTCCTCAGCATAGGGAGGGACGGTTATTGGCAAACTCGTCTAATCTTCATTGATCCACCTTGATTTCCACTTCTTATTATCACTATGCCCCGACACCATACTGATTACCTTAGCCTTTTGTGTGTTTCCCTTATGGCCTCCTTTCCTATGTTTATCTGACATACTTGATCAGGTAGTTACACTTCCTGATTCGAGAGCAATTTAGTTGTCTTCTAAGCTGAAAACAATCATTGGTATAAAACCCCCGCTCCCCATGGTAGTCACATTACCTGTTCAAATTTCCCTTCCTTGGTGTTCCCACCAATGGGGAAGGTAGAGGAAGTTTCAGTTGATGCTCTGTGGCCAAGATCTGATTTATGATACTTACTAATTACTCTAAAGTGAACACCTTATTCGTCATTTTTTGGCGCTGTAGAGGTCGATAGGGAAACGTGTAGGGGGCTTCGAACCTGGTTGGGTGCTCCCCCCTCATCCACTTCCAAAGGCATTTCTCATGGGTCGGTCATATTGTAGGCTTACATGAGGGAACATATCTCTCCTCGAAAACTCCCCTCAAGATAGTTTTGTGATCCTGAACATTTCTTCTGCCCGGACAAAGTCATCTATCCTTTTTAGCATTTTGTCGATGGTTTGGGATGCTATATGCGAATCGCTTGGCTAATTCCGGGCACTTATGCGAGCTCATGAATGAGAAAATCCTCATAAGGTCACGTACATTAGGGATGGAGTTAGTTAACTTACTCACCTCTCTTTGAAGGACATAAGGCTCTCATTCGCCCAACGCGTGATCTTTGATATCTCTGTGGGGTCTTTCGCACATGCTTTTAACATTCCAAATCTAGTTATGAATTTAATCTCTAGATCTTCCCAACTGTAGATACTTCCGAAGGGAGCTCATCGAACCAAGCTCTAGCCTTCCCATCCAACGTTTGTTGGAAAATTCGGAACCATACAGGCATGGGCCATTCTTCTTGGTTTCCCATTCCTTTGAAGCGATTCACGTGGTCCGTCGGGTCTCCCATACCTCATAGATTTTCACGTTCGTCGGTATCCTATGGTGTAGGCATGATAACTCGATAATCGTTTTTCTAAGAGGATATTTACCGACCGACTTGAAAGACTTTCCCAAGTCATCGTCTATCACTGCCTTCTTTTCTTTGTGCTCTTTTTCCCCTTCGCATCCTCCTTTTCTCTCATCCCCATGTTCGTCTTCATCTTCTTCATCAAAGATTATGAGCCTGGGTTTGATTTGCTTGTTGGGATGTGCATAAATAATAGATAGTATTTTATACAAGTGGGAGTACGTGGGCCTAAAAGGTCACACAATTAGACATCGATATCATCTCTTATTAAGTTATACAATATAATATGGCTATATTTATTGTGTAAACTTAGTTTGATAAAAGTGTATACTTATTGGCCTAAAGGGTCACACACTTAGACATCGAGATTATTTTTTATTAAGTTATACAATATAATATGGCTACATTTATTGTGTAAATTTAGTTTGATAAAAGTGTATACTTATTGGTAATTAGTTAATAAGTTAAAAGGTTTAACAAGGATTAGTTAATAAGACTTAATACTTTAAGGTAATTATTCTAATTACATAACTAAGTATATAGAAAGTCAAAAAGTCAAACCAAACACCCTTAAAGGGTAGTTCGGCCGAATTAAGCAAAGAAGAAAGAAAAGAAAAGATTTTTATTCTAGAAAACTTAATTACTTGAAGATAAAGATTAGATCTTTACCATAATTAGCCCAAGGCTCTAGTATATAAAAAGTGGATGTGATTCATTGTTTTCATAAATTTAAACAAAAAAAATTCCTTCTCTCTTTCTTGTGTAGGTCGACGGAATAAAACCCCCAAAAGGGTTTGAGGGTTTGATTTTTATTAAGTATAACTTAATCAAGATCTAGCAATCGAAGGTGGTTGATTGAAGTGTCGTGTGGACTATCTTATAGAAGATCTAACTTGATCTTTGGGTTATGGTGAATCGGATTTGGGTAAACGAAATTAGGGTTTCGTTTGGTTTTGGTGATTAACGTGTTCTTAATCATCATTCTTGGAGAAAACGTATGTTTTTTTATCTTTATGTTAATTACATTATGTGCATAGATGTTTTTGATTCCTATCCGCTGCGTTTACTCTTGATGCATGTATATTAGATACATTAGGTTGTTAAATTCTAATAGTGGCACCACGAGACAAATTTATGCCATGTAATTACGTAAAAAACACCTAAAACCGGTGCAAAAACCATGTTTTTAATAGTTGATTATGATTTAACTGAGGATTTTTAAAAAATTTAATTAGATGTTATTAGATCCATAATTTTCTGAAAAAATGAGTTTGCATGCTTTTTAGGCTATAGCAAACGTTAATTACAACTGCGTGTGCAATTTATTTGTTTTCTGGCATGTTATGCATGTTTAGATCATTTTAATCAATAAACCATGATTACTAATTGTTATAATGCATGATTTAGTTGCTTAGCATGCTTAGGGTTCTATTAGATTAAGAAAACGCTAATTCGATTGATGTATGCATGCTAAAGAAGGGTTTTATAAAATTGTTTTAGGGCTGCGTTTTTTGAAACCGAACAAAAAATAATTTTTATATAATAATATGTATACCCTTTGACTCTGATTCCCTAAAAGACATTAAAAACTTTTCACAACTTTTTAGTTTTAGTCGAAAGCTGAAAAAATCGTCTTCTTGCCGATTTATGCGTTACAAAACAGAATCAAAATAAATTCTTAAAATTGGATTTAGAAGATTTTCTATATTTAGTACCTAAATCTTGTTATTTAATTGGTAAATAACATGTGTTTATTTATAGTTAGTTTTCTTGATATCTTAGTCTTGTTTTGCTTGATTTAGTTTTTATTTTGCTTTATTTTCCTAAAATGTTTCGCTTTATTATAAATGCAAATTTTACTTTCTAAATATAAAACAGACTAATTAGGGTAAGTAACTATTCGATCTTGTGACCTAATATTTAATTACTCTATAACTATATAAAAAACAAATATCTATTTGATTTACATAATGCTTTAGTTAAAGTACAATAGAAAGGAATAGGTGGTTCGCTCTGCGTTCCAAAAGAACGAGGTGCTTAACTAGCTTTGCACTGACCAACTTCTTCGGGTCCTTTTTTGTGTCTTTCAAGACACCATAGAGTTAAATGTGGCCATAGCAATGTTCCATTGAATTTTTCATTGGTACTCGTAAGAGGTGTGAGGAAAACCCGATGAAACAAACCTATGGCACGTTTATGAAACTTGTACAACGTTTTTAAAACAAGGTATCTCGGTTATGGATTACTGGTGAATTCATGAAACCGAGGCATATGTGTTATTAAAGGAAAGTTTAGAAATATGGAAAATTCATTGTTTTAGAAACTCGTTATAAAAGGAAGTTTTACAGTTTCCTTTTATACAAATTTCTGTCATGATTTTCAGAAATTATTAGTACACACTTAAGTAAGTGATGTTCGTTTACATGTCTTAAATTTTTATTACAATGTTTAGACAAAACAAGGGACTAGAATACAAACACAGGCATGAATACCAATTCGTTCGTAATATAGCTTCTAGTGGTAAGCCAGGATCGTTCGCTGAGACTTAATTTCGTTTTGGTAATCAGTATAATAATTGAAAAAAGAAATGATTGAAATAAGTAATAACAGTAACAAGTATGACTAATATGGGATAGTTCGTATAAGTTCGTGATGATGGTAATAATGATCAAGATATGTTTATGTAGGTAAAAATTGATAATCCTTTTTCGTCAAAATGGCATTTGCACAATTTACTTTAGCGCGATTCAAGACTTATGTTTGATTAAGCGACTAAGCTTAAAACAAGTTGCCAACGAGTTCAATATTTTATAAAAGTTTCTAAGCGGATCTCTCCAACCAAAGATTCAAAACCATAGACAAGTTCTTAAAAACTTATTATAACAATTTGCGTTTCTCAACGCCAAACTATCGTAACAAATCAACTCTAGATAAAACATGGTTTATAGAACTAGGTGGTAAAATGGTTCTACAACATTAGCTTGAAATCAATTATAAAGGATCATATCATATCATCATCATTAATTATAGTCACATACCCATATAGTCACAAATAGCTTAGCCTAACATAATAATCAAAGTAACAAATGG
The DNA here is from genome assembly GCA_025667525.1 of Glebionis coronaria. NCBI lineage: Eukaryota > Viridiplantae > Streptophyta > Magnoliopsida > Asterales > Asteraceae > Glebionis > Glebionis coronaria. Next base: position 268,888,027 of record CM046874.1, read on the forward strand.
AAAAGAGTAAGAGAACATCATACTTAGATTGATCGAATGAACGAGTACACAAGTGTCACGATTGTATCGTTTCTCCAAGAATCAAAGAGCGGAATACTCTCGTTACAAGTATTTCCCAAAAGTGGATAATACTAAAAATTTACTAAGAATGCTAAAATACTCGAGCTATGGAGTATTAGATAGAAGAGTGTGTGTAAAATGAGTAGAAGCGGCCTCTATTTATAGTGCTGGCTGAGGGAAAAAGTGCGCCGCACTTCTCCAAAAGTGAGCCGCACTTTGGAGGTGTGGAATGTGCACCGCACATTTGACATTGTGTGTCGCACTTTCGTGCGTTCCAGAATCTTCTCTCAATAGTTTTGTTTATTTGCACTTTAAGGACCCTTGTTTGTATATCGTCACTTTGCTTCCTCAAACTTATACCTGCATGTAAAACTCAATATATTAAGTATCGAAAGCTCTTATTTATAATACAAAGTGGCATTATAATAACGGTTAAATATGTATATTTAGGTTGTTATAAAATTCCTCCACACTTAGCTATTGCTTGCCCTCAAGCAATCAAAGCGAGAAAACAAATTAGTTTTTAAAACTTTTAAGTATTGTGAAGTATGATATGAAAATGATTAAAAATTTTCTAAGTAGCAAAAGAAAATGACAAAATAATTTCAGCACCTCACATGGATAGTGTTTGATTTTAAGTTCACACAAATGTCACTCACAAAGAGAAAATGTAAGATAATACTCAAGTAGCTCGGTCATAAAATAGATAGCTACAATAGGCTTGCACATGACACATAAATATAACCGTTGCGGCGTGAGCACCAGATAAATTTTCAAAGAAGCAAAACGTGATCATTGACTTGGGTTTAGGAACAAAATATGCCTTGTCAAAGTCGTAGAACAAATTATACTAGAATTCTTTATTCTTTCTGTTTTTTTTCCTTTTTTTTGTTTTTTGGGTTTTTTAAGAGAACATATCATATATAATTTTGACTTGACAATGAATAGGCATCGTATCGAGATAATAGCACGAGGGATAAGATAGCACATAGGTACGAGTGCAACATATTTTAGCAAGCCAGTGTAGCTTAACTAAAATGATATAATGGTGATTTATTTTGCCGCTTTTCGAAAATATCTATAAATTAACCTCACTGCGGTTTAGTAAATGATGATCAAGCACAAGTTCTAAAGCATACTAGATTATCGGCTTTCACACAAAATAGAGAAATATAAGGCTAGGTTTTCTCATATATTTGGTGGATGGTTTTTATGCTTAGTTATATTGTCAATCAATGAGATTTTTGCTTTGCTAAAACTTTATTTATTTACAAAATATATATATTTTTATTTTTATTTCAAAAAGATTTTTATGTGGAGAAATTTATTATTTATTATTATTTTTCCTATTTTTATCCTCCTCCACACTTAAGGTGAACATCGTCCTCGAGGTGATAACTGATAAAAACTAAAAATAGGAAAAATGCAAAGGGAAACGAGAACTTCCCGGGGCTAAGTAGAAAATTACGGGCATTCAAGAGATGAATCCAGCTTAGAGCTCCAAGTTTGCTATTTTCCTGCATGATATTATAAAACAAAAAACACATGTAAAATGTATACAAGGACGGTATATTTATTTTACAAGTCCTCCTCCTGTGAAGCGCTAAGTTTAGAGTCTTCAGCCAGACTCGGCTACTCGGTTTTATTTTAAAAAGAAGGGGATCTCTTCTTCGTCAAATTCATTACAGTTTTCTTCTTCATGGTAGAGCTTGAGTCTATGTCCATTGACAATAAAAGTTGTATTGTCTCTACCGTATAGTTCAACATATTCAGATGGATATTGGTGTTTCACTGTATAAGGTCCAGTCCATCTCGAAGTAAGTTTAGGTTGTTCGAATTTATATTTCGAGATAAAGAGAACTACTTTCTCTCCATGTTTGAATTCTTTTCTTAGTCGCAGTTTGTGATCATGCCACACTTTGGTTCGTTCTTTATATAAACGTGAACTTTCATAAGCGTGATGTCGAAATTCATCTAACTCATGAAGTTAGAATATACATTTTTCTCCAGCTGCAATAAGATCAGGGTTGCAGTTCTTAAGTGCCCAATATGCACGGTGTTCAATTTCTATTAGAAAGTGGCATGTTTTTTTCCATACAAGAGCTTGTACAGTGTGGTTCTAGTTGGTGTTTTGAATGCGGTATGAAAGGCCCATAGAGCATCTTCTAATTTTTTAGACCAGCAAGCAGGGTTGTTTTGGACGATCTTTTCAAGGATTCGCTTAAGAGCTCTATTAGTGTTTTCAACTTGGCCACTCGTTTGAGGGTGGTAAGATGTGTAAAATCAGTGGTTGCCTCCATATCTTTTCATGATTTTTTTCATGAGTTTGTTACAGAAATGAGTTACTCTGTCGCTTATTAGTGCTTTTGGAATTCCGAAACGACAGAAAATTTCTGTAAGAATGCTATAACAACTCTTGCATTGTTAGTTTGCAAGGCTTGAGCTTCGACCCATTTCGATACATAGTCGACGGCGACTAATATGTATTCACATTTATAAGATTTAGGAAATGGTCCCATGAAGTCGATACCCCGCACGTCAAAGATTTCACAGACTTGGATATTATTTAGAGTCATCCCTCTTTGTAAGATTTCCAGTCCTTTGACATGCTTCGCATAATCGTACTAAGGTATGAGCTTCACGAATAATCGTAGGCCAGTAAAAGCTAGTGTAGAACACTTTTTTAACGGTGGTGTTTACTGCGTAATGTCCTCCGGTCGGTCCGTAGTGACATTCATCGAGAATTTTTTAGATTCAGATCCGGAAATACAACGTCAGATCATTCCATCGAAACAGATTCTAAATAAGTGAGGTTCGTCCCAAAAGTATTTTTTTTAGTTCAGAAAAGAATCTTTTCTTTTGTTGGTGTGTCATTCCTTTTCGTAAAATACCTACAGCCAAATAGTTTGCAAAGTCTGCGAATCATGGTGTTTTATTAGTATTTATTTGCATTATATGCTCATCGGGGAAATCATCGATTTCATCATCGCTAGAATCATCATTAACTATGCGAGATAAATTATCGACAACAACATTCTCAGCTCCTTTTTTATCTTTAATTTCTAAATCAAATTCTTGTAAAAGCAATATCCATCGTATGAGACGAGGTTTGGCGTCTTGCTTTTTAAGAAAGTATTTTAAAGCTGAGTGATCGGTGTAACCTACCGTTTTTGACAAAACGAGGTACGATTGAAATTTGTCAAACGCGTAAACTACAACCATGAGTTCTTTTTCTGTAATGGTTTAATTTTGTTGGGCTACGTTTAGAGTTCTGCTAGCAAAGTAGTTGGGGTGAAATTGTTTTCCATCTTTTTGTCCACGGACGGCTCCAAGGGCATGTTCACTTGCATCGTACATAAGCACAAATGGAAGATCCCAACTGGGGCTTGTAATAATTGGTGTGCATGTAAGCTTTGCTTTGAGAGTTTCAAATGCTAAAAGGTATTCATCATTAAAATCAAATGCTTTTTCTTTTTCTAGAAGTTGAGTTAAAGGTCTTGCGATCTTCGCAAAGTCTTTTATGAATCGTTGACAAAAACCGACATGACCTAAAAAATTCTAATGCCTTTCACATTAGTAGGTGGTGGGAGTTTTGAGATTACGTTTATTTTTTATTTGTCAACTTCTAAGCCTGCGCCAGACACTATGTGTCCAAGCACAATTCCTTCTTTAACCATAAAGTGACATTTTTCTATTTTAGCACAAGATTTGCTTCTTTACATCATGCTAACATTTTATCAAGATTGCTAAGACATGTGTCGAAAGAATTTCCAAAAAACAGAAAAATCGTCCATGAAGACTTCGACTAATTCTTCAATCATATCTTGGAAAATTGCAATCATACACCTCTGAAAAGTAGCAGGTGCATTGCATAGGCCAAAAGGCATACGCCTATACGCGTAAGTTTCAAATGGACAAGTAAATATGGTTTTCTCTTGATCCATAGGGTTGATTAGGATTTGAAAGTATCCAGAAAAACCATCGAGGAAAAAAAAGTATTCATTCCTTGCGAGTCTTTCTAACATTTGATCCATAAAGGGAAAAGGAAAATGATCTTCCGCGGTTGCGATTTAATTTTTGATAGTCAATACAAACTCTCTATCCATTGATGGTTCGTGTTGGTACTAACTCATTGTTTTCGTTAGTTACTATAGTGATACCTCCCTTTTTATGTACACAGTGAATAGGACTAACCCAGGGGCTATATGCGATTGGGTAGATTATTCTAGAATCTAGGAGTTTAAGGATTTATTTTTAACAACGTCCTTCATGTTAGGATTTAATCTTCATTGTTTTTCAACAACTGGTTTCTTGTTATCTAAAGTTGGATTTTGTGTTTGCAGAATGATGGACATATGCCAGGAATGTCAGAAGTTTTCCAAGCAAAGGCTTTTTTATGCTTCTTGAGAACTTCAATTAGATCGATTTTGTGTTCTTCTGAAAGTTGGGATGAAATAATTACAGGCAATAATTTTTCTTCGTAAAGAAACGCATATTCCAGATGTTCAGGAAGAGGTTTAAGTTCTAAATCTTTACGAGGCTCTTCTATAGATTTCTTAACATTGAAATAGGTTTCGAAAGTTATGGTTTCAAATGGTGTTTCATTTTCTTCGTCAGGTGTTTCTATTGGTTCGTCGGTATTAACGGCTATAAAGGCGTCAAATTCAGCAAAAAGTTCTTCTTCGAGGATGGTTCCTTCGATAGAATAAAAAAATTCGCTTCCTTAATCAAGAAGAGCGTCGAAATCGGCTTCAACGACTTCTTCTATGATATCAATACTAAAGCAAGTATAGTCATTAGAATACGAGTGTTTCATTGCTTCGTCGATAGAAAAGGAAATTCTATCTTCTCCAACTCCAAGGTTGAGTTGTTTTTGTTTTACTCGAATCACATCGTCAGCTGTATGTAAGAAAAGTCTACCAAGAATAAGTGGTACCTTGGTATCTTCTTCCATCTCTAGGATTACAAAGTCGACAGGAAAAATGAATTTTCCAACTCCAACGAGCATGAATTCGGCTATCCCCAGTGGGTATTGAAAAGAACGGTCCGCGAGGCGAACACTCATTTTTGTGGGTTTGAGAACATCTTTTGAGAGTTTAGCATACAAAGAGTATGACATGAGGTTGATACTAGCGCCAAGATCGGCCTACAAGAGTATGGGTGATGGAAAGTACATGGAATTAGAAAACTTCCAGGATCTCCAAGCTTTGGTGGAACTTTGTTTTGGATAATGGCAGAACATTCATAATTTAGAAAAGCTGAAGAAACATTTTCAAACTTATGTTTTCTTTTGATAAGTTCTTTGATAAATTTGCCATAGTTTGGCATTCCAGCCAGAACATCGACTAAGGGCATGTCAATTCGAACTTCTTGGATTAAGTCGAGGAATTTACCATACTTACCTTGCATCTTTTTCTTGCGTAAGCGTTGGGGGTATGGTACTTTTGGTTTATATGGTTTGGGTGTTGGGTTTGTGTTTTCAGTGGGTTTGGTTTTTGTTGGTTGTCCTTCATCCTCATCGTCACTATCGAGTGGATTTTCGATTGGTGTATCTTGAGTAGGTTTGGTAGGTGGTTCGTAAGATAAACCACTCCACATGAATACGGCATTCACATGCTCTTTACGAGCTTGTGGTGGTTGATATTTGTTGTTGTTTTTGGGGTTTGGGTTGGTATTGCTTGGTAAAGAACCAGAAGCACGATTTGATTGCTTATCAGCAAAACGATCAAATTTAGCTTCGAGGTTTTGAATGGAAGCTTGGTGGTTTTTGTTTGAAGTATCAAATTTTTTTTGAGGTCAGTGAATGTATCTCGCACGAAAAGGTTGGGTTTTGTTTGGGATTTAATAAAATTGTAGAGCTTGGTATTGAGATTAGGTTTGTCTTCAGTTTGGTTGGTTTCTTTTCGTCTCGATCGTAACTTGGTTTATCGTTAGATCTCTAATTATCGCGGTCACGATTATGATAATCGTTATAAAATCGAGTTCAACGAAAGGTGTTCATGAAATTGGCTTCTTCTTCCTTTGTCATGGGTGTGTCATCGTCATCACATTCACTAGAAGGATGTTTTCCTCCGCAGTGTTTGCAAGTTTCACGACTTTTGTTTTTCATCTCTTTATATTGAGTATCGATTTTAAGAGACATGGCGCCCATACGAGCCATAATTTTTCGGTGTAGATTGGGTTGTTGCTTTCTTCAGCAAAAGCTATGGTTTTTAGAGGGTTTTTGTTTTTGTGATTTTTGGACCAATCAAGATTGAGTAAGACTTTATCATCTAATAATTGGTAGGCTTGGTTAGGAGTTTTGAAAAGGAAAATACCGCCCACTACAGCGTTCAATGCATCTTGGGTAGCATCGTCAAGACCATGATAGATAATTTTGATTATTCCTTCCTTTATGAGTCCATGACCATGGTAGTTTCTGAGTAATTCTTTCATTCTTAACCATGCGTCAGTGAGAGTTTCTCGATCTTATTGAGAAAAGATTCGGATTTCTCCGAGGAGTTTTTCAAATAGGGCAGGGGGAAAGAATCGACTAATGAAAGCGGTTCTAAGACATTCCCATCTTCGAATGGTTCCTTCATTAAGTTCGTCGAGCCATGACTTGGCTTCTCCAGTGAGGGATGATGGAAACATCATGAGTTGAACGGCTTCGGCTTGTCCTTCTCCATAGTTAAACATTTTACAAATTCCACTAAATTCATGGATGTATTTGTGAGGATCGGTTTTGATTCGACCATCAAATTGGTGGTTTTTGACAAGTGTCAAATGGTTTCTTTTCATTGCAAAATCGTTTGCAATTTCAGGTAAAACGATTGCAGAGCCATGAGTTGGTGCTACAACTCTATCGGCTGACCACATCGGTTTATCATCGGTGCCCGACATTAGATCGTAATGTTTGATGAGTTTGGTGAGAATAGGAATTGAGAAAGGTTATCGAAAGGTTGGCTGATTTCGCGAGGTTGAGGTTGCTCGTGTCTCCTATATAAAGGTACACGAAGGTGAAGTCTACGTAACCTTCAGTTAAGGGTACGTTCAGGGTCTGGTAACGGTGATACTGGTGGAGTATCGGATGAAAGGGTGTGCATCTAACAATGGTTTTAGTGTTTACGGTAGGAAATGTGCGTCCCACTTTTGAATTGTGCGGCGTACTTTGGTTCGTTATAGGGAGTGCGGTGCACTTTTATTTGTGCGGCGTACTTTCTGTACTGCAGAAAAAAATTGGTTTGTTTTGGGTGGGAAATGGTTCAATTCTTCAAGGATTATGAAAACTTTGGTTACAAAACAGGATTGTAAGTCCCCGGCAGCGGCGCCAAAAACTTGATGTTCGTTTGCAAGTCTTAAATTTTTATTACAAGATTTAGACAAAACAAGGGACTAGAATACAAACACAGGCAAGCATACCCTTTCGTTCGTAATATAGCTTGTAGTGGTAAGCCAGGATAGTTCGCTGAGACTTAATTTTGTTTTGGTAATCAATATAATAATTGAAAAAAGAAATGATTGAAATAAGTAATAATAGTAACAAGTATGACTAATATGGGATAGTTCGTATAAGTTCGTGATGATGGTAATAATGATCAAGATATGTTTATGTAGGTAAAGAATGATAATCCTTTTTCGTCAAAATGCCATTTGCACAATTTACTTTAGCGTAATTCAAGACTTATGTTTGATTAAGCGACTAAGCTTAAAACAAGTTGCCAACGAGTTCAATATTTTATCAAAGTTTCTAAGCGGATCTCTCCGACCAAAGATTCAAAACCATTGACAAGTTCTTAAAAACTTATTATAACAATTTGCGTTTCTCAATGCGAAACTATCGTAACAAATCAAATCTAGATAAAATATGGTTTATAGAGCTAGGTGGTAAAATGGTTCTACAACATTAGCTTAAAATCAATTATAAAGGATCATATCATAGCATCATCACTAATTATAGTCACATACCCATATAGTCACAAATAGCTTAGCCTAACATAGTAATCAAAGTAACAAAAGGAAAAGAGTAAGAGAACATCATACTTAGATTGATTGAATGAACGAGTACACAAGTGTCATGATTGTATCGTTTCTCCAAGAATCAAAGAGTGGAATACTCTCTTTACAAGTATTTCCCAAAAGTGGATAATACTGAAGATTTACTAAGAAAGCTAAAATACTCAAGTTATGGAGTATTAGATAGAAGAGGTGTGTGTAAAATGAGTAGAAGTGGCCCCTAATTATAGTGTTGGATGAGGGAAAAAGTGTGCCACACTTTGGAGGTATGGAATGTGCGCCGCACATTTGACATTGTGCGCCGCACTTTCGTGCGTTCCAGAATCTTCTCTCAATAATTTTGTTTATTTTCACTTCAAGGACCCTTCTTTGTATATCTTCACTTTGCTTCCTCAAACTTTATACCTGCATGTAAAATGAAATATATTAAGTATCAAAAGCTCTTATTTATAATACAAAGTGGCATTATCATAACGGGTTGAATATGTATATTTAGGTGGTTATCAGTCAGTTTTGCACTATACAATGTATTAATCACTTATCTTGCTTATTTTAATAAAGACAGTCTTAAGTTTTAATCAAGCCAATGATATAATAACCAAAGGGTCAGACCCGAAATTTATAGAATCTTGAATAGTATTAGGAGACTTACGTCCTGTGTTTTGGTCAGGCCTCAAGCACGTAGTACGGGATGAGGTAAACATGACGTGGCGTTTATGCTAGATAAAGTAATCATGACCTCATTATGGCTAAGAGTTGCACCGGTGGCAATTATCATTCGATGATTACCTTTTGAATTATTTCACCTCTAATAGATCAACTGTATTGGAGAAAAAATTTCAAGTTGGATCTTATTCTCTTGATAAAATGAATTCTTTAAAGTCCATAAACATGGATAGTTAATTTCATAAAAGAGTTATTATCGAAAATACTAATATTTGAACTTTGCAAGTTCTTTTAATGTATAAATGTAACGTAAACCAATAACATGAGTTTGCTCTAAATATCTTGATATGATCAAGACATATATAAAAGTTTGATTATAAAGAGGGAAATATCATTGCACAAATGGTAAAAGTAAAACCTAGAGAACCGGTTGTATTTAGTTGTTTGTTTTGACCAAGTAAAAGACGATACGTACCCGTAAGGTATATTGTAGGCGTGCTACTACAAGGGGGAAATTACGTGCCAATTTTTCAAGTTAATAAGTCATATATGTATATATGGAAAGTTCATCATAGGTATATATATATATTTATATATATATATATATATATATATATATATATATATATATATATATAACTTAACACACTTCTTTGAATACGTAAGTAAATGTTACTAGTAAGTGTGACTCACACTAGCAATGATGTGTGGATATTTAATACATGGAAAGATAAAATGTCACTTACTTTCACTAGGAATGAAACACTCTAAGTGTTGTCAAAATCAGTGGGAGTGGTACATTTTACAACGAAAAGGCATACATAAATCCTACACATGGAACAAATTGTTTGTTGCTTGTTATGATGAGTTCTTTGAGAAAGTCTCACTTTACAAGAAGCTAGTGGGCGTCTCACTCTTGCTCAAAGAAAGTGGTACTCTTGAACTATTTCAAGGACATAATACACGATCCTTCTAAACACACTTGCTGAAGTCAACTAAGGCTATACATGAAATGTGGAACCTTTGTATGATGTTACTCACATTCATAAATCCGTAAGGATTCTCATGATATGTTTCTGATATCGATATTGAGTTTTTTGAGTTAGAATATCATCGTGAAATTGCTAACCATAAGTGATGTATTATCAAATTTGAAATTTTATGGATAAATCAAACTATGAATGCAAAGATGCGTCCGTAGAAAGATAATCATAATTTGGAATTTGATTGATCTCACACCTATCAATTATTTGATGAGGTTTGAAATAAGTTTCCTTGTTAGGAAAATCATTAGGACAAAGTTGTATATATTTATTGCAAGATAAATGTTAGGTGTTTTAAATCATACTTAAGAAGTTGAATATGATTAAAACTTCTACATTTGTAAACAATACATATGTAAAGATGTTTTATTATCATACTTGCCTTAAATGTTAGAGTTATGACAAATTGTATTACAAAATTTTTAATGAATGATTACCTTGTAAGGACGATATGTTATCATAAGATGATTTTGTGAATCCATAAATGATATTTACAAGATATACAAAAGGATAGAATCCATATATGGATTAAAGGCATTCATCTAAGTAAGATAAGTCTTAAGTTTAGTTGTAAATTCAATCTCTTGTGGGATTTGATTTATAATTATAAATAATATTACTCATGAGTATATCTCAAAGCCAGTGCGAGTACTTAAGTTTTATTCCTTTAAAATCGAATATGTTGTTGAACATATTAGAAATGATATTTTATCTTAGAAATTGTTCTTAAGAGTGAAGTAAAGTCTCTTATGGGTATTTTAGCAACAACCTTAGAAAATATGTTATGTTTTAACATATGTGGTGAATTAAGTCTAAAGACAATATAAATAATCATTGAGTGACTCTCGAATAACGTATCTTACGTAGTAAGATGAAACGCGTGAATGAATGCTCAAAACCCACTAATGGATTCATTAAGGGCATTATATTGTACATGAGATAAGTTGTATCTTTTACATGAATGCAAGTTTATTTGACAACCTTAAATTCTAATTAAAAAATATTAGAAATAATGTTAGTAACATTAAAAGTCTGATTGGAAGATATTAGAAGGAATGTAGGAAAAATTGAAATCTAACAGAAAGACATTAGTAGGAACATTCAAATGAGTGTTGGATTAGGAATTTATTACTAGAATCTATTTTGAAAATACTACAAATATAATTAGTGATAATCATAGTAATATCATTATGATCGGCAAACTTAGAGTTTGTTTAAGTACCAAACTATTGTTAAAGGAATGTTCAAGGTTTACAAATAGTAGCATAGTTATATGGTATACACTAGTGCTAGTTATAATTGAGATGATACTCAGTTTCACTTTTAGCAAGTCTTTGTTATGGATAACATCATTGCTAGAAACTAACATTCTTCGTTAGAAAGCATAGTTGCATTATACATTAAAGAGTTAGAATATTTTATAGTTTTGGAGACTATTATGATCACTATTTCCAATAAATGTTGTCTACATCTTATGGAAAGTAGCGTGACAATTAATATGGTATTTTTATATCATAGTCACACGTACGTTTTGACTTATCATCATATTATTCAAGGAATATCAAAACATGTAATTTTGATTAAGTATTCTCAAAGTTTCCACAAGATCAATAATCTAGTCTATAAGAATCTGTGCCTTATCAACAATTATATTGTTGTGACTAAGACGATGGTATTCAAACTAGAATTATCATGTACTGATCTTAAATTGGTATTTGGATAAGGAATGTTTAAGCAATTGTATTATAAAATGAATTGATATACGAGGTATGATCGTTTTTATTAAATACTAATTGTGTCATATCTTTACATGTTTAATCCATGGATGTAGTATCTGTAAATTTATTTGTATTATATACATTTTAAATATCCGTTGTCGATCATCAATATGGGAATATTGTTAAACTAAAACAAATGTGAGAGTTGGTTGTGTTTATGTTAAAATACATAAAGATGAATCTTCCAAACTCATACGTTATTTAATATGGTTGAATAATTGGATTACCCCAATCGTGTAAGTTTCTTTATGGATTGGCATCATTAAGAAAATACATTAATGGTAAGGTATTGTTATTCTTAGACTTGAGATGCAAGCGGATCTTCACATGGATGGATAGCATTTCCTGATTTAGAGTAAACGTTGTGTTAGTAAAATAGACAGTTATAAAACCTATTTCAGAAATGTCTTTGACTTTTGTGAAAGGTACTTGTAGTTAAAATAAGATTTTTTCCCTCCAAGAATGGAGTATGATACATACTTGGCCCCTCGTATGGTTGATCAGATGTTTGTGTGGCCGCACCCAAAGTGTAGTTAAGAAATTTCTTTTTACATTTGGTAATCTTGATAAATTACGGAAATGAGAAACAGAACCGTTAATACATGTGTTAATAAACTAGAGAGAGAAAATAGAGAGAATGATGGAAGGTTAATAAAGGAAAGAAAGTAGAGAAAATAGAGAGAAGTTAAAGAGAGAAAGTAGAGAGAGAAAATAGAGAGAGAAAATAGAGAGAATGGTGGAAGGTTAATAAACTAGAGAGAGAAGGTAGAACCAACATACTCTTCCACACATGGAAAAGGGTTTATATACCCACGCCTTTATGGGTCGTGGGCTTTGTTAACTTACACAATATTAGCTTAAAGTCCAAGCCCGGTTATCTCAACTAGCCTATTACTATACAAGACCTTTAACGACTAAGATGACCTATTACATTCTTGTTCGAATATATAAAATATAGGGCTAACAATCTCCCCAATGTATCGGTCATCTTAAAGCACATAAGATGATTGAGTGAATACATTCTTGTGGAGGTGATCTTCCTTCTTTGGTATTGTATCTTGGTCTTGGTCTTGTTTGTAACAGATTTGTTCCTTCATGATTTTGTGATCTTTATCTTGAGCCTTTGTCATTTGACTTTGAGTGCTTGAGATCTTTAATCTATCCTTGATGTCTTCATCTTGTGCTCTTGTGACTTCTAAATCAACATGTTCATACTTTATTGATTTCGAAATGCTAACAATCTACATACATATATAGTTGTAGTTTGACCTTGAGGTATCCATTGATTATCATAGTAGCGGAAGTGTTTAACATTTTGTACAAACATGTAGAGACGACTTTGGTTAGTACACAATTACGCCATCTTCTTGATATGTTATGACATATATAGACACAAACGAAATGGCTTTGAACATTTCACCCTAATTCGGTAGCGTTTTACCTCCGATCGATGAAGAACGTTAGACGGTATTAAATACCGTACCTATGATCATGTATATTCAATTAAGGACCTCCTTGACAGGGTTTCCTGGTGGTAGTAGCCAGTTCTCTTTACTCGACCCTTTCAAAGCAGACTGCGAACATAAAGAGTGAATCATAAAGACAAGTTATCCGTATAATTAGAGTCGTCAATTCAGATTCCTGGAACAAGTTTCATTCAAATAAGAATCGCACCATTTTTGCTTTGCAGTTTGTTAGAAGCTCCATTCACGAAGAATCTTTGCGGGTCACCTACCGTAGTGTTGTTTGTGGTTGACACTGGAAGGATTTCCGTTCGTCACTGTGAGCACCAAAGAGTGTCACTTTCAATGTTTTAGCAAGATCACACGGATTTGCGAAGAGACCTGGAATCAAGTTTGAATCATTTAAGAATCTAAACACAGTTGCATTCCAGTTATCACAAGTTTGATTCGTGTAGAACTGCACAAGTTACCTACTGTGAGCTTGTTTAATGTTGACTCAAGCATGATTTCCATCTTCATAGTGAATCGTATCACTCAGATGTTCTGGAATATCATAAGGATAATGCATAGAACTCGATTGTGTCCTAATGAGATGATAGATTGATCTCTTTTGGCTCTAGAATCAATAAGTGCATTTTGGTTTTAGTAATCAGAGGCTGGAGCAGACTGCCACCTATTCAATACCAACTAACTCGGAGTGAGAAAGTCAATAGATAACGTGTTGCCTACGTGACATTGAGACAAGTTTCTTTTGAGAGAAACTCGAATGGCTGGGGAAGGGTTGTGCATTGCATCACTGGGTCCATGATTCGTGTCTTTAGTAGATGTATAGAACCGGTTTCTGTCAAGGTTGCAAATAATATTCAACTCCTTCAATGCTTACCAAGACGTCATCACTAGCACCTTGTTGTGATTGTTACAGTGCTAACTTAAGTCATTAGTATGCATTAAACTTCATTCACATTCAACTCCATCTTTCCTAAGGACAACTATTTCTAGCTATGGAATGTCCTTGGGTAGATCCCTCCGGTTCTGAATGGATCATAGGATTTAGTTTCCTATCCTAAACCACCTTTTGAATCCATCATTCCGTCGTGGATAGTAGGTTGTTTTGGTATAAACATAACCATAAAACCATTGAAAAACCAAAGTGTTTGTGAAAAATCAAAATTTGTAACACTTTGAGAGTTTTACATTTAGGAAATACTCCTCCTACACACATGCATCGATATTTGAAATAGTTTAGCATGTGAAGGAAAGAGTTTCACTTGAGTCTTTAAGATCACATGTTTTGATATATTACATTTTAATCGTATTTTCTTCCCCTATCTCTAGTATATAAAATTTAATATTATAGATACCAATTAGTTAAAATATGCAAATTTCTGAAAATCGTTGGGAGAGAAAGATGTGTGCACGCATGAATCATGGAACTTTTTGTCGGGTTGCTACCCCTCAACAATATATGTGTGTCATGAAACAAAATTTGACAATATTTTGGAATATTGACACCACAAAATATGTTGAGGTACGGAGTTGAGATGCCTTGTTCGATATAATATATTACATACGACTGTTTTATACCATTTTCGGAATGTGTTGGATACATAAATTTTGACAATTTTTTGAGATGTACCCAACAACATTAAAGGCTTGATTTTGAAACACTCCCCCTCAAAAAATGATCCAAATAACATATGATATTTTTGAGATATAAAAACCACATTATGAGGAAGGGAATGTTGAACACACAATTTTAAAAGATTTAGAAAAACCTTTTGAATATTTTTTGAAAAATTGTGTTCAACGCTTTTAAAACAGTTTCCGATTTACATGAGCTCAAAACTTTAATTATTTTATGACTAGCTCATGACCGAGAAAAATTAATTTCCCGTTGTGAAGGATAAGTTACCATCCATGATAAAATTTCCTTATGGTGAAGTACGGGTTCTAAGCTGACATTTACTTATTAGTCATTTTCATGAGATTAAAAACTTGGAGTGTTTTTATAAGAAGCTCATGACCGATAAATATTAATTTCTCGTTGTGAAGGATAAGTTATCTTCCGTGATAAACTTTTCTTATTTGAGGTCCGAGTCCTAAGCTGTGATGCACTTAGAATTCATTGTAAGAAATTATCAAGCAGATTCATTTGCTAGAGCCTCTAGTTCTTCTGGAGTCAAATACTTCATACCGAGACGGCCGATGAGGTACTCAAACCTATCTTGCGAGAGAGATTTTGTAAACAAGTTTGCTACTGGTACTCCGTTCTGACAAAATATAACTCCACGATGTCGCGTTCCACTTGTTCCTTGATGAAGTGATATCTGACATCGATGTGCTTGGTGCAGGAGTGCTGAACCGGATTACAAGAGATGGTTATGGCCGACTTTGAGTCACAATACATAGGTATTTTATCAAAGTGGAAGCCATAATCCGTGAGTTAAATTTGCATCTAAAGGACTTGAGCACAACACGCGGATAGAGACACATACTATGCTTCAGCTCATGACAATGAAGTGCAATCCTGCTTCTTTGACGACCAACTCGTAAGTTTATATTCCCCTAGAAATTTTACACCACCTGAAGTGCTTTTTTGAGTATCATGGCAACTTGCGTGATCAAAATCTGAAAAGCTGTTAGATTAAAACCTGTTTCCCTCGGATACCAGAGTCTCATGTGAATGGTATTCTTAAGGTACCGAAAGATCTGTTTAACCTCCTTGAGGTGCTTTTCAGTAGGACTGGCTTGATATGGTGCATAATAGCATGTAGCATGATGAATATCAGGCCTGCTGGCTATAAGGTACATGAGAGACCCTGTAACACCCCACTTTGATAAGTGGACCATTACGTGTATTTATGACGTGTCATCAAAGCATGGAAGGTAAAATGTACTAAAATATACATGACCAAAACGGAAAACAGGAACCAAACATCGGTTCCCAACATAAGCCCAAAACATAAATAAAGTAAATAAAATGAAAAGGACAAAAGAAGTGTCCAAACAAGCATAAGTATATGAAGGCAAAGGGAGAAGAAGTCTAAGGCAGCTTTCTTCTTATGCACGTCCTCCAAATGCTCAAGTCTGTCCATGGGTACCTGCCATTTTGGGACATGGAAAGGAAGGTAAAGGCTGAGCAATACGCTCAGTGAATGGATATATGACATAGTATGAAAGACTGAAACATAAATAGAACTGAAAAGCAGTGGAAATGTATAAATCCTGGAAACCTGGAACATGTTTATAAAACTGGTTTTATATTTTGAAAAGCTTATGATTAACTTATAAAAACTGTATTTTAAATTTAGCCAAGAGCCCATATAGGACATGCGGTATCAACATGCATGAATACTTAGAGGGGTGACCTCATCATGCAATTAGAGGGGTTGCCTTTAATTATACTGGTCTGGGTAAAAAGGATCAGTTATAATGTGAAGGATGCAAGGCACACACCACATTCACCATGAAAATCCTATCTAAAAACATGTAACTAGGATGCCCATACACCCCACATGATAATATAAATAAATGACCAAACTGAAAGGGACGCCATGAGCAATCACTCCGTCGTGAGGAAGTCATAAGATTGGTGCCTCCGGTGTTATGGTTATGGTACCTCCATAACTAGATGAACTGACATGCATGTATATAGCTCAGGCATTTAAAATATAACACAAGCATTCAAACATATAAAATATCTAAGGGAAAGTAGATGGCTGCAAACGAGGAATCCTAATTAAACACACGAAGGAATGTCCATACTGAAGGACGGAATATCCGTACGTTATGTCCAATAGTGAAGCTAGAATGGAAGCTGAACGATCTACTATGACTTCACGGATACTACATAAATAACAGACGTGTATGAGTTGTCCGATTACTGTGTCTGTTACTGATTTTGTGTGTTCTTAGCTTATTTTATATGTTCTTGTCATGTTTTACTGTTTTAACTGTTATCTTGTATTTATTCATGTTTTACATGTATTTTGATTATGTGTTTCATGTATTCTTCTATTACTATACTTGTAGTGTCATAATAAGTAACTTTCCAAAAATAGCAGGTTTCCAGAAAATAGTAAGTTTCCAAAAATAGAAAGTTTCCGAAATAGAAAGTTTTAAAAAATAGTAAGTTTCCTAGATAGAAATAAGATTGATTTATAAGTCCAAAATATAAGCTAGTGCTTAATAATGATAATTTATAAGCCATGATAATATATTAGTAAAGTTTATTAAATCAAATACTCAGGCTAAAATGATTATTAATCAATAAGAATATGCATGGTGTGATAACCTGAAACAGAGGTCATTGCCTAATCTTATTTTACGACTATTTTTGAAATTTTTGATGAGCTTGAATGATTTCTGTTTTTGATGGTTTAAGTTTAAGCCGATGTTAGGAGACTTATATTTTATTTTAATAACTATAAGGAGTATTAGCATGCCTGATGTCGATGGCTGCCCAATATTTTACGTTTTATTGTTGGTTGTTCGATGTTTGTCGTTTTTGATGTTTTCTTTTTAGTGACGTGTTAAGTCAAGTCGGGAGACAACATTATTATATTTGAGATACGTTTTAACTTTTGATAAGTCTTTTTATGAAACCCGAGTCTCGTGAATATTTTCAAAATTTAATAATAGTCATTTCCCGCTTTTTAGCTAACTATTTTCATTTTGGACCAAAACTATCCCAAATTGGCAAAAGAAGCCCTTGGAACACCATTTAAAAGGTCATTTTCCGCCTACTCATAGATAACAACTTAACAAGAAAAATCACCCCCTCCCTCCTTTCTTTTTTTAGCCGTCACCCTAACACCACCCTAAACACGATTTTCATTCAATTTTTACTTTGATCTAAGCTAAAACAAATCAAGACCCTATCTTAGAATTCAAAGGGGATTCTATTGGTACTAGTTTTAGCAACATGCATGAAGTTTGATTTTTGAATGAGAATTATGGTTGGTAGAGTTGTTAGATGATCATGCATGTGATTATCTAGTGATAATCATACATGGATCATGTTGTTTTTGCTCAAAACATGTTTTTTATTTTTGGGTTTTTGATTTGAAGATTGATACAAGTGTTAGGATTAGGATATGTTGTTATTAGGGGCTTAGGATGATGATAAAAATGGTTGAATTTGATCAAAAGTATGATTTCATGTAAGATTTTAAAGGGTAATTTAGGGCAGTGGGAAAAAGGCTGTTTTTGGATGCCTTATCTTTTGAAAATGGTTAAACTAATAGGATAGAGTTATGGAGATTTTGATTATCTTCTTTTTGGCGTAAAGTAGAACTTCTAGCTCCAAACGAGCGAAAAGTTATGATAGTTTGATTATTCGTGTACCGGGAGACGAGTATCGGCACAATATGTAGTTGTTGTCGATATTTGGATCGAATATCGGGGACTATAAAATGAGTTTTGAAATGAGTCAATGACTGATATAAAATTGTAAACCCTAGATTGTGAGTCTATATTCAAACCTAAGTGTCGGTTTTGTAAATGGAGTCGTTTATAGAAGTTAAAATGGTTGTATGAGTCGATGACGTAAAACTGTCCGGTTTTTGTAGTTCAAAGATGTGTCAGGCAGGGAGACTTAGAAGTAAAATCATTTGATAAACTTTTTGTAGGACTTTCTATAGATAGTAAGTGAGTTACTCGAGTCGTTTCATTAACTTTTGACGTGTCTAAGTGGGGTAAATGAGCTAGTACATTTGGTATGTGCCGGCAGATTTTTATCGAAAGTATAGAGTAATAAAGTAAATGTCTAGAAGAGTATAATAGTATCACTTGTATCGTTTTCTTTCAAGTTTGTCGTGATTTTATGATTTTTATTTTGATGTTATTTTGTATGGTTTATTTCTCGAGTTATTATTAATGAACGCGCCTTGTTTGATAGGTTGCGGTTCTCGTGTTTGAAAGCCATCACCTATCATCGACGATCATCTCACTAGGTCTCTTATACTAAGGTGAGTCTGTAGCCTCGCTTTTCATCCTAGCTACTAAATGTTTTAATACCCGCGAGGGGGATACATGCTATTTGAAAATAAATGAACACAAGTCATGATTAATTGTTTGGACCCAAACGTTGCCTATGTTGCCTTGAATTGTATTGAGTACCTTGTTGCTAAAGACCCTAATTTCATGAACCGTTAACTATGTTCTGACTTGATGTTGTGAGTTGGGAATAGCCGCTTATTCAAATGATAGTACTATTGGGTTGACCACCCTAAGTGAGACCAGGGCATTACGTTGAGTAACCTCTTGGAAGGATAATTTACGAGAATGAGATTTGGGTATATATCTAGCAACTAATACCCTAGAGGGGCAATGGTTTTATCTAGTCATGCTGGCATTTGGCGTGGGTGAGTAATTGGTTAAGGGGTCGGTGTCATGAGCTTATATACAATGAGTTGCCTTGATATAGATTGTATGTACAACAATTCTATAAAATGATTATGATTGATTTTCTTCTTGTGTTCCAATGTGATTTGTTAAACCTATGGACTCACTCAACATTATTGTTGATTCGTTTAGGCATGTGTTTCAGGTAATCCAAGGTGATTGATGGCGGAGCATTGCTGTGGATGTTGTGGGTTGGCTTTTGAAGTATTATGGTCTAAAACAATTTCTATCCTTTTACTGTTGAACAATTTGTCTAATGTTTATGTACTGTACTAAAACTTGTCGGTTTGATGGTTGAGATCCGTGGGGACTAAACACTTTACTCTGGTGTTGTTTTAGTACATTATGGGATGAAATTATGTTTTTGACAATGTGTGAAATCTTATTTATATTTTATGTGTAAACGTCTCATTTTGAGTCGTTCAATATACCTTGTGTGATGATACTTGTGTTTAGCACCCAATTGTGTATTTCCGCTACGCAATGTAAATTTGGGTGTTAAAGATTGGTATCAGAGCTACAAGTTATAAGGAACTAAGTCGATTTTGAAAAATGTCCTAAACTATAACTTTGGTGTCGAAAGTATTTATTTTTCAAAAGCACACAACTTCTCTGCAATGCTCCGTGATAACGCCCAAATCCAACATGTTTTTGGGAGCGTTATCCGTACTTTTGTACATGTATATTGGTTATATCTATGATACTTTTGTGGATATTTGTGCCCAATTGTGTTTACAAGTCTTTGTGTAGCCAATTGCAGGAATGAAGTGTAAAAGAACGCAAATATGGAGATTAGTACGAGTACGAAGAATCCTAGTCAAGTTCAAGACGCGTGTACAAGTTACATGCCTTTGAAGATCAATTTCGGGTGCAAGAACAAGTATTTCCAAGGAGCAAACACTCACTCAGCATGAAGTTGCCACCAGCAGAATCAAAGTTGCCACCAGCAAAACTCATCCGACTTGCCACCAACAGGATTCAAGTTGCCACCCACATTTGTGTTGGCAGAATTTGTGTCTACATTCACGCAAGCTCAAGGGAGAACATACAAGAAGATTCTAGACTTCCTTTGGCTCCAAGCATTTGTCTTTGGCTCCAAGCCAATCATTGAAGTCTATGCCTTAACTTTGCTTATAAATAAGACCCTTGGGGTCATGTAATCATATGCCTTTAAATATCTCTTCACATAATCTCATTAATCTTTCATAACCACCAAAATAACTCTCTCAACCTTGTCCAAACCTCCATTCCCGGATTTGAGCAAGGTGGTGCAAGAAAAATCACTTTTGGAGTCCGAAAAGCAATGTTAACATCACAAAACTCTTAGGGATCATTACCCTAATCATTAGCAACATATTTATACTTTGTAAGACTCTTGATTATGACTTATAAGACTATTATTTCAGAGTTTATTTCATTGTTTGTTATGAGTTGCTAATCTCATTCTACACTTGGTAGGATGATGTTTGTGGTATGAAGTAGTGGTTGTGATTGTGATTTATGTTTATTTCAAAGTCAAGCTTTGCTTTGAACCATTGGTACTTATGTTTCATGTGACAATTGTTATCAAAACTTAATTTGTTGGTAAAGATTTCATAGGTCGAAAGGGTTATTTTCTATCAACAAGTTGATGAGACTTCTTTTGTACATAGTCTCATCGTCCAAAATGGGCTTAAAATGCATAAAATATCATAAAATATGCCAAATATATGCTTGTGTTTGTTCCATGTGTATTTTAGGTTTGTATATTGAGAAAATGGCAAAAGATCATAAGAAACAAGCAAAAACGAACACATAAAACGAAGTCGCACAATGAACCAAGCCATAGAGTTGATTTTCCAAGAAAAACCCTTGAAGAATTGAAGATTGTACAAGAAGGTCCTCCAATATTGAAGAATTTACACCTTAAACCCTTGTTTATTCATAATTACAAGTTTGGTCCTTAAAGTTTGTCAAATTGTAAAAAGGACCCTCCACTTTGAAGAATTGGCAAGAATGGTCCCTCAATTATGAAGACTTGTTATTTTTAGTCCTCCACAAAGTCAACCATACAAGTCAAGACATTGAAGAATGAATAAATGCCAAAACAACCCTTCAAATATCATCAAATGGCAAGAAATACCCCTGAAAATACTTTGTAAAACTTTTTGTGGCAAAAGTGTGAAAAACAAAACTTGTTTATAAAGGGGATTTCGTTTTGGCTGATTAAAAACAAGAAATGAAAGAAGAAATAAAAGTGGAGGCTTAAAGCTGGCCAACATTATACTTGCCTTAGCCAACCCCTTTGTGACACGTGCCCCACTCACCCTCTCAGCCAATCACAACTCTCCAATTTGACAACTCACTTCCCACTCACACCGGTTAATAACTAATCCTAATTAATTATTCAAATTGGGCGCCTAACACGAAGTTTAAAACAAAACTGGATCAAACCTCCACTATTCCATGAAGAACATGATTTCGGTTTTTACTAATCATTGGAGATTAACCCATAATCTTGTCCAGTTTTATGATTAAGGGTCTCCTACTCATAACCCAATCTCTAAACATGATGCCACATCATCCCACATGCCACATGGGACCTCCCCTACTACAAAGTTGAGGAAAATGACAAAGCTGCCAGAAGGATCAACGTGCCACAAAGTTGCTTGCACTTTAAGCTCAATGGGAGCCCTTTTATCAAATTCCATCACTTTACATCTCAATAAAACGCCAAGAAAACATCACATGTACTCAAAATTTCAAAATTCCACAAGGGCAATTCTGGAAGTTCAAGGCTTAGGGTTTCTAGTTTTTCAGCTTATTAGGTCCATGTACACCCTCTATATAAAGGGTTTAGTGCACAACATTACATTTTGCTCTTGGTTTTTCTTTGGTCAACATCTTGTAAATCCTTGTTTCAAGATTAATGAAAAAGTGTTTAAATTGTTTGACGAAATCCAAGTGCCACCTTTATTCTATGCTTGTTATAGTTACATGTTTGTGAATTTGAAGTTTCAAAACCTGTTTTCAAAGCTTGTGCAAGGAATTGCAAAGTTTTCTAAAATATGATAGTTTTCTAAGTTCTTGGTTCAAACCTTTAAAATTTTTGGATTACAAGTGGTCATAGCACCCAGATAAGGAGCTTACCAAGGTGTAGTGAGCTTGTGGTTTGGGGATATTCAAGGAGTCGGAACAAGCTTGAAATAATCAACTTTTATTTTCCATTTTGTTTTTCATATAAACTGCTTGTTCTAACCTTGTTGTTCTTAGCAGCCTATTGGAAGCTTGTGCCTTGTTAAGCTAGGCACATAAGCTCAAAAATTCGTGAGTGTGGATGTACATTCATGAGGTTTAAGCCTTCTTACCAAAAATCTGTTAAAAATACTTGTTTTAAGTGATATGGTATTCTGCTGGTGTTTGATGCATGCAAATGTGTTCTTAGTTCATGATAATGTTGTATTGAGGCTTGTTTGAGTTTGGTATAACCTGATATACACTTTTACTTGTTTAAATCTTGGATTGAAAAGTTTAAGGGGTGTTTGGGTTTACTGGTTTAAGCTTGCAATTTAAATTTAAGTTAGTGTTTAGGGTTGTTTAGTGCTTGTATATGATATTTACTTGGTTGTGTGCTATTTTCTACAAGTTTTGAGCTTTTAAACATCAAATCCTACATTATGCTATATCTTGCTTGTTTTTGCCTAATTTGACCTAAAATCTTGGAAACACCTAGAGTTTATGCATATTTAGGGATAAAACTGTTTAAACAAAGTTTGTGTAACTTGTTTAAGAGATTTGAGGGTTTGAATTTGGGCTTGTGGTCAAGTACATCAGCAAAAGGATTTTCAGTTCATCTTTGTGTTCATCAGTAACATTCATTAGCTTGAATCTCTGTCTAAACCTTGAATCAGTGTATGAAACAAGTTGATTTGTGTTCATTTGAATTTATTATAGCTTGTGTATGCATTTGGTTCAATTTGGTTGGCTTATTCTTGCTTATTCTACTTATTTGTGCAAAACTGCTTATTGTTCAAGTCTGTATCATATCTGGGCAAATATTGAATTAACTGTATTAACTGGCTGGTTGGATTTGTGATTTCTTTGTTGTTATTGACTCCTTATAACCCACTGGTTATAAGGGTTCCTTTGTGTGCTTTGGTTCCAACAAAAATCCATATAAGACAAAAAGTCAATTAAGTCAAGCAGTGGAAACTTTTCCCACGGCTGGACACCCAAAACTAGCCACTACTAGTGCAATTTTTTAAATCAGCTTATCAATAAGCTATAACAGCTTATTTAGACTTGCAACAACTTTGATTTTGTGATCAATCTTCATCAATTGACCCATTTGACTATTCTGGAGCTTTTTAGGGTTTGACTTTTAGGTTTGACTAGAAAACCAATTGACTTGACTTTTTCATATTTGCTTATTTGCTTATTCCAGCTTATTGAGTGGTTCTTTTTGAAAATATTTTGTTTATTTTGCTTAATTAAGTTATTTGAAACCTTTTGCAAAAAGAATCAGCACTTGAAATAGCCTAGAACTCGAAAACGACAATTTTGTCGTTTTGTGTAGAGAGCTTTTGCTTATTTCAGGCTTATTTCTTGGGTTTTTTCAAAATTTCTTTTTACATATCTCTTTAGTATCCCAAAAGAAGCTTGTGTGTCAAATTTGAGCTTATGGCATTAGCTTATGGCTTAATGGGCCAAAAAGGCCATTAAGAATAAGCTGTTGACTAGTAAGCTATGATAAGCTCACTTTCAGCTTTTGGGCCTTTAGACTTTTGTTCTTAAAATCAACTTTTGAGTCAGATAGGTGATTTTGGGCTTATTTGGAGATCATTTTGCTTATTGGGCCAAAAAGCCCATTTAGGTGGACTGTTTTTCATTTTGGTCCATTTGGAGGCCCATTAGGGGTAGTTTGGTCATTTCAAGTTCATTTCTCTTTAAATTAGGTTAAAATAAACTAGTTTGCAACTTTTTAGAATATTTTATAAATTTTGAATTTTTAATATTATTTTATTATTAAAATTAGTTTTTAATATTTTTGCAAGTTTTTCATTTTTCTTGGGTTAAATACATTAAGTTAGGAATTTTAAAACTTTTAGATTAGTTTTCTTGTCGATTAATTAATTTTTAGAATTATTTTAATATTTGTATAGTTTTTAATTATTTTTAAATAGTTATAAGTAATTTTAAAATTTTCAAAAATAGTTTTTAGTTCAATTAAGTTATTTTAGAGGTTTACAAATTGAAAAATCTCATTTTGGGCTTTAATTAGCATTAAAAATTATTATTTACTTAAATAAAAGTTTTGAGTGATTTTCGATTTTTTGTAAACTCTAATTACATTTTAGGATTTATTGCAATTTTCTACGAATTTTTTGGTAAATTTTTAAATTTAGTCACTTTTTACGTTTTACGTGCACGACTTTCGTCTTAGTTTAATTTAGAATCGTAACCGTCATCCTTTTCTCTTTTCTTTTCTCATAATCATAATTATAAACATTTAATCACATCTTAACACAATACACAAGCCTCCTTGAGAACGAACTCACTCATTGGGTCATTTGTGCACGGTTTTCCTAAACCGTCGTACTTACACTAATTACGCTCTTTTTCCTAAAAGACGTATTACTACCACTATCATTTTAGCGCCGCAGCCGGGGAGGCGTCTTGTGTTTTGATTTGAACAATTGTTGTTTTTATATTATCCATAAATATAATTGTGTTAGTAGAACTCAACTAATACATATTATCGGTTTTTCGTTTTTTTGTGAATATTCTTACTATATTGTATACGTAAAACAATAAATTCACAAGTACTCCAAAAGTGTGAAAATACAACCTTGATTCGGGATTTCATCGCTCGATCATTGTATTCGAATCTCAAACAAAGAAAAAAGGCAAAATAGATAATTACTTCCGTGAAGCTTAATTTTGAAAAACACAAACTATAAGGTGGGTATAAGGCGGGTGTTATAAAATACACCCTAAAGAAAATGGCTCTTAAGTGCTTCGCGCCGCCTCGTTTCTCCGCTTGCTTGTGCGTGTTTAGATAAAAAGGGCTAATCGAGGGTTTGCCAACCAAAGTATTATCTACGTATCTATATTTTCTTGGTTTCAATTGATTAAATCCTCTTGAACGTTTTGGTGTTCCACCAACGTTCTAAAGTCATCGAAGGCGTTCACTTCACGTGATCGTTTTCATTCCTTGAGGCTCCTTTAATCGAGAGATTTGATTTAAGGAGAGATTTGTAGATTTTTGTCTACGTAATACATCACAAAATCCAAAAAAGTAAAAACAATCAAAAACACAAAAAAATTGAAGAAGTTAAAAACACCAAAAAGAATCTTCTTTTCTCATCCCACGTTGTACGTGACGTTTATGCTTACTCGTAACCAAGCTAGACGTGCACGTAAACGAAGAAACCGAAAGGAAACCACACCTAACCTTTCTAGTGAAGAATCTCCTATTGACGAACCTATCGTAGAACAAGAAGCAACCATGGCTAATCGTACTATGATGAAGTTACTTCAAGCACCCATCGAGGGTTATAGAGAAGCGATTGTGATTCCCGCCATCCTTGCGGAGAATTTTGAAGTTAAGACGGGTTTGTTGTCGATGATCCAAAATAATAAATTTCGTGGTGATGAAAAGGACAACCCGCACAACCATACCCGCCAATTTAATCCTCTTACCGCCACTTGCAAGTTTAAGGACGTCTCTAACGACTCGATTAAGATGATACTTTTTC
This sequence comes from Glebionis coronaria, assembly GCA_025667525.1. Classification (NCBI taxonomy): domain Eukaryota; kingdom Viridiplantae; phylum Streptophyta; class Magnoliopsida; order Asterales; family Asteraceae; genus Glebionis; species Glebionis coronaria. The sequence continues at coordinate 268,914,174 of CM046874.1, forward strand.
CGTATTCCTTAGCGGGGCCCGCTAAAATTTGGTTAGAGAAAGAGCCACCCAATTCTATATTGACGTGGAAGGATCTCGTTCAAAGTTCGTGAACCAATTTTTCCCGCCCTCTAAGACTACGCATTTGAAAAACGAGATTTCAAAATTTTCACAAGAGTTTAATGAGAGTTTTTCTACGGCTTGGAATCGGTTTAAGGAAATGTTGCATGAGTGTCCTCATCATGGTTTTTCCGACTTGCATCATATTGACACGTTTTACAATGGATTGAACGTTCATGAGAGAGATTATCTTAATGCCGCCGCGAGTGGTAATTTTCTGTGTAAAACGGTCGAGGAAGCGTTGTTGATTATGGAGAATAGGTCTAAGGTCTATAGCCCTCTTAGCACATCGAGTGTTCATAAGACTTCGTCTTCGGCTTCGCCTTCATTATCTCATACCATCGATGCTTGCCAAATCGAGGCAAATTTAAAGAACAAAATCTTTGATAAGCTTAAAGGAATTTTGATTGAATTCAAAGTTGGTGAACAATCTACTCCCGCTACGGCTAAAGCGGTTGAGGTTTCTTGCATGTATTGTGGTGGAGGTCATGATTTCTCCGAGTGCATTACCAACGGTGGTAACACTTCGAGTGCCTACGCGGCCACGGGAACTTATAACCAAAACGGTCAAGTTACCCGCTCTAATCAATTGACTCCACCGGGTTTTTCACCAAATCAAAATGCTAACAACTATCGAAACAATCAAGTTGGTTACAAGAACAATTATAAGGGTAACAACTATGGGAATCAACGGGCTAATAATCAAGTGCAAAACAAGAATCAAAACAATGATTGTCAAAACAACAACAAGAGTTTGCAAAACTTGAAAGATCTTCCAAATGAATTTGTTGAATACGCAAATAGAAATGATGCTAGGTTTGATAATATACAAAGGGAGATCATTAGCCTAAGATCCGAGTTTAAGAATGACTTGAAAAAGGAGTTGAAAAACGAGTTAGCAAATGAGCTTAAGATTCATACCAACAAAATGGAGGGTAATGTGACTAGGTTACAACAAAACCAACAAAAGATGTAACAAGGGCTACATGAGATAACACAAGAGATGGTTAAAGCCGATAAGAGGCAATCTATGTTTGAGGATAAAATTTCATCCATGTTTGAGGCTATAATGTGTAAACCGTCTTCGAGTAGTCTTCCTAGCAACACCATATCAAACCCTAAGGGAGAAATGAAAGTGATTACCACACGAAGTGGTAAGACACTTAAGGAACCGACTCTTCAACCAATTACTCCTACGGTGGAGGAAATTGAGGAAGAATATGAGGTGGTAGTCGAAGAGGAGCATATCCTAATCCCACGATGTACCGCTCAAACCACACCTACAGTTGACCCATTACCATCATTGGAACCCGAGATTCCAAAGGCTATGCCTATGCCTCAACCCACACCACCTTTTCCTTACCCTTCGAGACTTCATAAGGAGAAACAGCAAGAGCGTGATAATTACCAATTCGAGTTTTTATGAAAATGTTTCGTGATTTGCATTTCAATATAAGTCTTGCCGACGCTTTGGTCATGATGCCTCGATTTGCCGCTAACTTTAAGAGTATGTTAAACAACAAGGAGAAATTGCAACAATTGTGTAGTTGTTCATCAATTTATCTTAACCGCATACCTCAAAAAGTCGATGATCCCGGTAAATTCTTGATTCCATGTTCAATTCAAGATATGGAAGAATGCTACGCCTTGGCCGATCTTGGTGCTAGAATTAACTTGATGCCACTTGCAATCTTCAAGTCGCTCAATCTTACTAATCTTAGTCCTTCACTAATGTCTATCGAATTGGCCGATCATTCCACTATTCCCGCATGTGGATTGGCTGAAGACGTTTTTATGAAAGTGCAGAAGTTCTATTATTCGGTAGACTTTATCGTTGTCGATATTCCCACAGATCCTCAAGTTCCTCTTATTTTAGGTCGTTCGTTTTTGGATACGTCAATGGCGTTGATTGATGTGCATGCTAGAAAAATCACCTTACGTTTCAACGACGAGGAACTTGTTATAAACGCGACACAAAACTCTCAAATTTCTCATGTTTATTCCGTCGCGACTATAAACCTCGTTGATATGATCGACGTCGTTTGCGAGGAATTTTCACAAGAACTTTTAGGTTTTGGTAACGATGAAAATAGTGGCAATCCCACTATGCTCGATCCTATTCTTGATAATTCGACGCCATCGTTCACACCATTTGAAGGTGGTGGTTTTACGTTGGAAGAATGTGATGTTCCTCGAACTTGTAAGAAGACCTCGACAACGTTGAGGACTTCTCGATTATCAAGGATTTTCTTAACGATTTCCCATTTCCTCCGCCCGAGGAGGTTATGAGTATCGAGCCCAAATCTTCAATTTAGGAACCACCAATCCTAGAGTTGAAAGATTTACCTCCTCATCTTGAATGCGTATTCTTAGAAGGAGATGATAAGTTGCCGGTGATTATTGCGAAATATCTTTCGAATGATGAAAAAACCGCACTTATCGATGTTCTAAAGGACCACAAAGGGGAAATTGCGTGGAAATTATCCGACATTAAGGGGATCGATCCTAAATTTTTTGCCCACAAAATCGTAATGGATGAGGACTACAAACCCGCAATTCAATGCCAAAGGAGGGTGAACCCCAAAATTCACGACGTCATCAAAAAGGAGGTCCATAAACTCCTTGACGCGGGAATGATTTACCCTATTTCCGATAGCCCTTGGGTGAGTCCTATTCATTGTGTCCCTAAGAAGGGAGGAATAACTGTTGTGCCAAATGATGCCAACGAGTTAATTCCAACTCGACTCGTGACCGGTTGGAGGGTGTGTATCGACTATCTAAGTTGAATGACGCCACTCGTGTAAAACCCGCATGCTTTTACCATGAATAGTACACTTAAGATCGTACGTACTAGATTTAAACTTTCCTAATATAGCATGATTACGATTACGTGTTAGGATTTTACGTATTACGTACGTGTTAGAACACGATAAGTATTTACTACGCACGAGCACGTAATAATTATTGGACAATAATTAATCACGAACATGCGATCATGAAATCATGAACGTAATTAAAACACGAACTATTATTAATTATGTATATATAATTATTACGAGCGTAATTAAATATATTAGATCACGATATTTACGTAACGAGAACACTTAAAACGCGAACACAAATAATCACGAACGTATAACTTAACACACGAGAACACACCAATGTTTTAGACACGGAAAACATTCGGGTTACCCCTTATGGGCCCCATTACCACGAAATTAGGAGGGGGGATGGGCTTAGCCCATCAATTTTTCACTAAAAAGGAAAAGGGATATTTTTCACTACTCATTTTCATTCACAGAAGATTTTTAGAAAAACCCTAAAACCCTCTTCCTTGTTCTTCTTTGTGCCACCACCTTAAGAACACCACAAGAGGTGGTTTGTGATCTTGGATCTTGAAGTTTTAGTGATTGATCGTGTTGGTTCTTCGTCCTTTTGATCCACGAATTCGGTAAATCCTTTTTAAACCTTTTCTTTTGATTTAATATTTTTATAAATCAAGAACATGTGATGTTTTTACAAAAACCTAATAATTAAACATGGATCTAACATGATTTGGTGTTAAATAAAATCAAAAGGTGTTTTAAGGGGTGTTTGTTTTTGGCCACAGGCTGCACCGAACCCGAAGGGGTCTCGGTTTAGCCAAGCCGACCACCACCAAGACCATACGGTCTTGGTTGGTGCGTGTGGGTCCCACGGCAGCAGTAAAACATGGGGTACCTCGAGTTGGTTCAGGGTACGGTGTCGATTTCATGTCCAGTTCATGCTTTTTAGTCTAGATCCGGTTCATGGTGTATGTTAGTTTTTTTATGTTTACGATCTTATGTTAAAATTAAATTAAATTTAATAACATGACTTAGGTTATTTAATTATTAATGATCATGAAATTATTTTAACCTAAGTATTTATATATTTAAGACTTATAATAAATTAATTATTTTAAAACCATGGATGTAATTAATTAATTAACATGACTTAGGTTATATTATTAATATATAATAATACATATTTTAACCTAAGTATTTAACTTATTTAATTATAAACATGTTATACTTTAATTAAATATTTTAACCTATAGTTTAATTTAATTACATGAAATAATTATTAAACTATACATTATATCATATGACTTAAAAAATAATCATGAAAACACTTAGGCCTATATACTTAGCTTATTTAACCATCTTATTTCTAATTATGGAAACCTTCTATTTTTAGAAACTTATTTATTTCAAGCATCTAATCTATTTATGGAAACATATTTAGTTAAGGCAGCTAATCTATTTATAGAAACTTTCTATTTTTAGAAACTTATCTATTTTAAGCAGTAAATCTATTTTTGGAAACTTTCTATTTTTGGAAACTTTCTATTTTTGGAAAGTTTCTATTTTTGGAAACTTTCTATTTTAGGAAACCTGCTATTTTTGAAAAGTTACTTATTATTACACAGTAAGTATAATAACACATGAAATACCAGAAATACTTAATCAGATTAAACAAAATATAAGATAAAACACAGTTTAAGGCTTTTAAACAGTAAAACATGGTAAGAACACATAAAATAAGCTAAGACATGACATAAAACCAGCTATGTATTTAGTAAGCAGATACTTATTCATGTACGTATTTATGTAGCACTAGTGATTCGGAAGTAGGATTCCTCGCAGTTCGTCTTTCTCGTTCACTAGACATAAGGTACGGATTCCCGTCCTTTCAGTATGGACATTCTTTCCTTATTAGGATTCCCCGTATGCAGCCAACTGTTTTCCCGTAGTATCAGTTATGTGTTTGATTGCTTATGTTTAATTAAGATTACCTATAGCCATATACATGCATGACCAGTTTCACCTAGTTATGGAGGTACCATAACCATAACATTAGAGGCACTGATGTTATGACTTCACCACGGCGGAGTGATTGCTCGTGGCATCCCTTCAGCTTTTGGCCATTTATTTATATTTATCATGTGGGGCGTATGGGTGCATCCTAGTTACATGTTTTTATTCAGGATTTCATGGTGAATGTGGTGTGTGCCTTGCATCCTTCACAAGGAGCTGATCCCTCCTACCCAAAAACCAGTATATTAAATTAGAGGCAGCCCCTCTAATTTGCATGATGAGGTCACCCCTCCAAGTATTCATGCATGGTGGATTTTCATGACCTATATTGGCTAATGGTAAAATATGTTAAACAGTTTTCATAAGATAAACATAAGGCTTTTCAAACTATAAAACCAGTTTTATGAACATGTTCCAGGTTTTCCAGGACTTATACATTTCCGCTGCTATTAAGTCTTTATTATGCTTAGTCATTCATACTATGTCTATATCCGTGCACTAAGCGTTTTGCTCAGCCGTTACTTTCCTTTCCATGTCCCAAAACGGCAGGTACCCTAGGAAAGATTCGAGCATTCGGAGGATGTGCATAGGATGGAAGCTGCTAGAGACTTCTTTTCCTTTTGCCTTCATATATTTATGCTTGTGTAGTCTTTCATTCATTTCTTTTGCTTTATTATGTTTTGGGCTTATGTTTGGGAACCGATGTTTGATTCCGGTCATCCCTATGGTCATGTAATGTTTTATACATTTATCCTTGTATGCTTTGATGACACGCCATAATTACGCGTGACATTCCATTATCAAAATGGGGTGTTACAATTATGGTATCAGAGCCAAGGCTTCGACCTGTTGGCTCTAAAACTCGACCTGTGACTAGTGGGTAGTCACCAGGAGCTTCCTAAGCCAACGCTTATCATTCTACGTATTGACGTTTTCAGCGCATTGTTGTTTTAACCATGATGTTTTCAGCACCCTGAGGTTTTAACCTTGATGTTTTCATCGATATTGTTTTACTAATATGGATGGACAACCGTCATTCATATTTAGTTATGTGTCATTGTTTCATGCATAATGTTCCTCGTGAACTGTGGCTATGTGGACTGAACCCCAGTAGTTCATAATTAGTCACATAAATTTTTTTTCTGATAAGTTTTGACATATGAGTTTCATTTATTTATGTTTCATGTATCATTGTTGCAGGGATTATGACTAAATAATGGTTGGTACATGACTGGCCCTATTTAGTCGCATGTGCTTTTATCGAAACTTTTAATTTTGGGACCGACCCATAGGCGTCCCCTCGCCATGTCTTTTGTTTTGGGACCAACCCATAGGCGTCCCCTCGCACATATAAAAGGTTTTTATAAACTACATTACGCATTCATGCACTGTTTTTCATGCCTAAAATTTTTCTCATGATTTAAATTGGCATAATTTTTTTTTCATGTCCCCTCATAAGTTATTATGTTTTTATGTCAAGTATGTTTTCATACTGTCATGGTTAACTTCAGTTTCATGCTGATTATGTTATACACTTCTTCATGATAGATGGTTTCATGTTTCTTCATGATAATTCCGTCTTCATGTTGATTATGTCTTACACCTCTTTTGTTATTTACGCTGTCCTGCAAGACATTGTTAGATTTCATTGAATCCTGCTTTCATGATAGTCATGGTTTGTTTTCATTGATCATGTTGTCAGGCGAATCATCGTTGAATTTTGTGTAACCACACTTTAACGTTTCCGTTATAACCAGAATGATGTCTATGCTAATACTGCCAGGTTATCATGATGGTTTTCCTAACCATTTAACCGGTATACTTTCCTTAAATCATGACAAATGATTGACCCCATACCGATCATTTCATGTGCATTCAACGTGTACTCCATGTACCGTGTTCCACATGTATTACACGTACCTAAATCCATGTGTATTTCACTTGCAATACTGCACGAGTATTTGCTATTCGATTCTGAACCATCTCAGGCATATGTCCACTTGCTAATACTCTACAAATTGCTGATGCCGCTCATAACTTGGAGATGCTACTAAAGGTTGGTGCTGCTGACGTTCGGAGACGCTACGAGATGCGGATGCTGTTCACAACCTGGAGATCCTACAAGACGAAGACAAAGGCGTCGGAGCAAAGCAATTGGACGAGAAGATGCTTCGCCATCAGATGATTCCCATCAATCATTGTCCCTAATTCTTAGTTACATGTCACACGTCATTCGGCTGTCATTTCAGCCATAGGAGTGCAAACCGGTACCAGCTGGCCACTCAGCTGAATAGTTACATGAATCACGGTCATGAGAATGACCATCATGGAACTGACAGACAGGACGATAGTAACCACTACTATGACAGCAACTATCCTAGAAATCGCAACCGAAACTCTGGCCACGGACGTGATCAGAAATACAAAGATTAGTAGTCCAACCGATCCGCCAATTCTGGCATAATAACCTTATATTGTGGTTATATTTGTTTCACATCTCGAGATACATGTCAAGACATCAGTCAAGACACATGTCTCACGTATACTTTCTGAAGACACATGTCAAGACATCAGTCAAGACACATGTCTCACGTATGCCTCCTGAAGACACATGTCAAGACACCAGTCAAGACATATGTCATTCTTATAGTTCTAAGAAACGAGTCAAGACACATGAATCACGTCCAACTATGGAACATTTCTAAGAAATTCAGGGTACCCTCCAAGGGTATATCTATTTTGTTGTGCCATGTATTAATCAGGCCACAAGAATTTCTATACCATTATCAGCGCATCAGTGAGAACTGTCACGTTGCTAATGTCACTTTCATTTCTTTCACCATGGTTCATATATTCATAACCATGAAGGACACCTTTCGTATTCCCACGTATACGAAGGTTTTCCTTCAGCTTAGTGATGAGATCCAAGCTGCTAACGCATTTCCTCGGACAGACACGAGATGAATTTTATCCTAATTATGAACTATGAACAGCACACCATTCTACGATTCATAATTATGTACAGTAATGTTCAGGCTCCTGAATACATTCAGCTTGATTTTCCCTCGAGAAAATATGTACAAATTATCTATGCTTACAAGCATGTGCGTTGTTAGCCATGGTCGCTAAAATTTTCTAGCTGTCAGTAAGACACGACCACTTAAGTCTTTTACGCATAGCCAGTTGATTATTCCAAAATCTTCCCATACATTCCAGAAGAACTTGTAAGGAGAAGGACGGTACCATGAGATTATGTGTCGACTACCGTTGACATAAACAAATCACCATTCATGACCGTTATTCTCCTCCACATATTGACAACCTGTCTAATCAACCGTATGGTGTTAATCACTTTTCCAAGATCAAACTCATGATCATGCTGCCAACAGTGACGAATGAAACAGCAGGACATGTCCATGACTGCTATTCGTACACGACTCGGTCATGCTAGATTTATGATTTTGAATTAGTCTCATCAATGCTCCAACGAAACTATAAGAATGAGTTTCCATGAACTCATAGCAAATTCATCAGTGTTTTCATTGAGGATAACCTGATTTCCTTTAAGCCTAGAAGAAGAACATGAAGACCATATCTGCACTATGTTGTAAATTCTATGACAAGAGAAATTTTACCCTGGAAATTTTTCCAATATCAATTCTGTTTGATCACAGTGACACGCTGAATCACATGGGTTTCTACGGTTAATCTTACCATGACTCAGCTTATGCGTAAAGGAGAGAACCCTACACTACATTAGGTGTTCTAGAAAATCCTACGCTAGGAGAAGTCTAGATTCAGAGACTCAGAGTTTCGCAAACTCCTATGTATCAAGTTCTACGAAGCAAGATATAGTTACGTTCATATCTAGGTACCTGACATACCAACAGGTTAAGATAGGACACCAACAAACTGGGATGTTTTCATCATCTGAAATTGTGAATTGAAATGGGACAAGATATCCACGGATTTTGGTTACCAGATTAACGCAAACTCAGAAGAAGCATGATGCTATCTGGGTTATTGCAAACAATTTGATAAAGTCTGCAGAATCCTTACATCCGCAAGGATTTCAGAACCAACAGATTGATCGGACATGTTCCAGCCAAGGCTCATCCGATCACTTGGCAATTCCTCAGTTATCAGGTTAGACAAATATTCATAATTATGCTCCTTATTTACTTCGCGTCCTTGTTCTAATTCCACGCCTTGCTTTCGCGCTCGCGTTCATGACACTATTCACGTTCATGATCGTATTTTGGTTTACGATTTTACGTTCATTTCTTTTCTCATTATGGGTAGTTTGCAAGAACTTGAGAGACCAGACCCAAGTTTAGTATAACTCCCTATCCTCAGATAGACGTTTCTCGTCATAATCTATGTCTCACCTTCTAGCGTTTGTCGTTACCGCCATTATATTCTATGATCACGATATGTTTCACATGTCATGTTCATTCCACGTTCCTCATATCATGATCAAGATATGTTAAACGTATCAGGGATCACGATATGTTTACTCATACTACACTCTCCATATCTCCACGTAGCACGTTCAAAATTTTTCACGTATCACGTTCAAAATTTTTCACGTACTACGTTTCTATATGTCTCGCGCATCGTTGCTAGTTATCGGTTAAGTTGGATCGTTTTGCACCATAATGTTTCGGTTACTCTTACACGTTAATTCTTATTCCTCGATCGAATTTAGGGGATCTACCTTACGTTGATAACCAAGAACTTCTTCGTATTCCAAGTCAAGGTCAGGAGGACCAAGACTTATCATTCGTGTCAAGATCTTATAAGGAACCGTTTCAAGAGGGAAGCCACTTGGAAACGGACAAGTTCATCCGGACTTCTTATCCGTTTTCTCTTATCAATTAGATATGTCCTTTCAGCCACGTCACGTTCCATGTCCTTTTAAGACATGTCACATTCCGCGTTCTTACTACCAGGTCACCTGCACGATAATTTATCTTACATACCCTCTCAGTTTGATTCGGGTATGTTTCTCTTTCAGTTACATTATCTATAATTCGGGGACGAATTATTCTTTTTAGGGGGGAAGAGTTGTAAAACCCGCATGCTTTTACCATGAATAGTACCCTTAAGATCGTACGTACTAGATTTAAACTTTCCTAATATAGCATGATTACGATTACGTGTTAGGATTTTACGTATTACGTACGTGTTAGAACACGATAAGTATTTACTACGCACGAGCACGTAATAATTATTGGACAATAATTAATCACGAACATGCGATCATGAAATCATGAACGTAATTAAAACACGAACTATTATTAATTACGTATATATAATTATTACGAGCGAAATTAAATATATTAGATCACGATATTTACGTAACGAGAACACTTAAAACGCGAACACAAATAATCACGAACGTATAACTTAACACACGAGAACACACCAATGTTTTAGACACGGAAAACATTCGGGTTACCCCTTGTGGGCCCCATTACCACGAAATTAGGAGGGGGGATGGGCTTAGCCCATCAATTTTTCACTAAAAAGGAAAAGGGATAGTTTTCACTACTCATTTTCATTCACAGAAGATTTTTAGAAAAACCCTAAAACCCTCTTCCTTGTTCTTCTTTGTGTCGCCACCTTAAGAACACCACAAGAGGTGGTTTGTGATCTTGGATCTTGAAGTTTTAGTGATTGATCGTGTTGGTTCTTCGTCCTTTTGATCCACGAATTCGGTAAATCCTTTTTAAACCTTTTCTTTTGATTTAATCTTTTTATAAATCAAGAACATGTGATGTTTTTACAAAAACCTAATAATTAAACATGGATCTAACATGATTTGGTGTTAAATAAAATCAAAAGGTGTTTTAAGGGGTGTTTGTTTTTGGCCGCAGGCTGCACCGAACCCGAAGGGGTCTCGGTTTGGCCAAGCCGACCACCACCAAGACCATACGGTCTTGGTTGGTGCGTGTGGGTCCCATGGCAGCAGTAAAACATGGGGTACCCCGAGTTGGTTCGGGGTACGGTGTCGATTTCATGTCCGGTTCATGCTTTTTAGTCTAGATCCGGTTCATGGTGTATGTTAGTTTTTTTATGTTTATGATCTTATGTTAAAATTAAATTAATAAAATGATGTGATTAATTTAATAACATGAATTAGGTTATTTAATTATTAATGATCATGAAATTATTTTAACCTAAGTATTTATATATTTAAGACTTATAATTAATTAATTATTTTAAAACCATGGATATAATGAATTAATTAACATGACTTAGGTTATATTATTAATATATAATAATACATATTTTAACCTAAGTATTTAACTTATTTAATTAAAAACATGTTATACTTTAATTAAATATTTTAACCTATAGTTTAATTTAATTACATGAAATAATTATTAAACTATACATTATATCATATGACTTAGAAAATAATCATGAAAACACTTAGGCTTATATACTTAGCTTATTTAACCAGCTTATTTCTAATTATGGAAACCTTCTATTTTTAGAAACTTATTTATTTCAGGCAGCTAATCTATTTATGGAAACATATTTAATTAAGGCAGCTAATCTATTTATGGAAACTTTCTATTTTTAGAAACTTATCTATTTTAAGAAGTAAATCTATTTTTGGAAACTTTCTATTTTTGGAAACTTTCTGTTTTTGGAAACTTTCTATTTTTGGAAACTTTCTATTTATGGAAACTTTCTATTTTTGGAAACTTTCTATTTCTGGAAACTTTCTATTTTAGGAATCCTACTATTTTTGGAAAGTTACTTATTATTACACAGTAAGTATAATAACACATGAAATACCAGAAATACTTAATCAGATTAAACAGAATGTAAGATAAAACACAGTTTAAGGCTTTTAAACAGTAAAACATGGTAAGAACACATAAAATAAGCTAAGACATGACATAAAACCAGCTATGTATTTAGTAAGCAGATACTTATTCACGTACGTATTTATGTAGCACTAGTGATTCGGAAGTAGGATTCCTCGCAGTTCGTCTTTCTCGTTCACTGGACATAAGGTACGGATTCCCGTCCTTTCAGTATGGACATTCTTTCCTTATTAGGATACCCCGTATGCAGCCAATTGTTTTCCCGTAGTATCAGTTATGTGTTTGATTGCTTATGTTTAATTAACATTACCTATAGCCATATACATGCATGACCAGTTTCACCTAGTTATGGAGGTACCATAACCATAACATTAGAGGCACAGATGTTATGACTTCACCACGGCGGAGTGATTGCTCGTGGCGTCCCTTCAGCTTTTGGCCATTTATTTATATTTATCATGTGGGGCGTATGGGTGCATCCTAGTTACATGTTTTTATTAAGGATTTCATGGTGAATGTGGTGTGTGCCTTGCATCCTTCACAAGGAGCTGATCCCTCCTACCCAAAAACCAGTATATTAAATTAGAGGCAGCCCCTCTAATTTGCATGATAAGGTCACCCCTCCAAGTATTCATGCACGGTGGATTTTCATGACCTATATTAGCTAATTGTAAAATATGTTAAACAGTTTTCATAAGATAAACATAAGGCTTTTCAAACTATAAAACCAGTTTTATGAACATGTTCCAGGTTTTCCAGGACTTATACATTTCCGCTGCTATTAAGTCTTTATTATGCTTAGTCATTCATACTATGTCTATATCCGTGCACTGAGCGTTTTGCTCAGCCGTTACTTTCCTTTCCATGTCCCAAAACGGCAGGTACCCTAGGAAAGATTCGAGCATTCGGAGGACGTGCATAGGATGGAAGATGCTAGAGACTTCTTTTTCTTTTGCCTTCTTATATTTATGCTTGTGTAGTCTTTCATTCATTTCTTTTGCTTTATTATGTTTTGGGCTTATGTTTGGGAACCGATGTTTGATTCCGGTTATCCCTATGGTCATGTAATGTTTTATACATTTATCCTTGTATGCTTTGATGACACGCCATAATTACGCGTGACATTCCATTATCAAAATGGGGTGTTACAACTCAAAAAGACCATTTTCCCTTGCCCTTCATGGACCAAATGTTGAAGCGTCTTGCGGGAAACGATTTCTGTTGCTTTTTAGATGGTTTTTCCGGTTACTTCCTATTGGGTCAGTATTTACTGACCCTGAAGCAACTCTAGGATTTGTGTCACACCCCACCATGGCGGAATATGGGGCGCGACGTATGGATATCATCACAACATGGCGTGTCTATAGAGATAACTAAATGAAATAAGAAATGTCATAAATGGCGACACAAATGTCATGACAATATCTCAACATGCAGGAGTCTATGTAAATAGGTAACAGTACTACCATTTACCCGAGACAAACAAATAACACAAACATATCAAACATATAGGTGCCAACATGCATCACTTATAAAAAAACATAAAGGTAAACTAAGAAGGAAACGGGGATTCTCCTTCTATATGTATTCCTAAGCTTCTCTAATCCTAGCCACTTATGTTCTCATGCTTAACCATAGTATCACCTGAAAGACACACTAAAACACGTCAACATAAAGTTGGTGAGAGTCATAGGTTTAGACTCCAACACAAGACAAGTCATAAGCTGTGAATACCATAAACCAATAAACATATGGACAATGCGCTACAATCATGTACTAACAACTAGCATTCAAGTTAAATCAATCATTAAAATTCCAAGGCATCACGCCTTACCAACAATCACAATTTCCAAGGCATCACGCCTTACCAACAATCATAATTTCCAAGGCATCACGCCTTACCAACAATCACAATTTCCAAGGCATCACGCCTTACCAACAATCACAATTTCCAAGGCATCACGCCTTACCAATAATCATAATTTCCAAGGCATCACGCCTTACCAACAATCACAATTTCCAAGGCATCACGCCTTATCATTAACCATAGGTCCCATAGGCGCCCATACACCTATGTACCTTTCCAATCCAGATCACACACAAACAAGAATCACATAGCAATTAATACACACAAGTCCATCTCAAACCTTAAACATTCACAGAATTAATTTAGAAAATAATTCAACACAGTGTCTCTTCCATCCCATCTGGAAGTCAAAATCAATAGTAAACATGAGACTATGAAACTCACCTGATAGCTCCTTCACGAGTCCTTGCACTAGCAACAAGCTAACAAACCAAAACACGCAATCAATACACGAACCAATCACTAAGATGGCTCATTAACCTATGATGGACATCTAGCCTATTCCCACATATTTACCTCATTGATAAGCTCTAATCACCCCATTACCCTTCCTTAACAAGTCCTTAACTTGGTTAATTTTAATAACTAACTCGTTCATATTTTACCCAAAACAGTCCCAGTTTTTAGGTCTCAAAACATTAAGTAAAACATCCACTTAAACATACCCATGGTTTCTGTAAAAGGAATATTCGTACCCTTACATATGTTGGCTAACACCTCCCACTTGCCCTAACCATAAAGCTACTGTTAAGGCCCCTATATATATATATCTACTTTTGTCATTCCAGATTTCCTGATTTTAAACGTACTAAAAGTTTGTTACCATTAAGGGGTCTTACCCTAAACCACAACCTTAGACCAAGTGCAGATACTTACTACAATATATAAACCATCTCTCACGTTCGTGAGAAGATCCCAATGCAACCCTAAGTACCCCAAACAACCCAAAACTTAAAAAGAAAACAGGCTGAATTCAAAACTGTTTTGACCTTCGACTGTTGTAACCTATTTTTGACCCACTTCCCGACCTCCAATTTAGTTCTCGTTTCTTGCATTGGAAAACCACTTCAAATATCTTTCCAGGGGTACTTAGATCGCATCTTTAATATTTCTAGAACTCCCGATATGATCAAAACAATTGATCCAAAATTCTGCCCAGTTTTTAAAAACGGGTTTAACAAAATCAACCTCATTAATTAACCCTAATCCCTCTAATTACAAGCCCTAATTTATTTAATCATTATAATATGATAAATATACTGTTTTTTATTAAACCCTAACCTAAATGCATCATAATATGATTAAGACATCATTAAAATAATTAAATTGAAAAGGGTTAAGAAGGTTTTACCTTTGAATTAATAGAAGATGAAGAAAACCTAATTTTTGAAGAACCCTAATTGGCCACCATTGATGAATTTCGGCTAGACGATGTTATGGAGGTTAAAAACCTGATTATTATAGTTATGAGTTGGGCTTGGTTAAGTCCTAAAGGCCCCCTAATCCCATTACAAGTCCATTGGGCCTGTTTTGTGCTTTTCCCTTCTTTCTTTCTTCTTTGGTGCGTCTAAACCGACCCAAACACCCCTAAATTCGTTTTTTTTTATTATTTAATATTATGTTATTAATATTACTTTAATTTTCCTTAATTTATTTCAGCTCCTAAAGCTTCCAAAACCACAAAACCGTAAAACTAGTAAAATTTACGCGTTTTACCGTAAAAGACGTAAAATATACACTTTTATAAAAACTCTCAAATTTTGAAATAAACTTTATAACTAAGTCCTAAATGAGTTAAACCATCCCGAAAAAAATCCATATGACTAATTATCTCATCCGAGACCTCCAAATGCTAAACCGTAAATCGTAAAAATACGATTTTCTATAATACATATACGTATACGTAAAACCACTAAATAACACCATCTCACTTCATAGTCACTACCATGTGAACTCATGAACATGAGATCATCACACATCGTTTCACTCACAAGGTACCCCGTACCGAAAACGATATCCAAACCACAATCTATACACACCAATAAGCACATAAACACGTAAAGACACGCAACTAGCACAAAATAAAACTAAGTGACGAACCTCAAAACCAGGGTTGTCACATCACTCCCTCCTAATAGAAATCTCGTCCCGAGATTTACTCCTTAGGATCAAACACACAGACAACAAATCACACGAGGATACTTGTTCTAAAAGAACTCCTCTCATTTCCACGTGAACTTTAGTTCAAGTTTCAAAATACCACATATACAAACCAAAAATAAATAAACTCATTGCCAAACTCTTGATCTCACAGTCAATAAATCTCACCGATGATTCTTTGATATAAACGAAGACTCTTATTAATACAAGTCCCGAATAACCGTACATGCAAAATGCATTCTCAAACAACCTTTACCAATCTTAATACATGAAATGTATCATGTATACAACTCATTTCCCCCGGGTAATTCTATGCTCATAAGCTAATGGTCTGATCTTTCCAAAGATCATAAATGGTCCTACAAAACTCTACATCAACTCTTCCATTTTACCAAAACGTACCACCCGTTACTGTGGGTGAAACTTCCCTACATAACTTTGTCACTAAATCTAGTGGTTTCTTCCTTTTCTACATACCATACATCACGATGTGATGCTTCCCATCGTTTCTTCCCTTGCCATAATCCCTCATAAGGCATTCCATACATATCGGGCTAACTTTTGCGCAAAACCCTCTATTCCATCACATCCGTACGCAATCCTTCCAACTTCTCAACTACGTGACTTCTCATTCCTCTTGAAATGTGAGATGAATTAGTCTGTCTATCGACTATTACCCAAATCTCGTCGTACTTATTCCTCCACCGCATTATGTATCCCTTCCACCAACTTCGTCCTTACATCGCCCCTTTCTAAGCTACTCCTATCTATGTAGGAAGTATAGTCTACGTCCCTTTTCTCCACATGATTGTCCAAGCCACGCAACATACATGTTGGCGCGTTTACTGCTTTAGACAACCCAACTCGCGCAACCTACATCCTTCATCCAAACCACCCTAATACGTCATCCCTTTAGTTCAAGTTCGTCTCATCTTCACTTCATTCTTCTTATTCCATGTTTTATCAATCATGCTTGCCTTTCCCAGATGGTACTTGGCCTTGCAATTTTCTTTCATCACTTAACTTCACCCATCACCTTTGCCAAATGTTCAATCAAGATGACTGAATATGTGTTGGAGACGTTCATGATCCGTATAGATCATTCTCCACGTCTCGTACACCAAATGCCTCTAGCATTCTAGGCAGATATAACAGTCCAGCTCCACTAACTAAGTCTATCCAGTTCTTCCAAATCTTCAGTTCTTGCAACGTATAAGCAATCACCTTTCTTTGTCGTTCTCGTACACATCTAAATCCTTGCTCCACGTATCGTCATGCTTCGCGAATTCATCCAGTCCTTCCGATAATGCCAAAATCGGCTCATTATCCCATCCACCTCTTCAGCCTCCAAAATGCTTCCTCATCCTTCTTCACTTCGCCCCTCGCTGGTTCCATGATATGCCATCATGTCTAACTACTCATCATGGTAGACTTAATACTAAAACTCACACTTGAAAATCTCACGTATAATTCTTCTCCAAAACCAACACATACTTCGCCTCACTCTCCTTCTTAGATTTGAGTAGATCAAGATGTCGTCGATGCTCCCGATGACATCTCGTTTATACACGTTCATGCACACTTGGTTCATTGACACCATAAAAACCGCTAGAGCTTTGGCGAAGCCAAATGCATAACCGTAAACCCAAAGCGTTCATACAACATCCTTAGCAATCTCAACTATGTCCTCCTTGCACCCTTTCTTAGAAGCAATACGAATAAATTTCTACCTCGTTCTACTCGCGAAAAATCTACACGTGTTCTATAAGACCAATACTCCCTCTTATTAGACCACTCAACCGCTTCCACATCACATTTACTACCAGGCAACTCAACCTTTATCCTGAATCCCTTGAAATTTCCAACCACTCTATATGGCGCGTTACTTGTACCAATATCCATACGTTATACAAATCTCTATTCCTCTCCCTGGTACTCCAAAGAGACCATATATTCTCATTTGTTCGTCTACGAACTTCTTCCCTTCCCGTTAAGGGCATTCTGACCGTTCTCTCATGGCCACCTACTTAATCGTGTAGGCACGACCAAGTCTTTCGTATGACTACCTCAACGCTCCCAAACAATACAAAACCAAAACTACATCCTGAGTCCACCAGATACGATCGACGAATCAAACCCACGGACAACTAACGACATTTCACGTGCACCAATTAAAACAAATCAAAAACCACGAGACTCCAAAGAAAACTCAAACCCAAAACATGTATCAATTCAAAACGACCCATGACAACGAAGAAAAATAATCCAAGAAAACACCCAATGGCAACCAAAACATATTACGCCCCGCGGCATATTATTTAAACTGTGCAAAAGATCGACTTTTCCAAAAGAATATATATCTTTTTTCTTTTTATTATTACCTCTCACATCTTTGTGACTCAAACCATCTACAAACAACCCTCTTGACGAACTCCAAACTCAACTCAAAGACTAGGCATCCCGTGCATCCCAAATCATAAAAATAAACTACTATTTAAAACTCAACCTTGGACCCGACACTTGTACAACAATTCCGACCAGTCCACTGACCTCCCATGACTATACATTCTGAATATTTGAAAAGTACGTTCCGAGTACATAATTTTTTGCCTTTTGAATCACTCAAAAAGCTCTAGAAACGAACAAGTTATGACCAAAACAGTTTTATGCTAGTTGTTTTAAAAAATAAATAATAGACTTAGTGATCAATGCAATCCTTTTAAATGAAAGATATAATTGTATGTGAAATATTCATAAACTCCATTTAACCTTGTATTTATAATTATAAATGACGTGGATCGGTTAAACCCAACTATATAACCTATGTAAGTAGAAAGAAATTTTACTTCGCTTTATTTTAAAGAAAGTCTTTTAGAATTTGAAATAATTAAGCGTTGATTAAAAAGAAACTTATGTTACATCTTCTTTCAAACATGACTCCAACACCTTACCCTTATTTTACCGAATACCACCAACTATCTAACTCTATAGTAGATTTCCAAGTCCCCCTTTTTTTTCCATACACCAATCAAAAGAAATGTAAGACTCAGCCTAAAAGATTTCATTATCCCAAAAGAAATCTCAATTTATTTCAACAGACTTAAAACCAAGAACACCATTTTAAAACGTACACGTGAAATACGAAATCAAAGAATACGCTACAAGACACAGTTCAAAAGATTCAAAACGTCGTTGAAACTCCATCAAACTCCAGCACCATAAAACACAAACAAACACAAGGTACGTTCAAGTTATAATAACTAGTGAACGACCATAAATCATAACATAACATCTATCAGTATATATACATCCGCATATGTATACCTATTGAATCCCCCAAACATACTCGTTATCATACACGTAAGTCAATCAATCGCTTTATACGCTCGTTTTTCCATACGAGTAATCACCATCTCACCGTACCACAACAAGGCATAATGCCCACCTCCAAAACCAAACCATATCGTGTGACCCCAAAATCACACAACGCAACTATAACCCAAAACATATAACACAAAAAGAACAGTAGCCATATCATAGGCAGCCGTTACATAAACCCATATATATACGTATACCCAAATTCTACATCTCATCATATACAAGCATGTATTAACCCTCTTTCATGCAATCATACTTGAGAACCCATTGAAGTTGTGGTACTTGTATAACTATGTTGGCCACCATACTTATACAATTACTCTTCCCCCAATGCACTCCCTCCTGTGATGACACTTATAAGAATCAATACAACATATAACACATAAATCTATCTACTCACATAAGCTCATAACCACATAACCAATAAGGTCCAAAACTCCATCTATAAAAATAACACAATAAACTCTTGGAATACAGAAATCCATAGTCTAGCTAAAACAACCTAGACTAAATCCAAAACGAAAACATAATCAGTTATAAGTCATGTTGCCCGTAAGAGTAGAAACAGCTTAAAACCCTTCCTATCCACCTACTCCTAGTAACTCGAACCACCACACGATTCTTAGGGAACATGACTTAAACATCAAAAGAAAAATAACATACCTCAGGTATGTAAGATAACTCGATATAAGATAGAAACTACCTTGTACTAAATTATGTACTATAACGTACAATTTAAGCAAAATACAACAGTGACTAGCGTGGACGATTATGGTTCAACCCGCACTAGTCACAAACCCGAAAATAAAATAACATGTGACTAAGTATGAACATACTACGGTTCAATTCATACTAGTCAAAACATTGCAATAAATAACATCCAAACACATCAATTATTATAAAATGCACACATACTCCTATGACGCCTATATGCAGGGACCCTTAAGCTATAGACTAGGCTACGCGACTAGGCAACCTAAATCTCTATAACCATTGGCTCTGATACCATTCTATCACACCCCACCATGGCGGAATATGGGGCGCGACGTATGGATATCATCACAACATGGCGTGTCTATAGAGATAACTAAATGAAATAAGAAATGTCATAAATGGCGACACAAATGTCATGACAATATCTCAACATGCAGGAGTCTAGGTAAATAGGTAACAGTACTACCATTTACCCGAGACAAACAAATAACACAAACATATCAAACATATAGGTGCCAACATGCATCACTTATAAAAAAACATAAAGGTAAACTAAGAAGGAAACGGGGATTCTCCTTCTATATGCATTCCTAAGCTTCTCCAATCCTAGCCACTTATGTTCTCATGCTTAACCATAGTATCACCTGAAAGAGACACTAAAACACGTCAACATAAAGTTGGTGAGAGTCATAGGTTTAGACTCCAACACAAGACAAGTCATAAGCTGTGAATACCATAAACCAATAAACATATGGACAATGCGCTACAATCATGTACTAACAACTAGCATTCAAGTTAAATCAATCATTACAATTCCAAGGCATCACGCCTTACCAACAATCACAATTTCCAAGGCATCACGCCTTACCAACAATCACAATTTCCAAGGCATTAGGCCTTACCAACAATCACAATTTCCAAGGCATCACACCTTACCAACAATCACAATTTCCAAGGCATCACGCCTTACCAACAATCACAATTTCCAAGGCATCACGCCTTATCATTAACCATAGGTCCCATAGGCGCCCATACACCTATGTACCTTTCCAATCCAGATCACACACAAACAAGAATCACATAGCAGTTAATCACATAAATGTACACACAAGTCCATCTCAAACCTTAAACATTCACAACATTAATTTAGAAAATAATTCAACACAGTGTCTCTTCCATCCCATCTGGAAGTCAAAATCAATAGTAAACATGGGACTATGAAACTCACTTGATAGCTCCTTCACGAGTCCTTGCACTAGCAACAAGCAAACAAACCAAAACACGCAATCAATACACGAACCAATCACTAAGATGGCTCATTAACCTATGATGGACATCTAGCCTATTCCCACATATTTACGTCATTTATAAGCTCTAATCACCCCATTACCCTTCCTTAACAAGTCCTTAACTTGGTTAAGTTTAATAACTAACCCGTTCATATTTTACCCAAAACAGTCCCAGTTTTTAGGTCTCAAAACTTTAAGTCACACATCCACTTAAACATACCCATGGTTTCTGTAAAAGGAATATTCATATCCTTACATATGTTGTCTAACACCTCCCACTTGCTCTAACCTTAAAGCTACTGTTAAGGCCCCGATATACATATATCTACTTTTGTCATTCCAGATTTCCTGATTTTAAACGTACTAAAAGTTTGTTACCATTAAGGGGTCTTACCCTAAACCACAACCTTAGCCCAAGTGCAGATACTTACTACAATATATAAACCATCTCTCACGTTCGTGAGAAGATCCCAATGCAACCCTAAGTACCCCAAACAACCCAAAACTTAAAAAGAAAACAGGCTGAATTCAAAACTGTTTTGACCTACGACTGTTGTAACCTGTTTTTGACCCACTTCCCGACCTCCAATTTAGTTCTCAATTCTTGCATTGGAAAACCACTTCAAATATCTTTCTAGGGGTACTTAGATCGCATCTTGAATATTCCTAGAACTCCCGATATGATCAAAACTATTGACTCAAAATTCTGCCCAGTTTTTAAAAACGGGTTTAACAAAATCAACCTCATTAGTTAACCCTAACCCCTCTAATTACAAGACCTAATTTATTTAATCATTATAATATGATTAATATACTGTTTTTAATTAAACCCTAACCTAAATCCATCATAATATGATTAAGACATCATTAAAATAATTAAATTGAAAAGGGTTAAGAAGGTTTTACCTTTGAATTAATAGAAGATGAAGAAAACCTAATTTTTGAAGAACCCTAATTGGCCACCATTGATGAATTTCGGCTAGAAGATGTTATGGAGGTTAAAAACCTGATTATTATAGTTATGAGTTGGGTTTGGTTAAGTCCTAAAGGCCCCCTAATCCCATTACAAGTCCATTGGGCCTGTTTTGGGCTTTTCCCTTCTTTCTTTCTTCTTTGGTGCGTCTAAACCGACCAAAACACCCCTAAATTCGTTTTTTTTAATTTTTATTATTTAATATTATGTTATTAATATTACTTTAATTTTCCTTAATTTATTTCAGCTCCTAAAGCTTCCAAAACCACAAAACCGTAAAACTAGTCAAATTTACGCGTTTTACCGTAAAAGACGTAAAATATACACTTTTATAAAAACTCTCAGATTTTGAAATAAACTTTATAAATAAGTCCTAAATGACTTAAAACCATCCGAAAAATATCCATATGACTAATTACCTCATCCGAGACCTCCAAATGCTAAACCGTAAATCGTAAAAATACGATTTTCTATAATACATATACGTATACGTAAAACCACTAAATAACACCATCTCACTTCATAGTCACTACCATGTGAACTCATGAACATGAAATCATCACACATCGTTTCACTCACAAGGTACCCCGTACCGAAAACGATATCCAAACCACAATCTATACACACCAATAAGCACATAAACACGTAAAGACACGCAACTAGCACAAAATAAAACTAAGTGACGAACCTCAAAACCAGGGTTGTCACAATTTGAATATAAAATCCCCCTAAGTGTTTCATGCTCAGCAGTAAGGCCAGTCTGCTGATGGATGACCAGAAGAAAAAATTTCCTACTGAATAATTTCAAGCTGAAGAAAGTTCAGCACTCCCCTTCTAGTGAACTTAGAAGACAAAGGAGTCTTCGCTTCAAATACTAGGCGGTCTAGTTGCTGAAGAACAAGGACTGAAGAAGGGCTTTCAGTTCAGTTTGGCTTGACAATACCAAACTGAATGATGTCGATCTCCTCTGGGATACTGCAGACTCTTCAGTATTCTGATGGTTTGCATTAGGCGGGAAAAGATTACTTTAAGTCAAAGTAGGTTGCTTGTATACTTAGATATAAGTACAACCTTTATCTTTTCTATAATAGTTTATTAAGTACTTTGTACTGTTTATCCAGCATGGGCATCAACCACCCACTGGATAAACTCATGCATTGGTACATGCAAAATGAAAACCCTAATTTATACTGCCAATATAAAGGAGTGTACATTGTGAGAGAAAGATAACCAATACAAGAGCTTAAACTCTGGAAAACCTTTCTCGCTCGATACCAACTAAACCATATAGCCAAAGATGCATATGAACGTTTAGATTAGAGCTTAGAGTTTAACTTTGGTTAAACGTTTAAGTAGAGGAGATCAAACCCCATTGTCATTCAACCACTTTGTTATTCCGCAAACAAAGTGGGTTATAGATTCTTTATTTGATCTATACGTTGAAAAGTATATAGGTATGGTTGTTTTAATCTTTCATAGTTCTTATCTAATGTTAAAACAACACACTTGAGTCAAAGTAATAGTTATTACTTAAGATAATAAGTAATATCTAATTACTAGGGACCAACAAGTGGTATCAGAGCTGTTTGATTAGTTAAACTCTTATTTTATTAAACTGCTCACTTAAAAGTTTTCAAATCAAGATCTAAAATGGCTAAAGTTATACAACAAACCCTAGAATATAGGGGTGGCCAACTCAATACTGCTCCTGTACTAGAGGTAGCCAACTTTACAAATTGGAAGAAGATGTTTCTTGTCCACATGGTTGGAATTGAACCTCAATTCCTTGGAATCATTGAAAATGGTCCTTTTGTTCCCATGGTTGGGGATAATAGAAAACCTGAAGCACAATGGACTGCTGATGAGAGAAAAGATATTAACCTAGATCAGCGTCTCAAAAGTCTCATCATGTCTGTACTTCCAGATGACCAAATAAATTCTGTTGTAAATTGTAAAACAACCAAAGCAACATGGGAGGACCTTATTCTTTACCATGAGGGACCCTCTGACGTAAAAGAAACCAGAATCATGGATTTAAAGCTTCAATACAACACCTTCAAGCACAAAGAAGGGGAAACCCTCACACAGACATTCACTAGATACAAAGCACTGATGAATGAACTTGTGAATGATGGTGTTGAGCTTTCAAAACTTGAAATCAACACAGTTTTTGTTAATGCGTTGCCAAAGAAGTGGCTCAGTTTCTGCCAAAGCTTGAGAAATGCTAATCACATTAAAGATTGTGATCTAGCCTCTCTTTTTGGGAAACTAAAACATGAAGAAAACCTAGTTGATAGGATATATGAAGGCTCAAGCAAGAGTAAAGTATTAACCATTACTACAACCTTGTCCACAGCCTTCTTCAGTGAAGCTGTCATTCAAGACTACCAAGATAGTCCTGATGATGAGGAAGATACTAGATCTAGTGAGGAATATCTGAATGACCTCAAAGAGGAATTTCATGAAAGAGCACATCTGGCCAAGTCTAGAAGGTTCTTTAAGAAAGGAGACAAGTTCTCCAGCTCCACAAAAGCTTCAGTTGACACTGAATGCTACAAATGTGGGAAGACTGGTCACTATGCTAGGGATTGTTATTCAAAAACATCTCGCCCTTCTTATTCCTCACCAGCTTAATCAAGACCAACTGGTCAATCATCATTTCAACCAAAACAAATTGCTTCTACTTCATTTCAGCAAAGCAGGGTTGAACTCAGACCAACAAAAGACTTTGAGGCCAAATATAGAGAAATCAAAGCAAGATTGGCCTTAATGAGTACTAAAAGCTCCTCATCCACGACTCCCAAGCAAGACAAGAACAAAGGGCTTGTTGAAGCCTATGAATGGGATGAAGAAGATGTTTCTTCAGATGATGATGAAATGGTTAATGTAAAAGTGCTGATGGCACTTGCTGATGATGAAGGGGCCAACTCAAATGTTGTCACCAGAGAAAGTGCCAGAAATGGTGAATGGGTCAATGTCACAATAAAAAAATGTACAAACTCTTCTTGAATTAGAAGATAAAGATGACATTAAATTTGTCTTTGATTACTTGTGCATTGATCTAAAATTTGTTTAAGAGCAAAGAAACAATTTGCTTGAAAAATTTTACAAACTTGTTCTACAACTTGAAGATTTTGAAAGTAAGCAAATAGAGCTAAAAGAAGCTAAATTTGATATTCTTACTTTTCAACAACTAAACAAAGAAATTTTAGAGGAAAATAACTCTCTTAGAGTGGAACTAAAAGAAGCAAAAGACATTGTTAAATCTTGGCTTAGAAACTCTGATAGGGTAAATCAATGCATAAGTGAACAAATACCTGCTCAAAAGAGGAAAATGCTTGGCGCTGAAGGATCCTCCAGCACCAAACCTATTGTATTTGTCAAAGCCTCAAATGAGGATGGTAGCTCTATCCCTGACATTGAAAGGTCAGGTGAAAAGAATTTACCAAATCATGACACTAGACGAATCCTTCTCCCTGAGTTTCAAGCAAGTGTTGACACTTCAGCACCAGTTGAGTCCTCAGTTATTGAGGATGACTCAGATGATGATATAGAGAATGAAGTAAGTACCACACTTCCTCCTTTAGAGAAGCTGGCTAGTGCTGAACCCTCTACTAGACCCAATACTATCCAGTCTATCATCAAGTCTCACACCACACACAAAGGTAGTTCTTCCAAGCATGTCAAAATTGACACATCAAAGAACTCTTCAGCTCCTGCTGAAGGTTCATATATGGGAACTACCTCTTTAGTTTCAACAAATAAACTGAAGAATGCTAGATCTGAGGAGGATGAGAGAATGTCTCTTGTCATTCAAGAGATCAATGATCTTAAATTGCAACTCATGCAGTAGCAAACACCAACACGATTTAGAGATGAACCTTCAGACTATCCTCATCTCAAGTACAAGACACAATTTAAAAGGGCTTGTGATTTATGTGGTCTAAATAACCATCTCACTGAAACTTGCCTAAAAGTGATTTATTGTACCAAATGTGAAAGGACTGACCATCGCACTTGTGAACACACTCAGTATATGCTGACCAAAACAAGTGCTGATGCTCACAAATCTGAAGCATCTCATTCCAGGCGAAATATGCCTTTCCCACCAGGCATTCATTGTGGTATGGGCAATCATCACTTAGATGACTGCCACTATTACCCTGTTTGGGATATTTGTGGAAGTTATGACCATGACACTCATGGACATAATCAAATCATCTCACTCAGAAGAGGTATTAAACCAAAAAACCCAAACTTTATTACCAAATGTTGTGAGACTTGTGGAAGCGATGTCCACACTACATTTGATCACAACCATATAGAGTGGTTCAGAAGAGGTGAAGCCCTCCAGGCTAAGAAAGCTAAAGTTGTTCAGACCTCTTCTTCTTCTGAGCAATCACACATACCCTCTACAAGAGGACCCTTCAGATCTAGAACACCTTCTAGATCTAAAACCCCCACCCAACAAAGGTGGGTTTCAAAACGAAACTGACCATTTCCTTAACTTGTGCAGTATGATCTCAGGAAGCCTATTTGGTACCTAGATGGTGGCTGCTCAAGGCACATGACTGGCACCAAAAGTTATCTACACAAGTATAAGGAGGAACAAGGTCCCAAAGTTGTTTTTGGTGATAACTCATCAGCTACTACTGAAGGATTTGGTTCAGTGAAATGCAATGGTATAGTTTTCTCAAGGGTAGCATATGTAAATGGATTGAAGCACAACCTCATCAGCATAAGTCAACTTTGTGATGCAAAGTATCTTGTGCTGTTTGATGACAAAAAAGGTACAATCTTCAACTCCAATCATGAAATTGTGATGATTTCTCCGAGAGTCAAAGATGTTTATGTCATGAACATGAAATCTACTAAAGAGACATGCTTCTTTGCTAAAGCATCCAATATTACCAACTGGCTTTGGCATAAGAGGCTCTCACATCTCAATTTCAAAACAATAACTCTGCTGGCAAAACAAAATCTTGTTATTGGTCTTCTCTCACTTGTCTACTCCAAGGACAAACCATTCTCATCATGTGAAAAGGGAAGCACCATAGGGCCAGTTTCAAAACAAAGCAAACTTTCTCAATCAAAGAAAGTCTTCATTTGCTTTATATGGATCCGTTCTATATAATTGCTAATAGCATTTGAGCATGGTTAAAATATATGGTTGGTATTCAAAATTGCTACTGCTTGAAGCGTATGCAATTTTGAGGGAGAGAGAAACCATAAATGTTGAATAAACCTGCCCTGTGTAAATTTTATGACAAAGAAAATCCATGCACCAGATGCCATTATGTCATTCATCAGAAGAGTTGAAAATCAAAATGACACTCATGTCAAACAACTCAGAACTGACAATGGCACTGAATTCAGAAATCACTCACTGATCAAATTCTGTGATGACAAAGGAATTTCCCAAAATTTCTCATCTCCTTACACACCTGAACAAAATGGTGTGGCTGAAAGAAGGAACAAAACTTTGATTGAAGCAGCAAGTACAATGCTGGATCTGCTCTCTAAGCATTTTTGGACTGATATTGTAGCCACTGCTTGCTACACTCAAAATAGATCCATTATTGTGAAGAGACACATGAAGACTCCCTATGAAGTCTTCAGGGTGAGAATTCCAAACATTTCATTCTTACATGTGTTTGGGTGTCCAGTATTCATTCACAATCACAAGGTCACCTTGGAAAGTTTGATGAAAAATCTGATGATGGTTATTTTCTTGGATAGTCCCTAGTATCTAAAGCATACAGAGTCTTCAACACAAGAAGACAATGTATTAAAGAAACCTATCACATCACCTTCAATGAAAGTTCTGAAGCTCTCACTTTTTCAAATCCATCAGATGATGAACTTCATATACATGAATCTCACAATTATCCATCTGATAAATTCAATCATTATGAGCCTTCTCAAAATATCAAACAAGCAATTCAGTCCCTCATATTGATCCATTTGAAGATATGACAAGTCCTACAAAAGGAAATCCTTCAGTATCACATACTGATGGCTGTCAATCAAATAATGATCAATCTCAAAATGATCAGCAAGGAAACACAAATGACCAAAATGGTCAGTCTCAAAACAATCAGCATGCTGACACACATGATCAAAATGATCAATCATATGCAGCTGCTGAAGAACAATCTGAGCCCCTTGCTCAAAGCTCTCCTATCATCTCTAAGGAATTAGGTCTTGGATATGCTTCTTCTGACCAAGAAATAATTCCTCCAATGATTGAACCCTTGTCCACTGAATACCCTTCAATCGACACTAGAGACATTCCAAGTCCAAGTCCATGTCATGGACTTCCAAGTTCTAGCTCTAATCATGATACCAGTACCTATTCTCCAGCTCCACAAAAATCTTGGACTCAAAATAGTCACATACAGCTGGTGAACATAATAGGTAATCCTGGTGAAGGTAAAGTCACTAGATCTATGGCAAAGAAACTGAGTGCTGCTTCATCTAGAGAATGCCTTTATGCAAATTTTCTCTCAGAAATTGAACCTACAAAGGTTTCTCAACCACTGGCACCAAATGGGTTTACAAGCTCAAAAGAGATGAAACCAATGCAGTGACCAAAAATAAAGCTAGGCTGGTGGCCCAAGGATTTAATCAAGAGCCTGGTGTTGATTTTGATCAAACCTTTGCTCCAGTTGCACGTATGGAAGCCATACGAATTTTCCTTGCATATGCCACTTACATGAACTTCATCATCTATCAAATGGATGTCAAAAGTGCATTCCTAAATGATGCGATAAAGTATGTGGAAAGAGTTGTAGGCGGAGGACATCCATTGTGGCACCAGGCAACTTCATGCTTTAGGTGATTGTAATGAACTTGTCGAGGTGTTTGTTGGCATCATCATCAGGCAATCCACCGGAATGGGTTTGTTTGCACTTGCTGAATCATGTGGTGCTTCAACGAAAACTCAGGAGCGTTGATTTGCATCGGCGCAATCGGTCCTCCTCGTCCAAACATGGTAGGTTGACAAAGCTCCTCCATTGTCCGAAGATCGGGCTGTGGAAGAACATTGTTGTTATTATTGAGGTGCGGTGGAATGTTGTTGTTGACACCTGACATAGCTAAATCTTCTTGAGTCTCGGGCTCTTGATAATTAGAAGATCTAGTACGCATACACCTGAAAGTGCAAAAGAAAAGGAAACCAAACACAAAGACAATATATATACACAATAAAGATAAAATCTTTTTGGATTTTTGAAATTTTTAATTTTTATGGATTTTTAGCAATCTTTAATTTTTATGATTTTTAAATTTTTTATGCAAGAAAAATAACGCTCACAAGTGAACGGATCCCAATAAGCAACGCGTCTCTCACAGAAAACCGTTAATCTTTACGAAAAGAGCCGGCAGCGGCGCCATTTGATACAAAAACGCGACTAAAACTTAAACTAAGGCAAGGCTAAAATAAAGCTAAGTCAAGTAATCTTAAAGTGCAATTAAATAAAAAGGCGGGAAAAATAAAGCTTGAAAATGAAAGACAGAAATTTAAAAACTGATACTAACAAAAAACCTGAAAGAAACCCCTTGATTCGGAACTTTTAAGTTCCGAATGAACCTAGCTCTTGAGTCGGAACTCCTTGATACGAAAGTCTTGATCCGGAACTTTCGTTCGGAAGACTTCCGGATGAACAAGCTTGAGTCGGAACTTTGGTTCGGATGTTTTGGCTGATTCGGAACTTGTCCTTCGTCCGGAACTTTTCGTCTGGAACTTTCCTTCGGAAGTTCTTTCGGAACTTTCCTTCAGAAGTTCGTTCGGAAGTCTTGACTCGGAAGATTCGTTCGGAACTTCTAAAGTTCCGAATGAATTTGCTGATCCGGAACTTTCCCTTGATTCAGAAGTTTTCGTCCGGAAGTTTTCCGGATGAAGCTTGACTCGGAACTTTTCTGGATGAAGCTTGACTCGGAACTTTTAAAGTTCCGAATGAAAGCCTTTCTTCTCTTGGCTCGGAACTTTACCTGGAAAGATCAGATACAGCAACAAACACCCCCGAAGAACAAGGGATCACAGTAACAAATAATCTACCACAGATTAAACCAAAATCAAACAAACGACTTAATCAAACTAATAACAAAACATCAATTAATCATAAACAAACAATCTATATCAATAAAACTAACAACTTTAACCACAATAATCAAAAACCCACTTAGATCAAAATAAAAACATGAACATGAACATAAACATAAACATGAAAATCAAAGATTAAGAAAGGTAGATAGGAGATTAACAAGATAAAATAAAGATTGACAAGAATTAATTGGAAACTTACTTGAAATTAAAGGAATTTAAGGTGCAAGACAAGGTATTTAAATTTGACAAGTATTTAAATTGACATGAATTAAAGGTGCAAGGTAAATAAAATGGAAGACTAATTGTCACACTTAGCCAACAAAGAAAATAATTAACTAGCCCTAACTATATATAGGGGAGGATTAGGAAGCTTCCTCCCCTCTTTCCTTTTCTGTTAATTACAAGATTAAGTCCTTCCTTCTTTAATCTTCATTAATTGCACCATTAGTCCTTTATTCTTCTAATCTTCTTTAAACTTGGACTCTAATGACTTGTGGCTCGGGATTTCTTTTGAACTCGTCTTTTAATTCTTCAATAAAATAGATTTGAGTTCTTCGGCTTTAAGTAAACTTCCGTCTTTTGACTTTTTCTTCGATAAATCTTCAGAATTGGTCTTGGACTTCCGTTCTTTTTGCACTCTTGACTTCTCGACTTCGTCTTTCATCTTTTTCTTCAATAAAAGTCCGTAAATGCCCAAGAATTCTCGTGTTTTCTCCACTTTTCACCTTTTCGTCCTAAATCACAACAAAAACACAAACCACGCATAATTCCGACTTAAAAGACATAAAATACACTTTTGGTCCGGTTATTATTGTAATTAAGTGGTAGAAAAGATGTGTGTTTACACACATATCAAATCCCCTACACTTGACCATTGCAATGTCCTCATGCAATGCATTAGTTACAAAGCAAGATTACACTTTTCATCATATTCAATCCACGTTGGCCTTTATTAACGAGATATAAAATTATAAACATACAAAGTAAAGAAATTAAAATCATACCTTGGGTTTTGGAAATGTTATGAATAATCATCATCCTCAAGTTTTTCACTTTTTCCAAACCAAGCTTAAAAACGAGATCATTGTTATTATAAGTTAGCAAACTAACACGAACTCATGTGGGCTAATTATTCACTTAGACTCCCTTATTCCTAGGTGTATCTCTTATATTTTATTGTTGTCTTGAATGATCACGAGGATACATTGTTTGACTTATTTTGATAGTTATTTAGTCTGAAAATAAAGTGAACGATTTAATCAATAGTTAGCTAAAGGACAAAATCTTTTAAAACTGCTTCTCGGGACCTCATAAAGTTCATATCTTGGCATAACTCGCTTCGCGATTTGAGACCTTTCTCGGACCGATATTTGGCAGCGACTTCATACTTCAAACCTTGAGAGACGTTCATGAAATAATGGTCTTCTCTTCATATAGGAATTTCTTCACTTGAAGTTTTGAGAGATTCATACTTGGACCACGACTTCTTCATTTTTCTCCAATCTTTACTTTGGACTTTGATATACAACGATCCGCCTCCTTTTATGACTTGGATCTATTTATCCTCATACCTTGTTAGGGTCTTTTCGGATACACTTCTCCATGACTTTTGGGAGTTTTTGCTTTTCGTCGTGTGTCTCGATCCTTCATATTGATTTTCGATAAATGATTCTTCACATGACTTTGGATCTTTAGCAACAAAATATAGCCCTCATGCCTTGTTAGGGTCTTTTTGGACTCACCAATCTTCGCATCCCGCTTCAATAAGTTATGCCTTGGCTATGAACTCTAATCCATACCGAGCAACTTTTAAACGATCTTGGGCTAGAAGCTAAGTAACTTTTCAAATCGTACAACCTTATTTATTAGCAGATAAATTATTTAGCAAGCGATGGGAGAATAGGATCATAATTAACTCACATAAATTCACGAAAGAATACCAAACTTATAAATGGCTCTATCATCTCTCGTTCTCCACAGTTTAAAATCTCAAGGAATGAGACTCGTGGATGCTTAGCCTATTAAAACAAAGTTTTGGGTTTTCGAGTCGCCTATAGGATCTTGCAAATTCTTAGACTCTTTCAAGTTTAGAATTTGCGTTTTAAAGTTCCCTTGATAAACGACTCTCTAGGATCAATTATAGGAACTTGCGAAAAGTTCTTGTTCTTAAACCGTGAGAGTTAAGACTTTCGTGTTTTATAGCTCCCTATATAAAAGCCTAGCAAAACTTGACTTAAACACGTTAAGGATACTAGCTAGAGTAACTTAGATAAGTAAACTCGGGTTGAGTCAAAAGATTCACAACGTTTGAAAATTAAAACCACTTTATTAAACATTTATTCTAATAAGGCAAGAAAATAACTATACAAATGGCAAAACTAATGGGCCAAAATAGATCAAAAATTTGAAAAATGTCGAAAAATTAATTTTCCGGTTAAAATGAGGACAAATACAAGGAAAAGACCACTTAACTTCGATAGAAGTCCCCCTACACTTAAGATAAACATTGTCCTCAATGTTTAAGCATGTGGGAGTAAACTCCCCTACACTTAGGACATTGTGCACGTTGTTTAAATCTTGCTAAGGAAAGGACAACTAAAGAGATTCCTATTTTAATATTGAGAAAATATAAAATAGTGAATCGAAAAGAGTTTAGGATAGAACCGGGATAATGGAACACGGAATCACGGGTCGTCAAGAATCATCAAGAGTGGATCATTGAAGCTTGAATCCCTGATTAAGAGAGTAGAGGAGAGGAAATAGCAAACCAAAGGGTCTCCCCCTACACATATGATAAAGAAAGCGAAAAGATAGATGCATGGGTTGCCTCCCAAGAAGCGCTTGGTTTTTGTTAACCGAGTCGTTAGCCTGACTTGACCTTGATCATCAACGGAAGAAGCATGAAACATATCCACCAGGATCGAAGACATAGTTTTCGTCCATCAAATAGCAGAGGCTTAAGGCGAACAAGGCAAGCCAAAGAAGAGTAGGCAAGGTTCCCTTAAGCAGCGATGGAGCATGGTGGAAGCAAGTATGGTGAGCTGCAAGCATGTCTTCAATATTTCCAAAGATTTTTCCTTTTATTTCATCAGGTGGATACTGAGATGGCTTAAAGATTTCAATACCGGGGTCGAACACCTTTTCCTTGAAGGGAAAATAGCACTCAGGCTCAGCATAGTGTGAAGAAGATCCGCGAAGAAGCACAACCTCGTCCTCAGAAGGGGGACAAAGAGGTGTTAAATCATATGTGCTGCGGATATCGGTGTCGACCGGTTTCTTCTCCTTAGAAAGAATGTGCTTCAAATCCAAAGTAGGATCAAGACGATAATCTTCAAAGTCATAAGGAGGAGCATCACTCTCACGAGGGAAGTAAGTGTTGAGAAATTCAGAGAAGTCTTCCTCAAATGAGTAATCGTCCAAAGTAGGATCGAGTGATGGCGGAGGATCTTCATCATGTGAAGAATCGCTCGAAAGAGTATCGGCCTCATCAAAATCATCGAAAGTGGGCATCTCGGGATACTCAGAAGTAAGGTCCTCATAATCATCCGAATCTGAGCTAGAATCATCATCATAAGCATCAAAGACCGGTGGAGAATCATAAATGGGAGAAGCGTCCAAATTGGGGCGAAAATCATCCACATCATCTTGAAAGAGTGGATTATCATTGCAAGACTCGTATAGAGGATTGTTGTAGACGACGAAGTCCTCATGCACATTAATCATATTCACTGATTCTCGGCCTCCAAAGGATTTGCCTGTAAGCTTCCCCATTTTAAAAATTTGTGAATCATCCCCGACTCGTAAGATTAACTCACCTCCGGCCACATCCACTAAAGCTCGTCCGGTTCTCAAAAATGGCCGACCAAGTATTAAAGGAATACGAGGGTCCATTTCATAATCAACTACGACAAAATCGACCGGAAAAGTAAATGTGCCAACTTTAATAAACACGTCTTCGGCTATACCAACGGGGTAAGCGAGAGTGCGGTTTGCAAGTTCGAGAGTCATCTTCGTTGGAGTGAGGTCGGGCAATGATAGTGTTCTCCAAACACTCAGTGGCATCAAATTAATACTGGCCCCGAGATCAGCAAGGGCAGTAAATTCTTCAGTTTTGTTGAAAAAGCAAGGCAACACAAAACGACCGGGATCTCCAAGCTTTTCCGGAAGTTCTTTAATAATAACTGCAGAGCAGTTTTCATTTAAGCGTGTGTTGGCGAGTTCAATCAGCTTCTCCTTCTTGTTAAGCAATTCCTTAAATGCTTTAACAAATTTGGGCATGTGGACAAGTGCTTCAAGAAAGCTAATGTTGAAGTTCATCTGAGAGATCATCTTGATGTAGTTCGACACTTGGCAGTCATTCTTGGTTAGCAAGTTAGGCTTGTCCAAGCGAGAAGGATATGGGATGTTGGGTTTATAGGTGGAAGGTGTAGGTGTAGGTAAAGGTTGGGATGTTGAAGGGTCCTTCCGGGAAACATCGTCATGACGAGGCGGAGACGGTAATGGTGCACTAATATTAGGTGTGGGAGGAGGTGTAGATGATGGGGGTGGGATTGGTGGTCCTACGATGGTAACTCCACTACGAGTAGTAATAGCACTCACATTAGCTCGCGGATTGGTGACGGTGTTTGAAGGTAGAGAACTCGAAGTAGAAGGTTGAGTGGAGGGCAAGAAACTAGCCAACATATTCTTTAATTCATTCGTTTGAGTGCTGAAGGAGGATTGAATATTATCGCGAACGTCAGTTCTAATGTCATTTCCTTGCTTCGTGATATCTCCTTTCAAATTGATAATTTGGCTCTGTAGATTCTTGATTTGCTCACCTTGGGTTCTCATTATGGCTTCAACATCGGGGTTAATGGGTGGGGTTTGTTGGGCGGGTTGGTGATAAGGATTAGAAGCTCTTGGTGGGATTTGGTTGCTTCTATTGTAGTTGTTGGCGGGTTTTTGGTTTTGAGGAGAAAAACCGGGTGAAAGGTAGTTGTTGGACCGGTAGCTCAGTAAATTTCTATCCCCTTGAGGTCGAGCTTGGTAATTTGCCGGTGAATAATTACCATAAGCTGCATACACATTTTCCGGATTTCCTTGAGTCGAAGGACAATCGGTGCGTGAGTGAGGACCGCCGCATGTTTCACAAGGAGCAGCAACAGCTTTAACTTGTTGTTGTTGTTGGTTTGAAGCCAAGAGTTGCATACTTCTGTTCATTCAGTCAGCACACGGATGAGTTCGGTCATATCAGGGTTTGCTGAGGTGGAGGAAACATTGACTCTCGGGTTGTTCCTAGAAGAAGCAGAGGAATCCCAGTTTTTGTGGTGAGTAGTCATGTTCTCAATTAACTCTCTACACTCCTCGGGTCTCCTTTTCATGAATGTGCCACCGGCGGCTGCATTAATCGTATCACGATCTCGAAAAGTCAAACCGTTGTAGAAAGTATCAATCAATGTGACGGGAAGCATGTTGTGGTTTGGACAACGATCAATCAAGACATTATATCGCTCCGAAGCATCAAAAAGGGATTCATCAGGATCCTGCATAAAACCGCTGATTTGATTGCGAAGGCTCGTGACCATGGATGGTGGAAAGTAGCGCGACAAAAAGCGTTGAGTCATGTCATCCCAAGTATGAATAGAATTCTTCGGGAGACGATCAAACCATTTCTCGGCATGATGCGATAAAGTATGTGGAAAGAGTTGTAGGCGGAGGACATCCATTGTGGCACCAGGCAACTTCATGCTTTGGGTGATTGTAATGAACTTGTCGAGGTGTTTGTTGGCATCATCATCAGGAAATCCACGGAATGGGTTTGTTTTCACTTGCTGAATCATGTGGTGCTTCAACGAAAACTCAGGAGCGTTGATTTTCATCGGCGCAATCGGTCCTCCTCGTCCAAACATGGTAGGTTGACAAAGCTCATCCATTGTCCGAAGATCGGGTTGTGGAAGAACATTGTTGTTATTATTGAGGTGCGGTGGAATGTTGTTGTTGACACCTGACATAGCTAAATCTTCTTGAGTCTCGGGCTCTTGATAATTAGAAGATCTAGTACGCATACACCTGAAAGTGCAAAAGAAAAGGAAACCAAACACAAAGACAATATATATACACAATAAAGATAAAATCTTTTTTTGAAATTTTTAATTTTTATGGATTTTTAGCAATTTTTAATTTTTATGATTTTTAAATTTTTTATGCAAGAAAAATAACGCTCACAAGTGAACGGATCCCAAAAAGCAACGCGTCTCTCACAGAAAACCGTTAATCTTTACGAAAAGAGCCGGCAGCGGCGCCATTTGATACAAAAACGCGACTAAAACTTAAACCAAGGCAAGGCTAAAATAAAGCTAAGTCAAGTAATCTTAAAGTGCAATTAAATAAAAAGGCGGGAAAAATAAAGCTTGAAAATGAAAGACAGAAATTTAAAAACTGATACTAACAAAAAACCTGAAAGAAACCCCTTGATTTGGAACTTTTAAGTTCCGAATGAACCTATCTCTTGAGTCGGAACTCCTTGATACGGAAGTCTTGATCCGGAACTTTCGTTCGGAAGACTTCCGGATGAACAATCTTGAGTCGGAACTTTGGTTCGAAAGTTTTGGCTGATTCGGAACTTGTCCTTCGTTCGGAACTTTTCGTCCGGAACTTTCCTTCGGAAGTTCTTTCGGAACTTTCCTTCGGAAGTTCGTTCGGAAGTCTTGACTCGGAAGATTCGTTCGGAACTTCTAAAGTTCCGAATGAATTTGCTGATCCGGAACTTTCCCTTGATTCAGAAGTTTTCGTCCGGAAGTTTTCCGGATGAAGCTTGACTCGGAACTTTTCCGGATGAAGCTTGACTCGGAACTTTTAAAGTTCCGAATGAAAGCCTTTCTTCTCTTGGCTCGGAACTTTACCTGGAAAGATCAGATACAGCAACAAACACCCCCGAAGAACAAGGGATCACAGTAACAAATAATCTACCACAGATTAAACCAAAATCAAACAAACGACTTAATCAAACTAATAACAAAACATCAATTAATCATAAACAAACAATCTATATCAATAAAACTAACAAATTTAACCACAATAATCAAAAACCCACTTAGATCAAAATAAAAACATGAACATGAACACAAACATAAACATGAAATCAGAGATTAAGAAAGGTAGATAGGAGATTAACAAGATAAAATAAAGATTGACAAGAATTAAATGGAAACTTACTTGAAATTAAAAGAATTTAAGGTGCAAGACAAGGTATTTAAATTTGACAAGTATTTAAATTGACATGAATTAAAGGTGCAAGGTAAATAAAATGGAAGACTAATTGTCACACTTAGCCAACAAAGAAAATAATTAACTAGCCCTAACTATATATAGGGGAGGATTAGGAAGCTTCCTCCCCTCTTTCCTTTTCTCTTAATTACAAGATTAAGTCCTTCTTTCTTTAATATTCATTAATTGCACCATTAGTCCTTTATTCTTCTAATCTTCTTTAAACTTGGACTCTAATGACTTGTGGCTCGGGATTTCTTTTGAACTCGTCTTTTAATTCTTCAATGAAATAGATTTGAGTTCTTCGTCTTTAAGTAAACTTCCGTCTTTTGACTTTTTCTTCGATAAATCTTCAGAATTGGTCTTGGACTTCCGTTCTTTTTGCTCTCTTGACTTCTCGACTTCGTCTTTCATCTTTTTCTTCAATAAAAGTTCGTAAATGCCCGAGAATTCCCGTGTTTTCTCCACTTTTCACCTTTTTGTCCTAAATCACAACAAAAACACAAACCACGCATAATTCCGACATAAAAGACATAAAATACACGTTTTGGTCCGGTTATTATTGTAATTAAGTGGTGATAAAACCTAATAGATTCGGATCTTTAAGCTGCTAGGCATGATTATCATTCATATGATTTAACATAGCGGAATTAGAAAAATAATCATGAACAAGGTGTTGTGGACAAGATGAATTTTCCCAAACGTTACTTGTATTATTAAACACAAATAACACCTAGACGTGTATACATTGAATCCCACGTCTAGACACACGAATTGCTTGTAGGTTACATTGTGAATGATTGTTATGAATAAAACCTACGTAGGGTATGTGTTTATATACTACACATAAACCCTTGTTACAAGGAAACTAAATAAGATATTTAGTAAATAAGATATTTAGTAAATAAGATATTCACTAAATAATATATTCACTAAATAATATATTCACTAAATCTTTTATCTTCTTCAATATATCTTCTACAAGTTTGTCCACCGGCTTGTAGAATCTTCACTTGTCAGATTTAGTCCTTGTCTTTTAGTTTTGACACATCAACTCATAATACTTTATAATTTCGACCCAACAATCTTCCCCTATTTGATGATGTCAAAACCTTTTGTATATGGTACACGATCTTCAAATTGCTTCCCCTTAAGTATAGCACATATTCTTCCCCTTTTTGACACATCAATAGGGAATATGTGAAAGTATACAATCTTGAAAATTCTCCAAAAGTAGCTCTATGTAATGATCTTGAAGAAAAATAAGTACAATAATTTTGATGTAGAAGCAGAATAACCCAAACTTTGTATTTCTTTCACCCAATTGCTCACTAGTTGATAAACTCTTCCCCTAGTTGTCGAAACGACAAGAGAAAAATGCAACTCTTTCACTGCAAAAGGAGGCTCAGTTTATTGGTACGAACGGGAACTGAAACCAACAAAAACCGCACAACTATAAGCCAGTTGTTATCTATAACAATATATTTAGATCCAATGATAAAGGTGTATTGCTCACCCATCAGTTTTTATTACATGGGTACTGGTAACCTTCACGACTATGAGCCAATCGTATGCTATAACAATATATTTAGTACAGAGACAAGGTGTATTACTCACCTAAATAAGAAAAACAAATTTGTGAAAACTAACTTCAACATCAAACTTACCATAAGAACTCTTCCCCTTAATCATATACGACTTTATAAAAAATATCCGAGCCATGAATATCAATTTGATATTCTGTATAGAAACGGAGATCCCATGTACCTTCGTGTGTAAATACCTCGTTTTGTGTGCAAAAACGTAACCAAAATACCAAACAGCAGCGAATCCTTTGTCGTCCAATATCCTTCACTGTCCAAGATCTTATCAGTGTGTGTTGTCCAATATTGGACAACACTTGTCAGCGTTTGATAAACCATATCTCGGACAACACATGAATTTTTGTCAGCGCCTACATATAACTTGTCAGCGCCATCTTTAAACCTGTCAGCGCCTGGTCATCAGCATCTCATCCATGCCTTGTCAGCGTCAACGACATCCACTGACACTAACATCTATCAGCGTCAAAATAACTCCCATCAGCGGCTAATTGATCTAGGGTTTTATAAACCCTAAATCATTATTTCATGTGAAAATCCATAAACTGCAGTGAACTTCGACAGCGAATAACTTCTTCATAAATGCTCAGATCGAAGATCCCTTAAGTGAGATCCTAGACATAAGTGTCAAGAACCTACAGATCGAATTTCACGAAGATCCAATGGTTAACGAAGGAGAAATCGCGTTTTTACTATTACTGTTCACAGAAAACAGCATATGACCCCTGCTGACTTCGACGGTTAATAACTTTTTCTTGGGGATAGATCTCGACAATCCCTCCGGTGGATGTCTATATATATGTGTATAGAACACACACAAAAAATTTCGTGGCGATCCAACGGTTCAATAAAAAGTTATGCTCTTCGTACTACTGCTGCGCACACAAACTGCATAAAAACCCTATACGGGATTTTCTTCTTTTTCACTAAGAACGAACACCTCGTTGATCCTAGCATCGAGAGCCACCCGCTCTGATACCAATTGATAAAACCTAATAGATTCGGATCTTTAAGCTGCTAGGCATGATTATCATTCATATGATTTAACATAGCGGAATTAGAACAATAATCATGAACAAGGTGTTGTGGACAAGATGAATTTTCCCAAACGTTACTTGTATTATTAAACACAAATAACACCTAGACGTGTATACATTGAATCTCACGTCTA
This sequence comes from Glebionis coronaria, assembly GCA_025667525.1. Lineage (NCBI taxonomy): Eukaryota > Viridiplantae > Streptophyta > Magnoliopsida > Asterales > Asteraceae > Glebionis > Glebionis coronaria. The sequence continues at coordinate 268,954,461 of CM046874.1, forward strand.
GACACACGAATTGCTTGTAGGTTACATTGTGAATGATTGTTATGAATAAAACCTACGTAGGGTATGTGTTTATATACTACACATAAACCCTTGTTACAAGGAAACTAAATAAGATATTTAGTAAATAAGATATTTAGTAAATAAGATATTCACTAAATAATATATTCACTAAATAATATATTCACTAAATCTTTTATCTTCTTGCAATATATCTTCTACAAGTTTGTCCACCGGCTTGTAGAATCTTCACTTGTCAGATTTAGTCCTTGTCTTTTAGTTTTGACACATCAACTCATAATACTTTATAATTTCGACCCAACACGTGGTAGAAAAGATGTGTGTTTACACACATATCACCCAGCCTCCTGGCTTTGAGAGTAGTAAATACCCAAATCATGTCTACAAGCTTTACAAAGCTTTGTATGGACTGAAGCAAACTCCGAGCATGGTATGAAACTCTCAACTTTTCTCATTGAACATAAATTTGTCAGAGAAAAAATAGATAGCACCTTGTTCATCTATAAATCTAAAACTGACACCATTCTGGTACAAATTTATGTAGATGACATAATCTTTGGTTCTACAAGCTTAAAACTTTGCAAATAATTTGCCAAGCTTATGACCAGCAAGTTTGAGATGAGTATGATGGGAGAACTCACATACTTCCTTGGTCTTCAGATTAAATAATCTGACCAAGGCATCTCCATCAATCAAGAAAAATATGTCAAGGATCTGCTGAAGAAGTATGATATCAATTGTGCTTCAGTGAAGACTCCAATGGTACCCCCTAACAACTTAGAACCTGATCTCACTGGACAATCAGTCAATGAGACTCAGTATAAAGGTATGATTGGGTCACTCGTGTACTTAAATGCAAGCAGACCTGACATTCAATTCTCTACATGCCTTTGTGCAAGATACCAAGCAGATCCAAAGGAATCACACCTTACTGCTGTAAAGAGAATCTTCAGATACCTAAAAGGTTCACCATGTCTAGGTCTTTGGTACCCCAAATCCTCAGGCTTTGATCTAAAGTGGTACTCAGATTCTGACTATGCTGGTTGCAATTTGGACAGAAAAAGCACTTCTGGTGCCTTCCAATTGGTAGGTGGCAAACTTGTGTGTTGGACTGCTAAAAAGCAACAAACACTTGCCATATCTTCAGCAGAAGCTGAATATGTGGCAGTTGTTGGATGTTGTGCCAATGTTCTTTGGATGAATAGCCAACTGGCTGATTATGACATAGAATATGAAAAGGTACCAATATTTTGTGATAACACTAGTGCTATTGCAATATCCAATATTCCAGTCCTCCACTCAAGAACAAAACACATTGATATCAGATATCACTTTATCGGAGATCACCTTATGAAAGGGGACATTGAATTACATTTCATCCCCACTCAATACCAATTAGCTGATATCTTCACCAAATCATTGGATGAACCAACTTTCAAAAGATTGATAATGGAGCTTGGTATGCTGAACATTGATGATACAAAACCTGAACCTTCAGCATCCACTGAAGAAGCTTGAAGGTTCAACATTTCATAAAAGAATTTGATTAATGTTAAGTAGCATTGTCTGCGTAAAGAATTGTGCAATTTCATGTGTTTATTTCACTTTATGTGATTGTGTATATGTTGTTTGTCGCCTTATCTGATTCACTGAAGCTGAACAAATAATCACCAGTCATCAAAAGATTCCTTCAGCAATGTTGAACAAATTTTTAATACAACTGAGTAGCTAGGCCTGAGTAGAGGAGCGTGCAATGTCATATGTTTTGTTCACTTATATGAACATGTATATGGGGTTTTGTCGCCTCATCTGACGCACTGAAGCTCACAAGTATTGCCATCAACTTCAGCATATCTGAGCAACAACATTTAAAACCTATCAATCATGTGACTCAATGGAGTAAATGGCATTAAATTTCTTGAGAATAAATACAAAACATTCTTTCAAAAGGTGTCAATTGTTTATTTAGGAAATATCAAGTGTCCATATCACAGTCAACAACTTTCTGACACAATGAGGCGTTTCACTGTTCAAAGCAAAAAAAAATCATCACCTTTTTCAGAACATTAATGAGAGAGTTTGTGCCATTTGTTCAAAAGAAACCCTAAACGTTTCATTCTCTTTTCAAATGTTTTACAAAATTTGACAACTCAGTTTAAAAAGGTGTTTACATATATCTTTTGAAGATTGATGATTCATATTATTTTCAAAAACTTTAAAAACACACACACACAACTCTCTCTCTCTTTGTTAAAAGAAAGCACACACAACAAACATCAATGGCTGCTAAATCTTCTTCACAACCACAAGAGACTGAGATCACCCTCAATCCTTCCATCCATGTAAACTATCCCATCAAGGACATATTCTTTAAACCCAACAACATCACCTTGATCAAACCAGAAACCCTAACATCTGAACTAGGAAAACAAGTACTAAACGTTTTATCTAAATGTGTGATTCGTGATGCCTTGTTCAAGGATCTAGGGATTATGTTTGAAAATGTGTTAAAAGAATTTTGGTTCACAGCACAAGGGTCAACGAACAAGAAATCTATTGTGTTTGTGTCTACAACCTTGGGTATTCTTGGGAAAATAAATTTAAAGATGTTTAGAAGGGTTTTAGGGTTAAACTATTTGGAGGATTCTAGAAAATATGAAGCTGTTCCTAATGATCTCTCTGTTGTTAAAACATTTTTTAGAGAAATTAGATACACTGAAGAGATTGGTGATAAATGAGGGTTGAAGAGAAGCTGTTTACCACCTAAGTGGAAACTTTTGATGTCCATCTTAATTGAGTGTCTGAGTGGGAAAACTGGTGGGCTTGATCAAATCAACCAAAAGGATGCTCTTATTTTGTATTGTCTGGAAAAGGGCATAAAAGCTGATTTTGGAAAACTAATATTTGAGGATCTCCATGGAAAAATGGAGAAGAAAACTAGGGAGAAGAATGTGGTCTACACCAGATTTTTATCCCTCATTTTTGCTGACCAATTTGGTGAAGAATACTCTAAAAATGAAGGAGTTAAACTTGTTTTCTCAATCTTTGATACCAATCGCTGGAACATTCCAGTCAGCACAACTGAACCTCCTTTCACACAGCCCATGCTGGACATTTGCTCAGCAAATGCTCTAGTAGTGTTCAAAGCTCCAAAAGACACTTCTCCAACTGGAGAAGGGGATTTAACAGGTACAAAGTCTGGAGCTTCTTCTGGACCACGTCAAAAGAGCACATCAGTGAATACTCTTAAGTGTAGATGTGGGTCTAAGAAAAGGAGGAACCCCACAGAATCTTCATCAAATAAGCATTATGATGATCCCAAAGGCCAAGCTTTGAAGAAACAAAAGTCCTCGGCCAAGGACCAGAACCCAAGCCAGCCGCCACCATCAGTCTCTGCTGAAGGTGGCATGCATCAAGAGGCCCTGAAGGTAACCCATCTCTCAATTTTTTTAGGAGAGAAGGGTGAAGATAGAGCGCACCCTCAGCTCGATAGAGTGGAGTCAGCATCGGTAAGCAATTTAAATTTGAATGCATCTCAAATTTCATTACCAATCTCTATCATTTGTCACTCTGAGTCTGCATCAGGGAATGATGTATCAGCAAATCCAACAGCTGATACTGACCCTGGCCTATCTGTTTCTAATGATTTAGTTCCCCCACAACAGGGTTCTACTGAAGGAACAAAAAACATTATCATTGATCTTAACTCATCAGGGACTTTTTCTCAGGATCCATCAAGTAAAACCAACCCTGGTGGTGAAGGACTTGAAACTGACCAGCACGCTGTAGATGGGGATCAGTAGACAATGAAGGAAGTGCCCCTCTCCACTGGCGCCAAAGGGGGACACTTACCAACATTTATTTTCAGCATGTCTGCTGATGACTTGGAAAAGGATTTGGGGCTAAGTGAAAGAGCTCCAGTTAACCTGGATGATAGTGAATCTGAAGATGACATTGCTGATCAAACTCCCACGTGTCCATCCCCCAGAACCGTCAAGGTAAATGAACTAACAAATCAAGTGTTGGTTCTACAATCACAGGTGACCAAGCTCAAGGAGGAAAAGGCTATTGCTGATGCTGAACTCATTAGTCTTAAATCAAGGCTAGTTCCTCCCACTGCTGAACAGATCAGAGATGCAATTCTCACTGCACTGAAGCCATTGGTGAAAGATGTGGCCACGACCACTTCTATCAATAAAGAAATCACCTCCCTCATGGACTCCATTAATGCTGCATCATTTGAGCTTCCTACTGAGTACAAGCCAATTCCTAATCAGCTAAATGAGTTATGTGATTCAGTTTCAAAGATCAAGGATAGGGTGGGTCTGCTAGAACAACAAAATCTAACCTTATCTGATGAAGTTTAGCAGAAACTGAATGCTCTTGCTAATGTTCCAGCAATGTTGACTAAAGTATCATCCACCTTAGACTCTCTATGTGCATGCTTACCTGTTGGGGGTTCATCAGAAGTTGCAGGGAATCTTCTGCTGGGGGGAGGAAGTGACTATTCAGCAGTTCTTCAAGAAACATGCACAGAAGAAGGCCCAAAACAACCTTTTGTTTATGTATCTCCGTTCAGTGAAGACAGTCCAGCTAAGACTAAGGGGGAGTCTTCAGCGAAGGGCACTCATATTGATGGGCTTACCACCAGCACTGAATCATCTGAAAATGGGTCACCTCCCATCAAACCCAAAAGCAAAGGTGATTTAACTTTAGATGAAAGAAATGTCAAGTCTGGGCTGGTCACTCAAGAAGAACTTGATAAAATTCACAAGCTTCAAAATGAAGAAAAGCTCAGAGATCTGAAGATGAGCTTATATGAAAGAATTGGAAAATCTGAAGTTGAAGACCTCTTCAAGAAAAAGATGTTATACGAAAAATTCTATATAACAAGGTTGAACAGAAGATGTCTCTCAAAAATCACAAATGTTGACATGATGACTTACAAGGGAGATATCACTCTAAAGTTCTATAGGGCTGATGGGGCTGATAAGATCATAGATGACTTCCAAGGGAAGGAGCTCTCCTATATTGAATGGCTAGAGATGAGAAGAATCATTGAAAAGAAAACATTCAGGAGATGGGTAGAAGTTCGCACAAGAATTGAACACTTTGTGAGAAATCATGAAAGGCTTGGTCAGCATCTGAACATCAGCAACCAAGTCTCACTGGACGATCAAGATCCAATTCTAGAACTGAACAAGAGAGCTAATCTGGTTCAACCTGGTGTGGGTGATATCTTTGTCACCACCAAGAAATACAAAGATCTTGTTCAGTTTGAAAATCATCTCCCTGGACATGTGTTAGAAGAACCATAATTGGGAATGGTTATGTTTAACCATCGTAAACGACAAGACTTTGTGGGTATTAGTGATCTTGATGATCTGAATAATCAACTTCTTGGAAACATTCAAAAAATCTTCTTTGCTCACCATGGTGGTCTAGGACTGACTGAAGCTGCAAGAACCTTTAGCATGTGCTTACTATCAATACTGGACATCAGAAACTCTGATCCATCAGTTCAGACCCCTGTCATTGAAGAACTTAGGCCAAAGAAAAACTAAATAATCATTTGTAATAATTTTATTATAATTTGTAATGTTATTGAATAAATGATTATCTGATGTTTATAAGTTATAAATTGTTCAGTGCAAGTAAGAAGAAGTTGTTATGCTCATTTACAACTGACATTAGACTTAGGCCATTTGTATATCCAAATAGGGGGAGATTGTTGGGTCAGTATTTACTGACCCTGAAGCAACTCTAGGATTTGAATATAAAATCCCCCTAACTGTTTCATGCTCAGCAGTAAGGCCAATCTGCTGATGGATGACCAGAGGAACAAAGTTCCTACTGAAGACTTTCAAGCTGAAGAAAGTTCAGCACTCTCCTCCCAGTAAACTTAGAAGACAAAGGAGTCTTCGCTTCAAATACTAAGCGATCTAGTTGCTGAAGAACAAGGACTGACGAAGGGCTTTCAGTTCAGTTTGGCTTGACAATACCAAACTGAATGATGTCGATCTCCTCTAGGATACTGAAGACTCTTCAGTATTCTGATAGTTTGCATTAGGCGGGAAAAGATTACTTTAAGTCAAAGTAGGTTGCTTGTATACTTAGATATAAGTACAACCTTTATCTTTTCTAGAATAGTTATTAAGTACTTTGTACTGTTTATCTAGCATGGGCATCAACCACCCACTAGAGAAACTCATGCATTGGTACATGCAAAATGAAAACCCTAATTTACACTGCCTATATAAAGGAGTGTACATTGTGAGAGAAAGGTAACCAATACAAAAGCTTAAACTCTGGAAAACCTTTCTCTCTTGATACCAGCTAAACCATATAGCCAAAGATGCATATGAACGTTTAGATTGGAGCTTAGAGTTTAACTTTGATTAAACATTTAAGTAGAGGAGATCAAACCCCATTTTCATTCAACCACTTTGTTATTCCGCAAACAAAGTGGGTTATAGATTCTTTATTTGATTCTAATAAAAGTCTATACGTTGAAAAGTATATTGGTATTGTTGTTTTAATCTTTCATAGTTCTTATCTAATGTTAAAACAACACACTTTAGTCAAAGTAATAGTTATTACTTAAGATAATAAGTAATATCGAATTACTAGGGACCAACACTTCCAAATCCGCATCGATCCTTGTTATCAAGAAAAAACTACGTTTATGTGTCCTTATGGAACATTTGCCTATCGTAGAATGCCATTCGGACTTTGCAATGCACCGGGAACCTTTCAAATGTGTATGATGGCTATTTTTCATGACATGATCGAGAAGACGATGGAAGTCATTATGGATGATTTTTCCGTGTTTGGTTGTTCGTTCACTTCGTGTTTATCGAATCTTGAGAGAATGTTAAAACGTTGTGAGGAAACCAACCTTGTGCTCAATTGGGAAAAATGTCATTTTATGGTCAAGGAAGGAATCGTCTTAGGGCACAAGGTCTCGGAAGCGGGGATTGAGGTAGAAAAATCTAAGGTAGACGTCATCGCAAAATTACATCATCCCAAAACCGTCATGGGAGTTAGGAGTTTCCTAGGCCACGCGGGCTTTTATAGTCGATTCATCAAGGATTTTTCAAAGATTTCTCGACGTATTACACATCTCCTCGAAAAAGATGCTCCTTTTGTCTTTAATGAAGATTGTGTACGAGCCTTTGAAATCCTTAAGAGGAAACTTACCGAAGCTCCCATTCTAGTTGCTCTCAATTGGAACCTCCCCTTTGAGCTCATGTGTGATGCAAGTGATTACGCCATAGGGGCCGTATTGGGGCAACGTCATGAAAAGAACTTCTTGCCTATCCATTATGCTAGCAAGACAATGACCGAGGCTGTAACACCACACTTTGATAAGTGGACCTTTACGCGTAATTATGGCGTGTCATCAAAGCATGTAAGGTAATATGTACAAAACATACATGACCATAGGGAAAACCGGAATCAAACATCGGTTCCCAAACATAAGCCCAAAACATAAATAAAGTAAATGAAATGAACAAAGACTACACAAGCATGAATATATGAAAGGCAAAAGGAAAATAAGTCTATAGTTGCTTCCATCCTAAGCACGTCCTCCAAATGCTCGAGTCTGTTCTTGGGTACCTGCCGTTTTGGGACATGGAAAGGAAAGTACCGGTTGAGCATAACGCTCAGTGCACGGATATACAAGCATGGAATGAATAATATAAACATGTAAAACATATAGCAGCGGAAATGTATATGTCCTGGAAAACCTGGTATAACTTAATAAAACTGGTTTTATAGTTTGAAAAGCCTTATGTTTATCTTGTAAAAATTGTTTAACATATTCACCATTAGCCATATAGGTCAAGAAATATCAACGTGCATGAATACTTGGAGGAGTGACCTCGTCATGCAAATTAGAGGGGCTGCCTCTAATTTAATATACTGGTTTTGGGTAGGAGGGATCAGCTCCTTGTGAAGGATGCAAGGCACACACCACATTCACACTAAATAATCTGCTGAAAACATGTAAACTAGGATGCACCCATATGCCCCACCTGATAATATAATAAATGGACAAAAGCTGAAAGGGACGCCACGAGCTATCACTCCGCTGTGGTGAAGTCATAACACTGGTGCCTCCAGTGTTATGGTTATGGTACCTCCATAACTAGGTGAAACTGGTCATGCATGTATATGGCTTTAGGTATTCTAATTAAACATAAGCAATCAAAACATATAAAACATATACTAGAGAAAACAGTTGGCTGCATACGGGGAATCCTAATAAGGACAGAATGTCCATACTGAAAGGACGAAGATTCCGTACCTTGTGTCCAGTGAACGAAGAAGACAAACGGAAGCGAGTCCTACTTCGGTATCACTAATGCTACATAAATACATACGTGTATATGTATCTGATTATAAAGTACGTAACTGGTTTTATATCATGTCTTAACTTGTTTTATATGTTCATGTCATGTTTTACTGATTTAAGCTTTATACTGCATTTATCATGTATTATGTCTATTATGTTTAAGTATTTCTTGTATTTCTTGTATTATTATACTTGTTGTGTAATAATAAGTAACTTTCTAAAAATAGCAGGTTTCCTAAAATAGAAAGTTTCCGAAAATAGAAAGTTTTTAAAAATAGATTTACTGCTTAAAATAGCTAAGTTTCTAAAAATAGAAAGTCTCCATAAATAGATATAAGCTGGATTATTAAGGTAATAATAAAAGCTTAAGTGTTTATTGATTAATATTCTAAGTCATGTAATTAAATAGTATAGTTTATTAATTAATACATGTAAATTAAATAAACTGTAAGTTATATGATTTAATTAAATATAAGCATGATTGAATTAAATTAAGGTGTATAAAATACTTAGGTTAAAATATGTATTAATATTGTATTAATATAACCAAAGTCACGTTTATTAATTAATTATATGTCATGTTCAATAATTAATTAATTACTATAGTCTAAATTACATAAATAAATACTTAGGTTAAAGTCATGTATTATTAAATAATAATATATTAAACCTAAGTCCATATTGATTAATTAATTATATGTCATGTGTAATAATTAATTAATACAATAGTATCAAATAAGTTATTACATACTTAGGTTAGAACATGTATTCTTGTATAAATAATAATAACCCAAGTCAGGTTAAATTAATTAATTATGTACATGTTTAATTAATTTAATTATATCTTGTAATTATTTACCTTGCAAAAAAGAATAATTAACTTGTAAAACTAATTCATGAATCGAACAGTGTTTAAATTTAACATGTCGTGAACCGTGTTTTAACTATACTAAATATGAACCGGACCGGCTCCCTTGAACCGGAACGAACCAAACAGCCCCCTATTTTTTTTAATACTGACAACCAAACATCCCCTTACTGTTTTTATTAAACTGTTAACCAAACAGCCCTTAAACTGCCATTTCCCCCTGCCTGCATAAATTTCCCACCGAGAGAAATATCTCTCGGATCCCATTGCCAGCATAAAAACACCACTGGCCGCAGCCAGTGGTTTCCTCCTGCTTGGGCTGCCGTTGCCACTGCCAAGCCAAGCGTACCCCTGCTGGCTGCAGGGTTGCGACTGATGGACTAAAAACCCACTGTGGCCGTTTGGTTAGCAGTAGCTCGAAAGAAAACCACCACCGAGAGTCATAAACTCTCAGTTTGGTGCAAGGCGAACCAACACAACCAGACCTGACCCCTAATTAAATTTTATTCGTGATCTATTTAACAAAAAGGAAAACATAAATCATGAAATTAAGGTTTCTTACATACATTTAGGGTTTAAGGAACATAAGCGTGAATCAACTCCTTCTTGATATGCAAACCACGATCTCGTCTTTCTTTCTCTTGGTGGGTCGACTGCAGTAAAGATGAACAAGGAAAAGATGCGGCTGTTACAATAATTAGGGTTTCCTGTTTGTTTGATTTTGTGTCGACAGAAGAAAGAAAAAAAAAACAAAGCACCCCCATTTTATTAATGTATAGAGTCGGTTTGGGTTTTTCTTGGGCCACGACCCATCTGCTTTCCCCTCCCCTTCTTGTCCAAATAGCCCGAAACCCCCTTATTGTTCTTTTATTTTAATTAATTCGCGACTAGCTAAAATGTTACGCGTAATCATGTCTTTTTGTTATGTCGTGTATTTTCATAGTTATGGTTATACGTGTTTAAACATAAATATTATTTACGTGATTACTTGTCGCGTTAATTTAATATACCTAATATTAATCGTGTTAAATATTATCGTCGTGCGGTTTAAATGTCGTGAATTATTATTATTGTGGTTTTATTTATTCTACGTAAGTTCATGTCGTATATTAGTAATAATTATAATATACGTATTTATTTACCTTACGTAATTAATATACGTAACTACTTGTCGCGTCTAGTTATATACGCGAAGCTCATGTTAGATGTTCGTGATTACATGTTGGTGATTTATTCGTCATCGTTTATTATTATCGTGTAATAACACGTACGTAATTCTTGAAATTAATATTCGTGACACGTGTTCATGTTATAATAGGAAAGTTTTAATCTTGTACGTACGATCATAAGTGTACTGTTCATGGTAAAAGCATGCGGGTTTTACAACTCTTCCCCCCTAAAAAGAATAATTCGTCCCCGAATTATAGGTATCGTAACTGGAAGCGTAACCTAACTGACTCAAACTGGAAGGGTATGCAAGCTAAAAGGAAAAATGAAGGTGACGTGTAACGTGACCTAGCTTAAAAGGACATGGAACGTGACGTGACTGAAAAGGACATATCTAATCGATAAGAGAAAACGGATAAGAAGTCCGGATGAAATTGTCCGTTTCCAAGTGGCTTCCCTCTTGGAACGATTCCTTCTCAAGATCTTGACACAATGATAAATCTTGGTCCTTTTGAGCTTTACTTGAAAACACGAAGAGTTCATTGTCATCTACGTAAGATAACATAATATATATGCAAGGGGAACTGAAACATTACGATGCAAAATAATCTAACCTAACTTATAATTAGCAACGATGCGCGAGACATATTGAAACGTAGTACATGAAAAATTTTGAACATGATACGTGAAAAATTTTGAACGTGATACGTGGAGATATGGTGACTGTAGTATAAGCAAACATATCGTGATCAATGATACGTGTAACATATCGTGAACGTGATATGAGGAACTTGGAATGAATCATGACATGTGAAACATATCGTAAACATGGAATACAACTGCGGTACACCAAACGCTTCAAGGTGAGACGTGGAATATGACCTGTAATGTCTATATGAGGATAGGGGTTATACTAAACTTGAGTCTGGTCTCTCAAGTTCTTGCAAAACTTCCCAGAACGAAGATAAACGTACAATCGTAAGCCAAGATATGATCATGAACATGAATAGTGTCATGAACGTGAGCATGAAAGCAAGTCTTAAAATTGGAATGAGAATGTGAACGTACATAAGGAGCAAAAGTGTGAACCTTTGTCTGATCCGATAGCTGAGGGATTACCAAGTGATCTGATGCGCCTTGGCTAGAACATGTCTGATCTATCTGTTGGTTCTTGAAATCCATGCGGATGTAAGGATTATGCAGACTTGATCAAACTGTTGGCAACAACCCAGATATCATCTTGCTTCTTCTGAGTTTGCGTTAATCTGGTGATCAAAATCCATGGAGATCTTGTCCCATTTCTGTTTACAATTCTTGTTGGTGGAGAAACATCTTAGTCTGTTGGTGTTCTATCTTAGCCTGTTGGTATGTCAGGTACTTAGATATGAACGTAACTGTATCTTGCTTCGTGGAACCTGATACATAGGAGTTTTGCGAAACTTTGAGTCTCCAAATTTAGACTTTTCTAGCGTAGGATTTTATGGAACACCTGACGTGGTGTAGGGTTATCACCTTTATGCATAAGTTGAGTCATGGTAAGATTAACCGTGAGGATCCATGTGATTCAGCGTGTCACTGTAATCAAGCAGTATTGATATTGGAAAATTTCGAGGGTGAAATTTCTCCTGTCATAGAATTTGTAACATAGTGCAAATATGGTATTCCTGCACTTCTCTAGACTTTAGAGAAGGCTAGGTTGTCATAGATGAAAACACTGATGAATTTATTTATGAGTTCATCGAAACTCAATTTATTAAGTCCATAATGTTGCTGGAGCATTTATGAGACTAATACAAAATCATGAATATAACATGACCGAGTCATGCACGAATAGTAGTCATGGACATGTCTTGCTCTTTCACTCGTCACTGTTGGAAACATAATCATGAATCCGGTCTTGGAAAGTGCTTAACACCATTAACGAATCCGATCTTGTCAATAAGTGGAGGAGAGTAATGGTTATGAATGGTGATTTGTTTAAAATCGACGGTAGTCGACACATAATCTCATGCTACCATCCTTCTCCCTGAAGGTTCTACTAGAGTATATGGGACGATTTTGGAATAGTTCGCTGGTTATGCGAAAAAGGACATAAGTGGTAGTGTCTTAACTAGAAGCTAGAATATCTTAGCAGTAATAGCTAACAACGCACGTGCTTGTAAAGCATAAATAATTTGTACAGATTTTCCTGATGGAAAATCATGCTGAATATATTCAGGAGCCTGAACATTACTGTACAAAATCGTGAGTCATAGCATGGTGTGCTGTTCGTAGTCCATAATTTGGATATAATTTAACTCGCATATGTCCGAGGTAATGCGTTAGCAGCTTGGATCTCATCATTAGGCTGAAGGAAAACCTTCGTATACATGGGGGATACGAATGGTGTCCTTATGGTCATGAATATATGAAATATGGGTGAAAAAAATGAAAGTGTCATCGAGCAAACGTGACTGATCGTACTGATACGCCGGTGATGGTACTGAAATTCTTGTGTCCTGATTACTACATGGCACAACAAAATGGATATACCCTTTGGAGGGTACCCTGAATTTCTTAAAGATGTTCCATAATTGGACGTGAGTCATGTGTCTTGACTCGTGTCTTGGGAAAGTATACATGAGACATGTGTCTTGACTGATATCTTGACATGTGTCTCGAGATGTGAAACAAATAGAACTACAATATTAGGTTATTATGCCAAAATTAGCGAATCAGTTGGACTACTGATCCTTTGTAATTCTAATCACGCCCGCGGCCGGAGCTTCGGTTGCGATTGTTAGGATAGTTGCTGTCATAGTAGTGGTTACTATCGTCTTGTCTGTCAGTTCCATGACGGTCATTCTCATGACTGTGATTCATGTAACTATTAAATTGAGTGACCGGCTATTACCAGTTCGCACTCATATGACTGAAACGACAACTGAACGACGTGTGACATTTAACTAAGAATTTGAGACAGTGATTGATGGAACTCGTCTGGTGGTGAAGCATCTTCTCGTCCAATTGCTTTGCTCTGACGCCTTTGTCTTCGTCTTGTAGGATCTCCAGGTTGTTAACAGCATCCGCATCTCGTAGCGCTTCCAAACATCAGCAGCATCAACCTTTAGTAACATCTCCAAGCTATGAGCGGCATCAACAATTTGTAGAGTATCAGCAAGTGGAAATACCCACATGGGATAAGGTACATGGAGTACACATGGAATGCACATGAAATGATCAGTATGGGGTCGATCATCGAACATGATTTTAAAGGAAAATAACTGGTTAAATGGTTAGAAAGACCATCATGATAACCTGGCAATGCCAGTATACACCTCATTCTGGTTGCATAGAGAAACGCTAACGTGTGGTTAAACGAATTTCAACGATGATTTTCCTGAAAACATGATTAATGAAAACCAACCATGACTATCATGAAAGTAGAATTTACATGAATTCCAACAGTGTCTTGCATGAAAGCAAAAACAAACAAAGAGACGTAAGACATAGTCATGTGAAGACGAAGCCATCATGAAGAAACATGGAACAACCCAACATGAAGGAGTGTATAATATAATCAGCATGAAACTGAAGTTAACCATGACAGTACAAAAATATACTTGACATAAAAACATAGTAACTTATGAGGGGACATGAAAAGAAATTTTATGCTTATAAATCATGAGAAAAATTTTATGCATGAAAACAGTGCATGAATACATGATGCAGTTTATAGAAACCTTTATATGCGCGAGGGGACGCCTATGGGTCGGTCCCAAAACAAACGACATGGCGAGGGGACGCCTATGGGTCGGTCCCAAAGTTAAAAGTTTCGATAAAGCACATGCGACTAAATAGGGCCAGTCATGTTCCAACCATTACTTAGTCATAATCCTTGCAACAATGATACATGAAACATAAATAAAAGAAACTCATCTGTCAAAACTTATCAGAAAAAATTTTTGTGACTAATTATGAAATACTGGGGTTCAGTCCACATAGCCACAGTTAACGAGGAACGTCATGCATGAAACAATGACACATAACTAAATAAGAATGACGGTTGTCCATCCATATTAGTAAAACAATATCGATGAAAACATCAAGGTTAAACATCAAGGTGCTGAAAACATCATGGTTAAAACAACAATGCGCTGAACACATCAATACGTGGAAGAACAAGTGTTGGCTTAGGAAGCTCCTGGTGACTACCCACTAGTCACAGGTCAAGTTTTAGAGCCTACATGTCGAAGCCTTGGCTCTGATACCATAATTGTAACACCCCACTTTGATAAGTGGACCGTTACGCGTAATTATGGCGTGTCATCAAAGCATGCAAAGTAATTTGTACAAAACATACATGACCATAGGGAAAACTGGAATCAAACATCGGTTCCCAAACATAAGCCCAAAACATAAATAAAGTAAATGAAATGAACAAAGACTACACAAGCATGAATATATGAAGGCAAAAGGAAAAGAAGTCTATGGCTGCTTCCATCCTAAGCACGTCCTCCAAATGCTCGAGTCTGTTCTTGGGTACCTACCGTTTTGGGACATGGAAAGGAAAGTAACGGCTGAGAATAACGCTCAGTGCACGGATATA
Organism: Glebionis coronaria; assembly: GCA_025667525.1. Taxonomy (NCBI): domain Eukaryota; kingdom Viridiplantae; phylum Streptophyta; class Magnoliopsida; order Asterales; family Asteraceae; genus Glebionis; species Glebionis coronaria. The sequence continues at coordinate 268,969,461 of CM046874.1, forward strand.
CAAGCATGGAATTAATAATATAAGCATGTAAAACATATAGCAGCGAAAATGTATATGTCCTGGAAAACCTGGTATAACTTAATAAAACTGGTTTTATAGTTTGAAAAGCCTTATATTTATCTTGTAAAAACTTTTTAACATATTCACCATTAGCCAATATAGGTCATGAAATATCAACGTGCATGAATACTTGGAGGGGTGACCTCGTCATGCAAATTAGAGGGGCTGCCTCTAATTAAATATACTGGTTTTGGGTAGGAGGGATCAGCTCCTTGTGAAGGATGCAAGGCATACACCACATTCACACTGAATAATCTTCTGAAACATGTAAACTAGGATGCACCCATACGCCCCACCTGATAATATAATAAATGGCCAAAAGCTGAAAGGGACGCCACGAGCTATCACTCCGCCGTGGTGAAGTCATAACACTGGTGCCTCCAGTGTTATGGTTATGGTACCTCCATAACTAGGTGAAACTAGTCACGCATGTATATGGCTTTAGGTATTCTAATTAAACATAAGCAATTAAAACATATAAAACATATACTAGGGAAAACAGTTGGCTGCATACGGAGAATCCTAATAAGGAAAGAATGTCCATACTAAAAGGACGGAGATTCCATACCTTGTGTCCAGTGAATGAAGAAGACGAACGGAAGAGAGTCCTACTTCAGTATCACTAATGCTACATAAATACATACGTGTATAAGTATCAGATTACAGAGTACGTAACTGGTTTTATATCATGTCATGTTTTACTGATCTAAGCTTTATATTGAGTTTATCATGTATTCTGTCTATTCTGTTTTAAGTATTTCTTGTATTTCTTGTATTATTATACTTGTTGTGTAATAATAAGTAACTTTCTAAAAATAGCAGGTTTCCTAAAATAGAAAGTTTCCAAAAATAGAAAGTTCCTAAAAATAGGTTTACTGCTTAAAATAGAAAGTTTCTAAAAATAGAAAGTTTCCATAAATAGATATAAGCTGGATTATTAAGCTAATAATAAAAGCTTAAGTGTTTACTGATTAATATTCTAAGTCATGTAATTAAATAGTATAGTTAATTAATTAATACATGTAAATTAAATAAATTATAACTTATATGATTTAATTAAATATAAGCATGATTTAACTAAATTAAAGTGTATAAAATACTTAGGTTAAAACATGTATTAATATTGTATTAATATAACCTAAGTCACGTTTATTAATTAATTATATGTCATGTTCAATAATTAATTAACTACTATAGTCTAAATTACATAAATAAATACTTAGGTTAAAATCATGTATTATTAAATAATAATATTAAACCTAAGTCCATATTGATTAATTAATTATATGTAATGTGTAATAATTAATTAATACTATAGTATCAAATAAATAATTACATACTTAGGTTAGAACATGTATACTTGTCTAAATAATAATAACCCAAGTCATGTTAAATTAAATTAATTATGTACATCTTTAATTAATTTAATTAAATCTTGTAATTATTTACCTTGCAAAAAAATAATTAACTTGTAAAACTAACTCATGAATCGACATGTGTTTAAATTTAACATGTCGTGAACCGTGTTTTAACTATACTAAATATGAACCGGACCGGCTCCCTTGAATCGGACCGAACCAAACAGCCCCCTATTTGTTTTTAATACCGACAGCCAAACACCCCCTTCCTGTTTTTATTAAACTGTTAACCAAACAACCCTTAAATTGCCATTTCCCCCTGCCTGCATAAATTTCCCACAGAGAGCAATAGCTCTCGGATCCCACTGCCAGCACAAAAACACCACTGGCCGCAGCCAGTGGTTTCCTCCTGCTTGGGCTGTCGTTGCCACTGCCAAGCCAAGCGTACCCCTGCTGGCTGCAGGGTTGCGGCTGATGGACTAAAAACCCACAGTGGCCGTTTGGTTAGCAGTAGCTTGAAAGAAAACCACCATTGAGAGTCATAGACTCTCGATTTGGTGCAAGCCGAACCAACACAACCAGACCCGACTCCTAATTAAATTTTATTCGTGATCTATTTAACAAAAAAGAAAACATAAATCATGAAATTAGGGTTTCTTACTTACATTTAGGGTTTAAGGAACATAAGCGTGAATCAAATCCTTCTTGATATGCAAACCACGATCTCGTCTTTCTTTCTCTTGGTGTGGGTCGACGACAGTAAAGATGAACAAGGAAAAGATGCGGCTGTTACAATATTTAGGGTTTCCTGTTTGTTTGATTTTGTGTCGACAGAAGAAAGAAAAAAAAACAAAGCACCCCCGTTTTATTAATGCATAGAGTCGGTTTGGGTTTTTCTTGGGCCACGGCCCATCTGCCTTCCCCTCCCCTTCTTGTCCAAATAGCCCGAAACCCCCTTATTGTTCTTTTATTTTAATTAATTCACGACTAGCTAAAATGTTACGCGTAATAATGTCTTTTTGTTATGTCGTGTATTTTCATAGTTATCGTTATACGTGTTTAAACGTAAATATTATTTACATAATTACTTGTCGCGTTAATTTAATATACCTAATATTAATCGGGCTAAATATTATCGTCGTGTGGTTTAAATGTCGTGAATTATTATTATTGTGGTTTTATTTATTCTACGTAAGTTCATGTCGTATATTAGTAATAATTATAATATACATATTTATTTACCTTACGTAATTAATATACGTAACTACTTGTCGCGTCTATTTATATACGCGAAGCTCATGTTAGATGTTCGCGATTACATGTTCATGATTTATTCGTCATCGTTTATTATTATCGTGTAATAACACGTAGGTAATTCTTGAAATTAATATTCGTGACACGTGTTCATGTTATAATAGGAAAGTTTTAATCTTGTACGTACGATCATAAGTGTACTGTTCATGGTAAAAGCATGCGGGTTTTGCAAGGCTCAACTTAAATACACTACAACGGAAAAGGAATTACTTGCCATGGTGTATGCATTTGAGAAAATCCGACCTTACCTCGTCTTGACCCAATGCATAGTGTATATGGATCACTCGACAATCAAGTATCTAATGGCTAAACAAGATGAAAAGCCAAGATTGCTTCATTGGATTCTCCTCCTACAAGAATTTGATGTCGAAGTCCTTGACAAAAAAGGAGCCGAGAATCTAGCGGTCGATCATCTTTCTCGCTTGGAAGACACTCACCAAAGTGTGTACGAAAATAAGGAAATCACCGAAACATTTCCTCTCGAGACACTTGGTGTAGTGAATTCTAAGCTTGACTCATCCACCCTATGGTTTGCGGACATCGCAAATTACCATGTGGGGAACTTCATCATTAAGGGTATGACGACTCAAGAAAAACGAAAATTCTTTCGTGACGTCAAGTTCTACTTTTGGAACGGCCCTTACCTCTTTAGGACTTGTTCGGATCAAATTATTCGACGTTGTGTTTTTGGCACCGAAGCTTCTAATATCCTTAGAGCTTGTCACGAGGGACCCACGGGTGGTCACCATGGTGTTAATCTTACGGTGAAGAAGGTCTTTGATGACGGGTTCTTTTGGCCTACTATTTACCGAGATGCACATGCACTTGTCAAGTCATGTGACTCATGCCAACGTCAAGGCAAAGACTCACAAAACGATGAAATGCCACAAAACATCATCCAAGTGTATGAGATGTTTGACGTTTGGGGAATTGATTTTATGGGGCCGTTCCCATCATCTCGTGGTAATAAGTACATCCTTGTCATCGTTGACTACCTATCTAAGTGGGTGGAAGCTAAGGCTTTGCCCACGAACGATGCTCGTGTGGTAGTCAAGCTTTTGAAGTGTTTGTTTTCTTGGTTTGGAACCCCTCGTGCGATTATAAGCGATCGTGGAACCCATTTTTGTAATGACCAATTCGAAAGGGTCCTAAGGAAATATGGGGTTACACATCGGCTTTCTACGGCTTATCACCCATAAACGAGTGGGCAAGTCGAGGTTTCAAACCGAGCGTTGAAGAGGATCTTGGAGAGATAGATAGGGGAGAACCGACAATCGTGGTCGGATAAGTTAGACGATGCTTTATGGGCCTTTCGTACCGCTCATAAGACGCCCATCGGGTGCACTCCTTATAGGCTTGTGTATGGGAAGAATTGTCACTTGCCAATTAAACTTGAACACAAAGTTTATTGGGCCCTTAAGCATTGTAATAACGACATTGAGACCATGGGAAAACACCAGAAAATGAAATTAAATGAATTGGATGAATTGAGAGACATTGCATATGAAAATTCATTGATTTATAAAGAGAAAACACGTTTCATGATTCTAAAATTAAAAACCAGGTTTTTAACATTGGAGATCAAGTGTTGATTTTTAACTCACGTTTGAAAATCTTTTCCAGCAAGTTGAAATCCCGTTGGACCGGTCCATTCACCGTTACCCAAGTTTTTCCTTATGGGACCATCGAGCTAGCTCAAATGATGGCCCCAATTTCAAGGTGAATGGACATAGGTTAAAGCACTACTTTGGTGGGGAAGTTCCCTCTTTGAACTACCTCGACCAAGTCACATTCCCCAGTGATAATTACTATTGAGGGGATCGAGTCAAGCTCATGACTCGGTAATAAAAAACGAGGTGCCTCGTGGGGGAGTCCCATGCTTATCCATGTACATATTATCGCTTTCTAATGTAGTTTATGTGAGGGAATTTGTGCCCTTCCATCCTTTGTTCCGTGGTTGTTTGTGACTTATGGTTATTAGATCATTATCATCTTCACGATTGGAGCCTCTCGTGTTCGTTTTATGGAGCACTCGATCGTTTGCTTTGAAGAATTTCGCGATATCCATATGATATATCCTTATATATTCTAACCTTAGGCTTTTAGCACACTTCATAAACAGCTATTAATTTAACGGTTACACCCTTTTCATGCTAGATTAAGCATTCGACTACGTCTCTAGTATGGGTGTATCCTACCCTTAGACTCGAAACATTGAGGACAATGTTTAACTTTGGTATGAGGGGTGAATAGATACTTGCCTTGCCAAACCTTCACGCTTTCCAAAGTTTATCTTTTTATTTCAAAATAAGGCTAAAAATGGCCAAATTTAAAAAATTTTCTCATGTTTTATAAGTGTTTGAAGACACGAATGTAGATTTTCTGATGGCGAGAATAAGAGTAATTTTTGACTCGACCGTGCGTGTTGAGCACTTAGCTTTGATTCCTTAACTTTATTTTAGGCTAAGTCTCTTAAATGAGGACGAGAAATGATAGAGTTAATTATAAGTTACTATGCTAAAAGTAGAGTACTTGTATTCTTTCAAAAATTCATGTGTTCTCGTTGTTTGCTTATTCTCCCTTCGCTTGTATATATATTTTGCTAATAAGTATTGATTTAGCGGTTTAGTCTTGATTGTTGGTTTCTAGTCTTTTCTAGTAGCTTCCATGTAATTAAATTGGGAAAACATTAAGGTATCGCCAGCGTCACGGTTTTGAAGTATTGGCAACCCGAATAATCGAAAGCTTCACCTAATAATAAGATTTCTATGCAAAATTGAAAGTGAATTATGCCTTAATCTTTGAAGCTTTAAAGATCCAAAATTCGCTTTTAGCGTGAGGATATACATCTTTGGCCATAATAAACACCTCATGGCGAGGTTAAATAAAAGGCAAGGCAAGACCGAAGTCATAATAAAAGCTTCATGGCGAATTTGAATAAAAGATGGAGGTAAACCTATGATAATAAGGCCCATCCGTTAGGGGGCGTATAAAAGTCTTGGTAATAAGTCTCATGTTCAAAACCGTTATAAAACCGTGTTTATCGATCCTTCTTGCTGACTTAATTTTTTGACATCGTTGTCTATTAGGGGGGGTTATTAATTTGATGGTCTTGGTTACACCGTTATGACTCTATTTTTAGACCTAAATCTCTATCATCGCATAAGTAAAAAATGTATCCTCGTGAACATTCAATACAAAAATAAAATATAAGAGATACCACTTAGGAAAATGGGAGTATAAGTACGTGATTAGGGCATATGAGTAGTGTTCGCATTACTAACTTATAATGAAAATGATCTCGTTACACGCTTGGCATGGAATTGGGTGAAAATCGAGGACGACGAAATTATTTCTAATGAAGCATTCACGTGTTCTTGTTCTATGAACTTAAAAGTCCCATTTTGCGATGAAAATCCTTCATTATGTCTAAAACACAAGTAGTAGTAGTGTAGGAAGTTTATCATTCAATAAAAGTGCATAAAAATGAATTTTGGAGGTGCTACGATACTTTATTCTAGCATTGCATGAGGGCACGGTAATGGTTTAGTATGAGGGAGTAACGAGACTGCTTTTGTACATAGTATCATCATCCAAAATGGGCTTAAAATGCATAAAATATCATAAAATATGCCAAATATATGCTTGTGTTTGTTCCATGTGTATTTTAGGTATGGATATTAAGAAAATGGCAAAAGATCACAAGAAACAAGCAAAAACGAACACGGGAAATTAAGCCGCACAATGAACTAAGCCCTAGAGTTGATTTTCCAAGAAAAACCCTTGAAGAATTGAAGATTGTACAAGAAGGGTCCTCCAATATTGAAGAATTGACACTTTAAACACTTGTTTATTCATAATTACAAGTTTGGTCCATAAAGTTTGTCAAATTGCAAAAAGGACCCTCCACTTTGAAGAATTGGCAAGAATGGTCCGTCAGTTATGAAGACTTGTCATTTTTAGTCCTCCACAAAGTCAACCATACAAGTCAAGACATTGAAGAATGAAGAAATGCCAAAAACAACCCTTCAAATATCATCAAATTGCAAGAAATACCCCTGAAAATACTTTGTAAAACTTTTTGTGGCAAAAGTGTGAAAAACAAAACTTTTTTATAAAGGGGAATTCGTTTTGGCTGATTAAAACAAGAAATGAAAGAAGAAAGAAAAGTGGAGGCTTAAAGCTGGCCAACATCATACTTGCCTTAGCCAACCCCTTTGTGACACGTGCCCCACTCACCCTCTCAGCCAATCACAACTCTCCAATTTGACAACTCACTTCCCACTCACATCGGTTAATAACTAATCCTAATTAATTATTCAAATTGGGAGCCTAACAAAAAGTTTAAAACAAAACTGGATCAAACCGCCACTATTTCATGAAGAACATGATTTGGGTTTTTACTGATCATTGGAAATTAACCCATAATCTTATCCAGTTTTATGATTAAGGGTCTCCTAATCATAACCCAACCTCTAAACATGATGCCACATCATCCCACATGCCACATGGGACCTCCCCTGCTACAAAGTTGAGGAAAATGAAAAAGCTGCCAGAAGGATCAACGTGCCACAAAGTTGCTTGCACTTTAAGCTCAATGGGAGCCCTTTGATCAAATTCCACCACTTTACACCTCAACAACACGTCAAGAAAACATCACATGTACTCAAATTTTCAAAATTCCACAAGGGCAATTCTGGAAGTTCAAGGCTTAGGGTTTCTAGTTTTTTAGCTTATTAGGTCCATGTACACCCACTATATAAAGCGTTTAGTGCACAACATTACATTTTGCTCTTGGTTTTTCTTTGGTCAACATTCTGTAAATCCTTGTTTCAAGATTAATGAAAAAGTGTTTGAATTGTTTGACGAAATCCAAGTGCCACCTTTATTCTATGCTTTTTATTGTTACATGTTTGTGAATTTGAAGTTTCAAAACCAGTTTTCAAAGCTTGTGCAAGGAATTGCAAAGTTTTCTAAAATCTGATATTTTTCTAAGTTCTTGGTTCAGACCTTTGAAATTTTTGGATTACAAGTGGTCATAGCACCCTGATAAAGAGCTTATCAAGGTGTAGTGAGCTTGTGGTTTGGGGTTATTCAAGGAGTGGGAACAAGCTTGAATTAATAAGCTTTTATTTTCCATTTTCTTTTTCATATAAACTGCTTGTTCTAACCTTGTTGTTCTTAGCAGCTTATTGGAAGCTTGTGCCTTGTTAAGGTAGGCACATAAGCTCAAAAATTCATGAGTATGGATGTACATTCATGAGGTTTGAGCCTTCTTACCAAAAATCTGTTAAAAATACTTGTTTTAAGTGATTTGGTATTCTGCTAGTGTTTGATGCATGCAACTGTGTTCTTAGTTCATGATAATGTTGTATTGAGGCTTGTTTGAGTTTGGTATAACCTGATATACACTTTTACTTGTTTAAATCTTGGATTGAAAAGTTTAAGGGGTGTTTGGGTTTACTGGTTTAAGCTTGCAAATTGATTTTAAGTTAGTGTTTAGGGTTGTTTAGTGCTTGTATATGATATTTACTTGGTTGTGTGCTATTATCTACAAGTTTTGAGCTTTTAAACATCAAATCCTACATTATGCTATATCTTTCTTGTTTTTGCCTAATTTGACCTAAAATCTTGGAAACACCTAGAGTTTATGCATGTTAAGGGATAAAAAGTGTTTAAACAAAGTTTGTGTAACCTGTTTAAGAGATTTGAGGGTTTGAATTTGGGCTTGTGGTCAAGTACATCAGCAAAAGGATTTTTAGTTCATGTTTGTGTTCATCAGTAACATTCATTAGCTTGAATCTTTTTCTAAACCTTGAATCAGTGTATGAAACAAGTTGATTTGTGTTCATTTGAATTTAGTATATCTTGTGTGTGCATTTGGTTCAATTTGGTCGGCTTATTCTTGCTTATTCTGCTTATTTGTGCAAAACTGCTTATTGTTCAAGTCTGTATCATATCTGGGCAAAGATTGAATTAACTGTATTAATTGGCTGGTTGGATTTGTGATTTCTTTGTTGTTATTGACTCCTTATAACCTACTGGTTATAAGGGTGCCTTTGTGTGCTTTGATTCCAACAAAAATCCATATAAGACAAAAAGTCAATTAAGTCAAGCAGTGGAAACTTTTCCCACTGCTGGACACCCAAAACTAGCCACTACTAGTGCAATTTTTCAATCAGCTTATCAATAAGCTATAGCAACTTAGTTAGACTTGCAACAACTTTTATTTGTGATCAATCTTCATCAATTGACACATTTCACTATTCTGGGGATTTTTTAGGGTTTGACTTTTAGGTTTGACTAGAAAACCAATTGACTTGTCTTTTTCATAAGTGCTTATTTGCTTATTCCAGCTTATTGAGTGGTTCTTTTTGAAAACTTTTTGTTGATTTTGCTTAATTAAGTCATTTGAAACCTTTTGCAAAAAGAATCAGCACTTGAAATAGCCTAGAACTCGAAAACGACTATTTTGTCGTTTTGGGTAGAGAGCTTTTGCTTATATCAGGCTTATGTCTTGGGATTTTTCAAAATTCCTTTCTACAGATCTCTTTAGTATCCGAAAAGAAGCTTGTGTGTCAAATTAGAGCTTATGGCATTAGCTTATGGCTTAATGGGCAAAAAAGCCCATTAAGAATAAGTTGTTGACTATTAAGCTGTGATAAGCTCACTTTCAGCTTTTTGGCCTTTAGACTTTTGTTCTTAAAAATCAAATTTTGAGTCAGATAGGTGATTTTGGGCTTATTTGGAGATCATTTTGCTTATTGGGCCAAAAAGCCCATTTAGGTGGACTGTTTTTCATTTTGGCCCATTTGGAGGCCCATTAGGGGTAGTTTGGTCATTTCAAGTTCATTTCTGTTTAAATTAGGTTAAAATAAACTAGTTTGCAACTTTTTATTATTTTTTATAAATTTTGAATTTTTAATATTATTTTATTATTATTTTATTATTAAAATTAGTTTTTAATATTTTTGCAAGTTTTTCATTTTTCTTGGGTTAAATACATTAAGTTAGGAATTTTAAAACTTTTAGATTAATTTTCTTGTCATTTATTAATTTTTAGAATTATTTTAATATTTTTATAGTTTTTAATCATTTTTAAATAGTTTTAAGTAATTTTAATTTTTCCAAAAATAGTTTTTAGTTTAATTAAGTTATTTTAGAGGTTTAGAAATTGAAAAATCTCATTTTGGGCTTTTTGTTAATTAAATTGATTTTTTGGGCTTTGATTAGCAATAAAAAATTATTATTTAATTAAATAAAAGGTTTGAGTGATTTTTATTTTTTAAACTCTAATTACATTTTTTAGGTTTTTTATTGCAATTTTCTAGGATTTTTAGGTTAATTTTTAAATTTAGTCCCTTTTTACGGTTTTACGTGCACGACTTTCGTCTTAGTTTAATTTAGAATCATAACCGTCATCCTTTTCTCTTTTCTTTTCTCATAATCATAATCACAAACATTTAATCACTTCTTAACACAATACACAAGCCTCCTTGAGAACGAACTCACTTATTGGGTCATTTGTGCACGGTTTTCCTAAATCATCGTACTTACCCTAATTACGCTCTTTTTCCTAAAAGACGTATTACTACCACTATCACAAGTCATAGCCGGTTTGTCTATGATTGGCTATCTTTTGTATTGATCATTTCTTGAGAGGTTTTGATATCAAGAAACATAATTATAAGTGTTAGAAAATTCGTGAAACGACCGTGAATCGAATGTGTTGAAATTGGATTAAGTCTTGAATTGAGTGATTGAGTCTAATGCTTGTTTTCTTTAACCAAAGTCTTGACGAATATTAAATCTTTTGAAAACAATAGATTGGATTATCCATCTAATTATCATAATCATTGATGAGATGGCATTTATACATGATCTCGTCGTTCTTTTCGGGCTTTAAATGCATAAAAATGTCATAAAATACCATATATATGCTTGTGTTTGTTTACTTGTGTATTTTTTGGTATGGATATCGTGAAAAAGACAAAAGATTACAAGAAACAAGGAAAGACAAACACGAGAAACGAAGCCGCACAATGAACCCGACCCTAGTTTGTGAATTATCAAAGAAAAACCCTCGAAGACTTGAAGATGTACAAGATTGAGCCCTCATTTATGAAGAAATGACAATTAATACCCTTGTATATTCATAATTACAAGTTTGGTCCCTTAAGTTTATCAAAATTACAAAAAGGACCTCCAAGTTTGAAGAATTGGCAAGATTAGCCCTTCAACAAATCCAAAAAGTCAAGAATGGTCCTTCATAAAGTCCAAGATCCAAAGAAGCCCTTGAAGTTCAAGAATATTACACTTCTAATCCTTTTAAAATGGATTAAATATCAAAAGGACTAAAGTTGTAAATATGCCAAAGTGTTAAAAGCCCTAAAATCCCTTTTGGAAACTTTTTGTGGCCAAAACCAAAATTCTGAAACTTCAATACAAAGGAAACGAATTTACTTGGAAAATAAACTTGATTCACAATATTTCCCAAAGGTTGAGGACCATTTGTGCCATTTCCAAAGTTTAAACTTAAACAACCACGCGCCAAACACAAATCCTCCACTAAAATCGGATCAAACATGGCATTGTTCACACGTATGAACCCATAAATAACTTTTTACCAGCAAAGGGTTTTTTACAATTACCTTAACTTAAACACAATTCACCCTCACACGAACCAATCCCATGCCTAAACTCATACACCCACTCACCCAATGGCCCCCACACTCAAACCCGTCCACCTATCACATCATACCTTCATCTCCAAGGATTGCCACGTGGCCAAATCAACGTCTCACACTCATTACTTGGCCCCAAAGCATAAATGAACAATCAGGATCATTTTGGACAGCTCAAATCAACAATTCGTCTAGAAGCATTCAAGGGCAATTTTGAGATTTTCTAGCTAGGGTTTCTGTATTTTTTCCATTCTAGAATCATCTTAGTCGTCTATAAAAGGAGGCCTCAACATGTGAGAGCCCATTTGTTCCAGATTTTAGCTAATACTTTGTAATTCCTTTTTATAAATAAAAAGTTTGGTTTTCTGAAAATTGTGAATTCCCTTTTGTGTTTTATGAAAGTTTGGTGTTTGATTAGCTGAAATATGAGTTCCATTCACCTGCTTGATTGATTTTGAGGAAAGGTTTTAAGGTTTAAAACACTTGTTTTCGAAAATCAAGTCATATTCTGTTTTGGTTAACTTTTGAGTTTGTTCTTCTTAGCAGCTGTTGGAAGCTGGTGCTTTTTCTTGCTAGCACCTCAGCTCAAACAGTCTAAGCTTATTGGCTGAACCAAATTGTGATTTCTTGATTGATATTGACTCCTTTTGATCTACTGATTACAATGGTGCCTTTGTTTTCCATTGAATCCAACTGGATCTCTCTAAAAAAGCAAGTCAAATAGTCAAAGTAGTGGGAACTCCTTTCCCCTTGTGCTAGCCTCTACTAGTGTTATTTCACATTGTACTTATCAGAAAGCTGTTCTAGCTTATTTAAACCTGCAACAACTTTAATTTTGTAATAGGTGTTACTTATTTGACCCATTTGTTCATACTGGAGCATTTGAGGGGTTGACTTTGAGCTTTGACTAGAAAACCAATAACTTTGACTTTTACATAAGTACTTAATTACTTATTCAGCTTATTTGGCCTGGCTTGTTGAATTTTTCTTTGTTGATTTGTCTTAATTAAGTCATTTAGAGTCTTTTGCAACTTATTTCAAGGTCTGAGGTGGTCTAGAACTCCAAGTCGACTATTTTGTCTTTTAGTGAAAACTTACTTTGCTTATTTCTGATTTATTGGTTGAGCTTATTTGAAATTTCTTTTCACATATCTCTTAGGCATCTCAAAAGAAGGTTGTGTGTCAAATCTGAGCTTATGGCAGTGGCTTATAGCTTAATGGGCCAAAAAGCCCAATAAGAATAAGTTGTTGTTCAAATAAGCTGTGATAAGCTCACATTCAGCTTTTGGGCCTTCAGACTTTTGTGGTTAGAATTAAATATTAAGCTAGACTAGTGATTTTCAGCTTATTTGGTTAAGTTTAATCTTTTTGGGCCCAAAATCCCATTTCATTTGGACTGTTTTTTATTTTAGCCCATTTGGGTGGCCAATAGGGGTATTTTGGTAATTTCACATTCATTTTCTATTTATTTAGGTTAAAATAAACTAGTTTTCAAGTTTTTGGAATTTTTTTATAATTTTTGGATTTTTAATAATATTTTAATATTAAATTTCAATTTTCATATTTTTGCAACTTTTACATTTTTCTTAGGTCAAATACATTAAAATATAATTTTTAAAACTCTTAGATTAATTTTAGCATCATTTCTTAATTTCTAGAACTATTTTAATAGTTTTTAATCATTTAAAAATAGTTTTTCTTAGCTTAAAAATTCATAAAAATAGTTTTTAGTTTATTTAAGTTATTTTTGAGGTTTACAAAGTGAAAAATCTTTATTTTGACATTTTGATAATTATTTGGATTTTTAGGGCTTTAATTAGAATTTAAAAATTAATATTTAATTAATTAAAAGGTTTGAAAAAGTTTTGATCATTTTTAAACTCTTAGTTTGTTTTTATTGAATTTTGGTAATTTTTTGGGAATTTTTAGAATTAGATTTTATTTTAGTCATTTTTTACGGTTTTTAATTTAGTCGTCTTAGTAGTAATTTTCACGTATCCGTCATTCTATTTTCTATTCCCTTCTTTCTCAATATTAATCTCAAATATTTTTTTACATTTTAATCACACACATATACCTCCTTGTAAAACGAACTTTCACCTTCAAGGGTCATTAGTGTGTGATTTTCCTAAATCATCACTTAATACTTTCCGCTCATTTACGCTCTTTTGTTTTCCTAAACAAGAGGTGTAATTTACCACAATCTACTAATACGTATTATCCGTTTTTTTTCGTTTTTCTTGTGAAATTATTATTACTATATTGTATTAAGTATCACAACAAATACAAAATATCTCAAAAGTGTGCAAACACAACCTTAACTGGGATTTGATCTCCTAATTATTTTATTCGATTCTCAAACAAAAAGAAAAAGGCAATAGTAGATAAATACTTTCGTGAAGCTCGATTTTGAAAAATACAAACAATAAGGTGGGTATAAGGCAAGTATTATAAAATATACCCTAAAGAAAAAGGCTCTTAAGTGCTTCGCGCCGCCTCGTTTCTCCACTTGCTTGTGAGTATTTTGAGATTGAAAGCTAATCGAGGGTTTTGCCGCCCAAAGTATTATTACGTATCATATATATTTGTTTGGTTTCTTTGTGATTAAACTCTCTTGAACAATTTGGTTTTCACCAATGTTCTAAAGTCATTCGAAGGCGCTCACTCCACGTGATCGTTTTCATTTTTTTGAGGCTTCTTTAAATCAAGAGTTTGATTCGAGGAGAGATTTGGTAGATTGTAGTCTACGAATACACACAAGCAAAACGAGATCGTAAACGTCGTCAAAGTCAAGGAAATCAAGAGCCTTTGATTGAAGAACAAACTCCAATTGTCGAACCCGTTGTAGAACCAATAGTCGCCATGGCTAATCGTACTATGATGGATTTGCTTCAAGCACCCACCGAGGGTTTTGGAGAATCTATTGTGATTCCCGCCATCCTTGCGGAGAATTTCGAGATTAAGACGGGTTTAATGTCGATGTTGCAAGCAAATAAGTTTAGAGGTCATGAGAAAGACAACCCGCATTATCATATAAGGAATTTTAATTGTCTCACCGCAACAAGCAAGTTTAAGGATGTTCCACATGACGCCATTAATATGATGTTGTTTCCATACTTGTTGGATGGACCCGCAAAAATTTGGCTCGAGAAAGAACCGCCAAATTCGATTTTGACATGGGGTGATCTCGTCTCTAAGTTTGTGAACCAATTTTTTCCACCATCTAAAACAACACATTTGAACAATGAGATTTCAAGGTTTACACAACGTAATAATGAAAGTTTTTCAGTGGCATGGGGACGATTTAACGAAATGTTACATGAATGTACACACCGTGATTTTTCGGAATTGCATCCAATAGATACTTTTTATAATGGACTTAATGATCATGAACGAGATTATTTGAATGCCGTCACGGGTGGTAATTTTTTGTGCAAAACAACCGATGAGGATTTAAAGATTATCGATAATAGATCTAAGGTTTATAACCCTCGTAACACACCGAGTGTTTCCAATATGGGTTCGTTCTTCATCGTCTCGTAACATTAATGCCTTACATGATGAAGCAAATGAGGAAAATCGATTTTCCGATAGGTTTTCGACGCTTATGACACATTGGAAAGCACAAGATTCTTTGAATTCCGCATCGGTTAAAGCGGTTGAAAAGAGTTGTTTATCTTGTGGTGGATCTCATGATCTTTCCGAGAGCATTACCGCCGGTGGTAACACTTCGAGTGGTATATGTAGCAACGGGAACTTACAACCAAAACGGCCAAGGTCCCCGCACGAATCAAGCTCCATCAAATCAAAATGCTAACAACTATCGAAACAACAATCAAAATGGTGGTTATCAAGGCAATGCACGTAACTACAACAAAGGGAATTATCAAAATGGGAATGGACAAGTTTCAATTCAAAACCAAAACCGTGATTTTCGAAACACTACACAAGGTTTTCAAAATGCTCACACTAAAAATCTAAATGGAGAATTTTTGGATTGTGAAAAAGCAAACGATGTTAAGTTTGATAACATGAAACGTGAGATGATTAGCTTAAGATCCGAGTTGAAAAACGAGCTTAAAAACGAACTTCCTAATGAACTTAAGACTCATGCTAATAAAATGGAAGGAAACTTTCAATGTCTTAAACAAAATTAACAAAACATGGAACAAGGACAACATGAGATTAAACAAGAGTTGTTAAAAGCGGATGCTAGGCAATCAAAATTTGAAGACCGAATGGCAAAAATGTTTGAAGCAATCATGTGTAAACCCTCTTCCTTGGGTGGTCTTCCTAGTGATACCATTGCAAACCCGAAGGGGGAAATGAAGGTTATTACTACTCGTAGTGGTAAAACTTTCAAAGAACCAATCTCTCGTCCAAGTACTTCTACGGAGAAGGAAATCGAGAAAGAGCCCGAGGTGATGGTCGAAAAGGAGCATATCACAAGCCCACGAAGTACCGCTCATACCACACCTACGGTTGAACCAATACCAATCATGGAACCCGAGATTCCAAGACCGTTGCCTAATGTCCAACCCACACCACCCTTACCTTACTCTCCGATGCGAAACAAAGAGAAAATGCAAGAACGTAACAAGCAACAAATCTAGCTTTTTATAAAAATGTTTCAACAAGTTCATTTTGATGTAAGTTTAGCCGACGCGTTGTTATACATGCCTCGTTTCGCATCCACTTTTAAAAGTATGATGAACGATAAGGAAAAGCTTACAAAGCTTGCTAATTGTTCTTCAGTTTATCTTAACCGCATACCAAAAAAAGTTGGTGACCCCGGGAAGTTTCTCATTCCTTGTGATATACAAGATATGAAAGAATGCCTCGTCTTGACCGATCTTGGTGCGAGCATTATGTTGATGCCATTTTCCATTTGGAAATCACTTTCGCTTTCGACTCTTACTCCTTCGAACATGTCTATCGAGATGGCCGATCATTCTACGATTTTAGCATGTGGAGTAGCCGAGGATGTTTTCGTGAAAGTGGGGAAGTTCTACTATCCCGTTGATTTTATAGTAGTAGACATCCCCGCGGATCCTCAAGTTCCTCTAATTTTAGGTCGGCCATTTTTAGACACCTCGAGATCGCTTATCGACGTTCATGCAAGAACTATTACTTTGAGATTCAACAAAGAGGAACTTGTTATAAACGCTACTCAAAACTCGACACCTTCTCATGTTTATGCAATCGCTACCATCAATCACATCGACTTAGTTGATGTTGTTTGTGATGAGTTTTCACAAGAAGTGTTAGGTTTTACCGATAGCTCGTCAAGTGGCAATCCCACTATTTTGGATCTGATTCTTGCTAGTTCTACACCAAATCTTACTCCATTCGAAGGAGGCGATTTCACTTCAAATGAAATCAACAATGAAGATGAGGTGATTATTGGTAATGATACTTCTATTCCACCATTTCTTCTGCCGATGGAAGTTATGAGTGTTGAATAAAAATCTTCAATCGAGGAACCGCCTATCCTTGAATTGAAAGATCTTCCATCTCAACTTGAATACGCATTCTTGGAAGGTGATGACAAGTTGCCGATTATTATTGCAAAAGATCTTGCTAATGACAAAAAAACCGCACTTTTGAAAATTCTTAAAGCTCATAAAGGGGCAATTGCGTGGAAAATTTCCGACATTAAGGGTATTGACCCAAAATTTTGTACTCACAAGGTTTTAATGGAGGAGGACTACAAACCCGCAATTCAAAGTCAAAGAAGGGTAAACCCCAAAATTCACGATGTCATCAAGAAGGAAGTCTTAAAACTCCTTGACACGGGAATGATTTATCCTATCTCTGATAGCCCACGGGTGAGTCCAATCCATTTTGTCCCTAAAAAGGGAGGAATGACCGTTGTACCCAATGAAAACAACGAGTTAATTCCCACTCGTGTTGTAACCGGTTGGAGGGTGTGTATTGACTATCGAAAGTTAAATGACGTCACTCGTAAAGACCACTTTCCTTTGCCCCTGGATCAAATGTTGGAGCGACTTGCGGGAAATGAATTCTATTGCTTTTTAGATGGTTTTTCCGGTTAATTTCAAATCCCTATCGACCCTCGTGATCAAGAGAAAAATACGTTTACGTATCCTTATGGAACGTTTGCTTATCGTAGGATTCCTTTCGGACTTTGCAATGCACCGGGTACGTTTCAACGGTGTATGATGGCTATTTTTCATGATATGATCGAGAAGTCGATGGAAGTGTTTATGTATGACTTTTCGGTGTTTGGCAATTCGTTCACATCATGTTTATCTAATCTCGAGCAAATGTTAAAACGTTGTGAAGAAACCAACCTTGTGCTTAATTGGGAAAAATGTCATTTTATGTGTAAACAAGGAATCGTCTTAGGGCACAAGGTCTCGAAAGCGGGGATTGAGGTCGATAAAGCTAAGGTAGACGTCATCGACAAGTTACCTCATCCCAAAACCGTCAAGGGAGTTAGGAGTTTCCTAGGCCAGGCAGGCTTTTATCGTCGTTTCATCAAAGACTTTTCAAAAATCTCTCGACCTATGACACACTTTCTCGAGAAGGATGCTCCTTTTAACTTTAATGAGGATTGTGTTAGAGCTTTCAAAACTCTTAAAAAGAAACTTACCGAAGCTCCCATTCTTGTTGCTCCTACTTAGGAATTACCCTTTGAAATCATGTGTGATGCAAGTGATTATGCTATAGAGGCCGTCTTAGGGCAACGTTATGAAAAGCACTTCCGTCCTGTCCATTATGCTAGTAAGAAGATGACCGAGGCTCAACTAAAGTACACCACAACGGAAAAGGAATTCCTTGCTGTGGTTTATGCTTTTGATAAATTCCGACCTTATCTCGTCTTGACTAAAAGCATCGTGTATACCAACCATTCGGCTATCAAGTATCTCATAGCTAAGCAAGACGCTAAGCCGATATTGCTTCGTTGGATGCTCCTCCTCTAAGAATTTGATGTCACCGTGCTTGAAAAAAAAGAGCCGAGAATCTAGCGACCGATCATCTCTCTCGTCTAGAAGATCCACACAAAGATGTTTTCGAGAACAAGGAAATTACCGAAACATTTCCTCTTGAGACTCTCGGTGTTGTGAATTCTAAAGACACCACCCCATGGTTTGCCGACATTGTAAATTACCATGCGGGGAACTTCATAATCAAGGGTATGACGACAAAACAAAAGAGAAAATTCTTTCGTGACGTCAAGTCTATTTTTGGGACGACCCTTATCTCTTTCGGGTTTGTGCGGATCAACTCGTTCGACGTTGTGTCTTTGGTACCGAAGCTTCTAACATCCTTAGAGCTTGTCACGAGGGCCCCACGGGTGGTCACCACGATGCTAATCTCATGGCTAAGAAAGTGTTCGATGCCGGCTTCTTATGGCCTACAATCTATCATGATGCACACGCACTTGTGAATTCGTGTGATTCTTGCCAACGTCAAGGAAAATCGTCTCAACGTGATGAAATGCCGCAAAACATAATTCAAGTGTGTGAGATTTTTGACATTTGGGGCATAGACTTTATGGGGCCATTCCCATCGTCTCATGGTAACAAGTATATCCTCGTCGCCGTCTACTACCTATCAAAGTGGGTGGAAGCTAAGGCTTTACCTACTAATGATGTCGTGTGGTAGTGAAGTTTTTGAAGCAATTATTTTCTCGGTTTGGAACCCCTCGTGCTATTATAAGCGATCGTGGAACCCATTTTTGTAATGACAAATTCGAAAAGGTCTTAAAGAAATATGGAGTTACTCATCGTCTTTCTACGGCTTATCACCCGCAAACGAGTGGGCAAGTCGAGGTTTCAAACCGAGCTTTGAAGAGGATTTTAGAGAGGTCGATTGGAGAAAACCGTGCTTCATGGTCCGACAAACTCGATGACGCTTTATGGGCCTTTCGGACCGCTTATAAGACACCTATCGGTTGTACTCCGTATAAGTTGGTTTATGGAAAAAATTGTCGTTTGCTCATTGAATTGGAGCATAAGGCATATTGGGCCCTTAAGCATGCAAATTATGATTTAAAGACCGCGGGAGATCACCGGAAAATACAATTAAATGAATTGGATGAATTAAGAGACAATGCTTATGAAAATTCATTGATTTTTAAAGAAAAGACTAAAAAGTTTCATGATGCAAAGATTAAAAATCGGGTTTCTAACGTTGGTGATCAAGTGTTACTTTTTAACTCTCGATTAAAGATATTTTCCGAAAAATTGAAATCTCGTTGGTCGGGTCCGTTCACCATAACACAAGTGTTTCCTTATGGGACCATCGAGATAGCTCAAAATGATGGTCCTAACTTCAATGTGAATGGACATAGGCTTAAGCACTAATTTGGTGGGGAAGTCCCTTCGTTGGACGACGTCGACCAAGTCACCTTCCCCAATGATAATTTAAATTGAAGGGATCGAGTCGAGCTCATGACTCGGTAATAAAAAACGAGGTGCCTGATGGTTGTAAATTAGCACTTGTTTAGGAAAACAAGGCAATTAGGGAAAGTGTTAACAAGTAGTTTAGGAAAACCACGACCCTAAACTGAGTTCGTTCTCAAGGAGGCTAGTGTGTTATGTGTGTAATGATTTGGATTATCTTTGTTATTATATTTGTGAGAAAGAAAAATAGAAATGGGATAAGAAGAGAATGACGGTTATGATGTCGAATTAAACTAAGACGAAAAAGGTGTACACGTAAAACCGTAAAAAGCACTAAAATTAAAATTTTACCCTAAAAATTCCTAAAAATTACTAAAAATCCACAAAAATATTCTAAGAGTTTACAAAAAATCCAAACTTGCCAAAACCTTTTAATTAATCAAATAATGACTTTTTAATGCTAATTAAAGCCCTAAAAATTAATATTAACTATTAAAAAGTCCAAAACAAGATCTTAAAGTTTTTAAACCTTTAAAATAACCTAATTAAGCTAAAAAGTATTTTTCCAAATTTTAAAACCACTAAAAACTATTTTTAAACAATTAAAAACTCTTAAAAACTAATAAAATTTAAATTAATTCTAGAAAATAATTAAAAGACTCTAAAAATATTTGGAAAGTTGCAAAATTCCTAATTAAGTGTCTACAATCTAGGAAAAATATAAAAACTTAGAAAATCAGACTTTTAATTTTTAACAATAAAATAATATTAAAATATTATTAAAAATCCAAAAATCATAAAAAATTCTAAAAAGTTACAAACTAGCTTAATTTAACCTAAATAATACAGATATGAAAGTGAAATTACCTAAATACCCTTAATGGGCCTAGAAAATGGGCTAAACCCAAAACAGATCACTTAATGGGCTAAATTGGGCCCAAAATGAAAATGTGTCCAAAATAAGCCCAAAAAGCACTACTTGACTCAAAATTTGATTTTAAACAACTTTTTCCAAAGGCCCAAAAGCTGAAAGTGTGAAATAAGCTAGCTTATACCAAACAGCTTATTCTTAATGGGCTTTTTGGCCCATTAAGCTATAAGCCAATGCCATAAGCTCAAATTAGACACACAAGCTTCTTTTGTCCTAAATAAGACTTCTGTAAAAAGAAATTTGAAATAAGCCCAAGGAATAAGCCTGAAAATGCAATAAGCAATCTACAGAAAACGACAAAATAGTCGTTTTTGAGTTCTAGGCCACCCCAAAAGCTGATTCAAGTTTCTAAAGCTTTTAAATTACTTAATTAATCAAAATCAACAAAGAGTTTTCAAATAAGCTGACTCAATAAGCTGGAAAAAGCAAATAAGCACTTATGTAAAAGTCAAATAAGTTGGTTTTCTAGCAAAAAGTCAAAGTCAAAGTCCAATAAGCTCCAGTCTAATCAAATGGGTCAAATAATGAAGATCTATCACAAAAAATAAGTTGTTGCAGGTCTGGATAAGCTAAAATAGCTTATTGATAAGCTGATGACAAAATAACACTAGCAGGGGCTAGTTTTGGGTGTTGAGCAGTGGAAACTTTTTCCACTGCTTGACTTGTTTGACTTTTTGTCTTTAGTGAACTTTTTTGAGATTCAGGTTTCACAAAGGCACCCAAATGATCTTTGGATCATAAGGAGTCAATAACAATCAAAAAATCTGTTAGAAATACGTTTTTAACGTATATTAGAAGTATCAGTCACTCCATAATATTATTAATGTTGTATAGCTCGTAGTTAATGTTTGCTTATTTAGTTAAGTAAAAACCGACCCATGGGCTTGTCATGGGTCGGCTCAAGCCCATTAGTGGCTTGGATATAAATACCCCTTTCCACCATGGAAAGGGGTTGGTTGTTGGTTTTTGTTTCACTTCCATTAATAAAGAAAACATATTTCTCTCTCACTTTCTCTCACTAACTTTCTCTCTCTAGAAACCTTCAACCCACCTTATTGATTCATAAGATTATCCATATTCTTCAATTGGTATCAGAGCCATGGGGTGATTTAAGGTAAGGATTTGTGTTGTTTTTTAGTTTTTGATTGTATTAGTGATTTTTAGGAAAATCAACCTTGAATCTTGTATTTTTTGGTGTTTTTGTTGTTGGGATTAGTAGATAAGTGTTGGGTTTAGCTTATTTTGGTAGAAACTTTTTGTGGTTTTTGATCAAAAATCGGGTTTAGAATCGTTCAAAGGTTGGTTTACTGGGTCTCGAAGGTATTTTCCAGATTTATTCCGAATAACAGTCTATTCCGAACAAAGCAAAAGATTCCTGATAGCAAGATTATTCCGAATAGCAGATTATTCCGAATAGCAGATAGCAGATTATTCCGAATAGCAGATTATTCCGATTAGCAGATTATTCCGAATAGCAGATTATTCCGAATAGCAGATTATTCCGAATAGCAGATTATTCCGAATAGCAGATTATTCCGAATAGCAGATTATTCCGAATAGCAGATTATTCCGAATAGCAGATTATTCTGAATAGCAAATTTTTAGTGGATTTAATCTTGGCTTCTTACACACTCTTTACTTCAACAACACAACACAATTCACAACCTTACTTCACTGCTCGATCAACCGATAATCTTTGATTCTTTAAAGTGATCAAAATGAATCCGAATTCATTAATGCCTCAAATGACATCACTTACGGATATTTCCGTCATTACGGGAACGGATAATCGCCCTCCGATGCTCATTAAAGAAGTCTTTGAAGCATGGCAAGGCCGTATGATGTCATACATTAAGGGAAAACCGACATATGGGAGGCTTATGGTCAAGTCAATTCTAAATGGTCCACTTGATTATGGTACCGTCGTTGTTAACAATGTGACTCGACCACGGGAGTTTGAAGAACTTACACCAGCTCAACAACTTATTGCCGATGCAGACGAAAAGGCTCTTCAAACCATTCTCCAAGCTCTTCCACATGACATCTATCGAATGGTAAGTCAATATACGGTTGCAAAGGATTTATGGGAACGTCTAAAGGTTTTGCTAAAAGGTATGTCTCTTACTAAACAGGAACGGGAATGTCAGTTGTATGATCTATTTGATAGATTCACGTACAGTCCAGGGGAAACGCTTCACGACTACTACTTCAGATTCACTACTCTCATGAATGATTTGAATGTATACAATCTCGTGATTGCTCCATTCCAGGTTAACACCAAGTTTTTGAATACTTTACCTCAAGCTGAATGGGGTGAGTATATTACTGATGTTAAGTTAACTAGGGATTTGCATAAGTGCAATTTGGATTAACTCTATGCTTTTCTCCAGCAGCATGAGAAGGACGTGATCATGCACCGTTCGCCTTGACGTATGTAACCTGATTCTTTAGCTTTGATGGAAAATCAACCAAGCTTGTCATACAACAACACTCCTTATATCATGGGACACCAAGCCTATCATCCATCACCGTACATGACTCCAAGCTTCCCCCAATATTCGATTCTACCGTAACCACCCACCTCACATCAGCAACAATATCGGTTTAATGCACCTTCGTCTCAGAGAGAACCACAAGCATCACAATATGCCTCACAACCTCACCCATATTCACCAGCAAGCATTGCACCTTATGCTCAGTCATCATACTCTTCTTATCAAGAAAATGCAGCATATCCATCAAGCTATTCTGACCACATGAGTATTCCTTCTAGTGCTTATGCCGCTCCAAAAGACCAAGCAATGTATTGTGATAATGATGAAGTTCCCATTCCTGAATTCAAACAAGGAACTGACCCAGTTGAAGTGTTAGCCACTATGTCTGCTTATCTCACAAGGACATTGAGCAAATGAGGATTTAGAGGACCAGCTCCTACTAACAATCAGCTGAGGAATTCATCCAATTCTCGACAACAAGCTACTATTGAGAATGGCAGGGTAATGGTTCAACCTATTCAACCTTATCAGGGGAGACCCACTACATCAACCACCAATGCACGCATGGTCAATCCTGCTCCAATGGTCAACACTCCTCCACGGGCTAATTCCACAAGCAAGTTGAGAATGATTACATGCTACAACTGTAAGGAAGAAGGTCACATGTCCAGGGATTGCACAAAACCCAAGAGGAGAAAGGATGGTCAATGGTTTGCAGAGAAGATTTATTTGGTGAACGCTCAGGCACAAGGACAGGAACTTGATGAAGAGGAGCTTGCATTTCTTGTTGATCCAGGGATTGTGGAACAAGAAGTTCTCACTACACAGAATGCAGCATACCAAGCAGATGATCTGGATGCTTACGATTCAGACTGTGATGATCTTCAATCTACTCAGGCAGCTCTTATGGCAACCATCTCTAGCTTTGGGTCAGATAAAATATCTGAGGGTCTTACTAATACCACTGATACTATTATTCAACCACATCAAGTTGGGCAAGAGGGTGCTGATCCGAATGAGTCTTCGGTGGTGAGTCTTTCAAATGAGGAGACAATCAATGATAGTAATATCAATGTGAGTCCCCAGACTTTTAGTGAATCACAACCGGGAGCCATTTCGCATACGCATATTCCTGCTCAACAAGATTTGGTCATGGTTCCTGCAAAATTACTTAGCCAAATGAATACTGCACTCTTAGAAACCCTAGCTAAGAATAAGAATTTATCTGCTGAGCTTGCCTTGTGTAACGAAAAAGTTCAAACTTTGGAATTAGTTCCTTCATCCAATGTTCTAACAAATCCCGAATATGATCATTTTCGAAACAAACAAATGGGTCATTTACAAGAAATTGAAACCTTAAGAGCAGATCTTTCCAACGAACTTAAAGAAAAAGAGTTAGTGGTCACTAATTTTCACAAACTTCAAACGGATTTTGAATTACTCGAGTCTAAAAAGAATGAAATGGAAATTAATGCGGCTAATAAGATTAGAAGTTTAGATTATTTTCTTTTAAGACAATACGCTGCCTCTCAACTAG
The DNA here is from genome assembly GCA_025667525.1 of Glebionis coronaria. Classification (NCBI taxonomy): domain Eukaryota; kingdom Viridiplantae; phylum Streptophyta; class Magnoliopsida; order Asterales; family Asteraceae; genus Glebionis; species Glebionis coronaria. The sequence continues at coordinate 268,994,212 of CM046874.1, forward strand.
TGCACTTATTTGACGCATCGTTTAGAGAATTTAACTTATCGCGTCAAAAAGACCTTCCCCCTAACCCACGGTATGCAAGACAAGCTTTTATCCATAGTCCAAGACTTTATAATGCAACCCAATTAGGATTGGTCTTAGATCCGATTGTTATTTTCGAGGATCGCACAAATAAGGATCTAGTTGATGAGAATCGGTCATACAACTTTGCAAAATATCCCCAGTGTGATTATTTTAAAATGAATCAGGAGCTTGCAAAAACGGACTTTAGAATTCGCTTCCATATGGATAAAGATCTCATCACAGCACCAACCTACATGTTAAATGAAGAAAACCCTAGTACACTTCCTACACTTGTCAAAATGGAAGGACCTAAGGAAATTCCAAAGGATCTTCCACCAGTTAGCACTGTATGGATAAACTTGCAAGAGATTAATCAATACTTTGCTAGTTTTGACAAGGTCATCCGGGAATGTACGACTTCAAATGGTCTAAACGATGGAGAATGGGCTTTCGAACACATGAACGAGGTGTTTAAGAATGAGATCAATCCGTTTGTCGAAAGTCTAAAAGGAAGTTTTGCATCTCTTTCGGAAAATATCGAGTTTGAAATTAAAGAAGTTCAAAAAGTGTTTTATGAAATGGACACCGCTTACGAACTACAATTAATTGAAAAGGAAAAGATTTTATCCGAATATGACCGATTCTTGTCCCAAGTAATTTCGTGTGATGTGCTTACTACTGTGAATGTTAATTATTTGAATGAGCTTACATCCGCTATGATTAAATGTGATGCTGTGAATATATGTGATGATGTGTGTGATCTCTCTGTAAATGTTGCTGTTACTGTAAATGAGGTAGATAATCATTCTTGTCACGAGTCTAACGCTGAATTTTTAAAGCTTCAAGATTCTTACAATTTACTTACAAAACGCTTTAATCAACTTGAACAACATTGTATATCTTTAGAATTAAAACAACAAACTCAAAATGAGGATCTTTTGATAACAAATGGTTGTGAAAACAGTGTTGAGACGAGTGACAAGATGATTGAGATAGTTAAGGCATTAGAGGAAGAGATTATGAGATTAAAGAGAGATGTGTCATCGAACGAAACACTAAAATTGGAACTAGAGGCTGCAGAGTCTAAAAACCAGTGCTTAGAAACTAGACTTTCGTCTGTTCTACGGGAGATGGATCGTGCAAGACAGGGAATGTCCAATCTTTATGGTTCACTAGAAGAACGCTTCGCTTTTAATGCGGCACAACAACAATCTTATGTTGAACAATTGAACAAAAAATGTGAGGAAATCTCTGACTTAAATATCCAGCTCATTGACAAAAACATGGTTTTGGCCGAGTTAAAGGAGACACTTCTTCTCACCCGACAAGAAGTTGTTAATAACTTAGCTAACAACTCTGCACCGTCCTCTAGTGCTCCATCAACCAATTCAATAGTGCTCTATAAGAACCCGCGCCATAAGCAAAATCCGGATACTTACGATGTTTATATGATGAATGCAATTAAGCACGTGGACCTTGTTAGGGATATTTTAGATGATTTGTATGCATTAGATCCCTCAAGCAGTTACTATTATTCAGCTCATGCATATATTCAGCGAGTTCAATATTGCTTAGCATATTTGCAACATATAGGTAGACCGGGTTCTATACTACTCACTAATTGACCCATTGCTGTAACTCCATTCAATAAGACCCCAGGAGCAAAACCGTCATTGGCACCATCAACTAAGGCACCTTTAAAATCTGTTGCTAATGTTCCCACTTTGCCTTCTACAGGATTAAAAGAGTCTACTAAGGCTAAAGGATCGCCACTCAAGAAAGATAAGATCAAGCCCTCCACTAGTAGTACCATCAAGAAGAAAGTAGAAGCTCACCCTAGGAATGTTATGTCAGATTTAAATAAAAAGAATCATGTTGCTAAGACTAAAAGCTTTGCGCCTGTGCAGAAGCCTAAACCATTTGTGAATTCTAATTTGAAATGTTGGAATTGTAATGAATGCATGTTTTCCCAACGTCATGATTTGTGTCTTATTGATCATGTGAATGAAATGAATGCCATTAGGAATGATCTTGAATGGAAGCCAACTGGGAGAAATCGTACCCAAGTTGGATGGCAATGGCGTCCCACTGGTAGGACCTTTACATTAGATGGAAAAATGTGCCCTTTAACTAGGAATGCATCCATTGAGGTTAGGTCTCAGCGTCCTTTAATTAGGCACACTAGCACTAAAGTATGGAAACCGCGCCCTTTAATTAGGTCAGCCCCCACCATAGTGCCTATCAGTGAAGAAATACCTCAGGATTTAAGCCAACTTGAATCTACACCACCAACTAGGAAGAAGGCTAGGAAATCTAAGAAACCTAAGGTTAGCAAATCTAAGATCATTAAATGTGTACCTGCTAATAACAAGGAACATTCAGATTCCGAAACCTATACATTGTCCTCGTCTGGTGATATTTTCAGGTGGTCCAAATCATCCTCTAGTATTTGGACTCCGGTTGCTCAAAGCATATGACCGGAGATCGCTCGATGCTCCGAAATTTCGTCAGCAAGTTTCTTGGAACGGTTAAATTCGGTAATGATCATATTGCAAAGATAATGGGGTATGGTGAATATCAGATTGGAAATGTTACGATTTCAAGGGTATACTATATAGAAGGTCTTGGTCATAATTTATTTTCAGTAGGACAGTTTTGTGATTCCAACCTAGAGGTTGCTTTTCGGCAACATACTTGTTTCATCCGCAACTTGGAAGGAAAAGACTTGTTGAAGGGGTCTCGTGGTGAAAATCTTTATACTTTGTCCTTACAAGACATGATGGCCGCCTCTCCAGTATGTCTTCTCTCCAAAGCATCTAAGACTAAGTCATGGTTATGGCATCGCAGATTATCTCATCTCAACTTTGATGCTATTAATCATTTGGCTAAAACGAATTAGTTCGTGGTCTTCCAAAGCTCAAATTTCACAAGGACCATTTATGTTCCGCGTGTTCAAGGGGGAAAAGCACCAAGAAATCATACAAGTTCAAAGCTGAAGACACCAATCAAGAAAAACTTCATCTTTTGCATATGGATCTTTGTGGGCCAATGCGAACCGAAAGTGTGAGCGGTAAGAAATTTATCCTTGTTATTGTGGATGATTTCTCCAGGTTTACATGGGTTAGATTTCTACGTACAAAGGATGAAGCACCGAAGGCTATCATCACTTTTCTGAAATTCATTCAGGTACGTTTAAATACTACTGTCGGCCGTATTCATACAGATAAAGGAACAGAGTTCGTCAACCAGACTCTTCGTGATTACTATGAAGAAGTTGGTATTTCACATGAAACATCCGCTGCACGTACTCCACAACAAAACGGTGTCGTTGAAAGACGGAATCGTACGCTTATGGAAGCTGCTAGGACTATGCTGATTTATGCGAACGCTCCATTATTCTTGTGGGCAGAAGCTGTATCTACTGCATGTTTCACCCAAAACCGCTCTATCATTCGGAAACGCCATGGAAAAACACCTTACGAGCTTCTACATGATTGTAAACCCGATGTTTCATTCTTTCATGTGTTTGGTGCTCTTTGTTATCCAAACATTAATAGTGAGAACTTGGGCAAACTTCAACCGAAAGCCGATATAGGTATTTTCATTGGTTACTCACCCTCCAAGAAAACATACCGAATTTACAACCGTCGTCTTGGTAAGATAGTAGAAACTATGGACGCAGATTTTGATGAGCTGATAGCGATGGCTTCTGAGCAACGCAGCTCTAAACCCGCGCTTCACGAGATGGGAACCGGTGTTATTAGTTCCGGATTAGTTCCCAATAATCCTACTTCTACATCATTTTTACCACCTACAAGGCCCGAGTGGGATACACTATTTCAACCATTGTTTGATGAATTCTTTGATCCCCCAAGTGATGAAGTTCCAGCACCTGTAGTGATAGCTCCAATCCCTGAAGTTGTTGCTCAAGCTAATGAAGCTTTATCAAATGCATCTTCAATCAACAATGAACCGGATGCACCTTTACCAAGTAATTCTCAAAATACACCTGAATCTTCACCCTTACTTGTGCCTAATGATGTTGAAGAGGATTCTATTGATCACGATTTGGAATATGCTCACCTACAAGAGCTTCCTTTCTTTGGTATACCGATACGTGAAAACCCTTCAGCTGCGTCTACCTCAGAAGAAGCTCCTACAATTGTTCACTCCAGACCGCCGCGGATTGAAAATCACAGCACCAAATGGACAAAAGATCACCCAATTAGGAATGTTATTGGAAGTCTCGATCGACCAGTCTCGACACGCCATCAATTACAAGAGAGTGCACTCTATTGCTATTTTGATGCATTTCTCTCCGAAGTTGAACCTAAAAAGTGGCAACATGCTATGACTCAATCATCTTGGATTGAAGCCATGCAAGAGGAACTAAAGGACTTCCAAAGACTTGAATTATGGGAATTAGTTCCTCTCCCTGACAAGGTAAACATCCTTACTTTCTTGTGGGTTTATAAGGTTAAACTCGATGAGATGGGTGGAGTCTTGAAGAATAAGGCTAGATTGGTTGCTAGAGGATACAAGTAAGCCTTGGGTATCGACTTTGAAGAATCTTTTGCTCCTGTTGCAAGATTGGAGGCTATTAGACTATTCCTTGCGTATGCTGCTCATATGAACATGATCGTCTATAAAATGGATGTGAAGACGGCATTTTTGAATGGTGAACTAAGGGAAGAAGTCTATGTTAGTCAGCCGGATGGGTTCGTTAGCACGGAGTTTCCTAATCATGTGTACAAGCTTAAGAAGGCTCTCTATGGGTTGAAACAAGCTCCACGCGCGTGGTATGATCTCCTTTCAACATATCTCATTTCGGAAGGCTTCTCCAAAGGCAAGGTGGACCCCACTCTATTCACTCTCAAGGAGGACAACGACATGATACTGGTACAAATTTATGTTGATGATATAATATTTGCTACCTCTAACATAGAATTGTCAAATCGCTTTGAGAAGATAATGTCCACACGCTTTCAGATGTCAATGATGGGAAAAAATTCATTTTTCTTAGGATTACAAATTTCTCAGAATCCCAGAGGCATCTTTATTAATCAATCCAAATATGCTCTAGAATCTTTAAAGAAATATAACTTTGAAAATTATGACCCCGTGAACACTCCAATGGTGGAGAAATCCAAGTTAGATGAAGATAGGAATGGGATTATTGTCGATCCGAAACTCTATCGTGGGATGATCGGCACCCTTCTCTATCTGACTGCTAGCAGGCCTGATTTGCAATTTTCCGTATGCATGTGTGCCCGGTATCAGGCTCGACCTACCGAAAAGCACCTACATGCTGTTAAAAGGATCTTTCGGTATCTCAAAGGAACACTTCATCGTGGTCTATGGTATCCGAAAGATTCCTCTATTGCTTTAATATCATACGCATATGCCGATCATGCTGGGTGTCAAGACCCGAGGCGTAGCACTTCTGGGTCTGTGCAACTCCTCGGAGACAGATTGATTAGTTGGTCTTCAAAAAGGCAGAAAAGCGCTGCAATTTCTAGCACGGAGGCTGAATACATTGCCATGTCCGATTGTTGTGCTCAAGTCCTTTGGATGAGATCACAACTAACTGACTACGGTTTGGGATTCAACAAAATCCCGATGTATTATGAAAACAAGAGCGCCATTGCCCTTTGCTGCAACTACGTTCAACACTCCCGGGCAAAGCACATCGACATTCGCTACCATTTCATTAAAGAGCAAGTGGAAAACGGAGTGATCGAGCTGTATTTTGTCACCACTGAGTATCAGCTGGCAGATATGTTCACCAAAGCCTTAGATCCAGGACGAATCGAATTTTTGATCGACAAGCTTGGCATGAAATCATTCTCTCCAGCGACTCTCAAAGAATTGGCAGAAGAATCAGCTGAATAGTGGTGGTAAACTATTCATGCGTATCCTTTGGTCGTGATCATGTATATTATCGTATATATATAAACCACAAAAAGAAAAATACAAAAATATAAAACCAAGAAAAACCATAAAAAATATAAAACCAAGAAAAACCATAAAAAATATAAAACCAAGAAAAACCATAAAAAATATAAAATCAAGAAAATCCAAAAATATTTTTCGTTTTTTAAATCGGGCATGTCTTTTAGTACGGTAATATTTACTGCTTTAGAAATGTCGATCAATATTGACACGGCGCCATAAATAGAGTCCGTATAAAAGTTGTACATTTTTAAAACATGCCCATTATGGCTTGTAGTTATTTCTGACTACAGCCCGCTTTTCGCATTAAAGTCACGTATTTCCTTGGAAAACGTTGGCTCACAACGGGAATTAATTTTCTCGGGCATGATTTACAAGCCAAATCATGCAAAGGGATCAAGTTTACTTTACAACTTGGTCTAACACGAGTTAGTGTACGCCTCAGTGCATTAATTTGTCTAAATAAGAGAAATCTTATTGCCACCACGAATCAATCTTTTCAAGACATTATTTGGAAATTTTTTCATCAATATTTGACTCTTTAAACAATGACTACAGCTCTTTAAATAGAAAATGGGTCATCGTTTAAGGGGGAGAAAATATTAAATCATCTTCGTCATCAAAACGTCTTCAAAAGTCTTCGAGGAAAATCAATTGGCTCAATGGTTAATGTCTGGAATTGCTTTGGCATTCGTCTTGTATTCGTTTGTGAGTTTGTCGTGAATAGTTTAGCTGTGTGATCGCTAAGATAGGTTAAGGTGGCTAAGTCTAACGATGGTTAGGGAGTTTAATGATCGTTAGTGACTAGAAAAGAAAAATGAAAAGACAAGGGAAAAACGTGACAAAGACCTTAAAATGAAGGGGTTAAAAGTGACAACCATTGAAACTTGTGGAAAGTTGACCTAAAGTCAAACAAAACACCCCCCCCCCCCCCCCCCCCCGTCTCATTCTCTTTTCTCTCTTCTGTTTTTATTTCTTCGCCATTAACACACCTAAAAACACACATACAAAGATCAAAATATCACGATTACTAATCTCAATCCGTCTCATTAAGCTTATCTAAGGTACATACTCTCGTTTAATTCGTCTAATTCGATGCTTAATCCGCTTAATTAACTCGATTTTATTAAAGTAATCCAATTAGGGTTTCTACTTAATTTAGGGTTAATTGATTTGGGGTTTAGCTGGGTTTCACGCGGAATAGGACTAGAATGAGTTTGGTGGCCTTTAGAATGCTTAAAACAATCATCTAAGCTTAGATTAATCGATCATAAGGTGCGTTTAGGTTATTCTGGATAAACGGATTTTTTTCTAAGTGTATTCCGAATGAACCGGTTTTAAGGATATTCCGAATGAGCTAGGATTAAATTATTCCGGATGAACTATTTTGCAAAAACATTCCGGATAGACGTTTATTCCGCATAGACGTTTATTCCGCATAGACGTTATTCCGCATAGACGTTATTCCGCATATACGTTATTCCGCATAGACGTTATTCCGCATAGACGTTATTCCGCATAGACGTTATTCCGCATAGACGTTTATTCCAGATAGACGTTTATTCCGGATAGACGTTTATTCTGGATAGACGTTTATTCCGGATAGACGTTTATTCCGGATAGACGTTTATTCCGGATAGAGGTTTATTCCGGATAGACGTTTATTCCGGATAAACGTCTATTCCGGATAAACGTTTATTCCGGATAGACGTTTATTTCGGATAGACGTTTATTCCGGATAGACGTTTATTCCGGATAGATGTTTATTCCGGATGAAGGATGATTGAGTGTTTTAAAAGCTTAGGGGATTATGTCATATGTATAATGCTTAGGTATAAATTCATAATGATATTCATATCTGTATGTATCAACTTTTATGTTCTATCTTAAGCAGAAACAATGACTAACCCAACCGTGTAACAAATACAAGACTCTAGAGCAGCAGCCATTGCCGAGGCCAAAACCCTCAAGTTCATTCCAAACAACTACCGGTTGAAGGAGGTCTCTCATTCCACTCACAATGGATTCAAGGTAGGTTCAGCCATTCTTGACAATTCTCACCTCAAGAATGCGCTAAGGGATAGTGCTTCGGTACCCTTCGACTACATGTACGAATTCTGGGAAACCAAAGAGAAGACGTCAAACAAGATCACATTCTTCCTGGACAACAAGCAACAGACTCTCACCGTGTCAGACTTCCGCAAGATCTTTGGTTTTCGGGAGTCACCCAAAGGAACAACATTCTCAGCGAATCCGACCAAGAACGATCTCATGGAGATGTTATCTGCTATTAGATGTGTGGACATACGAATAGTGTCCGATTTTACCACAGCCAAAGTGGGTCAACCTTGGAGAGCGATTTTTGGTATTATCAGCCGATGTCTCACACCCAAAACAACTAGGTATGATGCTGTGCGTCCGCCAATCGTCAAGATGTTCTATGGTATGTTCAAAGGTATGGGTATTGATTATGCATCATTGTTGTGGGAAGAGTTTATTTTTCAACTCTTCACAAACACGAAGACTAAGGCTAAAACTTACCAGTACCCTAGGTTCATAAAGCTAATCATACATTATTTTATGGAAAATGATGCGTCTATTGATAAGCGTGCAGGTAGCTGTCACCACACAATGGATGCTGATGATCTGGTGGACTTAAGGCAAGAAACTCACTCCAATATTGTTATCCCTGGTCCTATTCCCAGTCATCTCCTGACAGATAAGATTATCGCTTCTGCTGATTACAAGAACATGCTAAGAGAAATCGAGAATCAACAAGCAAGCATTCAAGCAGGAGAAGACTCGTCTACCACGGTTAAGAGTAAAGGTAAACGCAAGCAAACAGCTTTACCTGAACCCAAAACCAAAAAGACAAAGACCGTGGCTAAGAAGGGTAAGAGCACGGCTGACAAGTTTGTTATTCGAGATGAAGACACTGATGACGATCCTACTCCCGAGCAAAACTCAAAAGACTGAGAAAAATTTAATGAAGATGGCTATTGAAAAGAGTAGGAGAGACACGGGCGGTAGTGGTTCGGGTGCACAGATGGATGTTGAAGAAGAATACGAGGAGCCACATGATATTGATGAGTTTGGATCACCGTAACGTTACTCAGCATCGAAGGAGACATCCATTGCTGATACAGCAAGTGTTGAGAAGGAGTCCGGTGCTACAACAATCATTGTGACTACACAGCCTCTCGTAACTCAACCTCCACCAATCCAGCCCTTACCAACACGACCAGTATCAACACCACTACCTTTCCTTCCACCTCCAACAACTTCCATCCTCAGTACTGTAATCACAACCGAGCCTCTTCAACCATCCCAGAGTAGCTCTGTACCATCTTCAATGGCTGCATTCATAATGGCAGAAATGTTGGATAAACACACGGACAGTCAAAGAAAAGAGATGGATAAACTTCAAGAAAAGCTATTTCGACGAATGCAAAGTGAAGAGGCATCCAAGAAAGCCCAAGAAGAGATGATAGCTAAGTTCACTGCAGAGATGGAATTGACACGTAAAGCTCATGCAGAAGAACTTGCTCAGGTCAAACAGGCTGAAGCTGAAAAGAGTGAAGCACGACTTACGAGACTTCGAGCTATAAATGATAAATATAAGCAGCAGAAAGAATTACTTGAAGCTTCTATTTTAGAGAGAGTGGATGAATCTGTTGAGGCCCTTATGCCAAAGCTGCGTGATGAGATGAGGAAACTTGCGGCTGATAACTTGATGATCAAGTCGTCCAACCCTTCCGAATCCGCCTACAAAATTGCATATGACTTAGCGGATTTTGAATTAAAAAATATCCTCAAAGCTCACATGAAGGAAGTTGGATCTTTTGACAAGTCTAAAGTTCAGCGGACACTCCACAAAGAACTCAATGAAGCTATCTTGGAGGATGATCGGTTGTTTAAGATGTTTGGAAGTGTGGTACCTTACCACATTTTGGCTGAGGAGGAAAAGGAAGATAGTGAACAAGAGAGGATGATGGTGAAGAAGAAGAAGATGATGATGATGATGGTGATGACAAAGGTGATGATGATGATGATGGTGATGATGATGATGATGGTGATGGTGATGATCAAAATGAGGAGAGTGATAAGGGTAGCAACGGGGATGATGATGAGGATGATGGTGGTAAACATGATCAGCCTGAAACGGGGGACAAGGTTGCCAGCAAAAAGAAACCATCCAAGTCGGGTACCAAGTCTCAGAAAGATGCTGCCCGAAAGGAAAAGTCCACCTCTACGGAGTCAGGACGAACCAAGTGGCGCCATGATGTGAATGCTGCTACTGCGTCATCGATTCCCGGTACATCTGTTTCTGTTTCTATACCTGTTACCACTAATCCTGTTAGTTCTTTTGTTGCTCCTGTGATTGCAGAATCAGTACCTGAACCTGAATCTGCACAACACTCGCCTGTTCATGATACCGTCGAAATACCTGAATCAGAACCAACAAGTGTTCATGTTTCTACTCCTCTGCAAATAGAACCACAATCTACTGTTCCCGAGTCAAGCACACGGGACTGGGCGGATACATTAGAGATTGATGAAACTGCACTGCCACAAAGCTTGGATCACGGCAGCTGCTAAATATGATCCAATCACAGACGCTGATAGAGATGTTCTATATCTCCGTATCCGTAGTCTGATAGACTTGTGTGAATTTTTGGCTCATGAGTTTAAATCTTCGGTCACTCCGTCTTTGGTGAAGAGAGCGCTAAAGGACAAGAGAATTCACGCCAAAACCAGGCTAAGCTGCATGGAGTACGAGTATTATGCTGACGAGGTCCTGAAAGCTCTTAATACCGTTCAAAGGCCAGGCCTTCATGAGTCAGAAAGAGCTCCACCTCCACTTGATCCTTCTCAAGATAATCAAATTGCTCTTGACTTCTTTGTCACCTATGATCTTTATTATCTCCTCAAGGGATCATCCAAGTACGCAACCTCCCTGACCTTGTTGAAAGCTGCTAATTGGGGGACAATACCCTGGATCGAGGAAAAGGTAAACCGACTCAGGGTCCCAAAGGTAAATCGTAATTATGATATGTATGCTGTTATAGGTGCATCACATTGGGACGAGCGAGTCCGAAGGGCGTAAAGAGGTTGCTGCTTAGCCAACTCAGGTAATATTGTCAAATCCGATATTCGCATCACAAGTATTTTGGGATTGAAAACTGAAGCCAAGAATGGCTATCATCATGTGACGGAGATTCGTCTAAAAAGGGAGGATGACAGAGAATACACAATACAACAGGGAGATTTTTCTATCATTCGCCTTGAAGATATCGAAGACATGTTGCTTATGATGACCCGTGATCAACTTACCCATCTTACTCGTGAAGAAATCATTGCCTTGAATACAGCACTTCGTATGTTCACACGAAGCGTTGTTATCCAGAAACGAGTTGAAGATCTTCAATTGGGAGTTGAAAGCTACCAAAGGAAGCTTAACATGACCCGTCCAATGAATCAAGTTCCACCTCAACATGCCAACAGATGTCCCTATACCGGCATTACCGTTCCGATGTACGGGATTTTCTACATGAACAATCGTGGGATCATGAAGTTTATGAGGGTAGGTGAGCTTCAAAAATACAGTGATGGGACTCTCATATACGTCAGAGGAAAATTGGAGCATCTTAATTCTGGTGGGTCATTACCAGAAATGATTGAGGATTGGCCTCCGGGTTATCGGCAAATGGCGACATATGTGATCAAGAAGATTGATGAAAAGCTCCGGGAACGTAGATTAATGAGGAGCTTAGAAAGATTCGTTGGTGGTAGACCATATGGAGTGCACCACAAGTTACTGCAACGATCCATCTAATGGGTCGTACATCTCAGGTCCACTCTATATTGGTTTTAATTGTGAATATGTAAATTTTGTGAATATTGTGCTTTTATGGCTTGATGTAGTGTTAAGGTATGATAATTTTTCAAGAATTTCTCACGAGATTCTAAATCTTTCAAAATATATCATACTAAAGCACTACAATTAACCCTTATTAAGTTAAGGGGGAGCATTAATATGTTCTATGGCCAAACATTGATTTCATTTTTACCCAAAGACCGGTTAATCCATTCAATATCCCAAATATTAATGGTTAACATTTTGGATAAGGGGAGAAAATGGGATTAAGGAGACTTAAATGATACTTGGCTAAAAGATGAAAAAGACTTAACGATAATCCAACTTAATATGTGTAAAGCACGTGTTAAGGGGGAGCGTTTTTGATGAACAAAACACTTAAGGTACAAAACTCTTGATTTCAATATCACAAGTACCTTAAGTGATTTCCAAGGATTTTTCATGGTGACTATACTTTCCCAAAACACGCTTTATTCACGTGGGATGTGGTGACAAAAGGGTGGTAGGAATAGGTATTAGTCCAATGATTCATCAGAGCCGATGGAATCTTCCCAAGGACAATTCCCTAGATAGAATTAGAAGTCCTAGGAAAGATGGAGAAAGATTGTGAACGTAGCAGAGTACCGACTAATTACTGATGCTAGCACTGGAACAATCACAACAAGGTGCTAGTAATGATGTATTGGTAAGTACTGAAGCGGTTGAAGAATGAAAAAGAAATGTAAAGATAAAGGGTGTAAAGAAAGAAGCCCTCCTTACAACTTTAGGCAGAAAGCGGGTCAATACATTTGCTATTGAGATCATTTGTTAATGATTCTCGATATTGAAGAAAGACATCATGGACCCAGTGATGCAATCCACAACCCTTCCCAGCTAACTCAAATATCTCTCAAAAGGTATTTGTTTTAATCACACGAAGATCAACACGTTATCTATTGGTTTATTCACTCTGAATATACTGATATTGAAAAGGTGGCACTCCTCTCCAGCCATCGCTCACTAAATTAAAACGCACTATCGAGTCTAGAGCCACGAGATCATCAAAAGTCTCATTAGGACACTTTCCATTTATTCATTGCTTTCTCACACACTATGAAAAGTAAGAGATTTTTATGAGTCCTACGCAGTATTCTTGTAATATTGCCAGAACATCCGAGTAATACGCAAGTATTACAATGAAGATGGAAATCCTGCTTGAGCCAACATCAAACAAGCTCATGGTAGGTTACACGTGCGGTTCTTTAAGAACCAATCTTGTGAAAAACTGGAAAGAAATAGTAGTTTAATTCTTAATTGAACTTAAACTCGTTCCAGGCCTCTACGCATTATCATATGATCTTGCCAGAACACTCAGAGTGACACTCTTTAGTATTCACAGTGACGAGTGGAAATCCTTCTAGTGTTAACATCAAACAGCAATTGGTAGGTGACGTGCAAGATTCTTCATGAATCAAGCTCGTGATAACTGGAAAGCAACGATGGTGAAAATCTTAATTGAAATTCACTTGTTCCAGGTTTCATGAATTGACGGCTTCAATCACAAGGATAATTTATCCAAGTGATTCACTCTTTATGTTCGCAGTCAATCTTAGTGATCGTCGAATAAAGAGAACGGGTTTACCCGCGAAATCCTGTCAGGAAGTTACTTAATTGAAACTATCCGTCACAGGTACGATATCTAATATCGTCCAACGGTCTTCACCGACCGGAGGTAAAACGCTATCGATTTAGAATGAAATTTTCTAAGCCATTTCATTCGTGTCATATTATGTTGCTGCGAAGACGGTGGCGTTGCGGTGTACCAGCTGAAGTCGTTCCCACATGCTTATGTTTTTCTGCATCAAAGTTCAGCAAAATTCAAGAAAGTACAAAATGAAGTCTTCCGCTGTACCAAACTCTGAAGCTTTCAAGAATTCAACAAAATACATATGTGTGTGGAACATGGAGTCACGAGGAGGCAAGATTTACAAGAAGGCAAAGATCACACGTGATTGGTCAAAAGAACAATGCTCTCAAGCCAAAGCCTAAAAGATCAAATCAACATATTCACAACAAAAAGAAAAGAAGAAAAGACTACGAGCTGAAGAACGAAGACTTAGTATAGTATGCTAGGTTAAGAACTGTGTAACGTGGAGTGACCTCCCTTAGGGGGAGATTGTTAGAAATACGTTTTTAACGTATATTAGAAGTATCGGTCACTCCACAATATTATTAATGTTGTATAGCTCGTAGTTAATGTTTGCTTATTTAGTTAAGTAAAATCCGGCCCATGGGCTTGTCATGGGTCGGCCCAAGCCCATTAGTGGCTTGGATATAAATACCCCTTTCCACCATGGAAAGGGGTTGGTTGTTGGTTTTTGTTTCACTTCCATTAATAAAGAAAACATATTTCTCTCTCACTTTCTCTCACTAACTTTATCTCTCTAGAAACCTTCAACCCACCTTATTGATTCATAAGATTATCCATATTCTTCAAAATCACAAACACAATCACCCAATTGATACAGTTTAATCAATAAAGTACCAGATGAAGCACAAACATGAACAAATAAGCAGAACAGGTTCAATAAACACTTAGAGCAATATTCATCCAGCCAAACTCAACCAAATGCATACAGAAGCTATTATAAACTCAAATTAACAAGTCTAAACAGGTTTCATGCAATGATTCAAAGTATTAAGCAAAATTCAAGCACCTTAAGTTACTGATGAACACAAGAACATGCAGTTTTACACTTTGCTGATGTATTTGACCAATAAGCCAGATTCAAACCTCAACATCTATCAAATAAGTTATAATAATGATGTTTTAACAACTTTCAACCATAAGCATGCACAAATACTAGATTTCACCAAAATCTTAGGTCAAAAACAGTTAAATCCAACAAGTTATAGCAGATTGTATGATTTGAAGTTTCAAACCCAAAAACTTGCAGCAAAACACTCTCAACCAAGCATATATCCGATATAGAGCACAAACACAAACTTTCCACAACACAATAACAAGATTCAAGCTTAAATAGGTAGACCCAAACACCCTTTTAACTTTTCGAAACCAAGTTTTTCAAATCAAAAGTTAGATTCAGTTCACTAAATGATTAAACTAGCATACTAACAACATTAACATGCAAGATTAAGCAGATTCAAGCCAAGAAAACAACAAGAACAACAGTAGAGCACAAATCCACAAAAAATCCAATCTTTATCAGATTTTCAAGGTTTCAAGACAAACCTCATAGATGTACATTCACACCCACGAATTTATGAGCTTATGTGCTAGCAAGAACAAGCACAAGCTTCCAATAACAACCCTGCTAAGATTTAACAAGGTTAGAGGCACAATTATCAAAACAGAAACTTAAAAAGCCTTGATTGATGCAACATTGTTACCCCACACTTGATTATCCCCAAGTTATAAGCCTCACCACACCTTAATATCACAATTAGGATGCTATGATCAGCCCTATAACCCAAGAATTCCAAGGTTGAAACAAGAACTTAGCAAAATATCAAGCTTGAAGGAAAAATGCAAACTTTTGCACTCTCCTTAAAAACAGGTTTTGAGATTTAATTTCAGTGAACAAATAACATGAACAAGCATAAAAATAAGTGGCACTTGGTCTTTCTTCAACAAACTTAACACAATTTCATTAAACTAAAAAGAGGATTTACAAGTTGTTGAACAAGGAAAAACCAAAAGCAAACTGAAAATGTTGCACCCTTATGCCTGTATATAGGCTACAAACTAATGCTAAGAGGCTAAAAAACGTAAACCCTAAAGCTGTGAAGTCCCCAATTTGCCCTTTGAAAATTTGAATATCTTAAAGATCATGTGACATTTCTTGGCTGTTTGTATGAGTTGGCAGATGAAAAGTTGATCAAAGGGCTTGTAATAAGCTTAACTTTCAAGCTTTGTTGAGGGACGTTGGATCCGTGTTACTGTTTTGTCTTCTTGCTTAATGATGTAGCAGGGGAATCTTGTGTGGGACAAGAGAGTGAGTTGGCAGGGTTTTTTAAGGTTGGGTTATGTTAATATGATTATCAATCACTAATCTGCACAATATCAAGGTTTAATTACAAGTGATTAATAAAACCCCAATTTGTGTTCTTGGTAAATAGTTGAGTGTTTGATCTGGATTAGTGTTAGATTTATTTAAATTTGGTGTTAAGGCACCAAGATTAATTATGTAGAAACTAGAAGGGGGGGGGGGGGGTTGAATAGTTTCTCTTTGGTTGGTGACCAAACTAAAATTACTTTCAATTTGGTTTATATCAAAACTATCTTTTACTTGAGGCTAAGTTGCATAATGATTAGGTTCAATTCAAATGCACTAGCAAAGATAATAGGTAAGTATAATGATAATGAAATAAGTAAAGAGTAAGGAAGGAGACAACCTAGTGGGAAGACACCAAGATTTATAGTGGTTCGACAACGAGGCTCTATCCTCGTTTCTACTCCACTCCTCGAGTACACCTACTCGAGATTTCCACTATATCCACAAGCTCCCTTCTCGACGGAGAAAACCTTACATCGTTGCTTACATTATTTTCCGACACTAAGCTAAATGTCGAGACCTAATCTTTAGCTAGGACCAATCTACACAACGTTGCCCACTTCACAATTTAACAACACAAGGCTAGATGTCGGGTTCTAATCTTAAGGTAGAACCAATCTTCACGACGTTGCCTACTTCACCATTTTATGACACAAGGCTAGATGTCGAGTTCTAATCGAAAGCTAGAACCAATCTTCACGACTCTTCACTTTGAAGCTAAGTGAGAACTTCACACAACACAACTACTAATCACTTTTAAGTTTAGTGAGAACTCACAAGACACAACCACATCACTTTATAGTTTAGTGAGAACTCCTAATCAAATCTATTACAACTCAACTAGACTTATCCAAGTACACACATGTAGCTTGGATTTACACAACACAAATCCAAGCAAACACATATGCAATGGATGTACACAACAAATGCAAGTATCCACAAATAACTTGGATGAACACAACTAGTCCAAGTATTCATAAATACATTGGATTGACCTAAAACAAAAAGGGTATCATGATGAATATGACTAGCTCATAGATTCATCTTTATCACAACACTAGTGAGTGAGTGATCTTCTCATTGGACAAGGTAAAGGAGGGGATCAAGAGGATAATCATATGTAAACATCCTTAACAATTTAAGTGATCATTTACTAATGATTATGCTATAGAAAATAGAAAGAGGGCTGAGAAAAACGTCCAAGAGGCTTACTGGAAAATGAGATTTGACCCACTATTTCAAGGAGACAAAGTATAACAGATCTATAACAGCTAGCTGTGCGCGGTACCTTATCTCACCCCGCGGTTCCATATCGCTAAGGTACCACGTAGGTACTTAAGGTACCGCCACTAGACTCCACTCCATTTTTTGTCTTTTAGTGGGGTGGGAATATCTGAGGTATTTGAAACCTTCAAAGGATATTCTAACAGCATTTGGAATATGCTATTTTCAAATTTTCATTTTCCATTTTAATAAAAGATTTTCTAAAAAAGAAAGTTTATTAAAAAGTCTTTTGTCATATTAACAAAAGTGAGTTTTAAGGATAATCATTTTGATGATCACTAAGTATGATTAAGAAAGGTTAGTGATATAATTATTACCTTGATGATAGTGTTAGTTAAATAATTCATTTTGTGTTTTACACTAAATGTGTTGTATGGTTTGTTGTGATCAAAACTAAGAAAGATTAGTTAACACTAATAATGTTTTTAGGCATCACTTGCATTAAAAATCTCCCCCTTTTTGATTACGACAAACGATAAACTCATTTACGTAGAAACAAAAAATATGGAATTATTAACTAGTTTATCACTATCATTTCTCCCCCTTTGTCGTAGCAAAAAGGTTAGCAAAAGTCTTTGAAGAACATCGAACTTTGCTAGTAGCTCCCCCTTGGTGGTTGCTCCCCTTGCTTGGGGCACCAAGTTTGTGAGCTAAGGTGACATGCTACACAAAGGTTAGTAGAAAGGAAAGAAACACCAATGTATATATGATCACTACCTAGTAAGTAACTTGAGAGGGAGAAAGAGAAGAAATCTCAAATTAGAAGCAAGTATTTTGCTAAGTATGTCCAAAGAGGTAATTGATAAAATCAAGCTTCAATCCGATGAAGATGATAAGCTTGTCAATGGGTTAAAGTTTAGAATTGATGGAATCACCCATAAGCAATTGTAAAAATTAACCATGATCAACTCAAAATAGAACTAATGAAATAACAAACAAACAACACAAAGGTTACATAAAAGAAAAAGACACAACAAAGAAGATAGTCATACACACAATATGAGTATCTAAAAGTAATAAATATGGAAAATAAACCACTAAGCATAAGCTAGTCTAATAGTGATATTTTCCAAGATTGCTTAAAAAAAATAAAAGACTAAAAAGACGACGATGCATCATTCGAAGTTTTGTCCACCGGAACGAAAACTTGAATAGGAGGTCGAGTGAGGAGGAATTCAAGAAAATTTAACTTCTCATACATATGAGCAAGTTCAATTTGTTGAAATCGACAACAAGCACACGAGGATCCATGATGCAACACAAATTTGTTTGATGGGGGTATGGCATCAAACTTAGGGTTTGGTGATGGTGGGGTAATGGGTTTGGGAATGTTTTCACAATGCCTTGTGAGGTTTGGGAAGGTTGAAAGGCCATTGAGTTGAGGGGTATTGAAGGATTGTGGTGGTGGTGGAACATTTTCTTTAGCTCTGATGATGGGGTTTATGGTATAAGTCTCATTCCAATACTTGATTGGAGAGAAGGTAGGGTTTTTGGGTGGTTTGGACGAAGATGGTTCATTCTTCTTAACCCAAATAGGTCGAACCGAGATTTTCGGTTTCTTTGAAAGATTGGATGAGGAAGCTTTGGGTGAGTGGGGTTGTGACAAAGAAATGTCAAGGTTAGGAATGTAGGAGTTAGGCATTGTGAGAGTGTGAGAATGATATCTCAAGGTTATGTGAGAATAAATTCTCAAAGTTGGGAAGGTGTGAGAATGAAATCTCAAGGTTGTGTGAGAATGAATTCTCAAGGTTGTGTGAGAATGAATTCTCAAGGTTGGGAAGGTGTGAGGATAAAATCTCAAGGTTAGGGTATAAGTAAAATGTAAACAAGGTAAGAGTTTGAATACAAAATGTGTAGTGTCAAGGAATGTTTAGTCAATTTGAGTAAACAAGGAATCTTGACAGGGTATAGGGTTTTAAAAGTTTTGACCAAAAATTCGTCAAAAGCCACTTACTGTCCGCGGTACCTTATAGGGACCGGCGGTTCCATATCGCTAAGGAACCGCGGGACTTTAAGGAACCGCGTCCAGTGGACTTGAAACCATGTTTTTCCTGGGTTTTGGGAAAAACTAAGACTTTTTCAAAAAGTTGCAAATCTTGGAATTTTAACTCTATTAGCACCAAATTATGCTAGGGTTGCATAAAGCAACACATTCACAAAGAATGTCTTGACAAAGGGTGACAAAATAATTTAGATATCATTTTGAACCAATTTTAGTCAAGTTTAGAGGTTGTGATAGATTTAGGTTCAATTTTAATTTCAAATTGAAGTTGATTAGTGTGCACAAAAGGATAGAAACACACAAAGCTAAATCCATAGATCAACAACATGAAACATTCATTAAGGAAGCAAGTACAAAGACAAATAAAAACTAACTAATACATAGCTAGCTTAACATTAAATCTAGATAAGTAGTTTTCTTTGGCTTGGTTTTGTTGAAAACTCTTATTAGGAAAACTCCATCATTCATCTCCTAGGAGGAGGTATGGAGAACACGGCAAGCAAGAACTCTTGCAACCTCCTATGTAGTCCATACATATCCATCCTAAGGTTATGGATGATGTAGTGGTTGTAAAGACAACATGGACAACTAGGACCATGAGTTTGTTGAAACCCATAGTATGGATCACCCAAAAGGAGGGAAAGTGGAACACCCAAAATTGGAATGTTTGAGTTGGGTGGAGGTGGAGGAGGCATGTTCTCCAAGGGTGATGTTGGTGAGAGTGGAGGCATGTTCCCTAAAGGGGAAATGGGTGAGTGTGGAGGTAAATTCTCCATGGTTGGTGAAATGGGTGAGTTGTGAGGGGTAAATGGTGAAGTCACCAAAATGTCATCAAAGTCATTCACAAAAGGAATGCTTTGGATTAGTTGGGGTTGTGTGGTCACATCCAAGGGTGCACTTGGAGTAAAGGGTGAAGAGAGCTCATTCATTCTTGAGTTGAATGAAGAGGAGGTAGAACCAATGGAGTGGTTAGTACCATGGGTGGATGATGTCTTGCATGGTGCAAGAGGTGGGAAAGGTGATGAAGAAATAAGGATAGGAGCCATCTCATTCTTAGGTGTGTGGAAAGGTGAGGAGTTAGGCTTGGCTACCTTAATCCTTATTTTGAGTGTTTTCCTTGGGGTGGAGGTCTTGGAAGTGTTTGAGGTTTTGGTACATACTATGGTTGATTAGGGTGGCTTAAGGTTTAGGGAAGTATGTTTGATGTGTGAAGAACATAGCAAACAAGGTGGGTTTAAATGGGTGAGGGGATGATCCAAACTAGAAATGGGTTAAAATCATTTTAGGTGAATAATGAATTTAGGTAAGCTAGTTTAGGAAATGTGCAGTTTATTATTGAAAATCATGCAAGGTTTACACAGATTTAAGAAAACAGTGTAAAACAAAGATGCTGTCGTGCACAGTGACCGGCGGTTCCTTATCTAGGACCGGCGGTACCTTATCGATAAGGAACCGCGGGTCGATATGGAACCGCGACCAGAGGGTTTTCAAAAATTTCCCATCCCAGTTTTTGATAAACCCAGATTTTTCCCAAAAGATTCACAAGCCAAAGTTAACTACAGATCATAATCTAATAAGCTAACTATCATAAGGCATGCACAAAGCTATGTAAATCACAAACATGAAGGCATAAGCAACATTTAGGATCAAAATAGATAATAATTCAAGCATGCAACCAAAGTTAATAAACAACTAAACCAAAGTGTTAATAACCAAATGTTTAACCAACAAATCCAAACTTTGACACAACTTCAAAGTCTTCACCTCCTTTTCTTTCCTAAACCCTTGATCATCTTTCCCAAATACTTGAATCCTTTTCTTGACTCCACTCGGTGTTCATGTAATTCTCCCCGAGTTCTAAGATTCTCACGATAAAGATGCTCCATATTGAGATTTTCCGGAACATCACTAGAAGGGTGAGGAGGAGGAGCTAAGTCTTCAAAATCATCCTCGAATTGATTTGAGGATGGATGAGAGTTACTCGAAGAGTCAAAATGAGAAATAGGACCGATGCCATCACCATCACTTGGTGGCATATCGGTGTCCTCCTCATCCGGCTCTTGATGGTCGGATTTTCTCGAACCACGGTCACTTCTTGGCTTTCGTTCATACGCCTCTTGAATAGGCATCATAACCCGTTGAACCGGGTGAAAGCGAGAAAGATCGAGTTGAGGAAAATCTTGACCAACCCTTCTAAAGAGGCGAGTAAGAAGCATAGCATAAGGGAGGTTTGTTTTGGGTTTGGAAAAAGCATAATTTATACGTCGAGCGATGTAGTATGCAAGATTGTACTTGGTGGAAGTAAACAGGCAAAACAACATATGCCCCATGCAAGCTGGGATATGATCTCGGTTCCCACCAAGACAAAACACATTTTCCCTAAGGATGTTTGCCCATTGGAGCATGTAATCCTTAAGGTCGCTTGAGAGCACTTCATACCTATTCACATTTCGCACATTTGTATGAAGGCTTCTCACAACGTTTCCACTACGATCTTTCGTGATGATTTCAAGGATGAAATTTAGATCAACTTCGGTGGTGTCATTTGGAGGTTTATCGTTAGACTCCAAGAGAGCATCTAGTCTCCACTTATCCGTAAAACGACAAGTGCCTTCAAATGGCACACCAAGAATATCACCAAAATCATCGAGGGAATATTGAATGATTTGACCATTCAACAAGAAACGAATAAAGATTTGGTCGTTGATTTCAAGCATGGAATAAGTAATAAAGAACTCAAGAAGAAACAAGGGATAAATTACCTCGTCTATGTAGAGCAAACAATCAAACCTAATAAGCTCAAACATAGAGTTGATATAATTATCACAATCCTACCCTCATGGAAATTACGAATGGAAAGGGATGGGTAAGAGTTTTGGAGTTGAAGGGAAACAAAGGTTTGGGAAATGTCCGGCATATAGTTTCTAGTGAATTGATGATCTTTTGGATATTGAGAAGGCATGATTAGTACCTAAATAAACATAAGACAATATTTTTCCAATCACTCATATGAAAAATAAAATTTAAAATTGAAAATATGAGAATGTGTTATATCAATTTCTTGACAAACAAAGAATTGAATCCATAACATCCTCATGTTCACAATGCATCTATTCCATCATTAACCAAGAACACATGAACTATGTTGGATCAACAATGGATTAGAACATTGGTTTTTCAAAACAAGGTTTTTAGGTAAGCATTAACAATGTCATTACCTACTTGTTCATGGGTTCATCTCAAATCCATCATTCAACCAAAATCATTTAGCCTAAATTCAGATTTGTTCTACAAGTGGGTTTTAGTGAAATCTTAATGAATATCAACCTAAGGAATCATAGTAAAATAACCATGTCAACCCACATTCCTATTAAGGTTTTAATTCAATTTCAATTTTAAAAATCCTCAATTATGAAAGGATGAACCTAGAACAAAATAGATGAAATTAAAAGAAAATACTTACAATTAATTGATGTTAGATGAAGGATGAGTGAAACCCACAACTTGGAATCAATTAATTTGAGTGATTGAAGGTTTTGGAAGCTTCAACAATGGTGGAAAAGGTAAAACCCGTCGGCTGTGTGTTTTTGGGAGAGAGAGGTAGTGGTTTGAAAATGAATAAAATATTCAAACTGGCGCTCTGACTCAACTTACTGCCCGCGGTACCTTATCGATAAGGTACCGCGCCTTTGAGCCGCCTAGATAAGGAACCGCCTACAGAGGCAGGTTTTTATCTATGAAAAACGCCAAATTTTGAAAATCAAGTTTTTCTAAAATACTTAAGATTAAATCATGAGCCTTTTAGAATGTCATTGGATCATCATAACACTAAGCAATATGCCTTAACGAAGGATTATGAGTTAAATCAAGATCGAAAAGAACCAAAACGGACAAACGACTACTCGTAGCAAAACGACTAAGTGGAGAAAAGTCAAGGGAAGTGAATCAAGACTAGGACCAATGCTCAAGGGATTAATGACAATCTTCAAATAGTTGTAACGAAGAGCTTGTGTCATATATAGTGGTTTAATACGTGCCTTTCCGGTGAAACGTTAAACGGCTTTGGTAATGAATAAGCACAAAGCAATTATTCAAGTATAGACTAAGATCACTTTCAATAATAGTCTTAGTCTAAACCAAAATATGAGCAAGGTATTAATTCACTTTCTCTCCCACAAAGGGCCTACTAACCGTATGGGTGCAAACCATGGAAATCATGCTTGATACTTTAAGCTTCTACTAACTCACTCTACATCACCATAGTGAGTCAAGTATCCAAGCAAAATGAAGGTTTGAGAGGATAAAAGAAAAGAAACACAAACCACAAATAAATGTCAAGGCAAGGATGCCGAGAACAAGCACATAGTCAAGTAATGATCAAAAGAATGATCAAAGGGCGTGTGGAAGAACGAAAGCGTACCTTGGCCAAAAAGAGCAATCCATGAAGGAATAAGTGCTATGCCCAATCAATGACTATGATGAGTACTAAGTCTTCAAGGACTAGTATCATTCCCAATCATCTTGGTATCATCATTCAAAGATGTTAAAGATCAATGAAGATGAGTCTTCTACAAGTGCAAGTAACTCAATCCACAACCAATTAAGTGATTAATCTTCATGAGTACCTACACAAAGCAAGACGCAAACTGGTAGATACATTTCAAGAGTATATCTAAAATGCATAAAGGCTACTAATCTTAAGTGGGATGCAATATTATCAATTAAAAGACCTATTTTCAAAGAAAACATAGTTTTGACCAAAGAGAAACATTAGTACAACTAGACCTTCTAATTTGAGGAGACAATGGATCGATCCAAGTTTCAAAGTACAGTATATTCAAAGATCCTGAGTGACCATCGCTCTGATACCAATTGTAGAAACTAGAAGGATGGGTTGAATAGTTTCTCTTTGGTTGGTGACCAAATTAAAATTACTTTCAATTTTGTTTGTATCAAAACTATCTTTTACTTGAGGCTAAGTTGCATAATGATTAGGTTCAATTAAAATGCACTAGCAAAGATAATAGGTAAGTATAATGATAATGAAATAAGTAAAGAGTAAGGAAGGAGACAACCTAGTGGGAAGACACCAAGATTTATAGTGGTTCGACAACGAGGCTCTATCCTCGTTTCTACTCCACTCCTCGAGTACACCTACTCGAGATTTCCACTATATCCACAAGCTCCCTTCTCGGCGGAGAAAACCTTACATCGTTGCTTACATTATTTTCCGATACTAAGCTAAATGTCGAGACCTAATCTTTAGCTAGGACCAATCTACACAACGTTGCCTACTTCACAATTTAACGACACAAGGCTAGATGTCGGGTTCTAATATTAAGGTAGAACCAATCTTCACGACGTTGCCTAATTCACCATTTTACAACACAAGGCTAGATGTCGAGTTCTAATCGAAAGCTAGAACCAATCTTCACGACTCTTCACTTTGAAGCTAAGTGAGAACTTCACACAACACAACTACTAATCACTTTTAAGTTTAGTGAGAACTCACAAGACACAACCACATCACTTTATAGTTTAGTGAGAAGTCCTAATCAAATCTATTACAACTCAACTAGACTTATCCAAGTACACACATGTAGCTTGGATTTGCACAACACAAATCCAAGCAAACATATATGCAATGGATGTACACAACAAATCCAAGTATCCACAAATAACTTGGATGAACACAACTAGTCCAAGTATTCATAAATACATTGGATTGACCTAAAACAAAAAGGGTATCATGATGAATATGACTAGCTCATAGATTCATCTTTATCACAACACTAGTGACTGAGTGATCTTCTCATTGGATAAGGTAAAGGAGGGGATCAAGAGGATAATCATATGTAAACATACTTAACAATTTAAGTGATCATTTACTAATGATTATGCCATAGAAAATAGAAAGAGGGCTGAGAAAAACGTCCAAGAGGCTTACTGGAAAATGAGATTTGACCCACTATTTAAAGGAGACAAAGTATAACGGATCTATAACGGCTAGCTGTGCGCGGTACCTTATCTCACCCCGCGGTTCCATATCGCTAAGGTACCGCGTTGGTACTTAAGGTACCGCCACTAGACTCTGCTCCGTTTTTTGTCTTTTAGTGGGGTAGGAATATCTGAGGTATTTGAAACCTTCAAAGGATATTCTAAAAGCATTTGGAATATGCTATTTTCAAATTTTCATTTTCCATTTTAATAAAACATTTTCTAAAAAAGAAAGTTTATTAAAAAGTCTTTTGTCATATTAACAAAAGTGAGTTTTAAGGATAATCATTTTGATGATCACTAAGCATGATTAAGAAAGGTTAGTGATATGATTATTACCTTGATTATAGTGTTAGTTAAATAATTCATTTTGTGTTTTACACTAAATGAGTTGTATGGTTTGTTGTGATCAAAACTAAGAAAGATTAGTTAACACTAATAATGTTTTTAGGCATCACTTGCATTAACAATCTCCCCCTTTTTATTACGAAAAACGATAAACTCATTTACGTAGAAACACAAAATATACAATTATTAATTAGTTTATCACTATCATTTCTCCCCCTTTGTCGTAGCAAAAAGGTTAGCACAAGTCTTTGAAGAACATCGAACTTTGCTAGTAGCTCCCCCTTGGTGGTTGCTCCCCCTTGCTTGGGGCACCAAGTTTGTGAGCTAAGGTGACATGCTACACAAAGGTTAGTAGAAAGGAAAGAAACACCAATGTATATATGATCACTACCTACTAAGTAACTTGAGAGGGAGAAAGAGAAGAAATCTCAAATTAGAAGCAAGTATTTTGCTAAGTATGTCCAAAGAGGTAATTGACAAAATCAAGCTTCAATCCGATGAAGATGATAAGCTTGTCAATGGGTTAAAGTTTAGAATTGATGGAATCACCCATAAGCAATTGTAAAAATTAACCATGATCAACTCAAAATAGATTTAATGAAATAACACACAACCAACACAAAGGTTACATAAAAGAAAAAGACACAACAAAGAAGAATAGTCATACACACAATATGAGTATCTAAAAGCAATAAATATGGAAAATAAACCACTAAGCATAAGCTAGTCTAATAGTGATATTTTCCAAGATTTCTTAAAAAAATAAAAGACTAAAAAGACGACGATGCATCATTCGAAGTTTTGTCCACAGGAATGAAAACTTGAATAGGAGGTCGAGTGAGGAGGAATTCAAGAAAATTTAACTTCTCATACACATGAGCAAGTTCAATTTGTTGAAATCGACAACAAGCACACGAGGATCCATGATGCAACACAAAATTGTTTGATGGGGGTATGGCATCAAACTTAGGGTTTGGTGGTGGTGGGGTAATGGGTTTGGGAATGTTTTCACAATGCCTTGTGAGGTTTGGGAAGGTTGAAAGGTCATTGAGTTGAGGGGTATTGAAGGATTGTGGTGGTGGTGGAACATTTTCTTTAGCTCCGGTGATGGGTTTTATGGTATAAGTCTCATTCCAATACTTGATTGGAGAGAAGGTAGGGTTTTTGGGTGGTTTGGACGAAGATGGTTCATTCTTCTTAACCCAAATAGGTCGAACCTAGATTTTCGATTTCTTTGAAAGCTTGGATGAGGAAGCTTTGGGTGAGTGGGGTTGTGACAAAGAAATGTCAAGGTTAGGAATGTAGGAGTTAGGCATTGTGAGAGTGTGAGAATGATATCTCAAGGTTATGTGAGAATAAATTCTCAAGGTTGGGAAGGTGTGAGAATGAAATCTCAAGGTTGTGTGAGAATGAATTCTCAAGGTTGTGTGAGAATGAATTCTCAAGGTTGGGAAGGTGTGAGAATGAAATCTCAAGGTTAGGGTATAAGTAAAATGTAAACAAGGTAAGAGTTTGAATACAAAATGTGTAGTGTCAAGGAATGTTTAGTCAATTTGAGTAAACAAGAAATCTTGACAGGGTATAGGGTTTTAAAAGTTTTGAACAAAAATTCGTCAAAAGCCACTTACTGTCCGCGGAACCTTATAGGGACCGGCGGTTCCATATCGCTAAGGAACCGCGGGACTTTAAGGAACCGCGTCCAGTGGACTTGAAACCATGTTTTTCCTGGGTTTTGGGAAAAACTAAGACTTTTTCAAAAAGTTGCAAATCTTGGAATTTTACCTATATTAGCACCAAATTATGCTAGTGTTGCTAAAGCAACACATTCACAAAGATTGTCTTGACAAAGGGTGACAAAATAATTTAGATTTATTTTGAACCAATTTTAGTCAAGTTTAGAGGTTGTGATTGATTTAGGTTCAATTTAAATTTCAAATTGAAGTTGATTAGTGTGCACAAAAGGATTGAAACACACAAAGCTAAATCCATAGATCAACAACATGAAACATTCATTAAGGAAGCAAGTAAAAAGACAAATAAAAACTAACTAATACATAGCTAGCTTAACATTAAATCAAGATAAGTAGTTTTCTTTCGCTTGGTTTTGTTGAAAACTCTTATTAGGAAAACTCCATCATTCATCTCCTAGGAGGAGGCATGGAGAACAAGGCAAGCAAGAACTCTTGCAACCTCCTATGTAGTCCATACATATCCATCCTAAGGTTATGGATGATGTAGTGGTTGTAAAGACAACATGGACAACTAGGACCATGAGTTTGTTGAAACCCATAGTATGGATCACCCAAAAGGAGGGAAAGTGGAACACCCAAAATTGGAATGTTTGAGTTGGGTGGAGGTGGAGGAGGCATGTTCTCCAAGGGTGATGTTGGTGAGAGTGGAGGCATGTTCCCTAAAGGGGAAATGGGTGAGTGTGGAGGTAAATTCTCCATGGTTGGTGAAATGGGTGAGTTGTGAGTGGTAAATGGTGAAGTCACCAAAGTGTCATCAAAGTCATTCACAAAAGGAATGCTTTGGATTGGTTGGCGTTGTGTGGTCACATCCAAGGGTGCACTTGGAGTGAAGGGTGAAGAGAGCTCATTCGCTATTGAGTTGAATGAAGAGGAGGTATAACCAATGGAGTGGTTAGTACCATGGGTGGATGATGTCTTGCATGGTGCAAGTGGGAAAGGTGATGAAGAAATGAGGATAGGAGCCATCTCATTCTTAGGTGTGTGGAAAGGTGAGGAGTTAGGCTTGGCTACCTTAATCCTTATTTTGAGTGTTTTCCTTGGGGTGGAGGTCTTGGAAGTGTTTGAGGTTTTGGTACATACCATGGTTGATTAGGGTGGTTTAAGGTTTAGGGAAGTATCTTTGATGTGTGAAGAACATAGCAAACAAGGTGGGTTTAAATGGGTGAGGGGATGATCCAAACTAGTAATGGGTTAAAATTATTTTAGGTGAATAATGAATTTAGGTAAGCTAGTTTAGGAAATGTGCAGTTTATTACTGAAAATCATGCAAGGTTTACACATATTTAAGAAAACAGTGTAAAGCAAAGATGCTGTCGTGCACAGTGACCGACAGTTCCTTATCTAGGACCGGCGGTACCTTATCGATAAGGAACCGCGGGTGGATATGGAACCGCGGCCAGAGGGTTTTCAAAAATTTCCCATCCCAGTTTTTGATAAACCCAGATTTTTCCCAAAAGATTCACAAGCCAAAGTTAACTACAGATCATAATCTAATAAGCTAACTATCATAAGGCATGCACAAAGCTATGTAAATCAGAAACATGAAGGCATAAGCAACATTTAGGATCAAAATAGATAATGATTCAAGCATGCAACCAAAGTTAATAAACAACTAAACCAAAGTGTTAATAACCAAATGTTTAACCAACAAATCCAAACTTTGACACAACTTCAAAGTCTTCACCTCCTTTTCTTTCCTAAACCCTTGATCACCTTTCCCAAATACTTGAATCCTTTTCTTGACTCCACTCGGTGTTCATGTAATTCTCCCCGAGTTCTAAGATTCTCACGATAAAGATGCTCCATATTGAGATTTTCCGGAACATCACTAGAAGGGTGAGGAGGAGGAGCTAAGTCTTCAAAATCATCCTCGAATTGATTTGAGGATGGATGGGAGTTACTCGAAGAGTCAAAATGAGAAATAGGACCGATGCCATCACCATCACTTGGTGGCATATCGGTGTCCTCCTCATCCGGCTCTTGATGGTCGGATTTTCTCTAACCACAGTCACTTCTTGGCTTTCGTTCATACGCCTCTTGAATAGGCATCATAACCCCTTGAACCGGGTGAAAGCGAGAAAGATCGAGTTGAGGAAAATCTTGACCAACCCTTCTAAAGAGGCGAGTAAGAAGCATAGCATAAGGGAGGTTTGTTTTGGGTTTGGAAAGAGCATAATTTATACGTCGAGCGATGTAGTATGCAAGATTGTACTTGGTGGAAGTAAACAGGCAAAACAACATATGCCCCATGCAAGCCGGGATATGATCTCGGTTCCCACCAAGACAAAACACATTTTCCCTAAGGATGTTTGCCCATTGGATCATGTAATCCTTAAGGTCGCTTGAGAGCACTTCATACCTATTCACATTTCGCACATTTGTATGAAGGCTTCTCACAACGTTTCCACTACGCTCTTTCGTGATGATTTCAAGGATTAAATTTAGATCAACTTCGGTGGTGTCATTTGGAGGTTTATCGTTAGACTCCAAGAGAGCATCTAGTCTCCACTTATCCGTAAAACGACAAGTGCCTTCAAATGGCACACCAAGAATCTCACCAAAATCATCGAGGGAATATTGAATGATTTGACCATTCAACAAGAAACGAATAAAGATTTGGTCGTTGATTTCAAGCATGGAGTAAGTACTAAAGAACTCAAGAAGAAACAAGGGATAAATTACATCGTCTATGTAGAGCAAACAATCAAACCCAATAAGCTCGAACATAGAGTTGATATAATTATCTCCCGCTATTCTTGAATCTACAATCCTACCCTCATGGAAATTACGAATGGAAAGGGATGGGTAAGAGTTTTGGAGTTGAGGGGAAACAAAGGTTTGGGAAATGTCCGGCATATAGTTTCTAGTGAATTGATGATCTTTTTGATATTGAGAAGGCATGATTAGTACCTAAATAAACATAAGACAATATTTTTCCAATCACTCATATGAAAAATAAAATCTAAAATTGAAAATATGAGAATGTGTTATATCAATTTCTTGACAAACAAAGGATTGAATCCATAACATCCTCATGTTCACAATGCATCTATTCCATCATTAACCAAGAACACATGAACTATGTTGGATCAACAATAGATTAGAACATTGGTTTTTCAAAACAAGGTTTTTAGGTAAGCATTAACAATGTCATTACCTACTTGTTCATGGGTTCATCTCAAATCCATCATTCAACCAAAATCATTTATCCTAAATTTGGATTTGTTCTACAAGTGGGTTTTAGTGAAATCTTAATGAATATCAACCTAAGGAATCATAGTAAAATAACCATGTCAACTCACATTCCTATTAAGGTTTTAATTCAATTTCAATTTTAAAAATCCCCAATTATGAAAGGATGAACCCTAGAACAAAATAGATGAAATTGAAAGAAAATACTTACAATTAATTGATGTTAGATGAAGGATGAGTGAAACCCACAACTTGGAATCAATTAATTTGAGTGATTGAAGGTTTTGGAAGCTTCAACAATGGTGGAAACGGTAAAACCCGTCGGCTGTGTGTTTTTGGGAGAGAGAGATAGTGGTTTGAAAATGAATAAAATATTCAAACTGGCGCTCTGACTCAACTTACTGCCCGCGGTACCTTATCGATAAGGTACCGCGCCTTTGAGCCGCCTAGATAAGGAACCGCCTACAGAGGCAGGTTTTTATCTATGAAAAACGCCAAATTTTGAAAACTAAGTTTTTCTAAATTATTTAAGATTAAATCATGAGCCTTTTAGAATGTCATTGGATCATCATAACACTAAGCAATATGCCTTAACGAAGGATTACGAGTTAAATCAAGATCGAACCGAAACGGACAAACGACTACTCGTAGCAAAACGACTAAGTGGAGAGAAGTCAAGGGAAGTGAATCAAGACTAGGACCAATGCTCAAGGGATTAATGACAATCTTCAAATAGTTGTAACGAAGAGCTTGTGTCATATATAGTGGTTTAAGACGTGCCCTTCCGGTGAAACGTTAAACGGCTTTGGTAATGAATAAGCACAAAGCAATTATTCAAGTATAGACTAAGATCACTTTCAATAATAGTCTTAGTCTAAACCAAAATATGAGCAAGGTATTAATTCACTTTCTCTCCCACAAAGGGCCTACTAACCGTATGGGTGCAAACCATGGAAATCATGCTTGATACTTTAAGCTTCTACTAACTCACTCTACATCACCATAGTGAGTCAAGTATACAAGCAATGAAGGTTTGAGAGGATAAAAGAAAAGAAACAAAAACCACAAATAAATGTCAAGGCAAGGATGCCGAGAACAAGCACATAGTCAAGTAATGATCAAAAGAATGATCAAAGGGCGTGTGGAAGAACGAAAGCGTACCTTGGCCACAAAGAGCAATCCATGAAGGAATAAGTGCTATGCCCAATCAATGACTATGATGAGTACTAAGTCTTCAAGGACTAGTATCATTCCCAATCATCTTGGTATCATCATTCAAAGATGTTAAAGATCAATGAAGATGAGTCTTCTACAAGTGCAAGAAACTCAATCCACAACCAATTAAGTGATTGATCTTCATGAGTACCTACACAAAGCAAGACGCAAACTAGTAGATACATTTCAAGAGTATATCTAAAATGCATAAAGGCTACTAATCTTAAGTGGGATGCAATATTATCAATTAAAAGACCTATTTTCAAAGAAAACATAGTTTTGACCAAAGAGAAACATTAGTACAACTAGACCTTCTAATTTGAGGAGACAATGGATCGATCCAAGTTTCAAAGTACAATATACTTCAAAGATCTTGAGTGACCATCGCTCTGATACCAATTGTAGAAACTAGAAGGAGGGGTTGAATAGTTTCTCTTTGGTTGGTGACCAAATTAAAATTACTTTCAATTTGGTTTGTATCAAAACTATCTTTTACTTGAGGCTAAGTTGCATAATGATTAGGTTCAATTCAAATGCACTAGCAAAGATAATAGGTAAGTATAATGATAATGAAATAAGTAAAGAGTAAGGAAGGAGACAACCTAGTGGGAAGACACCAATATTTATAGTGGTTCGACAACGAGGCTCTATCCTCGTTTCTAATCCACTCCTCGAGTACACCTACTCGAGATTTCCACTATATCCACAAGCTCCCTTCTCGGCGGAGAAAACCTTACATCATTGCTTACATTATTTTTCGACACTAAGCTAAATGTCGAGACCTAATATTTAGCTAGGACCAATCTACACAACGTTGCCTACTTCACAATTTAACGACACAAGGCTAGATGTCGGGTTCTAATCCTAAGGTAGAACCAATCTTCACGACGTTGCCTACTTCACCATTTTACGACACAAGGCTAGATGTCGAGTTCTAATCGAAAGTTAGAACCAATCTTTACGACTCTTCACTTTGAAGCTAAGTGAGAACTTCAAACAACACAACTACTAATCACTTTTAAGTTTAGTGAGAACTCACAAGACACAACCACATCACTTTATAGTTTAGTGAGAACTCCTAAACAAAATCTATTACAACTCAACTAGACTTATCCAAGTACACACATGTAGCTTGGATTTACACAACACAAATCCAAGCAAACACATATGCAATGGACGTACACAACAAATCCAAGTATCCACAAATAACTTGGATGAACACAACTAGTCCAAGTATTCATAAATACATTGGATTGACCTAAAACAAAAAGGGTATCATGATGAATATGACTAGCTCATAGATTCATCTTTATCACAACACTAGTGACTGGGTGATCTTCTCATTGGACAAGGTAAAGGAGGAGATCAAGAGGATAATCATATGTAAACATCCTTAACATTTTAAGTGGTCATTTACTAATGATTATGCTATAGAAAATAGAAAGAGGGCTGAGAAAAACGTCCAAGAGGCTTACTGGAAAATGAGATTTGACCCACTATTTAAAGGAGACAAAGTATAACGGATCTATAACGGCTAGCTGTGCGCGGTCCCTTATCTCACCCCGTGGTTCCATATCGCTAAGGTACCGTGTAGGTACTTAAGGTTGGGTTATGTTAATATGATTATCAATCACTAATCTGCACAATATGAAGGTTTAATTACAAGTAATTAATAAAACCCCAATTTGTGTTCTTGGTAAATAGTTGAGTGTTTGATCCGGATTAGTGTTAGATTTATTTAAATTTGGTGTTAAGGCGCCAAGATTAATTAAGTAATTAATCGGGTGAGTGGAGGGTGATGTGGAAGAAGGGTGAATGGTGATTGGTGGAAGTGGTGAGTGGGGTGAGGTGGCAGCATGTGGTTGGTTAAGGTAAGTTTGGCTGTCTGCCAAATTAAGCCCTCCTTTTCTTCTTCTCTTGTGTTTTCAGTTAAACTTGCTATCAACGCCAAAATCCTTTATAACAACTTTTCCATTTTCACACTTTTGCCCCAAAAACTTTTGTAAAATGATTTCAGGGGTATTTCTTGCCAATTCTTGATTCTTGAAGGGCTGACTTGGTATTTTCTTCAAGGATTATGGTCTAAACTTGTATGATTGAAATCTTGGAGGACTGAAATTGCCAAGTCTTGTTTGATGAGGGACCATTCTTACCAAATGTTGAAAGTCAAGGGTCCTTTTTGTAATTTTGGGATTTTCAAAGGACCAATCTTGTAATTTCTTGTACTTTGAAGGACCTCATTATATTTTGACTTTGTGGAGGATAATGGTTGACAATTTAGCTTTGTTGAGGGGCTAAACTTGTCAATTCTTCAAAGTGGAGGGCCCTTTTTGTATTTTTGACAAACTTTAGGGACCAAACTTGTAATTATGAGGATACAAGGGTATAAAGTGTCAATTCTTCCATATTGGAGGACCCTTCTTCATAATTCTTCAAATCTTCAAGGTTTTCTCGGGAAAATTCTTCATTATGGCTTGGTTCATTGTGCGGCTTCGTTTCCCGTGTTCGTTTTTGTATGATTCTTGTGATCTTTTGTCATTTTCTCAATATCCGTACCTAAAATAAACAAGCAACAAACACAAGCATATATATGGGTATTTTGATGATATTTAATGCATTTTAAGCCCTTTTTCGACGATGAGACTATGTATAAAAGCAGTCTCATCACTCCCCCATACTAAACCACTGCCGTGCCCTCACGCAATGCTAGAATAAAGTATCATAGCACCTCCAAAATTCATTTTTTATTCACTTTATTGAACGATAAACTAGCTATACTATTACTATTTCTACTACTACTACTTGCGTTTTAGACATAATGTATGATTTTCATCGCAAAATGGGACGTTTAGGTTCATAGAATAAGAACACGTGAATGCTTCGTTAGAAATAATTTCATCGTCCTCGATTTTCACCCCAATTCCATGCCAAGCGTGTAACGAGATCATTGTCATTATAAGTTAGTAATGCTAACACTACTCATATGCCCTAATCACGTACTTATCCTCCAATTATTCCTAAGTTGTATCTCTTATATTTTATATTGTCTTGAATGTTTAACGAGGATACATTGTTTGACTTATGCGATAATAGAGATTTAGGTCTAAAAATAGAGTCCTAACGGTGTAACCAAGACCATCAAATCAATAACCCCTCCTAATAGACAACGATGTCAAAAAATTAAGTCAACAAGAAGGATCGATAAACACGGTTTTATAACGGTTTTAAACATGAGACTTATTACCAAGACTTTTATACGCCCCCTAACGGAAGGGCCTTATTATCTTTGGTTTACCTCCATCTTTTATTCAACTTCGCCATGAAGCTTTTATTATGACTTTGGTCTTGCCTTGCCTTTTATTATCCACCTCATCGGTAGTTTTATTAGCCAAAGACGTATATCCTCACGCTAAGGTGAATTTTGGATCTTTAAAGCTTCGAAGATTAAGGCTTGATTCACTTTCAATTTTGCATAGATTTTTGGCCTTGTGGGGCTTCAAATTGTTTGCTTGATTTAGGTGAGCACTTGAAATCTTATTATTAGGTGAAGCTTTTGATTATTCAGGTGCCAATACTTCAAAACCGTGACGCTGGCGATACCTTAATGTTCCCAATTTAATTACACGGAAGCTACTAGAAAAGACTAGAAACCCAACAATCCTAACTAAACCGCTAAGTCAATATTTATTAAGCAAAAAATATTTACATGCGAAGGGAGAATAAGCAAACAACGAGAACACATGAGTTTTTGAAAGAATACGAGTACTCTACGTTTAGCATAGTAACTTATAATTAACCCTATCATTTCTCGTCCTCATTTAAGAGACTTAGCCTAATGTGAAGTTAACGAATCAAAGCTAAGTGCTCAACACACACGGTCGAGTAAAAAATTACTCTTATTCTCGCCATCGGAAAACCTACATTCGTGTCTTCAAACACTTATAAAACATGAGAAAAATTTTAAAATTTGGCCATTTTTAGCCTTATTTTGCAACAAAACGATAAACAAAAAGATAAACTTTGGAAAGCGTGAAGGTTTAGCAAGGCAAGTATCTATTCACCCCCATATTAAAGTTAAACATTGTCCTCAATGTTTCGAGTCTAGGGGTGCAAACACCCCCATACTAGATACGTAGTCGAATGCCTAATCTAGCATGGAAAGGGTGTAACCGTTAAATTTAAAGCCGTTTATGAAGTGTGCTAAAAACCTAAGGTTAGAAAATCAAAAGGATATATCATGGATATTGAGAAAGTCTTCAAAGCAAGCGATCGAGTGCTCTCATAAAACGAACACGAGAGGCTCCAATCGTGAAGATCATGATCATCTAAAGTCCACAATTCACAAACAACCACGGAACAAAGGTTGGAAGGGCACAAATCCCCACTCGTTACTACATTAGAAAGCGATAATATATACATAGGATAAGCATGGGACTCCCCCACGAGGCACCTCGTTTTTTATTACCGAGTCATGAGCTCGACTCGATCCCCTCAATACTAATTATCATTGGGGAAGGTGACTTGGTCGAGGTAGTTCATGGATGGAACTTCCCCGCCAAAGTAGTGCTTCAACCTATGTCCATTCACCTTGAAATTGGGGCCATCATTTTGAGCTAGCTCGATGGTCCCATATGGAAAAACTTAAGTCACGGTGAATGGACCGGACCAACGGGATTTCAACTTACCAGAAAAGTTTTTCAAGCGAGAATTAAAAAGCAAAACTTGATCCCCAATGTTAAAACCCGGTTTTTAATTTTAGAATCATGCAACTTTTTAGTTTTTTCTTTATAAATCAATGAATTTTCATAAGCAATGTCCCTCAATTCATCCAATTCATTTAATTGCATTTTCCGGTGTTTTCCCGCGGTCTCCATATCATCGTTACAATGCTTTAGGGCCCAATAAGTCGTGTGTTCCAATTCGATAGGCAAATGACAATTTTTCCCATACACAAGCTTATAGGGAGTGCACCCAATGGGCGTCTTATGAGTGGTCCTAAAGGCCCATAAAGCATCGTCTAACTTATCTGACCAAGATTGTCGGTTTTCCCCAACGGATCTCTCCAAGATCCTCTTCAACACTCGGTTTGAAACCTCAACTTTCCCACTCGTTTGTGGGTGATAAGCCGTAGAAAGCCGATGTGTAACCCCATATTTCCTTAGGACTTTCGAATTGGTCGTTACAAAAATGGGTTCCACGATCGCTTATGATCGCACGATGGGTTCCAAACCGAGAGAACAAGCTTTTCAAAAACTTGACTACCACACGAGCATCATTGGTGGGCAAAGCCTTAGCTTCCACCCACTTAGATAGATAGTCAACCGCAACGAGGATGTACTTATTACCACGAGATGATGGGAACGGCCCCATAAAGTCTATACCCCAAACGTCAAAGATCTCACACACTTGGATGATATTTTGTGGCATTTCATATTTTTGTGAGGCTTTTCCTTGTCGTTGGCATGAGTCACAAAACTTCACAAGATCTTGTGCATCTCGGTAAATAGTAGGCCAAAAGAAGCCGGCATCAGACACCTTCTTAGCCGTGAGATTAGCACCGTGGTGACCACCCGTGGGTCCCTCATGGCAAGCTCTAAGGATGTTAGAAGCTTCGGTGCCAAATACACAACGTCGGATGATTTGATCCGCACAAGTTCGAAACAAGTAAGGGTCGTTCCAAAAGTAGAACTTGACGTCACGAAAGAATTTTCGTTTTTCTTGAGTCGTCATACCCTTGATGATGAAGTTACCGGCATGGTAATTTGCAAAGTCCGCAAACTATGGGGTGGAAGAATCAAGCTTGGAATTCACTACACCAAGTGTCTCGAGCGGAAATGTTTCGGTGATTTCCTTGGGCTCGTAAACACTTTGGTGAGGATCTTCCAAACGAGAAAGATGATCGACCGCTAGATTCTCGGCTCCTTTTTTGTCAACAGTTTTGTGGTCAAATTCTTGAAGGAGAAGAATCCAACGAAGTAATCTCGGCTTTGCATCTTGCTTAGCCATGAGATACTTGATAGCCGAATGATCCGTATACACTATGCATTTCGTCAAGACGAGATAAGGTCGGAATTTCTCAAATGCATACACCACGGCAAGGAACTCCTTTTCCGTTGTAGTGTATTTTAGTTGAGCCTCGGTCATCGTCTTGCTAGCATAGTGAATAGGCAAGAAGTGCTTTTCATGACGTTGCCCCAATACGGCCCCAATAGCGTAATCACTAGCATCGCACATGAGCTCAAAGGGGAGGTTCCAATTGGGAGCAACAAGAATGGGAGCTTCGGTAAGTTTCCTCTTAAGGATTTCAAAGGCTCGTACACAATCTTCGTCAAAGACAAAACGTGCCTCTTTTTCAAGAAGATGTGTAATGGGTCGAGAGATCTTTGAAAAATCCTTGATGAATCGACGATAAAAGCCATCGTGGCCTAGGAAACTCCTAACTCCCTTAACGGTTTTGGGATGAGGTAATTTGGCGATGACGTCTACCTTAGCTTGATCTACCTCAATCCCCGCTTTCGAGACCTTGTGCACTAAGACGATTCCACTCTTAACCATAAAATGACACTTTTCCCAATTGAGCACAAGGTTGGTTTCCTCAAAACGTTTCAACATTCTCTCAAGATTCGACAAACACGAAGTGAACGAACTACCAACCACGGAAAAGTCATCCATGAAGACTTCCATCGTCTTCTCGATCATGTCATGAAAAATAGCCATCATGCACCTTTGAAAGGTTCCCAGTGCATTAAAATGTCCGAATGGCATTCTACGATAGGCAAACATTCCATATGGACACGTAAACGTAGTTTTTTCTTGATCACGAGGATCAATAGGAATTTGGAAGTAACCGGAAAAACCATCTAAAAAGCAATAGAAATCGTTTCCTGCAAGACGCTCTAACATTTGGTCCATGAAGGGCAAGGGAAAATGGTCTTTTCGAGTGGCTTCATTCAACTTACGATAGTCAATGCACACTCTCCATCCGGTCACAAGTCTAGTGGGAATTAACTCGTTGGCATCGTTTGGCACAACGGTCATTCCTTCCTTCTTAGGGACACAATGAATAGGACTCACCCAAGGGCTATCGGAAATAGGGTAAATCATTCCCGCGTCACGGAGTTTAAGGACTTCCTTTTTGATGACGTCGTGAATTTTGGGGTTCACACTCCTTTGACATTGGATTGCGGGCTTGTAATCCTCTTCCATTAAGATTTTGTGGGTACAAAACTTGGGATCGATGCCCTTAATGTCGGATAACTTCCACTCAATTTCCCCTTTGTGATCCTTTAGAACATCGACAAGTGCGGTTTTTTCATCATTCGAAAGTTCCTTCGCAATAATAACCGGCAACTTGTCATCCTCCTCCAAATAGACATATTCGAGATGAGGAGGTAAATCTTTCAACTCGAGGATAGGTGGTTCCTCAAGTGAAGACTTGGGCTCGATACTCATAACCTCCTCGGGTGGAGGAAATGGGAAATCGTTAAGAAAATCCTTGATAATCGAGAAGTCCTCATCGTTGTTAAGGTCTTCGTTACAAGTACGTGGAACATCGAATTCTTCTCACGTAAAACCACCACCTTCAAATAGAGTGAAGGTTGGTGTCGAATTATCAAGAATTGGATCTAACATAGTGGGATTGCCACTAGTTTCTTCATCACCAAAACCTAGAACTTATTGTGAAAATTCCTCGCAAACCACGTCGATCATATCACCGAGGTTTATGGTTGCAACGGAATAAACATGAGAAATTTGAGAGTTTTGAGTTGCGTTTATAACAAGTTCCTCGTCGTTGAAACGTAAGGTGATCTTTCTAGCATGAACATCGATCAAAGCCATAGACGTATCTAAAAACGAACGACCTCAAATGAGAGGAACTTGAGGATCCGTGGGGATATCAACAACGATAAAGTCTACGGGATAGTAGAACTTCCCCACTTTCACAAAAACGTCTTCCGCCAAACCACATGCGGGAATCGTGGAATGATCGGCCAACTCGATAGACATTAGTGAAGGAGTAAGATTAGGAAGATTGAGTGACTTGAAGATTGCAAGTGGCATCAAGTTAATGCTAGCACCAAGATCGGTCAAGGCGAAGCATTCCTCCATATCTTGGATTGCACAAGGGATCAAAAATTTACTGGGATCACCGACTTTTTGAGGTATGCGATTAAGATAAATCGACGAAGAACTAGACAATTGGTGCAATTTCTCCTTGTTGTTCAACATAATCTTAAAGTTAGCGGCAAATCGAGGCATCATGACCAAAGCATCGGTGAAACTCACATTAAAGTGCAAATCACGAAACATTTTCATAAAAAGCTCAAATTGGTAATTGTCGCGCTCTTGACGTTTCTCCTTTCTAAGTCTCGATGGATAGGGCAAAGGTAGTGTAGGTTGAGGCATAGGCATAGCCTTTGGAATCTCGGGTTCCAATGTTGGTAATGGGTCAACCGTAGGTGTAGCATGAGCGGTACTTCGTGGGATTGGGACATGCTCCTTTTGGGCTACCACCTCGGGTTCTTCCTAAATTGCTTCCTTCGTAGGAGCAATTGGTTGAGGAGTCGGTTCCTTAAGTGTCTTACCACTAAGTGTGGTAATCACTTTCATCTCACCCTTAGGGTTTGATACGGTGTTGCTAGGAAGACTACTCGAAGACGGTTTACACATAATTGCCTCAAACATAGATGAGATTTTATCTTCAAACTTGGATTGCCTCTTCTCGGCTTTAACCATTTCTTGTTTTATCTCATGTTGCCCTTGTTCCATTTTTTGTTGGTTTTGTTGTAACCTAGTTACGGTTCCTTCCATCTTGTTGGTATGGATCTTAAGTTCATTAGCTAACTCATTTTTCAACTCTTTCTTCAAGTCGTTCTTAAACTCGGATCTTAGGCTAATGATTTCTCTTTGAATATTGTCAAACCTAGCATCATTTCCATTAGCGTATTCAACAAATTCATTTGGAAGATCTTTCAACGTTTGCAAACCTTTGTTGTTGTTTAGAAAATCATTTTGATTTTTGTTTGAATCTTGATTATTAGCCCCTTGATTACCATAGTTTCCCTTGTTGAAATTGTTTATGAAACCAACTTGATTTTTGCGATAGTTGTTGTTAGCATTTTGATTTGAACCAAAACCCGATGGAGTCAATTGATTAGAGCGGGTAACTTGACCGTTTTGGTTGTAATTTCCCGTGGCCGCGTAGGCACTCGAAGTGTTACCACCGTTGGTAATGCACTCGGAGAAATCATGACCTCCACCACAATACATGCACGAAACCTCAACCGCTTTAGCCGTAGCGGGAGCACTTGGTTCACCAACTTTAAACTCAATCAAAAGTCCTTTAAGTTTATCAAAAATCTTGTTTTCCAAGTTCGCCTCAATTTGGCAAGCACGATGGTAGTAGACAAAGAAGGTGAAGCCGAAGACGAAGCCTTACGAACACTAGACATGCTACGAGGACTATACACCTTAGATCTATTCTCAGTTATCACCAAAGCTTCCTCAACCGTTTTACACAAAAAATTACCACCCGCGGCGGCATTTAAATAATCCCTTTCATGATCATTAAGTCCATTGTAAAACGTGTCAATTTGATGCAAGTCGGAAAAACCGTGATGAGGACATTCATGTAGCATCTCCTTAAACTTATTCCAAGCCGTTGAAAAACTTTCATTAAACTCTTGTGAAAATTTTGAAATCTCGTTTTTCAAGTGCGTAGTCTTAGAGGGCGGAAAAAATTGGTTCACAAACTTAGACACGAGATCTTTCCACGTCAATATAGAATTGGGTGGCTCTTTCTCTAACCAAATTTTAGCGGGCCCTGCTAAGGAATACGGAAATAGCATCATCTTAATCGAGTCATTCGAGACATCCTTAAACTTGCAAGTGGCGGTAAGACGATTGAATTGGCGGATATGGTTGTGTGGATTGTCCTTCTCATCACCACGGAATTTGTTGTTTTGGATCATCGACAACAAACCCGTTTTCACCTCAAAATTCTCCGCAAGGATAGCGGGAATCATAATAGCCTCTCCATAACCCTCGGTGGGTGCTTGAAGTAACTCCATCATAGTTTGATTCGCCATGGTTGGTGCTTCTCTTACAATGGGTTCGTCAATAGGAGACTCCTCACTAGAAAGATTGGGAGTGGGAGTTTTGTTCTTTCGTTTACGTGCACGTCTTGCTTGATTACGAGTTAGCATAAACGTCACGTACAACGAGGGGACGAGCAAAGAAGATTCTTTTTGGTGTTATGTATTTTTCAATTTTTTTGTGGTTTTTGATTGTATTAACCTTTTTGCATTTTGGTGAATGTATTAAGTAGACACAAATCTCCAAATCTCCTCCTTAATCAAATCTCTTGATTAAAGAAGCCTCAAGGAATGAAAACGATCACGTGAAGTGAACGCCTTCGATGACTTTAGAACGTTGGTGGAACACCAAAACGTTCAAGAGGGTTTAATCAATGAAACCAAGAAAATATATATGATACTTAGTAATACTTTGGGCGGCAAAACCCTCGATTAGCTCTCAATATCAAATACTCACAAGCAAGCGGGGAAACGAGGCGGCGCGAAGCACTTAAGAGCCTTTTTCCTTAGGATATATTTTATAATATCCGCCTTATACCCACCTTATAGTTTGTATTTTTCAAGATTAAGCTTCATGAAAGTATTTATCTATTTTTGCCTTTTTCTTTGGTTTGAGATTCGAATACAATGATTGGGTAATGACCTCCCAAGTCAAGGTTGTGATTTCTCACGTATTTGGAGTACTTGTGAATTTATTGTTCTACGCATACAATATAGTAATAGTATTCACACAAAAATCAAAAACTGATAATACGTATTAGTAGAGTGCTACTAATACAAATACTATTTTGGTTAGTATATAAAAACAACAATTCCAAATCAAAACACAACACGCCATCCCGGCAGCGGCGCCAAAATGATGGTTTTAAATTAGCACTTGTTTCTTTCCGTTGGTCAACAACCAACAAAAGTTCTCGTTTAGTTCTTCACTACTCGTACAGGAAGGCCTCTCTTTCTGTATGGGGGGAATCCTTTATTATCAATCCAGAATGTCTCCAACTCGAAATCCCCCTCAAGATATGCCTCAAGCTCAAGATATGCTGCCTCCTCAAGCTCAAGATATGCCTCAAGCTCAAGATATGCTGCCTCCCCAAGCTCAAGATATGCCTCAAGCTCAAGATATGCTGCCTCCTCAAGCTCAAGATATGCCTCCTCAAGCTCAAGATATGCCTTTACTGCCTGTATCTGATTTTTTGGAGGGTTAGGAAAACAAGGAAATTAGGGCAAGTGTTAACAAGTAGTTTAGGAAAACCACAAGTTATGACCCTAAACTGAGTTCGTTCTCAAGGAGGCTAGTGTGTTATGTGTGTAATGATTTGGATTATATTTGTGATTATATTTGTGAGAAAGAAAAATAGAAATGGGATAAGAAGAGAATGACGGTTACGATGTCGAATTAAACTAAGACGAAAAAGGTGTACACGTAAAACCGTAAAAAGCACAAAAATTAAAATTTTACCCTAAAAATTCTTAAAAATCACTAAAAATCCATAAAAACATTAAGAGTTTACAAAAAATCCAAACTTTGCCAAAACCTTTTAATTAATCAAATAATGACTTTTTAATGCTAATTAAAGCCCTAAAAATCAATATTAACTATTAAAAAGTCCAAAACAAGATCTTAAAGTTTGTAAACCTTTAAAATAACCTAATTGAGCTAAAAAGTATTTTTCAAAATTTTAAAACCACTAAAAACTATTTTTAAACAATTAAAAACTCTTAAAAACTAATAAAACTTAAATTAATTCTAGAAAATAATTAAAAGACTCTAAAAATATTTGGAAAGTTGCAAAATTCCTAATTAAGTGTCTACAATCTAGGAAAAATATAAAAACTTAGAAAATCAGACTTTTAATTTTTAACAATAAAATAATATTAAAATATTATTAAAAATCCAAAAATCATAAAAAATTCTAAAAAGTTGCAAACTAGCTTAATTTAACCTAAATAATACAGAAATGAAAGTGAAATTACCTAAATAACCTTAATGGGCCTAGAAAATGGGCTAAACCCAAAACAGATCACTTAATGGGATAAATTAGGCCCAAAATGAAAAAGTGTCCAAAATAAGCCCAAAAAGCACTACTTGACTCAAAATTTGATTTTAAACAACTTTTTCCAAAGGCCCAAAAGCTGAAAGTGTGAAATAAGCTAGCTTATACCAAACAGCTTATTCTTAATGGACTTTTTGGCCCATTAAGCTATAAGCCAATGCCATAAGCTCAATTTAGACACACAAGCTTCTTTTGTCCTAAATAAGACTTCTGTAAAAAGAAATTTGAAATAAGACCAAGGAATAAGCCTGAAAATGCAATAAGCAATCTACTGAAAACGACAAAATAGTCGTTTTTGAGTTCTAGGCCACCCCAAAAGCTGATTCAAGTTTCTAAAGCTTTTAAATGACTTAATTAAGCAAAATCAACAAAGAGTTTTCAAATAAGCTGACTCAATAAGCTGGAAAAAGCAAATAAGCACTTATGTAAAAGTCAAATAAGTTGGTTTTCTAGCAAAAAACTCAAAGTCAAAGTCCAATAAGCTCCAGTCTAATCAAATGGGTCAAATA
This sequence comes from Glebionis coronaria, assembly GCA_025667525.1. Taxonomy (NCBI): domain Eukaryota; kingdom Viridiplantae; phylum Streptophyta; class Magnoliopsida; order Asterales; family Asteraceae; genus Glebionis; species Glebionis coronaria. Next base: position 269,038,603 of record CM046874.1, read on the forward strand.
ATGAAGATCTATCACAAAAAATAAGTTGTTGCAGGTCTGGATAAGCTAAAATAGCTTATTGATAAGCTGATGACAAAATAACACTAGCAGGGGCTAGTTTTAGGTGTTGAGCCGTGGAAAATTTTTCCACTGCTTGACTTGTTTGACTTTTTGTCTTTAGTCAACTTTTTTGAGATTCATGTTACACAAAGGCACCCAAATGATCTTTGGATCATAAGGAATCAATAACAATAAAAAAATCACAAACACAATCACCCAATTGATACAGTTTAATCAATAAAGTACCAGATCAAGCACAGACATGAACAAATAAGCAGAACATGTTCAATAAGCACTTAGAGCAATATTCAGCCAGCCAAACTCAACCAAATGCATACACAAGCTATTATAAACTCAAATTGACAAGTCTAAACAGGTTTCATGCAATGATTCAAAGTATTAAGCAAGATTCAAGCACCTTAAGTTACTGATGAACACAAGAACATGTAGTTTTACACTTTGCTGATGTATTTGACCAATAAGCCATATTCAAACCTCAAGATCTATCAAATAAGTTATAAAAATGATGTTTTAACAACTTTCAACCCTAAGCATGCACAAATACTAGATTTCACCAAAATCTTAGGTCAAAAACAGTTAAATCCAACAAGTTATAGCAGATTGTATGATTTGAAGTTTCAAACCCAAAAACTTGCAACAAAACACTCTCAACCAAGCATATATCAGATATAGAGCACAAACACAAACTTTCCACAACACAATAACAAGATTCAAGCTTAAACAGGTAGACCCAAACACCCTTTTAACTTTTTAAAACCAAGTTTTTCAAATCAAAAGTTAGATTCAGTTCACCAAATGATTAAACTAGCATACTAACAACATTAACATGCAAGATTAAGCAGATTCAAGCCAAGAAAACAACAAGAACAACAGTAGAGCACAAATCCACAAAAAATCCAATCTTTATCAGATTTTCAAGGTTTCAAGACAAACCTCATGGATGTACATCCACACCCACGAATTTATGAGCTTATGTGCTAGCAAGAACAAGCACAAGCTTCCAATAACAACCCTGCTAAGATTCAACAAGGTTAGAGGCACAATTATCAAAACAGAAACTTAAAAAGCCTTGATTGATGCAACCTTGTTACCCCACACTTGATTATCACCAAGTTATAAGCCTCACCACACCTTAATATCACAATTAGGATGCTATGATCAGCCCTATAACCCAAGAATTCCAAGGTTGAAACAAGAACTTAGCAAAATATCAAGCTTGAAGGAAAAATGCAAACTTTTGCACTCTCCTTAAAAACAGGTTTTGAGATTCAATTTTAGTGAACAAATAACATAAACAAGCATAAAAATAAGTGGCACTTGGTCTTTCTTCAACACACTTAACACAATTTCATTAAACTGAAAAGAGGATTTACAAGTTGTTAAACAAGGAAAAACCAAAAGCAAACTGCAAATGTTGCACCCTTATGCCTTTATATAGGCTATAAACTAATGCTAAGAGGCTAAAAAACGTAAACCCTAAAGCTGTGAAGTCCCCAATTTGCCCTTTGAAAATTTGAATATCTTGAAGATCATGTGACATTTCTTGGCTGTTTGTATGAGTTGGCAGATGAAAAGTTGATCAAAGGGCTTGTAATAAGCTTAACTTTCAAGCTTTGTTGTGGGACGTTGGATCCATGTTACTGTTTTGTCTTCTTGATCAATGATGTAGCAGGGGAATCTTATGTGGGACAAGAGAGTGAGTTGGCAGGGTTTTTTAAGGTTGGGTTATGTTAATATGATTATCAATCACTAATCTGCACAATATGAAGGTTTAATTACAAGTAATTAATAAAACCCCAATTTGTGTTCTTGGTAAATAGTTGAGTGTTTGATCCGGATTAGTGTTAGATTTATTTAAATTTGGTGTTAAGACGCCAAGATTAATTAAGTAATTAATCTGGTGAGTGGAGGGTGATGTGGAAGAAGGGTGAATGGTGATTGGTGGAAGTGGTGAGTGAGATGAGGTGGCAGCATGTGGTTGGTTAAGGTAAGTTTGGCTGTCTGCCAAATTAAGCCCTCCTTTTCTTCTTCTCTTGTCTTTTCAGTTAAACTTGCTATCAACGCCAAAATCCTTTATAACAACTTTTCCATTTTCACATTTTTGCCCCAAAAACTTCTGTAAAATGATTTCAAGGGTATTTCTTGCCAATTCTTGATTCTTGAAGGGCTGACTTGGTATTTTCTTCTAGGATTATGGTCTAAACTTGTATGATTGACATCTTGGAGGACTGAAATTTCCAAGTCTTGTTTGATGAGGGACCATTCTTGCCAAATGTTGAAAGTCAAGGGTCCTTTTTGTAATTTTGGGATTTTCAAAGGACCAATCTTGTAATTTCTTGTACTTTGAAGGACCTCATTATATTTTTTACTTTGTGGAGGATAATGGTTGACAATTTAGCTTTATTGAGGGGATAAACTTGTCAATTCTTCAAAGTGGAGGGCCCTTTTTGTAATTTTGACAAACTTTAGGGACCAAACTTGTAAATATGAGGATGCAAGGGTATAAAGTGTCAGTTCTTCCATATTGGAGGACCCTTCTTCATAATTCTTCAAATCTTCAAGGTTTTCTTGGGAAAATTCTTCATTAGGGCGTGGTTCATTGTACGGCTTCGTTTCCCGTGTTCGTTTTTGTATGATTCTTGTGATCTTTTGTCATTGTCTCAATATCCGTACCTAAAATACACAAGCAACAAACACAAGCATATATATGGGTATTTTGATGATATTTAATGCATTTTAAGCCCTTTTTGGACGATGAGACTATTTATAAAAGCAGTCTCATCAGTGCCTCGTGGGGGAGATCCCATGCTTATCCATTGTATATATTATCGCTTTCTAATAGTTTAATGAGAGGGGATTTGTGCCCTTCCAACTCGTTGTCTCGTGGTTGTTTGTGAATGTGTTGTCTAGATCATCATCATCGCCACGATTGAAGACTCTCATGTTTGTTTACGTGAGCCTCGATCGTTTGCTTGAAGAGTTTTTCACGAATCCATGACATATCCTTTATTGTTCTAACAATTATCTTTTAGCATAATTCATAAACGGCTTTAAATATATTGTTGATCACCCTTTCCATGCTAGATCCTAAGCATTCGACTCTTCGTCTCTAGTATGGGGGTGCTCCACCTTTAGACTCGAAACATTGAGGACAATGCTTAATTTTAGTATGGGGGGCTGAATAGATACTTGCTTTGCTACGCCCTCACGTTTTCCAACTTTCAACGTTTTCTTTTGTTTTGTCTAAAAATGGCCAAATTTTAAAAATTTTCTTAGTTTTCATAAGTATTTTTAAGACACGAATGTATATTTTCCGATGGGTAGAATAAGAGTTAATTTTTGACATGATGGGCATTTGGAGCCCTTACATTCCTTAACCCGCCCGAATCAAGTTTTGCTAGACTTTTATATAGGGAACTTTAAAACGCGAAAGTCTTAGCTCATACGGGTTAAGAACAAGAACTTTTCGCAAGTTCCTATAATTGATCCTAGAAAGTCACTTATCAAGGGAACTATAAAATGCATTCTCTAAACATGAAAAAGTCCAAGAAAGTGCAAGATCCTATAGGTGGCTTGAAAACCCAAAACTTCGATTTGATATAGTCTTAATGAAAGCTAATCTAAATTTGGCTTAATTTTGACTTGCATGGCTAAGTATTCACGACTCTCTTTAATTAGAGGTCTTTAAATAGTGAAGAACGAGAAATGATAGAGTTAGACAAGTGATCACGCTAAACGTAGAACATGAAAATATTCTTTCAAAAACTCATATGTTTTTAATTGTGGCTTTTTCTCCCATAAGATCAATGCGTTAGGAATAAAAATAATTGCAATAAATAAGGTCGTACGATTTGAAAGGTTACTTAGCTTCTAGCACAAGATCGTTTAAAAGTTGCTCGGGGTTGAATAGAGTTCATAGCCAAGGCATAACTTATTGAAGCGGGATGCGAAGATTGGTGAAGATCCAAAAAGGCCCTAACAAGGCATGAGGAGCTCTATTTTTTTGCTAAAGATCCAAGATGATGTGAAGTATCATTATTCCTAAATCAATATGAAGGATCGAGACACAAGACGAAAAGCAATTACTCCACTAAAGATCATGGAGAAAGTCTATCCAAAAAGACCCTAACTAGGTATGAGGATAAATATACCCAAGTCCGAAAAGGAGGCGGATCGTTGTATACAAAGGAAACGAATTTACTTGGAAAATAAACTTGATTTACAATATTTCCTAAAGGCTGAGGACCATTTGTGCCATTTCCAAAGTTTAAACTTAAACAAACACGCGCCAAACACAAATCCTCCACTAAAATCGGATCAAACATGGCACTGTTCACACGTATGAACCCAGAAATAACTTTTTACCAGCAAGGGGGTTTTTACAATTACCTTAACTTAAACACAATTCACCCTCACACGAACCAATCCCGTGCCTAAACTCACACACCCACTCATCCAATGGCGCCCACACTCAAACCCGTCCACTTATCACATCATACCTTCCTCTCCAAGGATTTCCACGTGGCTAAATCAACGTCTCACACTCATTACTTGGCCCCAAAGCATAAATGAACAATCAGGATCATTTTGGACAGCTCAAATCAACAATTCATCTAGAAGCATTCAAGTGCAATTTTGAGATTTTCTAGCTAGGGTTTCTGTATTTTTTCCATTCTAGAATCATCTTAGTCGTCTATAAAAGGAGGCCTCAACATGTGAGAGCCCATTTGTTCCAGATTTTAGCTAATACTTTGTAATTCCTTTTTATAAATAAAAAGTTTGGTTTTCTGAAAATTGTGAATTCCCTTTTGTGTTTTATGAAAGTTTGGTGTTTGATTAGCTGAAATCTGAGTTCCATTCACCTGTTTGATTGATTTTGAGGAAAGGTTTTAAGGTTTAAAACACTTGTTTTCAAAAATCAAGTCATATTATGTTTTGGTTAACATTTGAGTTTGTTCTTCTTAGGAGCTGTTGGAAGTTGGTGCTTTTTCTTGCTAGCACCTCAGCTCAAACAATCTAAGCTTATTGGTTATACCAAATTGTGATTTCTTGATTGATATTGACTCCTTTTGATCCATTGATTACAAGGGTGCCTTTGTTTTCCATTGAATCCAACTGGATCTCTCTAAAAAAGCAAGTCAAATAGTCAAAGCAGTGGGAACTCCTTTCCCCTACTGCTAGCCTCTGCTAGTGTTATTTTACATTGTGCTTATCAGAAAGCTGTTCTAGCTTATTTAAACCTGCAACAACTTTAATTTTGTAATAGTTGTTACTTATTTGACCCATTTGTTCATACTGGAGCATTTGAGGGGTTGACTTTGAGCTTTGACTAGAAAACCAATAACTTTGACTTTTACATAAGTACTTAATTGCTTATTCAGCTTATTTGGCTTGGCTTGAACTTTTCTTTGTTGATTTGTCTTAATTAAGCCATTTAGAGTCTTTTTCAACTTATTTCAAGGTCTAAGGTGGTCTAGAACTCCAAGTCGACTATTTTATCTTTTAGTGAAAATTTACTTTGCTTATTTCTGACTTATTGGTTGAGCTTATTTGAAATTTATTTTCACACTGAGCTTATGGCATTGGCTTATAGCTTAATGGACCAAAAAGCCCAATAAGAATAAGCTATTGTTCACATAAGCTGTGATAAGCTCACATTCAGCTTTTGGGCCTTCAAACTTTTGTGGTTAGAATTGAATTTTAAGCTAGACTAGTGATTTTAAGCTTATTTGGTTAAGTTTCATCTTTTTGGGCCCAAAAGCCCATTTCATTTGGACTGTTTTTTATTTTAGCCCATTTGGGGGCCCAATAGGGGTACTTTGGTAATTTCACATTCATTTTCTGTTTTTTAGGTTAAAATAAACTAGTTTTCAAGTTTTTGGAATTTTTTATATTTTTTGGATTTTTAATAATATTTTAATAATATTTTATTATTAAATTTCAATTTTCACATTTTTGCAACTTTTACATATTTCTTAGGTCAAATACATTAAAATAGGGTTTTTAAAACTCTTAGATTAATTTTAGCATCATTTTCTTAATTTCTAGAATTATTTTAATATTTTAATAGTTTTTAATCATTTAAAAATAGTTTTTCTTAGCTTAAAAATTCATAAAAATAGTTTTTAGTTTATTTAAGTTATTTTTGAGGTTTACAATGTGAAAAATCTTTATTTGGACTTTTTAATAATTATTTGGATTTTTAGGGCTTTAATTAGTATTTAAAATTAATATTTAATTAATTAAAAGTTTTGAAAAAGTTTTGCTCATTTGTAAACTCTTAGTTTGTTTTTATTGAATTTTGGTAATTTTTTGGGAATTTTTAGAATTAGATTTTATTTTGTCACTTTGTACGGTTTTTAATTTAGTCGTAGTAGTAGTAATTTTCACGTATCCGTCATTCTATTTTCTCATCCCTTCTTTCTCAATATTAATCTCAAATATTTTTTACATTTTAATCACACACATATACCTCCTTGGAAAACGAACTTTCACCTTCAAGGGTCATTAGTGTTTGATTTTCCTAAATCATCACTTAATACTTTCCGCACATTTACGCTCTTTTGTTTTCCTAAACAAGAGGTGTAATTTACCATAATCATTTTGGCGCCGCTGCCGGGGAGGTGTGTCATGATTAATTTGTCATTTTGTTATTAATATTAGCCATAAATAGTATTTGTATTAGTAGAACTCTACTAATACGTATTATCTGTTTTTTTTTCGTTTTTCTTGTGAAATTATTATTACTATATTGTATTAAGTATCACAACAAATACAAAATATCTCCAAAAGTGTGCAAACACAACCTTAATTGAGATTTGATCTCCTAATTATTGTATTCAAATCTGAAACAAAAAGAAAAAGGCAAAAATAGATAAATACTTTCGTGAAGCTCGATTTTGAAAAATACAAACTATAAGGTGGGTATAAGGCCGGTATTATAAAATATACCCTAAAGAAAAAGGCTCTTAAGTACTTCGCGCCGCCTCGTTTCTCCGCTTGCTTGTGAGTATTTTGAGATTGAAAGCTGATCGAGGGTTTTGCCGCCCAAAGTATTATTACGTACTATATATATTTTCTTGGTTTCTTTGTGATTAAACCCTCTTGAACAATTTGGTTTTCACCAAAGTTCTAAAGTCATTCGAAGGCGTTCACTCCACGTGATCGTTTTCATTCTTTTGAGGCTTCTTTAAATCAAGAGTTTGATTCGAGGAGAGATTTGGTAGATTGTTGTCTACGAATACACACAAAAATCCAAAAAAATAAAATTAAAAACAATCAAAAACACAAAAAAAATTGAAATTCCACAAAACACCCAAAAGAATCTTCTTTGCTCACCTCCCATTCTTTGTCAAGTTTATGCTAACTCGTAATCAAGCAAAACGAGATCGTAAACGTCGTCAAAGTCAAGGAAATCAAGAGCCTTTGATTGATGAACAAACTCAAATTGTCGAACCCGTTGTAGAACCAATAGTCGTCATGGCTAATCGTACTACGATGGAGTTGCTTCAAGCACCCACCGAGGGTTTTGGAGAAGCTATTGTGATTCCCGACATCCTTGCGGAGAATTTCGAGATTAAGACGGGTTTAATGTCGATGTTGCAAGCAAATAAGTTTAGAGGTCATGAGAAAGACAACCCGCATTATCATATAAGGAATTTTAATTGTCTCACCGCAACAATCAAGTTTAAGGATGTTACACATGACGCCATTAATATGATGTTGTTTCCATACTTGTTGGATGGACCCGCAAAAATTTGGCACGAGAAAGAACCGCCAAATTCGATTTTGACATGGGGTGATCTCGTCTCTAAGTTTGTGAACCAATTTTTTCCACCATCTAAAACAACACATTTGAAAAATGAGATTTCAAGGTTTACACAACGTAATAATGAAAGTTTTTCAATGGCATGGGAACGATTTAAGGAAATGATACATGAATGTACACACCATGATTTTTCGGAATTGCATCAAATAGATACTTTTTATAATGGGCTTAATGATCATGAACGAGATTATTTGAATGTCGTCGCGGGTGGTAATTTTTTGTGGAAAACGACCGATGAAGCTTTAAAGATTATCGAGAATAGATCTAAGGTTTATAACCCTCGTAACACACAGAGTGTTTCCAATATGGTTTCGTCATCGTCGTCATCGTCTCGTAACATTAATGCCTTACATGATGAAGAAAATGAGAAAAATCGATTTTTCGATAGGTTTTCGACGCTTATGACACATTGGAAAGCACAAGATGGTTTGAATTCCGCATCGGTTAAGGCGGTTGAAAAGAGTTGTTTATCTTTTGGTGGTGCTCATGATCTTTCCGAGTGCATTACCACCGGTGGTAACACTTCGAGTGCTTATGTAGCAACGGGAACGTACAACCAAAACGGCCAAGGTTTTCGCACAAATCAAGCTCCATCAAATCAAAATGCTAACAACTATCGAAACAACAATCAAAATGGTGGTTATCAAGGCAATGCACGTATTACAACAAAGGGAACTATCAAAATGGGAATGGACAAGTTTCAAATCAAAACCAAAACCGTGATTGTCAAAACACTACACAAGGTTTTCAAAATGCTCACACTAAAAATCTAAATGGAGAATTTTTGGATTAGGCAAAAGCAAACGATGCTAAGTTTGATAACAAGCAATGTGAGATGATTAGCTTAAGATCCGAGTTAAAAAACGAGCTTAAAAACAAACTTGCTAATGAACTTAAGAATCATGCTAATAAAATGGAAGGAAACGTTCAACTTCTTCAACAAAATCAACAAAACATGGAACACGGACAACATGAGATTAAGCAAGAGTTGTTAAAAGCGGATGCTAGGCAATCGAAATTTGAAGACCGAATGGAAAAAATGTTTGAAGCAATCGTGTGTAAACCCTCTTCCTCGGGTGGTCTTCCTAGTGATACCATTGCAAACCCGAAGGGAGAAATGAAGGTTATTACTACTCGTAGTGGTAAAACTTTCAAAGAACCAATCTCTCGTCCAAGTACTTCTACGGAGAAGGAAATCGAGATCGAGCCCGAGGTGATGGTCAAAAAGGAGCATATCACAATCCCACGAAGTACCGCTCATACCACACCTACGGTTGAACCAATACCAATCATGGAACCCGAGATTCCAAGACCGTTGCCTAATGTCCAACCCATACCACCCTTACCTTACCCTTCGAGACGAAACAAAGAGAAAATGCAAGAACATAACAAACAACAAATCAAGCTTTTTATAAAAATGTTTCAACAAGTTCATTTTGATGTAAGTTTAGTCGTCGCGTTGTTATACATGCCTCGTTTCGCTTCCACTCTTAAAAGTATGATGAACGATAAGGAAAAGCTTACAAAGCTTGCTAATTGTTCTTCGGTTTATCTTAACCGCATACCGGAAAAAGTTGGTGACCCGGGGAAGTTTCTCATTCCTTGTGATATACAAGATATGAAAGAATGCCTCGTCTTGGCCGATCTTGGTGCGAGCATTAATTTGATGCCATTTTCCATTTGGAAATCACTTTCGCTTCCGGCTCTTACTCCTTCGAACATGTCTATCGAGATGGCCGATCATTCTACGATTTTAGCATGTGGAGTAGCCGAGGATGTTTTCGTGATAGTGGGGAAGTTCTACTATCCCGTTGATTTTAGAGTAGTTGACTTCCCCGCGGATCCTCAAGTTCCTCTAATTTTAGGTCGTCCATTTTTAGACACCTCAAGATCGCCTATCGACGTTCATGCAAGAACTATTACTTTGAGATTCAACGAAGAGGAACTTGTTATAAACGCTACTCAAAACTCGACACCTTCTCATGTTTATGCAATCGTTACCATCAAGCACATCGACTTAGTTGATGTGGTTTGCGATGAGTTTTCATAAGAAGTGTTAGGTTTTTCCGATAGCTCGTCAAGTGGCAATCCCACTATTTTGGATCTGATTCTTGCTAGTTCTACACCAAATCTCACTCCATTCCAAGGAGGAGATTTCACTTCAAATGAAATCTACAATAAAGATGAGTTGATTATTGGTAATGATACTTCTATTCCACCATTTCTTCCGCCAATGGAAGTTATGAGTGTTGAAAAAAAATCTTCAATCGAGGAACCGCCTATCCTTGAATTGAAAGATCTTCCATCTCACCTTGAATACGTATTCTTGGAAGGTGATGACAAGCTGCCTGTTATTATTGCAAAAGATCTTGCTAATGATAAAAAACCGCACTTTTGAAAGTTCTTAAAGCTCATAAAGGGGCAATTGCGTGGAAAATTTCCGACATTAAGGGTATTGACCAAAAATTTTGTACTCACAAGATTTTAATGGAGGAGGACTACAAACCCGCAATTCAAAGTCAAAGAAGGGTAAACCCCCAAATTCACGATGTCATCAAGAAGGAAGTCTTATAACTCCTTGACGCGGGAATGATTTATCCTATCTCCGATAGCCCACGGGTGAGCCCAATCCATTGTGTCCCTAAAAAGGGAGGAATGACCGTTGTACCCAATGAAAACAACGAGTTAATTCCCACTCGTGTTGTGACCGGTTGGAGGGTGTTTATTGACTATCGAAAGTTAAATGACGCCACTCGTAAAGACCACTTTCCTTTGCCCTTCATGGATCAAATGTTGGAGTGACTCGTGGGAAATGAATTCTATTGCCTTTTAGATGGTTTTTCCGGTTAATTTCAAATCCCTATCGACCCTCGTGATCAAGAGAAAACTACGTTTACGTGTCCTTATGGAACGTTTGCTTATCGTAGGATGCCTTTCGGACTTTGCAATGCACCGTATACTTTTCAACGGTGTATGATGGCTATTTTTCATGATATGATCGAGAAATCGATGGAAGTGTTTACGGATGACTTTTTGGGGTTTGGCAATTCGTTCACATCATGTTTATCTAATCTCGAGCAAATGTTAAAACGTTGTGAAGAAACCAACCTTGTGCTTAATTGGGAAAAATGTCATTTTATGTGTAAACAAGGAATCGTCTTAGGGCACAAGGTCTCGAAAGCGGGGATTGAAGTCGATAAAGCTAAGGTAGACGTCCTCGCCAAGTTACCTCATCCCAAAACCGTCAAGGGAGTTAGGAGTTTCCTAGGCCACGCGGGCTTTTATCGTCGTTTCATCAAAGACTTTTCGAAAATCTCTCGACCTATGACACACCTTCTCGAGAAGGATGATCCTTTTAACTTTAATGAGGATTGTGTTAGAGCTTTCAAAACTCTTAAAAGGAAACTTACCAAAGCTCCCATTCTTGTTGCTCCTAATTGGGAATTACCCTTTGAAATCATGTGCGATGCAAGTGATTATGCTATAGGGGCCGTCTTAGGACAACGTTATGAAAGCACTTTCGTTCTATCCATTATGCTAGTAAGAAGATGACCGAGGCTCAACTAAAGTACACCACAACGGAAAAGGAATTCCTTGCCGTGGTTTATGCTTTTGAGAAATGCCAACCTTATCTCGTCTTGAGTAAAAGCATCGTGTATAACGACTATTCGGCTATCAAGTATCTCTTAGCTAAGCAAGACGCTAAGCCGAGATTGCTTCGTTGGATGCTCCTCCTCCAAGAATTTGATGTCACCATGCTTGACAAAAAAGGAGCCGAGAATCTAGCGGCCGATTATCTCTCTCGTCTAGAAGATCCTCACAAAAATGTTTTCGAGAACAAGGAAATTACCGAAACATTTCCTCTTGAGACTCTCGGTGTAGTGAATTCTAAAGACACCACCCCATGGTTTGCCGACATTGTAAATTATCATGCGGGGAACTTCATAATCAAGGATATGACGACATAACAAAAGAAAAAAAATTCTTTCGTGACGTCAAGTTCTATTTTTTGGACGACCCTTATCTCTTTTGGGTTTGTGCGGATCAACTCGTTCGACGTTGTGTCTTTGGTACCGAAGCTTCTAACATCCTTAGAGCTTTTCACGAAGGACCCACGGGTGGTCACCACGGTGCTAATCTCACGGCTAAGAAAGTGTTCGATGCGTGCTTCTTTTGGCCTACAATCTATCATGATGCACACGCACTTGGGAAGTCGTGTGATTCTTGCCAACGTCAAGGAAAATCGTCTCAACGTGATGAAATGCCTCAAAACATAATTCAAGTGTGTGAGATTTTCGACATTTGGGGCATAGACTTTATGGGTCCGTTCCCATCGTCTCATGGTAACAAGTATATTCTCGTCGACGTCTACTACCTATCAAAGTGGGTGGAAGCTAAGGCTTTACCTACTAATGATGCTCGTGTGGTAGTGAAGTTTTTGAAGCAACTATTTTCTTGGTTTGGAACCCCTCATGCTATTATAAGCGATCGTGGAAACCATTTTTGTAATGACAAAATCAAAAAGGTCTTAAAGAAATACGGAGTTACTCATCGTCTTTCTACGGCTTATCACCCGCAAACGAGTGGGCAAGTCGAGGTTTCAAACCGAGCTTTGAAGAGGATTTTAGAGAGGTCGATTGGAGAAAACCGTGCTTCATGGTCCGACAAACTCGATGACGCTTTATGGGCCTTTCGAACCGCTTATAAGACACCTATCGGTTGTACTCCATATAAGTTGGTTTATGGAAAGAATTGTCATTTTCCCATTGAATTGGAGCATAAGGCATATTGGGCCCTTAAGCATGCAAATTATGATTTGAAGACCGCGAGAGATCACCAGAAAATACACTTACATGAATTGGATGAATTAAGAGACAATGCTTATGAAAATTCATTAATTTTTAAAGAAAAGACTAAAAAGTTTCATTATGCAAAGATTAAAAACCGGGTTTTTAACGTTGGTGATCAAATGTTACTTTTTAACTCTCGATTAAAGATATTTTCCGGAAAATTGAAATCTCGTTGGTGGGGTCTGTACACCATAACACAAGTGTTTCCTTATGGGACCATCGAGCTAGCTCAAAATGATGGTCCTAACTTCAAGGTGAATGGACATAGGCTTAAGCACTACTTTGGTGGGGAAGTCCCATCGTTGGACGACGTCGACCAAGTCACCTTCCCCAATGATAATTAAAATTAAGGGGATCGAGTCGAGCTCATGACTCGGTAATAAAAAACGAGGTGCCTTGTGGGGGAGATCCCATGCTTATCTATTGTATATATTATCGCTTTCTAATAGTTTAATGAGAGGGGATTTGTGCCCTTCCAACTCGTTGTCTCGTGGTTGTTTGTGAATGTGTTATCTAGATCATCATCATCGCCACGATTGAAGACTCTCGTGTTCGTTTACGTGAGCCTCGATCGTTTGCTTGAAGAGTTTTTCACGAATCCATGACATATCCTTTATTGTTCTAACAATTATCTTTTAGCATAATTCATAAACGGCTTTAGATATATTGTTGATCACCATTTCTATGCTAGATCCTAAGCATTCGACTCTTCGTCTCTAGTATGGGGGTGCTCCACCTTTAGACTCGAAACATTGAGGACAATGCTTAATTTTAGTATGGGGGGCTGAATAGATACTTGCTTTGTTACACCCTCACGTTTTCCAACTTTCAATGTTTTGTTTTGTTTTGTTGCTAATAAGGCTAAAAATGGCCAAATTTTAAAATTTTTCTTAGTTTTCATAAGTGTTTTTAAGACACGAATGTATATTTTCCGATGGGTAGAATAAGAGTTAATTTTTGACATGATGGGCATTTGGAGCCCTTTAGATTCCTTAACCCGCTTGAATCAAGTTTTGCTAGACTTTTATATAGGGATCTTTAAAACGCGAAAGTCTTAGCTCATACGGGTTAAGAAAAAGAACTTTTCGCAAGTTCCTATAATTGATCCTATAAAGTCACTTATCAAGGGAACTATAAAACGCATTCTCTAAACTTGAAAAAGTCCAAGAAAGTGCAAGATCCTATAGGTGGCTTGAAAACCCAAAACTTTGATTTTATATAGTCTTAATGAAAGCTAATCCAAATTTGGCTTAATTTTGACTTGCATGGCTAAATATTCACGAGTCTCTTTAATTAGAGGTCTATAAATAGTGAAGAACAAGAAATGATAGAGTTAGACAAGTGATCATGCTAAACGTAGAACCTGAAAATATTCTTTCAAAAACTCATATGTTTTTAATTGTGGCATTTTCTCCCATAAGATCAATGCATTAGGAATAAAAATAATTGCAATAAGTAAGGTCGTACAATTTGAAAGGTTACTTAGCTTCTAGCATCAGATCGTTTAAAAGTTGCTCGGGGTTGAATAGAGTTCATAGCCAAGGCATAACTTATTGAAGCGGGATGCGAAGATTGGTGAAGATCCAAAAAGGCCCTAACAAGGCATGAGGAGCTCTATTTTGTTGCTAAAGATCCAAGATGATGTGAAGTATCATTATTCCTAAATCAATATGAAGGATCGAGACACACGACGAACAGCAATTACTCCCCTAAAGATCATGGTGAAAGTCTATCCAAAAGACCCTAACAAGGTATGAGGATAAATATACCCAAGTCCGAAAAGGAGGCGGATCGTTGTATATCAAAATCCAAAATAAAGATTGAACAAAAATGATGAAGTCGTGGTCCAAGTATGAAGAATCTCTCAAAAACGTTAAGTGAAGAAATTCCAAAATATGAAGAGAAGACCATAATTTCAAGAACGTCTTCCCAAGATTTGAAGTATGAAGTACATGCCAAATATCGGTCCGAGAAAGGTCTCAAATCGTGAAACGAGTTATGTCAAGATATGAACTTAAGGAGATACTCGAGAAGCCGTTTTAAAAGATTTTGTCCTTCGGCTAACTATCGATTAAATCGTGCTACTTTATTTTTGGACTAATAAATACTCAAATAAGTCAATATGAATCACTTGTGATCCATGACAAATAGTTAAAAAATTCTAGAAACCCATTTCTTTTCATAATAACTAGGAGTGCGGGGAGAAAAAGTATTACACAATTTGGACGTATGAGTAGTGTTACCATTGTGACTTGTACCAACACTGATCTCGCTTTTGCACTTAGCATGGACTGTATGACAATCAAGGATGAAGAACTTTACTCTATGAGACATTCACTTGTTTCTATTCATTGACCCTAAAAGTCACACACGTGATGAAAATCATACATTATGTCTTTACACATCTTAGTAGAATTATAGCAAGTTTTTACTTTCCAATAAAGGTTAATAGAAGTGAATTTTAGAGATGCTTAGATACTTTATTCTAGCATTGCGTGAGGGCACGACAATGGTTTAGTATGAGGAGTGATGAGATGGCGTTTATACATGATCTCATCGTTCTTTTCGGGCTTTAAATGCATAAAAATGTCATAAAATACCATATATATGCTTGTGTTTGTTTACTTGTGTATTTTAGGTATGGATATCGTGAAAAAGACAAAAGATTACAAGAAACAAGGAAATAGGAACACGAGAAACGAAGCCGCACAATGAACCAGGCCCTAGTTTGTGAATTATCAAAGAAAAACCCTTGAAGATGTACAAGATTGAGCCCTCATTTATGAAGAAATGACACTTAATACCCTTGTATATTCATAATTACAAGTTTGGTCCCTTAAGTTTGTCAAAATTACAAAAAGGACCTCCAAGTTTGAAGAATTGGCAAGATTAGCCCTTCAACAAATCCAAAATGTCAAGAATGGTCCTTCATAAAGTCCAAGATCCAAAGAAGCCCTTGAAGTTCAAGAATATTACACTTCTAGTCCTTTTAAAATGGATTAAATATCAAAAGGACTAAAGTTGTAAATATGCCAAAGTGTTAAAAGCCCTAAAATCCCTTTTGGAAACTTTTTGTGGCCAAAACCTAAATTCTGAAACTTCAATAAAAAAGGAAACGAATTTACTTGGAACATAAACTTCATTTACAATATTTCCCAAAGAGGACCATTTGTGCCATTTCCAAAGTTTAAACTTAAACAAACACGCGCCAAACATAAATCCTCCACTAAAATCGGATCAAACATGGCACTGTTCACACGTTTGAACCTAAAAATAACTTTTTACCAGCAAGGGGGTTTTTTAAATTACCTTAACTTAAACGCAATTCACCCTCACACGAACCAATCCCATGCCTAAACTCACACACCCACTCACCCAATGGCCCCCACACTCAAACCCGTCCACCTATCACATCATACATTCCTCTCAAAGGATTGCCACGTGGCCAAATCAACTTCTCACACTCATTACTTGGCCCCAAAGCATAAATGAACTATCAGGATCATTTTGGACAGCTCACATCAACAATTCGTCTAGAAGCATTCAAGGGCAATTTTGAGATTTTCTAGCTAGGGTTTTTGTATTTTTTCCATTCTAGAATCATCTTAGTCGTCTATAAAAGGAGGCCTCGACATGTGAGAGCCCCTTTGTTCAAGATTTTACCTAATACTTTGTAATTCCTTTTTATAAATAAAAAGTTTGGTTTTCTGAAAATCGTGAATTCCCTTTTGTGTTTTATGAAAGTTTGGTGTTTGATTAGCTGAAATCTGAGTTCCATTCACCTGTTTGATTGATTTTGAGGAAAGGTTTTAAGGTTTAAAACACTTGTTTTCAAAAATCATGTCATATTCTGTTTTGGTTAACTTTTGAGTTTGCTTCTTCTTAGCAGCTGTTGGAAGCTGGTGCTTGTTCTTGCTAGCACCTCAGCTCAAACAATCCAAAGTGTGGATGTACATTTTGGAGGTTTGAATCTCTTATTCCCTTTTATTTTTCTGAAATATTGCATGATTATTGGTGATTTTGGA
Source organism: Glebionis coronaria (assembly GCA_025667525.1). NCBI lineage: Eukaryota > Viridiplantae > Streptophyta > Magnoliopsida > Asterales > Asteraceae > Glebionis > Glebionis coronaria. The sequence goes on from CM046874.1 coordinate 269,055,366, forward strand.
TTTTTGTCTGTGAACCTGTGATATTGTTGTTGATTATGGTGTTTTGAGGTTGTATTGTTGTTATTAGGTTGTTTAGATCTTGGTTTGAGGGTTAAATCACACAAACCCTTTGAAAATTTGAGAAATCAATTTACAAAGGGGTGTTTTGGTTAACTGATCTACCAAGATTTAAGGCAACTTGAGTGGGTATATTTGGTTGATTATTGTTGGTTATTGTTGGTTATTGTTTACCTAGTGTATTTGGTCACTTATCTGCTTATTTTGTGGTTTGAATCATCATAATCCAACAAAGGTCCATAAAATCTGATTAACTTAGTATTTTTGGCTAAAATTTTGTGGACACCTAGATCTAAGGGTAGACTAGGGTTAACAAGTGCTAAGTTTTAGTTAACATAACCAGGGAAAGGGATTTAAGGGTTTAAAATTGGATTGGTAGTCAAATAGATCAGCAAAAGGGTTTTGAAAAGTGCCTTTGCTCATCAATAACTGCATAAGCTTGAATCTACTTCTAATCTTTGATCCAGTGTTTGAAACAAGTTTGATTGTTCTTATTGGACTTTATTATAGCTTGTGTATGCATATGGTTCAATTTGGTTGGCTTATTCATGCTAAAACTGCTTTTTAGTTCATAACTGCTTATTTGCAAGTCTGTATCATATATGGTGACTGTTTGCTTATTCAGTGCTTATTGGCTGAACCAAATTGTGATTTCTCGATTGATATTGACTCTATTTGATCCACTGATTACAAGGGTTCCTTTGTTTTCCATTGAATCTAACTGGATCTCTCTAAAAAAGCAAGTCAAATAGTCAAAGCAGTGGGAACTCCTTTCCCCTACTGCTAGCCTCTTCTAGTGTTATTTCACATTCTGCTTATCAATAAGCTGTTCTAGCTTATTTAAACCTGCAACAACTTTAATTTTGTAATAGGTGTTACTTATTTGACCCATTTGTTCATTCTGGAGCATTTGAGGGGTTGACTTTGAGCTTTGACTAGAAAACCAATAACTTTGACTTTTACATAAGTACTTAATTGCTTATTCAGCTTATTTGGCTTGGCTTATTGAACTTTTATTTGTTGATTTGTCTTAATTAATTCATTTAGAGTCTTTTGCAACTTATTTTAAGGTCTGAGGTGGTCTAGAACTCCAAGTCGACTATTTTGTCTTTTAGTGAAAACTTACTTTGCTTATTTCTGACTTATTGGTTAAGCTTACTTGAAATTTCTTTTCACAGAACACTTAGGCATCTCAAAAGAAGGTTGTGTGTCAAATCTGAGCTTATGGCATTAGGTTATAGCTTAATGGGTAAAAAAGCCCAATAAGAATAAACTGTTGTTCAAATAAGCTGTGATAAGCTCACATTCAACTTTTGGGCCTTCAGACTTTTGTGGTTAGAATTGAATTTTAAGCTAGACTAGTGATTTTCAGCTTATTCTGTTAAGTTTCATCTTTTTGGGCCCAAAAGCCCATTTCATTTGGAGTGTTTTTTATTTTAGCCCATTTGGGGGCCCAATAGGGGTATTTTGGTAATTTCACTTTCATTTTCTGTTTATTTAGGTTAAAATAAACTAGTTTGCAAGTTTTTAGAGTTTTTTAATAATTTTTGGATTTTTAATAATATTTTAATATTATTTTATTATTAAATTTCAATTTTCACATTTTTGCAACTTTTACATTTTTCTTAGGTCAAATACATTAAAATAGGATTTTTAAAACTCTTAGCTTAATTTTAGCATCATTTTCTTAATTTCTAGAATTATTTTAATATTTTAATAGTTTTTAATCATTTAAAAATAGTTTTCTTTTAGCTTAAAAATTCATAAAAACAGTTTTTAGTTTATTTAAGTTATTTTTGAGGTTTATAAAGTGAAAAATCTTTATTTGGACTTTTTAATAATTATTTGGATTTTTAGAGCTTTAATTAGCATTTAAAAATTAATATTTAATTAATTAAAAGGTTTGAAAAAGTTTTGATCATTTTAAACTCGTAGATTGTTTTTATTGAATTTTGGTAATTTTTTGGGAATTTTTAGAATTATATTTTATTTTGTCACTTTTTACGGTTTTTAATTTAGTCGTCGTAGTAGTAATTTTCACGTATCCGTCATTCTATTTTCTCATCCATTCTTTCTCAATATTAATCTCAAATATTTTTTACATTTTAATCACACACATATACCTCATTGGGAAACGAACTTTCACCTTCAAGGGTCATTAGTGTTTGATTTTCCTAAATCATCACTTAATACTTTCCGCTCATTTATGCTCTTTTGTTTTCCTAAACAAGAGGTGTAATTTACCACAATCAATCATATTTGTTAAACGTGTCATCACAATCATACCACTACGGATGCCTAAACATGTCTTTACCAAGTGTTGCCTTTAATCTTATTATTCATCTCATCATATTACTTGTTATTTGTTTGTCTACAATTGCTACAATCAACGATTATAGTTTTATTTTTGAATGATCATAGGTTTTCCAAATCCCCGTGAACGATCTCGGTATTACCACATAAAAGCTATACACAAAAAAAGGGTTATACTTGCCCGTGCGTTTTTAGTCAATCCGGTAATTCGTGTTTATAAATTTAAAACTTGTTCTCCAAATCCATCACACCGGAGACGCATCAAGTTTTTGGTGCCGCTGCCGGGGATTTGATTGTGTTCTTAGTTCCATAATCATCCTATAATCAAACCCATTGTAGCGTTCTTATTGCCAAAAAGCCAAAAATCAAAAACTAAAAAAAAAATTTGCAGCAGCATCGGTTTTGCCGCCCGACAAAACCCTTCTGCCGACCGGCAAACACCCAAACCCACTTTCTGCCGACGGCAGATTTATAGTTGCCGACGACAACCTTTCACAACTTTTTACAGAAGCCATTTTGCCGACCGGCATGGCCATTTTGCCGACCGGCAAAACCGTATCTGTTAAAAAAAGTTATGTTTTTGTTTGGTTTGGTTTATTTAATTTCTTATTTACTTATTTTCCTACTAGTTATATTTTGTTTGTTTTTATTTTTGTTACTTGCAGTCTTTTTCAAAAGTTCTTCAAGACTTGAATGAACACACGTTCTTCCGGTCAAGAATTTCTTAGTCCATACACCGATCCCGAATGTTATATTCGTCAATCTCGAAAGAAAAACCGCAAGAAGCAACCCTTTGTTTCTTTTGAAAACCGAACTTCAAAAACCAAAAACCCACCATTTGATAATCTCTTAGACGCATTTGTCGTCTATAACCTATTCAATGATCTACCATTCCAAATGGCCGACGATCAATCCATGTAGGGAGCCAACCGAGTAGTAGCACCTACCCCCGAGGCTGTTATTGTTCAAGTTGAGCTTGGAGAAAACTTCACCGTGAAAGGTCATCGCCTTTCAATGATCAAAGACCGCCAATTTGAAGGTCGTACGAGGGCCGATCCGCATAAGCACATATCCGAATTCATAGAAATATGTGTCATGTTCCGATATGGAGCCGACGTCAATGTAGACGCTATAAAACTCAAACTCTTCCCATCATCTCTATCCGGAGATGCAAGAGTTTGGTATAATGAGTTGACGCCCGGTACCATTGAAACATCGGAACAAATGAGAACCGCTTTTTTAGCCGTTTCTTTCCACCCGCCATGTATGAAAGACTCATGGGAGAAATCCGAGGTTTCGCCCAACTTCCGCAAGAAACCCTCATTGATGCGTGGAACCGAATGAAAGACCTACTTCGTAGTTGTCATGGACATGGTTTATTAAAAGGAACCATCATCCAAATCTTTTATCATGGTCTCAATGAACCAACGCAAGCAATCCTCGACCTCGGTGGACTCTTTCTCTATAAGACTCCTAATGAAGCATATCAATTGCTCGAGGATCGAGTTCTCTTAAAACTCGATTGGTTCAAAGATAACCATTCTAAACCTTTCAAGAAAACCGTTACTTTCGTTGAAAGTAGCGAAATTCTAAACTCATCGAAAAGATGGACGCTCCCACATCTAAATTTGACTCGCAATTCAAAACTATCCAAGACGAAATGAAAGAGATACGAGGCGAATGTACTCTTTGTGGAGGACCACACCCATCTACGGAGTGTGATGACACACCAATAAGAGAACCACCACAAGAAGCAAACTACGCCCAAGGATACCAAGGAGGTGGTTATCGAGGTAACTACTACGGTAGAAACCCCGACACATGGCGTGAGTACCCCAAAAACGAAAATCGTAACTCACAACCTCGTGAGAACGATAATTCCGTTCCATCAAACGAGAAGAAACCCGAAGGACCGAACTTAGAAAAAACGTTGTTAGCTTTCATAGAATCTCAAAAATCAACAAACACGTTCATTAAGTACCAGTTCTTTGATCTTAAAGCCAATGTTGAAAGAGGGCAAAGACACCACACCGCCACTATTAGTGATCTCGAAACCAAGATCGGTCGAATCACCGACCAATTAGCCAATCGACCAAGTGGTTCGTTGCGAAGCAACACTCAAACAAACCCAAAAGCATCTATGGATAAACCATACCGCCCACCTTCCTCCCGTAATGAACATGTGAATGTCGTATTCACAAGGAGTGGGTTGAGTTATTATCCACCACAAAACCCAAACACCAACGCTCCCACTTTCGCCGATGAAAGTGAAGATGAAGCCGATGAGCCCGAGAAGGTGTTGATCCCAAACTTAGATCGATTATATTTGTGTTAACGAGATTAAATCAAGTTAAACACTTAGAGAAACTTTGTTGTTTGTATGAACAATCCAAGTGTTATGCGGAATTAACACTTGAATAAAGAACAAGTAAAACAAGTAAAAAAAATTTCACTTTTGATTGATAAAACAAACTTGATTACAATGAAAGTCGAACACTAAATACTATATAGTATTATAAACCCTACGACCTCTTTTTATAAAGGATTCGTGTACAATGGATAACCTATCAACTATTTTCGGAAAAGATAAATATAGAAAATACAATATTTGAGTATATCTTTTCTTCAAATAACAAACGTGTTGACTAAGTTTTCCTATCAGTGCTTGGACTTCTTTTGTCAGCGCTTGGATACTTCTTATCGATGCTTGATCTGTCAGCGCTTGATTTCCTCTTATCAGCGTCCAAATAACTCTTGTCAGCGTCTAAGTGTCTTGGCTCATTTTATTCCCAACAGAAGGAAGAAACCATTCCTCCTTCCAAACCAAAACCAAAACAAACCACACCCATTCCAACACCAATACCAAAGGCGTATACACCCAAAATTCCATATCCTCAACGCCTACGAAAGGAAAAGATGGAGGCTCGTAATGCCAAATTCCTTAAGATGATCAAAGAAGTTAAGATCAACGTTACCCTTGTTGATATCTTAATTGACATGCCCAACTATGGGAAATTCGTCAAAGATCTTGTGAGCAACCATAGTAAGATGGAGAAAATCTCTGATGCATTTTTGAATGAAGAATGTTCTGCAGCCTTGCAAAGCTAACTTCCACCAAAGCTCGGAGATCCGGGAAGCTTTCTCATACCATGTACTCTAGCCAACAATGTTTAATGTCACGCCTTGACCGATCTAGGCGCGAGTATCAATCTTATGCCATACTCATTATACAAAAATCTTTCAACAATACTTTGAAACCTACAAGTATGAGTATACGGTTGGCTAACCACACTTACCAATATCCCATTGGGATATCCGAGAATATGCTTGTTCAAGTCGGCAAATTCATATTTCCCGCCGACTTCGTAATCCTTGAAATGAAGGAAGACCATCAAGTCCCTCTCATTTTAGGACGACCATTCTTGCACACCGCCGATGCTATCATTCGTGTGATGAATAAAGAACTCAACCTTGGAGTTGGTGATGATTAATACAAGGTTTTGCCAAGTATAAAAGTAAAGTTCGTTGAAATCGGTCTTATCGAATTGACTACGGTTTAATGTGTGCCTCAGTTATTCTTCGTGGAAAATAAAGAAATGTGACTATCTATTTTAAACTAAAAGTAAAATGAAAATATAAATGTCGTTGAGTAAAATTGGAAGTTTTAAAATTTAAACTAAAAACTAAGACTTAAAAATAAATGATGAAAACTTAAAACTTTAAAAAGTAAAATTTGAAAACTTTAATAAAAATTCAAACTTGAAATAATTCTAAGATAAATCAATTTAAATAACACTTAATAAAATTGGTGGGAAAAATAAAGTTCAAAAACTAATTCGGGAAACAAAATCCTAAACATAAGTCAGAATACTCAAAATCTATACCTAAGTCGGAATCTATAAAACCAGTCCTAATGCGGAATATCACAAGAACGAGCTAATCCGGTATCCGTATTAATGACCTAATTTGGAATGTGGATCCGTTACCTAGTTCGGAATAACACAACTGTAACCTAATTCGGAATGCCAATCACCAACTCAATCCAGAATATGTACTTTGAATCTAATCTGGAATTTGCATGCTTGACCTTATTCAGAATATGTATCCAGTGTATAATTTGGAATCCGTAACCCCAACTTAATCCGGAATCCACGTTTTGAATGTAATTCAGAACATGTATGGTTTTCAAATAGTTCGGAGTAATACTCCTCGACCTACTCCGGAATATGGCTTTCCCAACCTAATCCGGAATAAGTGAATCCTACACGTAATTCGGGAAAACATATTTTGAACCTAATTCGGAATGAACAATTTGCACATAAGTCGGAATAGTCTGAAACTCTACCTAATTCGGGTTATGAGGGTTTGCACATAAGTCGAGAAAAGAGGGTTTTAAAGGAACCCGGATTAGAACAAAAATAAGCAATATGTAAAAATAAGCAATAAATCAAATAAGCACTTACCTAAAACTTTAACCAAATAAAATTTAAGAAAAAGCAATTAAGCCAAAATTTAAAAACTTTTAAAAACACTAAATAATCAAAATATTTAAAATCAACTTGTTATAAAAATAAACTAATAAGTACGTAATCAAAAATAAGAAAAATAACACAATAAGCTAGAAAATCAATAAGCTAAAACATCAAATACTTAAAAATCAATAAGCACAATAAATTAAAAACATCAATCAAACAAAGAACATTATTAACAAACTACATGATTATAAAAATTAAACAAGATTAAAAATAAAGAAAGGTAGAATGAGAGTGATTATCTAAAAAAAGCTTGAATTAAAGATGATTAAGATTCAAAATACAAGATTAATATGAAAACTTGAAAAACATTAAGGAAAAGCTAGAGAGAGAAAGTAATATTAAGCTACTCCTAATTACCTTACAAAAATTAAACTAATAACTACTCCTACTTAATGAAGTGCTTAAGGACTACATATAGGAAGAGGAAAATGTGTTGATGCTTTCTTCTTTCTTCTCGACTTTAAATTCTTCGTCTTTCTCGACTTTGTCTCAGGATTTGTCGATATGAAATGAACTCGTCTTCTAATTTTTTCTTTTATTAGATTTGGTTCTTCGACTTCATTAAACTTCCGTCTTTAGACATTTTCTTTGATAAATCTTCAGAATAGGACTTGGACTTCCGTTATTTTTTCACTCTTGATCTTTTGACTTCGTCTTTCTCTTTTTCTTCGATAAAAGCCCGTGAAAGCCCGTGTTTTCTTCCTTTTTCATCTTTTGGTCCTAAAACACAATAAAAACACAAACCACGCATAATTCCGACTTTTACGACATTAAATATACGTTTTGGCTTGGTTATTATTATATTTACGTGGTAAAAGGATGGGTGTTTACACATCTATCAAATCCCCTATACTTGACCATTGCAATTCCCTCATGCAATGCATTAATTACAAAGCAGGATTTACATTTTCCATCATAATTAACCCACCTTGGCCTTTATTTAACACAAGACATTAAGGAATTTAAAGGGATAGAAAATTACAAAATATTTGAAAGAAGAAAACAAGTAAAGAAATCAAAGACTTACATTAGGGCTTTGGTTGTCATGAATGTTTATCACTCTCAAGTTTCACGTTCCCCACGCCAGGCTTAAAAACGAGATCATTGTTATTATAAGTTAGCAAACTAACACAAACTCATGTGGCCCAATTATTTACTTAGACTCCCTTATTCCTAGGTGTATCTCTTATATTTTATTGTTGTATTGAATGATCACGAGGATGCATTGTTGACTTATTTCGATAGCTTATTTAGGCAGAAAATAAAGTAGGACGATTTAATCAATAGTTAGCTAAAGGACAAAATCTTTTAAAACCGCTTCTCGGGACCTCATAAAGTTCATATCTTGGCATAACTCGCTTCACGATTTGAGACCTTTCTCGGATCGATATTTGGCATTGACTTCATACTTCAAATCTTGATAGACGCTCATGAAATAATGGTCTTCTCTTCATAATAGGAATTTCTTCACTTGAAGTTTTTGAGAGATTCTTCATACTTGGACCACGACTTCTTCAATTTTCTCCGATCTTTATTTGGGATTTTGATATACAACGATCCGCCTCCTTTTAGCACTTGGATCTATTTATCCTCATACCTTGTTAGGGCCTTTTTGGATAGACTTCTCCATGATCTTTAGGGGAGTGTTTGTTTTTCGTCGTCTGTCTCGATCCTTCATATTGATTTTTGATAAATGATTCTTCACATCACTTTGGATCTTTAGCAACAAAATTCAGCCCTCATGCCTTGTTAGGGCCTTTTCGGACTCCCGTTCTTCACATCCCGCTTCAATAAGTTATGCCTTGGCTATGAACTCTAATTAATACCGAGCAACTTTTAAACGATCTTGTTCTAGAAGCTAAGTAACTTTTCAAATCGTACGACCTTACTTATTGCAATTAAATTTATTAACAAGAGATGGGAGAAAAAGCTCATAATTAACTCACATAAATTCATGAAAGAATACCAAACTTATATTTGACTCTATCATCTCTCGTTCTCCATAATTTAAAATCTCAAGGAATGAGACTCGTGGATGCTTAGCCTATTAGATCAAAGTTTTGGGTTTTCAAGTCATCTATACGATCTTGCAACTTCTTAAACTTTTTCAAGTTTAGAATTCTAATTTTAAAGTTCCCTTAAGCGACTTTCTAGGATCAATTATAGGAACTTGCGAAAAGTTCTTGTTCTTAACCCGTAAGAGTTAAGACTTTCACGTTTTAAAGTTCCCTATATAAAAGCCTAGCAAAACTTAACTTAAACACGTTAAGGATATTAGCAAGAGTAAACTTGGATAAGTAAACTCGGGTTGAGTCAAAAGATTCATGACGAGCCTAATATATCAAAGAGAACTAAACTTATTAAAACCATTTAATTAAAATTTATTCTAATGAAAGAAAATAACGATAACAAAGGAAAATACTAATAGGCCAAAATAGATCAAAAATTTTGAAAAATGTCAAAAAAATCAATTTTCCGGTTAAAATGAGGACAAATTAATGGAAAATCCCACTTAACTTCAATAGAAGTCCCCCTACACTTAATATAAACATTGTCCTCAATGTTTAAGCATATGGAAGTAACCTTCCCTACACTTAGGACATTGTGCACATTGTTTAAATCTCGCTAAAGAAGAGACAACTAGAATGATTCCTATTTAATACTGAAGAATATAAAATAGTGAATCAAAAGAGTTTAGGATAGAACCGGGGAGACGGGTACACGGAATCACGGGTCGTCAAAAGTCATCAAGAATGGATCTTTAAAAGATCAAATCCCTGCACATGATAAGAAAGAAAACAACAAACATATAGTAGGGTATCCCCCTACACTTATTATAAAAACGGATAAAAAGGATAGATACTCGGGTTGCCTCCCGAGAAGCGCTTGTTTTTGTTAACCGAGTCGTGAGCCTGACTCGACCTTGATTACAATGGTAAGAACCTTGAAGAACATCCACCGGGGTCAAATACATGGTTTTCATCCATTAAGTAGCACAAGCTTAAGGTGAACAAGACAAGCCAAAGAAGAGTAGGCAAGGTTCCCTTAAGCAAAGTTTGAGCACGGTGGTAGAAAGTATGATGAAGTGCAAGCATATCTCCACAAGTTCCAAAAATCTTTCCTTTTATTTCATCAGATGGATACTGAGATGGCTTAAAAATTACGATACCCGGATCGAACACCTTTTCCTTTAGGGGAAAATAAGACTCAGGCTCAGTAGAATTTGAAGAAGATCTGCTCATAAATCGCACAATATCATCCGACGAAGGTGGATAGAGAGGTGTCAAAACATAAGTACTGCGGATGTTGGTGTCTTCTGGTTTCTTCTCCTTTGAAATGGGTTTCTTAATATCGGAAGGAGGATAATGACCAAAATCAAAGTCCGAAGGAGGAGAATCATTCTCATTGGGGAAGTATGTATTGAGAAAAGTAGCAAAATCTTCCTCAAATGAGTAATTATCCAAAGTATCAAGAGTGTTCGGTGGAGGATCTTCATCAAAAGTAGGAGCAAGGTCATCATTTGAAGAATCACTCGAAAGAGTATCAACATCATAAAAATCATCATAAGTTGGCATGTCTTTATACTCTGAAACAAAATCTTCATAATCATCCACATCGGAAGTAGAATCATCATTATAGTCATCATAGATCGGTGGAGAATCATAAATTGGTGGGGGGATTCAAATTGGAGAGAGAATCATCAAAATCATCCACATCGTCTTGGAAAAGTAGATTATCATAGCAAGACTCGAAAAGAGGATTATCATATACAACAAAATCATCAAGCTTTATACTCTCAAAAGTAGTAGTAAGCTCTTCTTGAAGCACATCAATCATTTTCACTGATTCTTTTCCATTTGATTTACTTGTAATCTTCCCCATCTTAAAGACTTGTGCATCATTCTCGACGCTTAAGATTAATTCACCTTCGGCAACATCGACTAAATCTTTTCCTGTTCTCAAGAATGGCCGTCAAAGTATTAACGGAATACGAGGGTCCATTTCATAATCAAAAACAACAAAATCGACCGGAAAAGTGAAGGTACCAACTTTAACGAAAACATCATCGGCAATACCAACGGGGTAAGCGAGAGTTCGATTTGCTAGCTCAAGAGTCATCTTTGTTGTTGTAAGGTCGGGTAATGATAGCTTTTTCCAAACACTTAATGACATCAAATTTATATTTGCCCCGAGATCGGCTAAGGCATTAAACTCTTCAACGTTGTTAAAAATGCAAGGCAACACGAAACGACCGGGATCTCCAAGTTTTTCCGAAAGTTCTTTAAGAAGGACTGCAGAACAGTTTTCATTTAAGCGTGTGTTGACAAACTTAGCCATCTTTTCCTTCTTGTTAAGCAATTCCTTGAATGCTTTGACAAATTTCGGCATTTGGACAAGTGCTTCAACGAGGATAATGTTAAAATTCATTTGTGAAATCATCTTCAAAAAAGAAGTAACTTGAGCATCCTCTTTTGTGAGCAATTTGCATTTGTCTAACCGAGAAGGATAAGGGATGTTAGGTTTAGGTGGTGTAGGTGTAGAAGGTGAAGGTTGAGATGTTGACGGTTGAGAAGTAGAAGGTTTATAGATGGTAGGTGGGGTTGGTGAAAGGGTGTTATTGGGTACTTCTTCCGTGAGAGGTGGAGACGGTAATGGAGAACTAGTACTCGGAGTAGGATTAGAAGGGACAAATAGAGGTGGAGGAGGTATAGATGGAGTAACTTGGGGAGGGAAAGAAGGTCCTACTAGAGTTGCTCCACTGCGTGTAGTAATAACACTCACATTAGCTCTACGGTTTTTTTCGGTTGTAGAAGGAAGAGCACCTTGAGGACAAAGGGTTTGAAACATTTGAACAAAATTCCTATCCGTGGACTCTTGCATTTCTTTCATGGTTTTCTCATGATCGGTTAATTTTTGTAGAATCAAGTCCATGTGTGGATGAGGTAAATTGAATGCTTGTTGTTGAAAACCTTGGTTTGGGTATTGGTTATATGGTGGAAAACCTTGAGGATTGAAACCTTGGTTTTGAAAGCCTTGGTTTTGCGTTGGATAATTACCTTGGTTTCCATTGTATCCCCTCACATTTGCATTTTGTTGAACATTTGCTCTAGGTGGTCCTTGGTTGTTATAGGTGGGTGGGTGAGGTCTTTGTTGAAAACCGGGTGGAGCCAAGTAATTTTTCAAGTTGTATGACAAGTGATTAACATCGACATTAGGCTTGAAATGAACTCTCTCAGTGTGGTTGTAAGCATACACTTCCCCGTGAGATTGATCATAAGCTTTATCACAATTAGCATAAGAGTGTGGCCCACCGTAAGTTTCACAAATAATATTGAGAGCATGGGCATGTTGATTAGGAGGGTGATCTCTTAGAACAAGTTGCTTTACAGCTGAATTAAGTTCCTTAAGATGATTGGTCAAGTCACTCTGACTGGCACTAGCCATAGTAGCCCTAACACTCTTAGTTTGGACTTTGGCCTTGTTTTCAATAATAGCCCAAGCCTCATTCATGGTCTTGACAAGAATATTACCCCCTGAGGCACTATTTTGTGAATCTTGGTCACTCAAAGTTAATCCATTATAAAAAGTATTAATTTGATGTACCTTTGTAAAACCGTGTTGTGGACACTTTCTTAAAAGTTCCTTAAAACGATCCCAAGATTCACTAAATGTCTCACCGTACTTTTGTTCAAAGTTGATAATATCGTTCCGTAAAGCGGTAGTACGTGAGGGTGGGAAAAAGTAATTGATAAACTTGGTCTCAAGGTCCGTCCATGTAACAATACTCTGGGTGGTTCCTTATCAAGCCAAGTCCGGGCTTGTCCCTCGAGGGAGAAAGGAAAAAGGAGCAAACGAATTGCCTCTTGTGAAACCCCATTGTATTTAACAGTATTGGATAAGTGTACGAACCTTTTAATGTGATCGTGTGGATCATCATGAGTGTGACCAAAGAAAGGTGTTGCGGAAACCATTTGAATGAAACCGGAATTAAGCTCGAAGTTGTTGGCGTCAATAGCCGACACCAAAATCGCATTATCATTGCCTTCGACGTGTGATTGCAAGAGCTCGATCATTGGACGGTTCTCCATTATGTTGACAACGGGAGGCTCTACAACAAGAGGATCAATAATAGCGGCTTGAATGGACTTCCTTTTGCGTGACCGAGTACGCATACACCTACACAAGAAAAGAAAAGCAAAGAAATAGAAAAAATAACGTTAACGTGAAAAGAAAATATTTTTGGTGCAAAACTTTGAAAAAGAAATGCTTTTTATAATTTTTCAAATGTTTTTGGATTTTTTGAAATTTTTAATTTTTATGGATTTTTGAATTTTTTGTAGAATTTGACAAGAAAAATAACGTTGAAAAATGAACGGATCCCAAAATCCAGCGCGTCTCTCACAATAAACCGTTAATCTTCACGAAAAGAGCCGGCAGCGGCGCCATTTAATACAAGGTTTTGCTAAGTATAAAAATAAAGTTCGTTGAAATCGGTCTTATCGAATTGACTATGGTTTAATGTGTGACTCAGTTGTTCTTGGTGGAAAATAAAGAAATGTGATTATCTATTTTAAACTAAAAGTAAAATGAAAATTTAAATGTCGTTGAGTAAAAATGGAAGCTTTAAAATTTAAACTAAAAATTAAGCCTTAAAAATGAATGACGAAAACTTAAAACTTTAAAAAGTAAAATTTGAAAACTTTAATAAAAATTCAAACTTGAAATAATTCTAAGATAAATCAATTTAAATAACACTTAATAAAATTGGTGGGAAAAATAAAGTTCAAAAACTAATTCGGGAAACAAAATCCTAAACATAAGTCAGAATATTGAAAATCTATACCTAAGTCGGAATCTATAAAACCAGTCCTAATCCAGAATATCACAAGAACGAGCTAATCCGGAATCCGTATTAATGACCTAATTCGGAATTTGGATCCCTCACCTAGTTTGGAATAACACAATTGTAACCTAATTTGGAATGCCAATCACCAACTCAATCCGGAATGTGTACTTTGAATCTAATCCAGAATTTGCATGCTTGACCTTATTCGGAATATGTATCCAGGGTATAATCCGGAATCCGTAACCCCAACTTAATCCAGAATCCACATTTTGAATGTAATTCGGAATATGTATGGTTTTCAAACAGTTCGGAATAATACTCCTCGACCTAATCCGAAATATGGCTTTCCCAACCTAATCCGGAATAAGTGAATCCTACACGTAATTCGGGAAAACCTATTCTAAACCTAATTCGGAATGAACAATTTGCACATAATTCGGAATAGTCTGAAACTCTACCTAATTCGGGTTATGAGGGTTTGCACATAAGTCGGGAAAATAGGCTTTTAAAGGAACCCGGATTAGAACAAAAATAAGCAATATGTAGAAATAAGCAATAAATCAAATAAGCACTTACCTAAAACTTTAACCAAATAAAATTTAAGAAAAAGCAATTAAGCCAAAATTTAAAAACTTTTAAAAACAATAAATAATCAAAATATTTAAAATCAACTTCTTATAAAAATAAACTAATAAGCACTTAATCAAAAATAAGAAAAATAACACAAGAAGCTAGAAAAGCAATAAGATAAAACATCAAACACTTAAAAATCAATAAGCACAATCAAATAAAAACATCAATCAAATAAAAACATCAATCAAACAAAGAACATTATTAACAAACTACATGATTATAAAAATTAAACAAGATTAAAAATACAGAAAGGTAGAATGAGAGTGATTATCTAAAAAAAAGCTTGAATTAAAGATGATTAAGATTTAAAATACAAGATTAATATGAAAACTTGAAAAACATTAAGGAAAAGCTAGAGAGAGAAAGTAATATTAAGTTACTCCTAATTACCTTACAAAAATTAAACTAATAACTACTCCCACTTAATGAAGTGTTTAAGGACTATATATAGGAGGAGGAAAATGTGTTGATGCTTTCTTCTTTCTTCTCGACTTTAAATTCTTTGTCTTTCTCGACTTTGTCTCGGGATTTATCGATATGAAATGAACTCGTCTTCTAAATTTCTTATTTTATTAGATTTGGTTCTTCGACTTCATTAAACTTCCGCCTTTGGACTTTTTCTTTGGTAAATCTTCAGAATAGGCCTTGGACTTCCGTTCTTTTTGCACTCTTGATCTTTTGACTTCGTCTTTCTCTTTTTCTTCGATAAAAGCCCGTGAAAGCCCGTGTTTTCTTCCTTTTTCATCTTTTGGTCCTAAAACACAATAAAAACACAAACCACGCATAATTCCGACTTTTACGACATTAAATATACGTTTTGGCTTGGTTATTATTATAGTTAAGTGGTAAAAGGATGGGTGTTTACACATCTATCAATGATCGAGTCACATTCTTAGTCGATAAATCTATGCAACATTCTCATTCTAATGATGACACATGCTTCTGCGTAGATGTTATCGACGAAGTAACGGAAGAAGAGTTGGATGCATTGCTTGATGACAACGCACCATTCCAAACAACTTCGGAAAAATTTAGCGATATCGATCGTGATCGTGAATTCGAAGAATTCATGGCACTTGCTTCTGAAGTAACTCTCAAAGAAGAGGAAAACAAACCCTTCAAAGTATTGCCTTCGAAGTCGAACTTTATACTTCCCAAATCTATTCATGATCCACCGACGGATCTTGAATTGAAACCTCTTCCCGAACATCTCGAGTACGCTTATCTAGAGAAGGATTCACTCCTTCCGGTGATTATCTCAGCCTCACTCGAGGAAGATGAGAAGAAACTCCTTGTTTCTATGCTCAAAAACCACAAAGAAGCGTTTGCATGGAAACCATCCGATATACCAAGAATTGATTCGTAATTTTGCAAACACAAGATCAATCTTGAAGACGATGCCAAGCCCGTTATTGAGAGGCAACATCGACTTAACCCAAACATGAAGGAGATTGTAAAAACCGAAGTAATCAAACTTCTTGAGGCAGGAATCATCTTTGCCATAGAAGATAGTCCTTGGGTTAGTCCTATTCACTGCGTTCCTAAGAAAGGAGGAATGACTGTTGTGACCAACGAACATAACGAACTTGTTCCTACAAGAACCGTTACCGGTTGGCGTGTGTGTATTGATTACCGCAAATTAAATGATGCCACACGAAATTGATTACCGCAAATTAAATGATGCCACACGAAAAGATCATTTTCCTCTACCATTCATGGACCAAATGTTGGAAAGACTAGCGGGGAACAAAATCTTTTGTTTTCTCGATGGCTTTTCCGTATATTTCCAAATACCTATCAAACCATCCGATCAAGACAAGACCACTTTTATGTGTCCTTTTGTAACGTTTGCTTATAGGCGTATGCCTTTTGGTCTTTGCAATGCACCTGCGACTTTTCAAAGGTGTATGATCGCGATCTTTCAAGACATGATCGAAGTATCCATGTAAGTTTTCATGGATGATTTCTCAGTCTTTAGAAACTCATTCGAGTCTTGCCTTTTTAATCTAGAGCACATGCTCAACCGATGCAAACAAGCACATCTCGTGCTCAATTGGGAGAAATGTCACTTTATGGTGACTGAAGGAATTGTGCTTGGACACAAAGTCTCTGGAGTTGGATTGGAAGTAGACAAGGCCAAGATCGAAGTAATATCCAAATTACCACCACCCACTAACGTTTAAGCCTTTAGAAGTTTTCTAGGTCATGCGGGATTCTACCGTCGATTCATAAAAGACTTTTCTAAAATCGCTAGATCGATGACCAAACTCCTTGAAAAAGACATAGTCTTTGATTTCAACGAAGAATGCATAAAGGCATTTGAAAAGATTAACGACAAGTTAACGAATGCACCGATCATGGTTTCACCGGATTGGTCGCGACCGTTCGAACTTATGTGTGATGCAAGCGATTTCGCTGTAGGATCCGTATTAGGACAACGCGAAGGAAAATATTTTCGTCCTATACATTTTGCGAGCAAAACCCTAAATAGCGCGCAACTCAACTACACGATCACCAAGAAAGAACTACTTGTCGTAGTTTTTGCTTTTGACAAATTTCGATCCTATCTCGTGTTGTCTGTTGATCCCAAACTTAGATCGATTTAGCTTTATGTATACGAGATTAGATCAAGTAATACACTTAGAGAAACATTTGTATACGTATATGATAATCTAAGTGTTATGCGGAATTAACACTTAAACAAGAACACACAAGATGTAAACAAACTTTCACTTTGATTAATGATATCAAACTTGCTTACAATGAAAGTGTTTAACGTATGAAAACTTATATATTGAATAATAACCTAAAGGTCTTCTTTTATAGACATAAGAAGCCTTGTACAATAATCTACGTATCAACTATTCTAGGTAAAGATAAATATAGAAAATACATTGTTGTTCATATCTTTACTAGAAGTAATTTAGAACATAATAAACGTGTAGATCATATCCTTCCATCAGTGCTTGTCTTCAATGTAGCAACGCTTGACTTTGTCTTGTCAACGCTTGATCTGTCAGCGTTTGTTTTACTCCTGTCAACGCTTGTTTTACTCTTGTCAGCGCTTAAGTAGACTGGCTATAATTTATTCCCAACAATCCTCCCCTAAACTTGATATCTACTCTAGTAATCAAGTTTCTGAATAAACATTAAGGAATAGGAGGAATCTTACAAACCTTCTCATATTGGTAATAAATAAATCTGATCAAATCTTTTGCCACGTCACTTGAATAATCAATTTCCAGCTGTGTGTTCTTCATCTTCTCCAAGACTTCCTTGGACATGAAATACTGAGCATCTACAAGTAGATACTCAGCAAACTTTGTAGAACTCAAATAATAAACACCAGCAGCTGAATACAATCTCCATTGAAGACCACTGAGGTCATCTTCAAGATCCTTCCAAACAGCAGGATCTTCATCTCTTGGTCCACACATTCTCTTGAATGTTGACCACAGTTTTATTCCATTGACTGAAGTAGGTGCTTCAGTCTCATACTTGGCCTCTAACAACCTCCATAGGTCTACCAAGTCTTCTCTATCAAAACTTGCAAACAAAGATATAAGGGTGGGAAAAGTATGAACCTCTTTTCCATACATGCCAATCTTCCAAAACCCACATTCATCTTCTTCATAGCTTATAATAGGGTTTTTTCTGGAATCAAGTGGTAACACTTGTACCATGTCTGAAGCTTCTAATGGTGAGAGCTTGAGGCTCTTTCTTATAACAGCTTCACTTAGATGTAATGGATCCATATCTTTGGGAAACTCAAGAGAGACTCCCTTTTTCACTGGTCTGGGAACAACCATTGCCTTCTTAAGCTTCATTTTCTCTGCAAGTTCTTCTTTTCTTTCATCAGAAAGAAGTCTTAGAGTGTTTTCTTCTTGCACTCTAACCCAAATGGGATAAGCTCTGCACTCCAACTCATCAAATGTCAATCCAATCAACTTCTTATAAGTCCACCCTGTTCCATGACATCTGAGCAACATGCAGTATAACTCCCTTCTATCCCTTTTCAAATTTGAGAGAACATTGCTTGCTTTGTGTTTCAGAATGACCTTACAATCCTTTTGTACTCTGAGAAGAATCTCCAAACCCCATATCTGATCTGAAATGGTCAAATGTGGATTCTCCATACACCTATCTTCCCAAGCATGGTACATCTGAACAACCTCTGGCATATCAAAATCAACCTACAATTTCAGCTCATTCAACTTCTCTTTTGCCAATTCATCACCATACTAAAGTCTTTCTGGTTTTTCTATGATCATAACACTTGAGTCTGAACTGGCTTCATCACTTCCTTCTTGCTCTTCTGAAGTGACAACAAAAGGTGATTCATCCACCTTCTTTCTTTCTTGTTCCACAATTTGTGCAGCCAACCTTCTATCAAACTCAATTTGTGCTGCATTCTTTGGAACAACTTCTTCTACCATAATACCCTTACCCTTATCTAATGGATCAACTGTTGGTAAGGTAGATGGTAATACCTGTGAAGAAACCTCTTTGATGATGGATGATGACTAGAATACATCAACCTCATTTGTAGGCCTGTCAACGCCCAAGATACTCATGTCAGCGTTCAAATTCTGCTTGTCAACGCTCAAATTACCTGTCTGTTTCTTCAACTTAGTAAGGGCTTCAGCAACACCCAAAGATTCTTCATCATATGAACCTTTTCCACTCTCAACAAATGGTTCTGTAGCAGCTTCATGTGAGCCTTTATCACTCAAATTAACAGGCTCTGTAGCAGCTTCCTCCCCTTTGTAAGAATCCTCCTCAGATAAAAGGACCCTTGTCTGCCTTTTCCTTGACTCAGCTGTTTCCAAAATAACAATCCTCTCTCTCAATTGCTTGAGTTCAAGGCCTTGTGTACTGACTGTTTATACCAAGTCTACATTTTGCTTTTGCAAGCTAATGCAGACAGCCGTCAATTCCATTAATGTCATTGGTTCCATTCTGCCCTCCTCTAAAATGGGTATTTGACCTCCCAAGTCAGATTCATGGGGCATGGATGAGGTCTTAAAGATGTTAGGACTATCTTGGCCAGCATCTAAGCCAGAACCAATAGTCCCAGCCTCATCCATAGCACCAACCACACTTGTGGTGGTGGTTCTCTCTGCTACATGGCTAGGACCACTAGAGGAGAACACTCCAGTAGTCCTTTGGCGTTTTTGTAACCTATATTGTGTTGGGGGAGAAGAAGATGTGGATTGGGTGGATATAGGTTGGTTAAGGGGTGTTTGGGACTGTGAAGGATTTGTGTCAACGTTTGAAATAGGCACATCAACGCCAACATTTAATGTGTCAGCGTCGAAGGGTACTTGGTCAATTTGCATATGTTGTGGTGAAGGTAAAGGTTCAGGTATTGGGTCAATTTGGGGTTGGGGTTGTGCTGTTTCAATGACAGCAATCATAGCTGGGGTTAGGGGTAGGTCACGATGTGGGGGTGAGTTCATCTTCATAAAAATTGCTTTCTTTTGCACAGGGATCTCATAAAAATCATCATGATCCCTTGTGTAGTAACCTTGGACATAAAAAACCATTTGTAAAAATCTGGGATAAGCTAAAGTCATTTTGTTCCCTTTATTTTTACACATGCCCTCAAAAATCATTTTGAAATAATTAAAATTTTGCCCAGTAGCAATGCACATAATAGCACTAGCAATAGATCTATTGATCTCATTATGTGTAGTGCACTTGGGACTCAAACATTGCAAGAGGACATGTATTAGGTACTTCCAGGCTGGGGAAAACTCCTGTTTATGATATTTATTTAAAGTTCCTTCAGTAGGAAAAGGATAACCCAAAGCCCTTAGTCCTTGTTCTATTTCACTAATGGGGAGGGTGGTTATACCATCAGCATCATCAAGATGCAAAGCTTGGCGTACCAAAGCTTCAGTAACCA
The DNA here is from genome assembly GCA_025667525.1 of Glebionis coronaria. Lineage (NCBI taxonomy): Eukaryota > Viridiplantae > Streptophyta > Magnoliopsida > Asterales > Asteraceae > Glebionis > Glebionis coronaria. The sequence continues at coordinate 269,075,659 of CM046874.1, forward strand.
CCCATGTGCGCCTATGAACAATAGAAGATAATGTAGTCACTGTATTAACTGTTGAGGAACTGCCATTGTTCCAAAACTGTTTAATATGTGTGACAGGAATGAGTGGAGCATAAGAAAGAGCATACCTAAAAGGGGATGCGTTCAAATACGCCACCATTTGTGTGTATTGGGGAAACAGAGTATCATCAGCTTCAAGATACGCGATCATGTTGTGTTGACTTCTGAATCCTAATTCCATATCACTTGGTTTGAATTTTGGTGCCATTGTTGAAAGCTGTTTGAATGATTGAAAAAGATGAAGTTTATAAGAGAAAATTGTGTTAGACAAGAATAATAGGTACCCTGTTTAAAATAGGAGCCAAATATATAGAAGAAGATAATGCATGTGATTGGCCAAAAAATAGGCAAGTATTTTCAAAATGCAATCATGAAAATGTTGAAAAAGAATAAGTTTATCTGTAACATCCCGCCTACTCAGACCACAATATTGTCCGCTTTGCCCGCAGGCTCACGGCTTTGCTTTGTGGCCCTCTTTTATGTACTTCCCGGCTGATCACCCAACCTAGTACTACTCTGACATGAGCACGCTTAACTGCCAGTTTCTAAGAACCCCACTTGCAGTAGACCACAAAACGCGTTGTGTCATGAGAAGGCGACTATTATCTTATGAACCATGGATCTCTCCTGGCCACAGCCGATGTGGGATTTGCCTGGGGTGTCACATTATCTCATGCACTAAAGGAGAGTTATCTGCTCTCAAAATTACGGCCCAAAAATATGTCAAAAAGTAACAACTGGGTAGGTCCCATTGAGTGTCAACGGTCAAAAATAACCTATCAACGCCCAACGGCTATATTCTTGTCAATGTTTGCCAAAGCCATGTCATCGTCTAAATTGGTCACAACAACTCTTGGAAAAATACCTGTCAGCGTCCAAAAATAAAAATGTTTAAAAATAAAAAAATGACCTTAACAAAGTAATTTATCCTAGAGAAGATAACCAAAAAGTGGATAATCATTATAAGGCGGCAAGCACTGTCCAGTTATGCACACTTGCTTATGCAAGATAGACATAACAGTCCTCTAGTGTCCCTTGCTAACCAAAACTCTTAACAACTAAGTTACCTTATAAAACTCTTTGTTACTCCCAGGTAAAACCCATGATAAAAGCAATCCCAAGTCTCCCAACAGACCACAACCAATTCTAGGCCAAAAATGTCTTGGCAGCATGCATAGTATATCAACTTTGCATGCTACAGTGCCTCATGATTTAGTAAAACTAACTCATACTCACCTGTGGACACAATCTAGAATTGTGATAAGAGTATCATATGGATACCCAAAAATTCCTAAAGTTTCCTAAAACCTCCCCTTAAACTATGATACAAATGTTGCCAAAAATATGCATGAACATAAAAAATTTATGTCAAGATAGGAATTGAAAATTCGAACCATCATCCATAAATAAAAACATGTCCAATTGCTTCTCCAATGATCCATAAGCAACTCTGTATCTAATGGTATACTGCTAACACCGCCTGCACATTTAGATTGAAAACCACAAAACTAACATTGTTGCTGACAATGCCCCGATAACACTTGTCAGCGTTAAAGAAACATTTGTTAGCGTTAGACAAATATATTGCTGACAACGTCACAATAACACTTATTAGCATTAAAGTAACCTTTGTCAGTGTTAGAAAAATATAGTGGAAAATCTAAATCCTCAATAAGACCAATAACAATGCATTATCCTGTACATACTTGTACAAAAAGACTCCAAAACACATATTATGTGAGATTGATCATTCCAATACTTGTTACCAAGTATTGAAACCTTCCAGCATCAAAAGGTTTAGTTAGTAAATCTGACACATTTTCTTCTGTGTCAACCCTATCTGGTTGTATTAAACCTTTTTCAAAACAATCTCTTATAAAATGGTGTCTAATTTCGATGTGTTTAGTTTTAGAATGATGTACAGGATTCTTAATAATGCATAAGGTGCTGTTATTGTCAACAAATATCTTGGTATGCATGAAATTATACCCATAGTCCAACAGCTGGTTCTGAATCCATAAAACTTGTCCACAACAAGCAGCTGCAGCCACATACTCTGCTTCAGTTGTAGAATTAGCCACCACTGTTTGTTTCTTGCATTGCCAAGATATCAACCTGCTCCCAAGAAACTGACATCCACCAGTTGTGGATTTTCTATCAAACTTATCACCTCCATAGTCACTGTCTGAATATGCAATCAGCTCCAATGGTGAATCCTTTGGGTACCACAAGCCAAGACTAGGATAACATCTTAGGTACCTAAAGATTCTCTTGACAGCATAAAGGTGACATTCTTTGGGAGTCACTTGATGGCGTGCACAAGCACACACAACAAACATGATGTCAGGTCTAGAGGCTGTAAGATACATCAATGAACCAATCATTGACCTATAATGCCTGACATCCACATCCTTTCCATCGCCAGTCTTTCCCCAAGGGTGTTCTCTATCCATAGGAGTAGTAGCCCTCTTTTCATGTGGAGAAAAGCCAAACTTCTTCAAGATCTATGCCACATATTTATCTTGGGAGATGAAGATACCATCTTCTTTCTGCTGAACTTGTAACCGTAGAAAGAAGTTCATCTCCCCCATTGCACTCATCTTGAATTTGTCTGTCATAAGCTTGGAGAAATCCTCACTCATCTTTGGATTACTAGACCCAAAAATGATATCATCAACATAGACTTGAACAAGTAGAACATCCTTACCCTTCTTCTTAGTAAACAATGTCTAATCTATGGTGCCCCTCTTGAATCCATTGTCCACCAAATAAGTAGACAAAGTACCATACCATGCTCTTGGGGCTTGATGAAGTCCATACATAGCCTTCTTGACTCTATACACTTTGTATGGATTCTCTGGATCCTCAAAACCAGGAGGCTGCATGACATACACCTCCTCAACAATTGTTCCATAGAGGAAGGCACTCTTGACATCCATTTGATAGACAGTGAAGCCCATGCAGGATGCATAGGCTAGAAAGATCCTGATAGCTTCAATCCTTGCAACTGGTGCAAAGACCTCTTCATAGTCTATCCCCTCCTCTTGAATATATCCCTGAGCCACTAATCTTGCCTTGTTTCTGACCACAATACCTCTTTCATCTCTCTTGTTTCTTAGAACCCATCTTGTCCCTATAGGTCTGACATATCTGGGACAATCAACCAGCTCCCAAACATCCTGAATTGCAAATTGGTGAAGCTCATCCTGCATTGCTTCCACCCAACTTGGTTCTTTGAGAGCATCAAATATCTTCTTGGGTTCCTATTGTGATAGAAAATAGGCAAACAAACATGCTTGCACAAGAGGGGTATCAACCTTCTTGTGAATATAGGGCAATAAATCCACCAAGACCTTGATGAGATCTTCTAGTCTAAACAGGAGTCATAATATCACCAATTATTTGAGAAGTGGTGTGATTCTTCATAGTATAAGTGAGAACTCCTCCTTCAAAAAGTCTGTTGTCCTCAATCTCATCCTCCAAGTTGACAATATCTTCTTCTTCAGACTCTATTTCATCAACATGAGGATGAACCTCTTCATATAAATTGGAAGGTTCACCCTGTTCAAAAGTAGAAGAGAAAAGATGCGCAAAAGTGATGTCAACGCCTGAACCTTGGTTGTCAGCGTTTGGGCTAACAATGCTTGAACTGTTGTTGTCAACGTTTGAGCCATCAACGTCTGAATTGGTCCTGTTAGGCTAGATTTGCCTTTGTCAGTGCCTGAAGGACCATGCATGTTGTTATCTGGTGGTACTTGGGGACCACCATTATCTTTTCCAGCAGCAGCATCAGCAGCAAAAGCATCTGTCCATATGGGAATTGTGACATATTCTAGTATAGGAGATGACTTTTCTGCTTGTGATCCAACCTTTTCATGAACCTGTGTACCTGAAACATCAACAACTTGTTCTTCTACAACATTTGAAGTTACCTTCACAATGTCTGGATTAGTGACAGGCATATAATTTAAAGTCCTAGATAAAGGTTCCAAGTCAAACAACCAATTTGGACCACTTTCAGGATCACTTGGTTTACTCTCTAAAAACCTAACATGTACTCTTTCAAGAATACATTTTTCCTTTTTAAGATTAACCCTATCTCAGCCTAAAAAGCTATAGGGAAATGGGCATCAGCCAACATAGTTCTGGCTGCTTCAATAAGGGTTCTATTCTTTCTTTCTGCAACCCTATTTTGCTGTGGGGTTCTGGCAACACTAAACTGCCTAGTAATCCCTTTCCTGGCACAAAAATCATCTAACACTTTATTCCTAAATTAACCACCATTATCACTCCTAAGCATTTTAAGTTCATTTCCAGTCTTCTTCTCAATCTGAGTGATAAAGTCAATTAAAGTGTCAGCTGTATCACTCTTTATAGCTAAAAAGAAAGTCCAAGTAAACCTAGAAAAGTCATCTGTGATGACAAAGCAATATGATTTACCATTCAAACTTTCTATATTTGTTGGACCAAATAAGTCCATATGAAGCAAGTGAAGTGGTCTAGTACTAGAATGCACCTGTTTAGACTTGAATGAGACCTTGTGCTGCTTGACTTTAAGACATGCAACACAAGAGTGGTCATTGTGGAAGGCCTTTTCAGGCAAACCATCAACCAAGCCAAGTCTCACAAGCCTGTTTATATTCTTAAAGTTTATGTGCCCTAGTCTCCTATGCCATAGATTACTCTCATCTACTGAAGCTTTAGCATAAAAACATGACATATTGCTATTCATTCTAATCCCATTCAGATTCACATTGTATATGTCTTTATGTCTAGGTGTTCTATAGTCAATATATTTCTCATCAAGGATCCTATAATCCTTGCTTAACACCAAACATTCAGTATCAGTAAACAGAACTTTATTTTTGTTAGCACAAACTTGTGATACACTAAAAAGATTGTAATCAAGTTCCTTTACCAAAAATACGTTTTCAAAACGCAAGTTCTTGGTGAGAAGTGTTCCTTTGCCTGTGATAGTACCATATCCGCCTCCAAAGTAAACCTTATCACCATCCTTAATGGGAGTGAAGTTAGTGAGATAATCTTCCTTCCCTGTCATGTGCCTTGAGCATCCACTGTCCCAATATCCATAATCATTGACCTGTTTTCGAATGCCCTGCACATAAAGAAAATAAGTTAGTTTTCTTTGGGAACCCAAGCCTTAGCAGACTTGGATTCATCTGGTTGTTCAACAAGAGCAGACTTAGTTCTCATAACAACCCCATTTTCATCCTTCTTTGGATGAAATACCCAGTTAACCCCAATAGGTTTTGTAATGACCTTTGAAATGTAATTAAACCTGTTGCAGGTCATTAAAATCCCATTATCATTAGGTTTTTGATCTTTCTTAGGTCTCCATGTCAAGCTTGAAGAAGCTTTAGACCCCTTACCCTGTAGTTGCAAATATTTAGGTCTGGTCACGTTTCTGTCAGCGTTGGATTTGGTCTTGTCAACGCTGAAATTACCCTTGTCAGAGTTGAACCTAGGGTTTGCTACAGAAACCCATTGCCTGTTAGACCAAGTATTTGTCTTTTTAAATGGTCTTTGTCCATAAGTGTTAGACCCTCTAGTGAAGAATGGGGCAGGTCTAACAACTTGTGGACTTTGCTGCACACAAGGTTTGGGTCTGACAACGTTTGTCTTTCTAACAACGTTGACCTTAGAAGCGTTGACACACTTATATGCTAAATGTGAAAAGCTACCACAAGTGTAACATGCTTTTCTAGACACAACCCTAGGTCTAGAAGAGAAGAAGCCTGTTCCATCATTGCTAACTTGGCTCTTAGGTGATCTAGTATTCCTATACATCTCTGCATACTTAATGCTAGGTTTTCTAACAGTGTTTGAGCCAAGTTCAACAGCCTTACCAGTGACTGGGTTTGTAACCTTAATGGGGGTTGACTCATTAGGGCTTTCACATAACAAGCCACCCTTAACAAATAAGGTAGGGTTAGCTTTCTTCCATTCATTCAAGTCAGTCAACTTCTGTTGATACTCTTCAACTGGGGTAATGACTCTTGGTGGAGGAATGAATTCCTCCTCTTGGAGTTCTGGTAAACCAGTCCAAGATAGGTCCTTTTGTTGGACACCATAGAAGTCACCAGCTGGTGGTGGAACCACAGAGTAGTCTTTCATCCCAATCCCAGTCATGTCCTTAGGATCCCTTTGTTTATTTACACATTCTCCTAGGGTTTGTGTGGCCTTATCAAATCTCTGAATTTTAAGGCCAACATTATCTTTATTCTTAATGGCCTCATCTAACTTAGCCTGTAGCTCACCATTAACTCTTTCCATGATGCTCCTAATATCATTACTAGCATTTAACTCATGTTTTAAGATATCTATTTTATCTTTTAAATCAAATTCCATTTTCTTGTATTCAGAAACTGTCTTCTCAGTTTGAGTGAGAGCTAGTTGGTAATTAGAAAGTTTCCATCTTTCAGTACTCACATCATCTAATAATCTTAACACCTCTTTGTTAAGTTTCTCAGTATTTAACCTACAACTCTTACTACAAAAAGCATCATCGTATACCTCATTATCTGATGAAGAGGAGGAGTGTGCCATGAGAGCATATTGAACATGCTCTTCTTCTTCAATCTCAGCCACCAAAGCTTTATCCTCTTCCACATCTTTATCCAAGTAGCTCCAATCCCATCCCATACCATCAATTCCTTGAACTGCAACCACGGCCTTAGGATCCTGAGCCTTAACAATTTGGCTTAAGGGTTTACCAGCATCAAATCTTCTAGGAGATCTGCATTCCCTCATGAAGTGCCCCATACGATGACAGTTGTAGCACTCAACTTTGGATTTATCAAATCCAGCTGTGTCCTTTGCATTGAAGGTCATCTTCTTCTTACACCTTCTATTCCACCTGTTTACTCTTATACTAGCAAGAGCCATGTTCCACTTAATATCCATCTCTTCCAAGTGCTCATCACTTATCTGCTCAAGGTCCTCATATGTAATCACTGAACCATCGGGCAAAGAAGCAATATAAGCACACACCGTATCCAGATTTAAACCAATAGGTTTAACTCTTGGTGAGTCATTTTTGTATGTGTCAGCGTCTGAGTATGAGGCGTTGACATGATATGTTCCAGCGTTGACACATGATGATCCAGTAACTGGATGCATGTAAGAGTCCTTCTGATTGAATTGACCTTCACTATGAGAAAAGAAGGCCATGTTACTGTTGGTAGACTTGCTTCCATTCTCCAAAATAGTTTCATCTTCCAACAGCCTCAGTTTGTTGTAGATGTCATCAAAAGTAGAACTTTTGTGATTGTTGTTGGCAAGTATAGATCTTGCTTCAATCTTCCACGCTTCACCAAGACTTTTAAGAAAAGTGGCATTAATGTCAACATCACCAATTTGTGTCCCCATGAAGGACAATTTGCTTGTAATGTCAAGCAATCTGCTTCTCACACTGCTAAGCTTCTCATTAGGTTGAGCCTTGAAGACAGCATAATCATGCATGAGTTGCTTCTTCTTCTCTTCCTTAGTATCTTCATTGCCACCATATGCAACTTCAAGAGCTGCCTAAAGGTCTTTAGCAGATTCATAACCTCTGTATTTATGCTGGTTCTCTTGTCCCATAGAGAGTTTCAGAATATATAGGGTTTTCATATCAACCCTTTTCTTTGCTATGTCTTCAGCAGCCACAGCTGTACCATCCTCTGGCTTTTCTCTCTTATCTGCTTCTGAACATCCAACAACAGCTGCTCTTCCAGCAATAGCATTAGCAACCTTTTGTGCTTTATTGAATGTGTTTCCATATTCAATAATCTCCCAGAGTGTGTAGTCATAGATTCCCAGATATTGCTCAAAGTTGAATTTCCACAATTCAAAGTTGGCAGCATCAAGCATGGGAATCTTGATGTTTGGTAAAGGTGAGGAGGAGGTGGGTACTACTGGATTTGACATGATGTTTTTAGGGTTTTTGTGAAAATTAGGGTTTTGGTGATTTTAGGGTTCTTGTGTTCTTTAAGATCAAAAGTTCCTCAACAAGATCTGATACCACTTGTTGATCCTAAACTTAGATCGATTCAGCTTTATGTATACGAGATTAGATCAAGTAATACACTTAGAGAAACCTTTGTATACGTATATGATAATCTAAGTGTTATGCAGAATTAACACTTAAACAAGAACACACAAGATGTAAACAAACTTTCACTTTGATTAATGATATCAAACTTGCTTACAATGAAAGTGTTTAACGTATGAAAACTTATATATTGAATAATAACCTAAAGGTCTTCTTTTATAGACATAAGAAGCCTTGTACAATAATCTACGTATCAACTATTCTAGGTAAAGATAAATATACAAAATACATTGTTGTTCCTATCTTTACTAGAAGTAATCTAGAACATAATAAACGTGTAGATCATATCCTTCCATCAGTGCTTGTCTTCTATGTATCAACGCTTGACTTTGTCTTGTCAACGCTTGATCTGTCAGCGTTTGTTTTACTCCTGTCAACGCTTGTTTTACTCTTGTCAGCGCTCAAGTAGACTGGCTATAATTTATTCCCAATATTGTCGAAAACGATTGCATTCATCGATCGTTCCGCGTTGAAATACCTATTCTCTAAACAAGATGCTAAACCGTGTCTTATTAGATGGATTTTACTACTCCAAGAGTCTGACATCGAAATTCAAAATAAGAAAGGAGCTGAAAACATCACAGCTGATCATTTATCGCGACTTGAAAATCCAAACATGGAAGAGTTAAGGGATGAAGATATCGATGACCATTTTCCTGATGAAACTCTTATAAAAATCTCTACGGACGAATCTCCGTGGTTTGTAGATTTTTCAAATTACCTCGTTTGAAGAATTATAAGAAAAGGTTTAACCTATCACCAACGATGTAAATTCTTTTCCGACCTAAAACACTATTTCTGGGAAGATCCCTACCTTTTCAAGGTATGCCCCGATGGCATGATTAGGAGATGTGTGTATGGTGCGGAAACAAGAAAGATCCTTGATGAATGTCATCATGGCCCTACTGGGGGACATTATGGTCCTTCCACCATCGCGAAAAAAGTGTTTGATGCTGGTTTCTATTGTCTAACAATTTTTAAAGAGGCCTATACTCTAGTCGAAAATTGTGATGCTTGCCAACGTACTGGTAGCCTCTTACGAAGAGATGAGATGCCTCAAAACAGCATCCAAGTTAGCGAAATATTTGACGTATGGGGAATTGATTTCATGGGACCCTTTCCCAAACCCCATAAGTTCGAATATATCTCAGTCGCTATTGATTACGTGTCCAAATGGGCGGAAGCCGACGCTTTACCCACGAACGATTCACGAGCCGTAGTCAAGTTTTTGAAAAAGCTTTCTCTTGTTATGGAACGCCGAAAGCTTTAATTAGCGATCGAGGTTCCCATTTTTGTAACAAACAAATGGAGAAAATCTTAAAGCGTTATGGAGTCACCCATCACTTTGCCACCGCATATAATCCACAAACGAGTGGAGAAGTTGAGAATACCAACAGATCCTTAAAACGAATACTCGAAAAAACGGTTAAGGACAATCCTTCTATTTGGTCAAGGAAACTTGACGACGCTCTGTGGGCATTCCGAACAGCTTATAAGACACCAATTGGCAAAACACCTTATCGTTTATTGTACGATAAAACGTGTCACTTGCCCTTTGGAATTGAGCACCGTTCTTATTGGGCATTGAGAAGCTGTAATCTCGATCACAAAACCGCTGGAGAAAACCGATTCTTGCAATTGCATGAACTCGATGAATTAAGACTCCAAGCTTATGAGAATTCCAAATTATACAAAGCACGTACCAAAGCTTATCATGACAAGTAACTTCGAATCCGAAAAGAATTCAAGAAAGCAGACAAAGTTCTCTTGTTTAATATGCGATATAAGTTCAAAGCTCCAAAGCTTAAACAAAAGTGGTACGGTCCTTTTATAGTAAAACATGGATACCCGTCCAGTTATGTTGAATTGTATGAAAAAATGGATGAAGCTTCATTGTTAATGGACACCGTGTTAAACTATACCATTATGAGTGGAGTGAACATTTTCCGCTCGATAAAAAATAAAGAAAACTAAAAAGAAGTACGAGTCAGGCTGACACTCAACAATAAAATAATTGCTTCTCGAGAGGCAACCCGTGGGTTTTGAAGTTTTTAAAATTTTTAAGTTTGATTTTCTTTTTTAATAAATTCATGCTTACACCCCACAATTTTTAACCAATGTTTTGCTTAAGTGTGAGGGGGTGTAGCATGCGTCGCTTTTATAAAAAACCTATAAAAACCAAAAATAGAGTGTTTTCGTATTTTTGTGTGTTTTATCTTTTTTTGTAGGTACCGCAAGTTGAAGGCGAAGACAAGACTCTTGTATGATACATGATATGCCCGTGATTCTGGTTTTCTCTTATTCCCTAACTTTTGTTTAATTTCTCACATTGAGGACAATGCTAAATTTAAGTGTAAGGGGGTTGTAGGGAAATCGAGAAAAAAGATGCTTAATTGCCATAATTTTTGGGCTATTTTAAAAAATGTTTTGTTTTGCCCTCGTAAATAAAAAGTTTCAAGCAAATGTATATAAATAATTAAGAAATTATCCAATAGGTAATTTTTGAAATTTTGAGATATATTTTTGTGTCAAACTTACCCAAGTCAAAGTCTCATATAATAGTAGAAGGAAAATACAAAAAAGAAAGTTGCAAGTTCCATGTTTGTCAATACAACATGAACTTTGTAAGTATGTTGATCCATGGATAAGAGTTTTAGCCAAGAAAAAAAAAGTCAAAAAGACAATGAGCTATAATGTTATGAAGTTGAAGGAAGAAGAAGAGATAAAAGGTATCGATTAGCCAATGTGCTAAGTCGTGATACATGTTGCTTCATGATAACTCGATTTTACTCAGGTTAAAAAGATTCAAGTTCGTTGTGTTCGTCTAATCGAATTGATCTAGGTTCTCTATGTGACTCAGTTTTATTTTGGTGGAACAAAAATGTTGTCGTTGTAGTATTGAAAGATGCAAAACAATTAACGTAAAAGGCAGGTAATTTAAATCTAATTCTAACTTAAAGTAAATGGTGCAAGTATTTAAAAACGTGATTGAAATTAAAGGGCACTAAAGTAAATGACGCAAACTTAAATCTAACTAAGGCAATCTTAAAATGCAACTAAAACTTAAACTAAGCCAAGGCTAAAATAAAGCTAAGACAAATAATTTTAAAGTGCAATTAAATAAAAAGGCGGGAAAAATAAAGATTTAAAATGAAAGACAGAAAATTAAAAAGGAACACTAAGAAGAACCTGACAAAAATCCTTGATTCGGAAGTTTTAAGTTCCGAATGAACCTATCTCTTGAGTCGGAACTCCTTGATACGGAAGTCTTGATCCGGAACTTTCGTTCGGAAGACTTCCAGATGAATAAGCTTGAGTCGGAACTTTGGTTCGGAAGTTTTCACTGATTCGGAACTTATCCTTCGTTCGGAAGTTTCGTTCGGAAGTTCGTCCGGAACTTTCGTTCGGAAGTTCGTTCGGAACTTTCGTTCGGAAGTTCGTTCGGAAGTTTCGTTCGGAACTTCTAAAGTTCCGAATGAATATGCTGATCCGGAACTTAGGATAAGTGAGCAGAGGGAGTAGCAAACCAAAGGGTCCCCCCTACACTTAGGATAAAGAAAGCTAAAAGATAGATGCATGGGTTGCCTCCCAAGAAGCGCTTCATTTTTGTTAACCGAGTCATTAGCCTGAGTCGACCTTGATTATTAACGGAAGAAGCATAAAACATATCCACCAGGATCAAAGACATAGTTTTCGTCCATCAAATAGCACAAGCTTAAGGCGAACAAGGCAAGCCAAAGAAGAGTAGGCAAGGTTCCCTTATGCAAAGATGGAGCACGGTGGAAACAAGTATGGTGAGGTGTAAGCATGTATTCAATATTTCCAAAGATTTTTCCTTTTATTTCATCAGGTGGATACTAAGATGGCTTAAAGACTTCAATACCGGGGTCGAACACCTTTTCCTTTAAGGGAAAATAGCACTCAGGTTCAGCAGAGTGTGAAGAAGATCCGCAAAGAAGCACAACCTCGTCCTCAGAAGGGGGACAAAGAGGTGTTAAATCATATGTGCAACGGATATTAGTGTCAACCGGTTTCTTCTCCTTTGACAGAATGTTCTTCAAATCCAAAGTAGGATCAAGACGATAATCTTCAAAGTCATAAGGAGGAGCATCACTCTCATGAGGGAAGTAAGTGTTGAGAAATTCAAAGAAGTCTTCCTCAAATGAGTAATCGTCCAAAGTAGGATCGAGTGATGGCGGAGGATCTTCATCGTGTGAAGAATCGCTCGAAAGAGTATCGGCCTCATCGAAATCATCATACGTGGGCAGCTCGGGATACTCAGAAGTACAATCATCAAAATCATCCTAATCTGAGCTAGAATCATCATCATCATAAGCATCAAAGACCGGTGGAGAATCATAAATGGGAGAAGGTTCCAAAGTGGACCGAGAATCATCCACATCATCTTCAAAGAGTGGATTATCGATGGAAGAATCGAATAGAGGATTGTCATAGACGGTAAAATCATCGAGCACATTAATCATATTCACTGATTCTCGTCCATAGTATTTGCCTGTAAGCTTCCCCATTTTGAAAATTTGTGAGTCATCCCGACTCTTAAGATTAACTCACCTTCAGCAACATCCACTAAAGCACGTCTGGTTCTCAAGAATGGCCGACCAAGTATTAAAGGAATACGAGGGTCCATTTCATAATCAACTACGACAAAATCGACTGGGAAAGTAAATGCGCCAACTTTAATGAACACGTCTTCGGCTATACCAACAGGGTAAGCGAGAGTGCGATTTGCAAGTTCAAGAGTCATCTTTGTTGGAGTGAGGTCGGGTAATGATAGTGTTTTTCCAAACACTCAATGGCATCAAATTAATACTAGCCCCGAGATCAGCAAGGGCAGTAAATTCTTCAGTTTTGTTGAACACGCAAGGCAACACAAAACGACCAGGATCTCCAAGCTTTTCCGGAAGTTCTCTAAGAAGAACTGCAAAGCAGTTTTCATTTAAGCGTGTGTTGGCGAGTTCAATCAGCTTCTCCTTCTTGTTAAGCAATTCCTTAAATGCTTTAACAAATTTGGGCATGTGGACAAGTGCTTCAAGAAAACTAATGCTGAAGCCCATTTGAGAAATCATCTTGATATAGTTTGACACTTGAGAGTCCTCCTTTGTTAGATCGTTGGTTTTGCCTAAGCGAGAAGGGTATGGGATTTTGGGTTTATAGGTGGAAGGTGAAGGTGTAGTTGGTAAAGGTTGGGATGTTGAAGGGTCCTTCCGAGAGACATCGTCATTACGAGGCGAAGACGGTAATGGTGCACTAATACTAGGTGTAGGAGGAGTAGGGATACATGGTGGTGGAGGAGGTGTAGATGATGAGGGTGGGGTTGGTGGTCCTACGATGGTGACTCCACTACGAGTAGTAATAGCACTCACATTGGCTCGCGGATTGGTGACGGTGTTTGAAGGTAGAGAACTTGAAGAAGAAGGTTGAGCGGCGGGCAAGAAACTAGCCAACAGATTCTTTAATTCATTCGTTTGAGTGCTGAAGGAGGATTGAATATTATCGCGAACCTCGGTTCTGATCTCATTTCCTTGCTTCGTGATATCTCCTCTAAGATTGATAATTTGGCTTTGCAGATTCTTGATTTTCTCACCTTGGGTTCTCATTGTGGCTTCAACATCGGTGTTTATGGGTGGGGTTTGTTGAGCGGGTGGGTGATAAGGATTAGAAGCTCTTGGTGGGATTTGGTTGCTTCTATTATAGTTGTTGGCGGGGTTTTGGTTTTGAGGAGAAAAAACGGGTGAAAGGTAGTTGTTGGAACGGTAGCTCAGCAAATTTCTATCCCCTTGTTGTCTAGCTTGGTAATTTTCCGGTGAATAATTACCATAAGCAGCATACACATTTTCCGGATTTCCTTGTGTCGAAGGACAATCGGTGTATGAGTGAGGACCGCCACATTTTTCACAAGGATTAGCAACCGCTTTAACTTGTTGTTGTTGTTGGTTTGAAGCGAGAAGCGTAATACTTTTGCTCATTTCAGTCATCATGCGGGTGAGTTCGGTCATATCGGGGTTTGCTGAGGTGGAAGAAACATTGACTCTCGGGTTGTTCCTTGAAGAAGCAGAGGAATCCGAGTTTTTGTGGTGAGTAGTCATGTTCTCAATTAACTCTCTACACTCCTCGGGTCTCCTTTTCATGAATGTGCCACCGGCGGTTGCATTAACCGTATCACGATCTCGAAAAGTCAATCCGTTGTAGAAAGTATCGATTAAGGTCACAGGGAGCATGTTGTGGTTTGGACATCTATCGATCAAGACATTATATCGCTCCCAAGCATCAAAAAGAGATTCATCAGGGTCTTGCATGAAACCGTTGATTTGATTGCGAAGGCTTGTGACCATGGATGGTGGAAAGTAGCGCGACAAAAAGCGTTGAGTCATGTCATCCCAAGTGTGAATAGAATTCTTCGGGAGACGATCAAACCATTTCTCGGCATGATGTGATAAAGTATGTGGGAAGAGTTGTAAACGAAGAACATCCATTGTGGCCCCAGGCAACTTCATGCTTTGAGTGAGTGTAATGAACTTGTCGAGGTGTTTGTTGGCATCATCATCAGGCAATCCTCTAAAAGGGTTTGTTTGTACTTGCTGAATCATGTGGTGCTTCAACGAAAACTCAAGAGCGTTGATTTGCATCGGCGCAATCGGTCCTCCTCGTCCAAACATTATAGGTTGACAAAGTTCCTCCATGGTCCGAAGATCGGGCTGTGGAAGAACATTGTTGTTATTATTGAGGTGCGGTGGAATATTATTGTTGTTAACACCTGACATATCTAAATCTTCTTGAGGCTCGGGCTCTTGATAATTAGAAGATCTAGTATGCATACACCTGAAAATGCAAAAGAAAAAGAAACCAAACACAAAGACAATATATATACACAATAAAGATAAAATCTTTTTGGATTTTTGAAATTTTTAATTTTTATGTATTTTTATCAATTTTTAATTTTTATGATTTTTTGAATTTTTATTGCAAGAAAAATAACACTCACAAGTGAACGGATCCCAAAAAGCAACGCGTCTCTCACAGAAAACCGTTAATCTTTACGAAAAGAGCCGGCAGCGGCGCCATTTGATAACTCGATTTTACTCAGGTTAAAAAGATTCAAGTTCGTTGTGTTGGTCTAATCGAATTGATCTAGGTTCTCTATGTGACTCAGTTTTATTTTGGTGGAACAAAAATGTTGTCGTTGTAGTATTGAAAGATGCAAAACAATTAACGTAAAAGGCAGGTAATTTAAATCTAATTCTAACTTAAAGTAAATGGTGCAAGTATTTAAAAACGTGATTGAAATTAAAGGGCACTAAAGTAAATGACGCAAACTTAAATCTAACTAAGGCAATCTTAAAATGCAACTAAAACTTAAACTAAGGCAAGGCTAAAATAAAGCTAAGACAAATAATTTTAAAGTGCAATTAAATAAAAAGGCAGGAAAAATAAAGATTTAAAATGAAAGACAGAAAATTAAAAAGGAACACTAAGAAGAACCTGACAAAAATCCTTGATTCGGAAGTTTTAAGTTCCGAATGAACCTAGCTCTTGAGTCGGAACTCCATGATACGGAAGTCTTGATCCGGAAATTTCGTTCGGAAGACTTCCGGATGAATAAGCTTGAGTCGGAACTTTGGTTCGGAAGTTTTCACTGATTCGGAACTTATCCTTCGTTCGGAAGTTTCGTTCGAAAGTTCGTCCGGAACTTTCTTTCGGAACTTCATTCGGAAGTTCGTTCAGAACTTTCGTTCGGAAGTTCGTTCGGAAGTTTCGTTCGGAACTTCTAAAGTTCCGAATGAATATGCTGATCCGGAACTTTGCCTTGATCCGGAAGTTTTGCCTTGATCCGGAAGTTTGAGACTTCCGAATGAGCAATGCTTGATCCAGAACTGTTGAGTTCCGAATGAATGCCTTCTCTTCTCTTGGCTCGGAACTTTCACCTGGAAAGATCAGAAACACAAACAAACACTCCCGAAGAACAAGGGATCACAAAAATAATCAATCTAACACAGATTAATCAAAATCAAAACAAAAGTTTCAACCAAACTAATAACGAAACAACTAATAATCATAAACAAACAATTTAAATCAACAAATCTAACAAATTTAACCACAATAATCAAAAATCCATTTTATCAAAATAAGAACATGAACATGAACACAAACATAAACATAAAAATCAAAGATCAAGAAAGGTAGATAGGAGATTAACAAGATAAAGTAAAGATTGACAAGAATTAAATGGAAACTTACTTAAAATTAAAGGAATTTAATGTGCAAGACAAGGTAATTAAATTGACAAGTATTTAAATGTACAAGAAAATAAATGTGGAAGACTAATTGTCACACTTAGCCGACAAAGAAAATAATTAATCTAGTCCTAACTATATATAGGGGAGGATTAGGAAGCTTCCTCCCCTCCTTCATTTCTTCTTAATTGCGAGATTAAGTCCCTCCTTCTTTTAATCTTCATTAATTGCATCATTAGTCCTTTATTCTTCTAATCTTCTTTAAACTTGAACTTTGAGGACTTTTGGCTTCGGGATTTCTTTGAACTTGTCTTTAAATTCTTCAATGAAATAGACTTGAGTTCTTCGGCTTTTGATAAACTTCCGTCTTTTGACTTTTTCTTCGATAAATCTTCAGAATCGGTCTTGGACTTCCGTTCTTTTTGCACTCTTGACTTCTTGTCTTCGTCTTTCATCTTTTTCTTCAATAAAAGTCCGTAAATGCCCGTGAATTCCCGTGTTTTCTCCACTTTTCACCTTTTCGTCCTAAATCACAACAAAAACACAAACCACGCATAATTCCGACATAAAAGACATAAAACACACATTTTGGGCCGGTTATTATTGTAATTAAGTGGTAGAAAAGATGGGTGTTTACACACCTATCACTTCAATTCATATGTTATTAGTGTAGTTAGAAATAAAAGAATTTCTAGATTTTTATGGATATTGACTTTATATCTCAATTTTTCAACCTTAAAAACTTAAGTCGATGAGGTTTATCTTGTACTTGTACTTGGTAGACTTGCATCGAATTTTTATGAAAAACATGTACCTTTTGATTTAATTTTCTTTTCTTCTTGCTTGAGGGCAAGCAAAACTTAAGTGTGAGGGGATTTGATAACGCCCAAATCCAACATGTTTTTGGGAGCGTTATCCGTACTTTTGTACATGTATATTGGTTATATCTATGATACTTTAGTGCATATTTATGCCCAATTATGTTTGCAAGTCTTTGTGTAGCCAATTGCTGGAATGAAGTGTAAAACAACGCAAATATGGAGATTAGTATGAGTACGAAGAATCTTTGTCAAGTTCAAGACCCGTGTACAAGTCACAAGCCTTTGAAGATCAATTTCGGGTGCAAAAACAAGTATTTCCAAGGAGCATACAAGTCACTCAGCATGAAGTTGCCACCAATAGAATCAAAGTTGCCACCAGCAAAACTCATCCGACTTGCCACCAGCAGGATTCAAGTTGCCACCCACATTTGTGTTGGCAGAATTTGTGTCTACATTCATGCAAGCTTAAGGGAGAACATACAAGAAGATTCTAGACTTCCTTTGGCTCCAAGTATTTGTCTTTGGCTCCAAGCCAATCATTGAAGTCTAGGCCTTAACTTTGCTTATAAATAATACCCTTGGGGTCATGTAATCATATGCCTTTCAATATCTCTTCACATAATCTCATTACTCTTTCATAACCACCAAAATAACTCTCTCAACCTTGTCCAAACCTCCATTCCCGAATTTGAGCAAGGCGGTGCAAGAAAAGTCATTTTTGGAGTCCGAAAAGCAAATTTAACATCACGAAACTCTTAGGGATCATTACCCCAATCATTAGCAACATATTTCCACTTTGTAAGACTCTTGATTATGACTTATAAGACTATTATTTCAGAGTTTATTTTGTTGTTTGTTATGCGTAGCTAAATCTCATTCTACACTTGGTAGGATGATGTTTGTGGTATGAAGTAGTGGTTGTGATTGTGATTTATGTTTATTTCAATGTCAAGCTTTCCTTTGAACCATTAGTACTTATGTTTCATGTTATAATTGTTATCAAAACATAATTTGTTGGTAAAGATTTCATAGGTCGAAAGGATTATTTTTTATCAACAAGCCATAGCCTGTTTGTCTATGATTGGCTATCTTTTGTATTGATCATTTCTTAAGAAGTTTTGATTATCAAGAAACATAATTATAAGTGTTAGCAAATTCGTGAAACGACCGTGAGTTGAATGTGTTGAAATTGGATTAAGTCTTGAATTGAGTGATTGAGTCTAATGCGTGTTTTCTTTAACCAAAGTCTTTACGAATATTAAAGCTTTTGAAAACAATAAATTGGATTATCCATCTAAATATCATAATCATATTTGTTAAACGTGTCATGACAATCATACAACTACGGATGCCTAAACTAGTCTTTACCAAGTGTTGACTTTAATCTTATTATTCATCTCATCGTGTTACTTGTTATTTGTTTGTCTACAATTGCTACAATCAACGATTATAGTTTTATTTTTGAATGATCATAGGTTTTCCAAATCCCCGTGAACAATCTCAGTATTACCACATAAGAGCTATACACAAACGAAAGGGTTATACTTGCTCGTGCATTTTTAGTCAATCTGGTAATTCGTGTTTATAAATTTAAAACTTGTTCTTCAAGTCCATCACACCATAGACGCATCACTCCGGTAAGATCACTTTTACTTTTGTTTTGTATTATAGATGTATCCCTCAGAACTGAAATGATTTCCCGATTATTTATTAAGTAAATACTACGATATTGTATTGATGTTGTTGAAAGTGCGCTGAGTGCTTGTCATTATCATATTTTATTTTTGCGAGCATTGCATAAACATCATTTGCATTGCATTGCATATCATGGGTTACGTATAACATTTGCATACTCATACATTGCATATATAATTTTTAACAATGACCTTAAGTATCCTTGAACCCCTATAATTGTAGAAATAGGCTAATATACCACGTGAGGATTATTGGATTGAGATGAATGATATAGTAGGAGATGGGGAAGTAGATAACTTTGGTGCTAGTGATGATGAGGAGCCTTATGAATATCTGGATGATGGGATCGCTCCTGATGCAGTAGGACAGACAGAGCCCGAAGTGATTCAAGGTATTTATGTGCCAAGAGCTAATGTTGTGCCACTGACTGTTCAGAATTTTCAGCGACCTGTTGTACGTTCTTCTATGCCTACTTGTGATGTTTATTTGAGCAGTTTGCCTAGGGTTGCCCGTGTTAGAAATGATGTCTCTGCTGAATCAAGCAATGTTGCTAGTGCCCGATCTATCCATGAGAAAATAGCTAAGTTGTACTGTCCAGGTCCTAGATCTTATGAAGATATTTACTGGTTTATTAAAAAGTTTGATAGGTCTTTATTTGAAAGGTATGTAGTTGAAACCTGAGTGATCAAAAGGTTTGAGCAGAATGAGAAGTAGTTTAATAGGTTTGTTTCTAGTGTGAGAAGATCAGAGTATGTTAGAGCTGGGGAAATGGATAAAGTTTCTAGTCTACGAGCGATGGTGATGAATCTGAGTGCTCAATCTGAAAGGTTTCGCGAGGAGCAAGAAAGGAATGCAAGGGTGAATGTCTGGGATATGCCAGTGAGGTCTTTTCCAAGTCAGGGTGTGGTAATCCCTGATGTGCCGAGTCGTGTTGAAGCTCAGATGTTGGTGAAGTCGTGTGAAGGAACAAGCCGAAAGGGAAAGGAGAAAGTGGAAATGGAGTCTGATGATGAATATAACAGTAGTGATGACGAGCCGATGTATAAGAAGCCGCGGGGATCGTGTGATTAGTTTCTTTATGTTATCTTTATTATCCATGTTGTAATAGAACATATGTAGACTGGCACTGTAGTTTGTGATGAAACTTAATGACTTTTTAAGTTTGCCGTGATGAAGGGTTGTAGTGACATTATTTGTCACAATTTTATGGAAATTTTCCAACGCAATCCAAATTACCTTCATGATCTATGATTTGTGTTTTTAGTTCTTTTGTGATTTGGTTAATGAATCACTGTGGACTGTGTTGTTTGTGCATGTAGTATCCATGATACGTCTTGATAGAGAAATCCTTCTTCTTATCTTGATATGAACACTTATTGTTTTCTTTCATTTGTAACGACAGAAACATGCCACCGAAATTGACAACTGCTACTGTGAGTAATATGATTCAGCAAGCTATTGCTAGAGCACTGGAAGCTAAACGTGCTGCGAGGAACCAAGAGACTGATAATAGGAATGCTGCTGGTCAAGTTGGAGGGAATGCTGCTAATCCAGTTGAAGGTAATACTGATGAGCCAGTTGGAGGAAATATTTTGGCCAAGCTAGAGGTAATGATGATGTTCAACAAGTTCAGAAAGAGTGTTCGTATGTTAGTTTCATGAAATGTGGACCTACCCAATTTCGTGGTACTGGTGGTGCTTTGGAATTAAGAAGGTGGATTGAGAAGATTGAAACTACTTTCAAAATCAGTGGATGTTCAGAAGCCAATAAGGTAAAATTTGCTCCAGCTACTTTTCAAGATGATGCTTTAAGCTAGTGGAATAGTCAGGTAGCTACTGTAGGTTTGGTTGAGGCGAATGCGAGAACATGGACTATGACCAAGGGACTGATAACTGCTAAGTTTTATCCTAAGGAAGAGTTAGGTCAGTTGGAGGATGAGTTGAGGCATTTAGTGTTGAGAAATAATGATATTGTTGCTTATACAAAGAGGTTTTCTGATTTGTGTTTGCTGTGTCCTGATGCTTTTGTTGATGATCAAAAGAAGATAAAGCAGTATATCAGGGGTTTATCTAGCAATATCAAGGGGGAGACTACTTCGTCGAAACCCAAGAATTTTGATGAAGCTGTTCAGATGGCTCATGCTTTGATGGACGTGAAGCTGTAGGATAGAAAAGATAGTATTGCTGAGGGGAATAAGAGAAAGTGGGAAGCTGCACACTCAAATCAAGGGCAGAATAGAGAAGGTTATCGGAACAACAATAACCAAGGACCAAATAGGAATCAGCAATACAACTTTAGAAGGAATGATGGTTTTTGTGCTGCTACTGGAACCTAAGGTAACAAAGTGAACCTGAAGTGTGGTCGATTCAGTCTGTATCATATTGGAAATTGTCCACCTGCTTGCAACAAGTGTGGGAAGGTCGGACATAAAGCGGCAGACTGTAGGAACAAGGGTGTGGCCACTGGAGCCAATGCTATCAAGGTGGTTAATTGTTTTGGATGTGGAGGCCGTGGACATAAGCAAGGGAACTGTCCGAGGATTGGCGCTCGACATGGAGGCAATGTTGCTGCTTTTGCTGTTGGGACTGCTGCACTAGCCTACGTCGTGGGAGATGCTGACAAACCTCAAGGGCCGAATGTGGTGACTGGTATGTTCTTACTCGATGCTTGTTATGCTAGTGCGTTATTTGATTCTGGATCCGATAGAAGTTTCGTAGATGTTAGATCCAGTCAGCTATTGGATAGAGAACCAGTAAGATTGACAACTAGTTATAATGTGGAGTTAGCTGATGGTAAGGTTGTTAGCACTAGTTCTATACTGAAAGGTTGTTCCTTGAAGTTATGGAATTATGTGTTTAGTATTGATTTGACGCCCATGGAATTAGGATCTTTTGACGTGATTATTGGTATGGACTGGTTAGTTGCGAATGGTGCAGTAATTGTTTATGGAGAGAAATTTGTTCATATACAGCTAATGAATAGGGTATTGACTATGAAGGGTGACGATTGTACTTCTCGTTTGAGAGTTGTTTCTTGTTTGAATATGAGGAGGTATATTGAAGAGGGTTGTGAAGTGTTTCTTGCTTAGATAACTAGTGATGGTAAAAATGAGAGGAAACTAGAGGATGTGCGTGTGATTAGAGAGTATCCTGAAGTATATCCTGAAGATTTTTCGAGATTACCGCCGCATCGTGAAGTTGAATTCCGTATTGGCTTAGTGCCGGGAGCTGCGCCTGTTGCTCGTGCACCGTATCGTTTAGCGCCGTCAGAGATAAAGGAATTATCTGATCAAATGAAGGAATTGATGGATAAGGGATTTATTAGACCGAGTTCGTCGCCGTGGGGTGCTCCTGTGTTGTTTGTTAAGAAGAAAGATGGTTCGTTTCGAATGTGTATTAATTATCGGGAACTTAATAAATTAACTATCAAGAATCAGTATCCATTGCCAACGATTGATGATTTGTTTGATCAGTTTCAAGGGTCAAGTGTATACTCGAAGATCTATTTGAGGTCTGGGTATCATCAATTGAGAGTTAGGGAAGAAGATAATCCTATAACAACTTTCCGTACTCGATATGGACATTGTAAATTTCAAGTGATGCCTTTTGGATTAACAAATGCGCCTGTTGTATTCATGGACTTGATGAATCGTGTGTGCAAGCCGTATTTGGATGAGTTTGTTATCGTATTCATTGATGATATTCTCATTTGTTCCAAGAGTGAAGAAGAACATGAGAAGCATTTAAGGATAATTTTGGAATTGTTAAAGAAAGAGAAGTTGTATGCGAAGTTCTATAAATGTGAATTTTGGTTGAAATCAGTGCAATTTCTGGGGCACGTGATTGACAGTGAAGGTGTTCGTGTAGATCCTGCTAAGATTGAGGATATCAAAGATTGGTCGGTACCAACGACGCCGACTGAAGTTCGCCAATTTCTTGGTCTAGCTGGGTATTATAGAAGGTTTATCGAGAAGTTTTCACTAACTGCTAAACCATTGACCAAGCTTACTGAAAATAATCGATTGTTTGAATGGAGTTCTGAAGAGGAAGTTGCATTTAATACGCTGAAGGATAAATTGTGTTATGCGCCGATTTTGTCTTTGCCAGAAGGATCTGAAGATTTTGTTGTGTATTGTGACGTGTCTCATAAAGGATTTGGAGCTGTGTTGATGCAAAGGGAGAAAGTGATAGCTTATACGTCGAAGCAATTGAGGAAGCATGAAGAGACTTACACTACTCATGATTTAGAACTTGGAGCTGTGATTTTTGCTTTGAAGCTGTGGAGACACTACTTGTACGGAACCAAGTGTGTGGTTTTCACTGACCATAAGAGTCTGCAACATAGTTTGGATAAAAAAGAATTGAATATGAGACAAAGGAGATGGGTAGAATTGTTGAGTGACTATGACTGCGAGATTCGTTACCACCCTGGTAAAGCGAATGTGGTAGCTGATGCACTTAGTAGAAATGAAAGGGATAAGTCATTAAGAGTTAGAGCTTTGGTAATAATGGAAAGTGTTCATTTGACAGAGAAGATATTGAAATCCCAAGCTAATGGTTTGAAGAAAGAGAATGTTGACGCAGAGAATCTAGGTAGAATGTTGAAACTGTTGTTTGTAGTAAGACCGAATGGAATGAGATATTTCGAGAATAGGATTTGGTTACCATTGTGTCCGTCTGAGGAAGGTGCTTTAGGAGTGCGAGATTTAGTGATGAATGAATCTCATAAGTCAAAGTATTCAGTACATCTTGGATCGGACAACATGTATCAAGACCTTAAGAAAGTGTATTGGTGGCCAAATATGAAGGCAGATATAGCCCTGTATGTTAATAAGTGTTTAACTTGTGCGAAGGGAAAGGCTGAACATAAGAAAACGTCTGGATTATTAGTGCAACCTGAAATTCGTGAGTGGAAATGGGAGAAAATTACTATGGATTTGTGACAGGTTTTCCAAGGACTTCTAGTGGTTGTGATATGAAATGGGTGATTGTAGATAAATTGACTAAGTCTGCTCACTTTTTACCAATGAAGAAAACGGACAGTATGGGAAGATTGACGACAGTGTATGTGCAGGAGATTGTTTGTCGACATGGTGTGCCTTTGTCGATAATATCATATCGTGATAGTAGGTTTACCTCAGAGTTTTGGAAATCTCTGCAGAAAGCAATAGGAACGGAGTTAAGTTTGAGTACATCATATCATCCCGAGACTGATGGACAAAGTGAAAGGACGATTCAAACATTAGAGGATATGCTCCGAGCGTGTGTGGTTGATTTTGGGAATAGTTGGGATAGACATTTGCCATTAGTGGAGTTTTCATACAATAATAGTTATCATGCTAGTATTAAAGCCGCACCATTTGAAGCTTTGTATGGACGTAAGTGTAGATCTCTAGTTTGTTGGAGTGATGTAGGAGAGAGTCAATTGACAGGACTTGAAATGATATTTGAGACAACTGAAAAGTGTGTGCAAATTAAGAAGCGTTTGTTATCTGCCAGAAGTAGACAAAAGAGTTATGCTGATAATAGAAGGAAGCCGTTAGAATTTGAAGTAGAAGACATGGTTATGCTGAAGGTATCGCCATGGAAGGGAATGATTCGTTTTTGAAAGAGAGGAAAGTTGAGCCCGAGATATATTGGACCATTTAAGATTATTCAAAGGATTGGATTGGTTGCTTATAAGTTAGAATTTTCGGATGAACTTAGGGCTATCCATAACACTTTTCATGTGTCTAATCTGAAGAAGTGTTTTGCAGAAAGAGATTTGGTGATTCCATTGGAGGAAATATAACTTGATGATAAGTTGCATTTTATAGAGGAAACTGTAGAGATTATGGATAGGGAAGTTAAGAAGTTGAAGCATAGTAAGATTCCGATTGTGAAAGTGCGATGGAATTCTAGACGTGGACCAGAGTTTACCTGGGAACGTGAGGACTTCTTTAAGGATAAGTATCCTCATTTGTTTAAAGAGGGGTAAGCGCCGTGACGTCGCTCTCTTTAAGAAGGAGGGGATGTGATAACCTGAAACCTAGGTCATTGCCTAATCTTATTGTAAGTCTATTTTTGAAATTTTTGATGAGCTTGAATGATTTCTGTTTTTGACGGTTTAAGTTTAAACCGATGTTAGGAGACTTATATTTTATCTTTAATAAGTATACGGAGTATTAGCAAGCGTGATGTCGACGGATGCCCAATATTTTACGTTTTATTGTCGGTTGTTCGATGTTTGTCGTTTTTGATGTTTTCTTTTTAGTGACGTGTTAAGTCGAGTCGGAAGACGATATTATTATATTGAGATACGTTTTAACTTTTGAGAAGTATTTTTATGAAATCCGAGTCTCGTGAATATTTTCAAAATTTACTAATAGTCATTTCCTGCTTTTTAGATAACTCTTTTCATTTTGGACCAAAACTATCCCAAATTGGCAAAAGAGGCCCTTGGACCACCATATAAAAGGTCATTTTCCACCTAATTTTCTCATAGATAACAGCTTAACAAGAAAAATCACCTCCTCCCTCCTTTCTTTTTTTAGCTGTCACCCTAACACCACCCTAAACACAACTTTCATTCAATTTTTACTTTTCTCTAAGCTAAAACAAATCAAGGCCCTATCTTAGACTTTAAAGAGTATTCTATTGGTACTAATTTTAGCAACATGCATGAAGTTTGATTTTTGAATGAGAATTATGGTTGGTAGAGTTGTTAGATGATCATGTGATGACGTATAGTCCCCAACCGGGTCATGAACCCGACCCACGGGTACTACCCGCATCCGGCTCATCGTAAATGGGTTGGATTAATGTCACTTAAGCTTATGGGCTTGAATGAATAGTGGCTGCGTAAGATGTATGCGGCCCACGACCTGGCACGGCCGGAACAGGGTTAGACAGAATTACAATCCT
Organism: Glebionis coronaria; assembly: GCA_025667525.1. Lineage (NCBI taxonomy): Eukaryota > Viridiplantae > Streptophyta > Magnoliopsida > Asterales > Asteraceae > Glebionis > Glebionis coronaria. The sequence continues at coordinate 269,101,499 of CM046874.1, forward strand.
ATCAGGATTGGGATTTGCCTCAGAGAATAGGATATACACTCACCATAATTATAAGATAAAAATCAAGCTAATTATGGTGATTATCTTATGCTTGGGGCTGAAGTAACAGTGACAGCCCATTAGGGTTTCACTGCCTATATAAGGAACCCCAAGGGTTCCACCAAGGTATTACATTCTCTATACTCTCAACTTACATCCGATTCATAACCCTAACCGATTATTTACTCTCACGCCGGAGTCTAATCGTGGGATACGCTCTCACGGCAAGTCTAACGCGTGTTGCTTTAGTGTGCAGGATCTCAGCAAGTTATTCACTTGGTGCAAGAGCCGGAGCCCAGCCTACCCAATTAAGCCTAATTCGGGTCAAGCAAGGATCATCCAACTTTTGTATCAACAAGTTGGCGCCATCCGTGGGACACAAACACTAAGCTAAAATCTCAATCAACGATCTATTTTAATGACGAAGGGACATCCGCAAGTGAATCCGAGGAACACGAATCCTGGGAACCGAAAGTCCACGGGGGATGGGATACTCATCTCCACCCAGTCCCCTGACAGCCAAACAGGCGGACTGAATAACCGAAACGTTTTTTAGCCTTTTGGTGGGGCAGGCACGTCCGGCAATACCACACCACCAACCATCACCATGGATAATCTTGATCCGGGGAGTGCGCCAAAGGCCCCTAACAAGGAGCCCCAGAGGCCACCAATCGAGACAGAATTAGAAGTGGAATCACTCGGTGACGAAGACCTCGAGCGTGTTCTCACTCAGAACTTTGACAGCATCGTCTCGGGTATCGTGTCAAGGATAAACCTAGGAAGGAACCTCCAATCTAGGCTCAACTTTGGCAGTACCGCGCCTGGCACCTCTCCTCAAACTCAAAAGAGAAGGAGGAGGGCGCGCCCGCAGGAACGAACTCCCATTGAGAAAAACCCTCAACCTTGAAATATGTTCGAGCGCATAGGGGATCGCATTATGTAGGAATTACTACAATCCCGTGAGGAAGGGGATAGGTCCGACAGCTCTACCGAACGCCCGGTGTTGGAAACGAGCGGGAACAATCGCCGCACCAGCGTGTGGGATAGGGTTAATGGTGGGAAGAAAGGTCCGAGCTCTTCTCACAGAAGTGGTCATCAGCCGAGAAGTGGGGCACCGCCTCCTCCTCCCGGCCCTTCGTGGTCGGATTCGGATGACCATCCTCCCAAGCGTCGCCGACCTAGGTATACCCCCCCCCCCCACCACCACCATCGGACGATGAGGGATACTATGATGATGCCTACTATCGAAACGAAGAGTAGGATCTCTCCCATCCATAGTGTGACGATAGAGAAGATGCCTTCACTCTCCGCATACGGAACTACTCTGAGGATAAGAAGCGCCATATGCCGGCATGCGTCAAAACCTATAATGGGTCTGGTGATCCTGATGATCACCTAAATATATTTGATATGCAGGCGAAAATTGAACGATGGCCGATGCCTATATGGTGCCAGATGTTCAATTCAACCTTGATTGGAAATGCCCGTGATTGGTTTAAAAGGCTCCCTCCCCGGAGTATTGATAGCTTCAGCGAGCTGCGCACTGCGTTCAAAAACAATTATACTCAGCGAAAGAAGTATAATAGGGATCCGGTCTCATTAGAAACCGTCAAGGAACGGCCCAGAGAGTCTACGGAGGACTTCACTGAACGTTTCAATGACGAGTGCACGCGCACAAAAACGTGCCCTAAGCTCCTAAAAATTTCTGACTATATGCACGCCATAACGGACAAGGAGATAATTAGGCGTCTCAATGACAAACGACTGGAGAGGTACGATGACCTCATGGAAAGGATTAGAAACTTTGTAGAAGGAGAAACCGCGGTAGCTGCGGCGTATCCTACAAAGGGAAGCCATAACTATCAATCGAACGACCAGCCCAAGAGGCAATCAGGGGGTCAAAGCACCTAAGGCAACGGAAGGAGCTCGGATTAGAAGAGCCAGAATAAAGGAGGGCGGTCGGATGACAAATTCACCCCTCTAAAGATGACTTACCGAGATATCTTGTTAACATAAGGGGCAAATTTCCCAAGGCCTCCCCCAATGAAAACTCTAGTCAACCGTCGTCAAGGAAATCGCTTCTGCGAATTCCACAATGGCAAGGGCTACGGCACAGAGGAGTGCATCCAGTTCAAAAAGCATATAGAGTCACCGATCAAGTTAGGCAAACTAAAACACCTGGTCAAGGATTGGAAGGATGAGAAGGATAACAAAAAGTAAGATAAGAAGGACTCTCAAAAGGACAAGCCTTCAACCATATATATGATCCAATCTTGGTAGCGCCGCACAAAGCAAAAAGTTAGTCAAAAATTTTCATGCGGCAGAGAAATCTCATTCCCTCCCATTACGGCAAGCAACGTGGCCGATGCACCTCTCACGATTGAGGTAAGCATTAGAGCACACAACGTTCGTCGTATGTATGTGGACAGAGGATCATCGGTAGAAGTACTCTACAAACACTGCTTCGTACAGCTAAGACCAGAGATAAAAAGCCAATTAATACCGGCCAGTCGCCGCTCATTGGCTTTAGTGGAGATACTATCTGGCCAATAGGACAACTGCGTCTACTGGTAACCATTGGAGATAGAGAACATTCCACTACGGCATGGATGAACTTTATGGTGATACGTTCACACTCTCCATATAATGGTATTATCGGAAGACCAGGGATCCTAGCCATACGGGTTGTCCCGTCCACGGCTCATGGTATGATTAAATTCCCAGTCGAGGGGGGAATTGTTACAATTTACAACTCGATTGTGTCGGCATCCGAATGCCACGCCATGACAATACCAGTCTAGCCTGTTCCCATTAAGGAAGGTTCACCACCCCCCAATTGGTAGGTGGTAATCTACCCCGACTACCCGGAGAAGAGGTGGCCATAGGGGGAACGCGATCGGATAACGAGAAGAAGGCCATGTGCTCTCTCCTAAAAGCAAAACTTGATATATTTTCATAGGATCCTAAGCATATGACAGGTGTTTCGCGTTCGATAGCAGAACATAAACTTTAAATCAGCCAGGGATATCCCCCGGTTAAGCAAAAGAAGCGTGGTCAAGCACCAGAACACAGCCAGGTAATACTGGATGAGGTACGGAAATTGGTGGACGCAGGAATTATGCGTGAGGTATATTACCATGAATGGTTATCCAATCCGTTCATGGTCAAGAAGCATGATGGGAGCTGGCGCATGTGTGTGGATTTTATGGACTTGAACAAAGCTTGTCCGCAAGACTGCTATCCTTTACCAGAAATTGACTGGAAGGTGGAATCCTTATGCGGATACCCTTTCAAATGTTTTTTAGATGCATACAAAGGATACCATCAGATCCAGATGGCGGAAGAGGACGAGGAAAAGACGGCGTTTCACACTAGTCAAGGTGTGTATTGTTACACAAAAATGCCGTTCGGACTAAAGAACGCCGGAGCGACATATCAGCGACTCATTGATAAAGCCTTCGACTCCCAGATAGGCCGTAACCTTGAGGTCTATGTTGATGATCTGGTCATCAAGAGCCATACAGAGGAGGCACTTCTCCGTGATATCCAGGAGACGTTCGACACATTGAGAAGAATCAACATGAAACTAAATCCAAAAAAGTGCACGTTTGGGCAACCGAAGGGATGTTCCTTGGGTATATGATTAATCCAACGGCATTAAGCCTTGTACGGAGAAGGCAGACGCCGTAATACAGTTACCGTCCCCTCGGACACTCAAGGAGGTACAATCACTCAATGGAAAGCTGGTCGGGCTCAATAGGTTCTTGTCAAAGTCCACGGAGAAGTCACTACCTCTATTCAAAACACTCAAGAAGTGCTTGAAGAAAAGAAGCAGAGGAATCCTTTGGGAAGCTTAAACAGCATCTCGCGGCTCTTCCTATGCTAGTTGCACCCCGACCTAAGGAGGAGCTCATTATGTACCTATCCGCTATGTACGGAGAAATAAGCACAGTCCTTATGAATGATCAGGACTCAGTCCAGACACCGGTTTACTTTATAAGCATAGCATTGCAAGGGCCAGAGTTGAACTATTCATTAATGGAGAAGTTGGTTTTATCACTGGTGTACGCCGCGAAAAGGCTGCGCCGGTATTTTCAGGCGCACCCAATTGTGGTCATCACTGATCAACCAATAAAACAGATCATCTCTAAAGCGGACGTGGCCGAGAGGCTACAGAAATAGAGTGTCTTGCTAGGAGAACATAACATCTCCTATAGACCAAGGACAGCTGTTAAAGGCCAAATTTTGGTAGACTTCCTAATTGAGAAACCTGACGATGACGAACCAATGGTGCAAAAAGAGGAAATTCTAGCAGAACCATGGGTTTTGTTTACTGACGGATCTTCGTGCACGGACGGATCAGGAGCCGGCCTCATTCTCATGAATCCAGAAGGAATGGAGTTTACCTATGCCTTGCGTTTTGATTTCACAGCCACGAATAATGAGGCAGAATATGAAGCATTGATTACAGGTTTAAAAATAGCCGCTAGGATGGGAGTCCGCAACCTTGAGGCCTATGTGGACTCACGGCTTGTCGCGAATCACATCCTAGGAGGATACATAGCCAAGGAGGATAACATGATCCAATACTTGGAGAAAGTCAAGTCACTCATCGCCAGTTTTGGGAAGTTTTCCATCAAATAGGTACCAAGAGGTGAAAACAAGAAGGCGGATGCTCTTAGCAAGATTACGACCACAAGCTTCGCCCATTTATCCAAACAAGTATTGGTGGAAATACTCAAGGAAAAATCCATTATAGGAGGGGAAATCTTAACTATATTTGAAGAAGAGGGACCAACATGGATGACCCCTGATCATCAGCTATTTAACTAATGAAACCCTCCCGGAGGATGGAAAGGCGGCACGACGTATCAAAAGGAAGTTGCAACATTTCGAACTTCGAGAAGGTATTATGTACAAGCGTTCCTTCCTACAACCATGGTTGTGATGCGTCGGGCCGCGCCTGGCTAGCTATGTGATTAGTGAAATACACGAAGGGTCATGCGGCATGAACGCAGGGCCCAGATCAGTAGTAGCACGAGCTTTACGCACAGGGTACTATTGGCCGACTATGCATCGGGATGCACGAGACATGATTCGTAAATGCAGCGATTGCCAAGTGCACAGACCAGTACCGCGACATCCGCAACAAGAACTAACACCCATCACATCCCCATGGTCGTTTTATAAGTGGGGGATCGATATCACAGGGCCTTTTCCTGTTGCCGCAGGTGGCGTTAAGTTCTTGATCGTCGCAATGGACTATTTTACACGCTGGATAGAAGCTAAGGCGGTTAAAACGATTACGGGCAAGCAGGTAAAAAAGTTTGTTTGGGAAAATATTGTGTGCCGTTTTGGTTTGTCGGGCGAGATTATCTCGGATAATGGAAAATAGTTCGCAAATAATCCATTCAAGGATTGGTGTGCGGCGTTAAACATTACACGGCGTTTCGCATCAGTTAAACACCCACGGACTAATGGTCTCGTGGAGCGGGCAAACAGAAGCCTAGGTGAAGGTATCAAAGCACGCCTGGATGAAAGAAGTGCTAAGTGGGTAGATGAACTACCGCATATCCTATGGGCACATAGGACAATGATCAAAACAACCAATGGGGACACTCCATTCGCGCTGGCCTATGGAACCGAGGCTGTTATCCCAGTCGAAATCGGGATGCCAACAATCCGCACTACGGAGGTTAATGTCGTCACGAACGATGAGCAACTCTGGGTCAATCTAGACTTGTTAGAGGAGAAACGAGAGATAGCAGCCATCAATGAGGCCAAGTCTAAGGCACGTATGAAAGCTTATTACGATTCCAAAGTTAAGGGTGTTTCCATCCGACCGAGGGATTTTGTTTATCGTGCTAACGAGGCAATTCGCACGGAAAACACAGGGAAGCTGGGTCCAAAGTGGGAAGGGCCGTATGAGGTCACAGAAGCTTTAGGAATAGGTGCGTACAAGTTGCGTGATATGGATGGTCGTGACTTGGATCGTACATGGAATGTTTGCAACCTTAAAAGATGCTACCTCTGAAAGGGCTACGTCCTCCGCATGGACACTTCGCTGTGGTCAACTTCAATAAAGAGCCATGTATTTTTTGTTTTCATGCTTTCTAGGTTCTATTTGTCGTAGGATTTTAATTCTGTCAAAAAATCGTAAACGTTCTAATAAAATGTCGTGGTGCCTAGCTAGCTCCACGACCTGTTCTTGTGCAAATTATTGTCTTATGTCTTTTAGATTTATTTGTTATTTCCATATCGTGCTATTTCTTATTCATATGCATTCATTCAAACCGTACATGTACTATTCGCTCCCAGACGGGGTAAGAGGATTAAGTGAACCTAATAATTCAACTTGTCGCATAAGAGGGATGCAACCCCAGTGACACGGATCATGTATACTTACTAGACACCTTATTTACAAGACGTTGTAATAAGTTTACACATGTCGTACTTACGTAGTGTCGGGCATGATAAAGACACATGTTGCACGTCTAGTAAAAGATAGACTCAGTTTTATTCTTCATAAGCCGTGACATGTCATGCGAATGGATACATGATATTTAACGAATATAAACAAGTTTCAATTTTAGATAAACAAAATTGTCGTGATCACCACGGACTTTTACATATGATATTCTAACAATGTTTACACAGAGTTGTGAATTACAGCCATGTACATACACGGACGAATAAATACACGATGTAAATGTTTACAAGATAAATTACAAAGGAGGCAGAAACTCTCCTATTTCCTTCTTCCCTTCAGCAATCATGGCACGGAGGGCCTCGCCACGAGCATCCTTTCCACTCCGCTCCCTAGTCAGATTGGCTTCTAACGCCTCCGCCAAGAGCTTCTCACCCTTCATGACCTTCAAACTGGCATCATATGTTGGCAGGGTAAGCTGGATTGGGTCTGGGGTGAGCTTGCCCATGACTTCCTCGTTGGAGGCATCCTTTAAAGCTTCAAGATCATCAAGGAAGGGGTGTTGAATTTCCCCAAGCGCGGCCATAGAGGCGGTCATTTTTCCTATGCTTCGGGGTTATGATACGCATGCTTGGAGATGTCCTCTTTTTTGCTTATCAGTTCCGCAGCCTTGGTCAACCCCTCATGCCTGCCACGGTCAATACCGTCTGATACAACATCCGCAAAGGCCTGCACAAACTGAGGAGCCTCCGTTATCCTAGTCACGGTCAGGCGCATCCCTTGGCCCACCATCCACCTACGACCAGCTATGGCTGTAAGCAGTGGAGGGCACAACACTTCGGCACACTCTATCGCCAGCACGTTCAGTTCTCCCTCTACCGCTGTTGTTCGCTCCTCCATGACGGCCCGTTCCTTGGTAAGTTCTTCCTTTAGCATGTTGCGCTCTTCTACCAAGGCGGAGGATTAGTCCGTTGCGGTTGTAAAACCCGCATGTTTTTACCATGAATAGTACACTTAAGATCATACGTACATGATTAGAACTTTCCTTTTATAGCACGTTTACGTTTCACGTACAAGAATTATTAGTATTACGTACGTGTTATAACACGATAAGTATTTACTACGTATGAACACACGATAATTATTCCAATAATAATTATAATCACGAGCATATGAACATGAAATCAGGAACGTATAATTATTCCAATAATAATTATAATCACGAGCATACGAACATAAAATCATGAACGTAAATTAATCACGAACTAATATTACGTATGTATATATATTTATTACGAACACGAATAAATATATTAAGTCACGATGGATAACTAATTAAAACACGTAAAACACGAACACGAGAACACACTTATTAATTAGACACGGAAAATGTTCGGGTTACCCCATGTGGGCCCCATATACCACGAAATTAGGAAGAGAAAAGGGCCTAGCCCATTATTTTTACTAAACATGGAAAAAGGAGGAAAACATGTTTCATATATACAAAAATTAGAAAACAAAGAAAACCCTAGTTCTTCCTTTTTGTCTTCCTTTTGGCCGCCACCTATAAACACCATAGAGGGGTGTTCGGGTTGATTTTGATCTTGGAAATTTTGCAAGGGTTCGTGTGTGTTCGTCATCATTTGATTAACGTATTCGATATAACCTTTTTAACCTTTTCTTTTATGTTTTGATTTAATGAATCACATAAAATCATGATGTTTTTAATTAACTAATTAAAAAAAAGTATTCTTAAACATGTTAATGATCATGGGGTAAATCAAACAAGGGTTTTAGGGGTGTTTGTTCCTAGCCGACGCCTAACCGAGCCCCATGGGGGTCTCGGCTTGGCTTATTACACACCACCGAGACCATATGGTCTCGGTATGGTGGTGGTGGTCCCACGGCAGTAGCAAAACCAAGGGGAAACCCGACGTGGTTCGGGTTATGGTGTTAGTTACGGGTCCGGTTCATGGTTTTTAGTCACGGGTCCGGTTCATAAATTATTTTTAAGGTTTATGATTTTACTAGTTATGTTTTAAAATTAAATTAATAAAACATGACATGATTAATTTAATGTACATGACTTAGGTTATAAATTAAATTATTAGATCATGAATTTTAACCTAAGTATTTATATTTTATTTGACTTTATAATTAATTAATTATTAAAACCATGACTATAATTAATTAATTAACATGACTTAGGTTATATTATTAATAGTTAATAATACATGTTTTAACCTAAGTATTTTACCTTTATTTAATTAAAATCATGATATATTTGATTAAATACTTTTAACCTATAGTTTATTTAATTTACATGTAATAATTAATAAACTATACTTTATAACTACATGACTTAGAATAATAATCAGAAAACACTTAAGCTTATATAATTAGCTTATTTAACCAGCTTATATCTATTTATGGAAACTTTCTATTTTTAGAAACTTATTTAATTAAGGCAGCTAATTTATTTATGGAAACTTTCTATTTTTAGAAACTTATTTATTTTAAGCAGTAATTCTATTTTTGGAAATTTTCTATTTTTGGAAACTTTCTATTTTTGGAAACTTTCTATTTTTTGAAACTTTCTATTTTTGGTAACTTTCTAGTTTTGGAAACTTTCTATTTTAGGAAACCTGCTATTTTTAGAAAGTTACTTATTATTACACAACAAGTATAATAATACATGAGATACAAGTAATACTTAATCAGAATAGACAGAATATAAGATAAACACAGTATAAAGCTTAAAACAGTAAAACATGACATGAACATATAAAACAAGCTAAGACATGATATAAAACCAGTTACGTATTCAGTAATCAGATACTTATACACGTATGTATTTTTGTAGTATTAGTGATATCGAAGTAGGACTCTCTTCCGTTCGTCTTCTTCGTTCACTAGACATAAGGTACGGATTTCTGTCCTTTCAGTATGGACATTCTTTCCTTATTAGGATTCCCCGTATGCAGCCAACTGTTTTCCTATAGTATAAGTTTATATGTTTGATTGCTTATGTTTTAATTAGAATACCTGAAGCCATATACATGCATGACCAGTTTCACCTAGTAATGGAGTTACCATAACCATAACACTAGAGGCACTGGTGTTATGACTTCCTCATGGCGGAGTGATTGCTCGTGGTGTCCCTTTAGCTTTTGGCCATATTATTATATTTATCATGTGGGGCGTATGGGTGCATCCTAGTTACATGTTTTTCAGTAGATTACTCAGTGTGAATGTGGTGTGTGCCTTGCATCCTTCACAAGGAGCTGATCCCTCCTACCCAAAAACCAGTATATTAAATTAGAGGCAGCCCCTCTAATTTGCATGACGAGGTCACCCCTCCAAGTATTCATGCACGTTGGTTTTCATGACCTATATTGGCTAATGGTAAAATATGTTTAACAGTTTTTTACAAGATAAACATAAGGCTGTTCAAACCATAAAACCAATTTTACTAAGACTTAACCAGGTTATCCAGGACTTAGTTTCTTCCATTGTTTCATGTTTATATGCCTATATTATTCATTTCATGTTTGTATATCCGTGCACTGAGCGTTATGCTCAGCCGTTACTTTTCTTTCCATGTCCCAAAACGGAAGGTACCCAAGGACAGACTCGAGCATTTGGAGGACATACATAGGATGGAAGTTGTCATAGACTTCTTCTCCTTTTGCCTTCATATACTTATGCTTGTTTTGTCATTCCTCATTTCATTTACTTTATTTATGTTTTGGGCTTATGTCTGGTAACCGATGTTTGATTTCGGTTTTCCCTATGGTCATGCAATGTTTAGACATTTATCCTTGTATGCTTTGATGACACGCCATAATCACGCGTGACATTCCATTTATCAAAATGGGGTGTTACATTAAAGGTATCAGAGCCAAGGCTTCGACCTGTAGGCTCTAAAACTCGACCTATGACTAGTGGGTAGTTACCAGGAGCTTCCTAAGCCAACGTTTGTTATTCCACGTATTGATGTTTTCAGCGCATTGTTGTTTTAACCATGATGTTTTCAGCACCTTGAGGTTTTAATCTTGATGTTTTTCATCGATATTGTTTTACTAATATGGATGGACAACGGTCATTCATATTTAGTTATGTATCATGGTTTCATGCATGACGTTCCTCGTGAACTGTGGCTATATGGACTGAACCTCAGTAGTTCAAAATTAGTCACATAATTTTTTTTCTGATAAGTTTTGACCGATGAGTTTCATTTATTTATGTTTCATGTATCATTGTTGCAGGGATTATGACTAAGTAATGGTTGGTACAGGGCTGGCCCTATTTAGTCGCATGTGCTTTTATCGAAATTTTTAACTTTGGGACCGACCCATAGGCGTCCCCTCGCCATGTCTTTTGTTTTGGGACCGACCCATAGGCGTCCCCTCGCACATATAAAAAGTTTTTATAAACTACATCATGCATTCATGCACTGTTTTTCATGCATAAATTTTTTCTCATGATTTATTGGCATAATTTTTTTTCATGTCCCCTCATAAGTTATTATGTTTTTATGTCAAGTATGTTTTCATGCTACCATGGTTAACTTTATTTTCATGCTGATTATGTTTATACTCCTTCATGATTAATTTCATTCCAAGATTTTTATGTTGATTTCATCTTCATGTTAAGTATGTCTTAAGTCTCTTTATGTTGATTATGTTCTCATCATGTCGATCATGCCCTCATGCTAGACATTGAAAGATTCCAGTAAATCCTGCTTTCATGATAGTCATGGTTGGTTTTCATTGATCATGATTTCAGGCAAATCATCTTGAATTTTGTGTAACCACACTTTAACGTTTCTCTATGCAACCAGAATGAGGTATATACTAGCATTGCCAGGTTATCATGATGGTTTTTCTAACCGTTTAACCGATCATAGTTCCTTTAAAATCATGACAAATGATCGACCCCATACCGATCATTTCATGTGCATTCCATGTGTGCTCCATGTACCGTATTTCATGTGTATTACAGGTACCTTAATCCATGTGTATTTCATTTGCAATACTTCACGAGTATTCGCTAGTCAATTCTGGATCATCTCAGGCGTATGTTCACTTGCTGATATTCTACAAGATTACCGATGCCGCTCATAACTTGGAGATGTTACTAAAGGTTAATGTTGTTGATGTTTGGAGACGCTACGAGATGCAGATGCTGTTCACAACCTGGAGATCCTACAAGACGAAGACAAAGGCGTTGGAGCAAAGCAATTGGACGAGAAGATGCTTTACCATCAGACGATTTCCATCAATCATTGTCCCTAATTCTTAGTTACATATCACACGTCATTCAGTTGTCGTTTCAGTCATATGAGTGAAGACCGGTACCAGCCAGCCACTCAGCTGAATAGTTACATGAATCAGAGTCATGAGAATGACCGTCATGGAACTAACAGACAAGACGATAGTAACCACTACTTGACATCAACTATCCTAGCAATCGCAACCGAAGCTCCAATCGCGGACATGATTAGAAATACAAAGGAACAGTAGTTCAACCGATCCGCCAATTCTGGCATAATAACCTAATATTGTAATTCTATTTGTTTCACATCTCGAGACACATGTCAAGACATCAGTCAAGACACATGTCTCATGTATACTTTCCGTAGACACATGTCAAGACACCAGTCATGACATATGTCATGCTTATATTTCCAAGACACGAGTCAAGACACATGACTTACGTCCAATTATGGAACATTTCTAAGAAATTCAGGGTACCCTCCAAGGATATATCCATTTTGTTGTGTCATGTATTAATCAGGCCACAAGAATTTCAGTACCATTACCGGCGCATCAGTGAGAACTGTCACGTTTCCCAATGACACTTTCATTTCTTGTACCCATATTTCATAGGTTCATGACCTTGAAGGGCGCCATTCGTATTCCCCATGTATACGAAGGTTTTTCCTCCAGCCTAATGATAAGATCCAACCTGCTAACGCATTTCCTCAGACAGATGCGAGGTGAATGTTATCCTAATTATGGACTACGAACAACACACCATGCTACGATTCATGATTATGTACAGTAATGTTCAGGCTCCTGAATACATTCAACTTGATTTTCCATCAGGAAAATATAAACAAATTATCTATGCTTACAAGCATGTGCCTTGTTAGCCATGGTTGCTAAAATTTCCTAGCTGTCAGTAAGACACGACCACTTAAGTCCTTTTACGCATAGCCAGTTGATTATTCCAAAATCTTCCCCTACATTCTAGAAGAACCTACAAGGAGAAGGACGGTACCATGAGATTATGTGTCGAATACCGTCGATTTAAACAAATCACCATTCATAACCGTTATTCTCCTCCATGTACTGACGACATGCCCAATAAACCGTATGGTGTTAAGCATTTTTCCAAGATCAGATTCATGATCATGCTGCCAATAGTGACGAGTGAAAGAGCAGGACATGTCCATGACTGCTATTCGTGCACGACTCAATCATGCTAGATTTATGATTTTGAATTAGTCTCATCAATGCTTCAACAACATTATAAGAATGAGTTTCCATGAACTCATAAGCAAATTCATCAGTGTTTTCATTGAGGATAACCTGATTTCCTCTCAGCCTAGAGAAGAACAGGAAGACCATATCTGTACTATGTTGCAAATTCTATGACAAGCGAAATTTCACCTGGAAATTTCTAATATCAATTTTGGTTGATTACAGTGACACGCTAAATCACATGGATTCGCATGGTTAATCTTACCATGACTCAGCTTATGCGCAAAGACGAGAACCCTACACTACATTAGGTGCCCAGAAAATCCTACGTTAAGAGAAGTCTAAATTTGAAGACTCATAGTTCCACAAATTTCTATGTATCGAGTTTCTAAGAAGCAAGATACAGTTACGTTCATATCTAGGTACCTGACATACCAACAGGTTAAGTTAGGACACCAACAGACTGGGATATTTTCACCATCTGAAATTGTGAATTGAAATGGGACAAGATCTCCATGGATTTTGGTTACCAGATTAACGCAAACTCAGAAGAAGCATGACGCTATCTGGGTTATTGCAAACAGTTTGATCAAGTCTGCAGAATCCTTACATCCGCAAGGATTTCAGAACCAACAGATTGCTCGGACATGTTCCAGCCAAGGCTCATCCTATCACTTGGCAATCCCTCAGTTATCGGGCCAGACAAAGATTCACAATTGTGCTCCTTATTTACATCACGTCTTCATTCTAATTTCACGACTTGCTTTCACGCTCACGCTCATGACACTATTAACGTTCATGATCGTATCTTGGCTTATGATTTTATGTTCATTTTCCTTCTGGGAAGTTTTGCAAGAACTTGAGAGACCAGACCCATGTTTAGTATAACTCTCTATCCTCAGATAGACGTTTCAAGTCATATTCCACGTCTCACCTTGTAGCGTTTGGCGTTACCGCCATTATATTCCATGTTCACGATATGTTCACATGTCATGTTCATTCCACGTTCCTCATATCACGATCAAGATATGTTACACGTATCATGGATCACGATATGGTTGCTCAAATTACACTCACCATATCTCCACGCATCACGTTCAAAAAATTTCACGTATCACGTTCAAAGTTTTCCACGTTTCACGTTCAAAATTTTTCACGTATCACGTTCAAAAATTTTCACGTACTACGTTTCTTTATGTCCCGCGCATCGTTGCTAATTATCAGTTAAGTTAGAGTGTTTTCCACGATAACGTTTTAGTTGCCCTTACACGTTAATTCTTATTCCCTCGATCAAATTTAGGGGATCTACCTTACGTTGATAACCAAGAACTTCTTCGTATTCCAAGTCAAGGTCAGGAGGACCAAGATTTATCATTTGTGTCAAGATCTTGTGAAGGAACCGTTCCAAGAGGGAAGCCACATGGAAACGGACAAGTTCATCCGGACTTATTATCCGTTTTTCTCTTATCAATTACATATGTCCTTTCAGTCACGTCACGTTCCATGTCCTTTCAAGACATGTCACGTTCCACGTTCCTTCTACCATGTCACCTGCACGTTCATTTATCTTACATACCCTCTCAGTTTGATTCGGGTATGTTTCTCTTTCAGTTTACGTTATTTATAATTCGGGGACGAATTATTCTTTTTAGGGGGGAAGAGTTGTAAAACCCGCATGCTTTTACCATGAATAGTACCCTTAAGATCGTACGTACATGATTAGAACTTTCCTTTTATAGCACGTTTACGTTTCACGTACAAGAATTATTAGTATTACGTACGTGTTATAACACGATAAGTATTTACTACGTATGAACACACGATAATTATTCCAATAATAATTATAATCACGAGCATACGAACATGAAATCAGGAACGTATAATTATTCCAATAATAATTATAATCACGAGCATACGAACATGAAATTATGAACGTAAATTAATCACGAACTAATATTACGTATGTATATATATTTATTACGAAAACGAATGAATATATTAAGTCACGATCGATAACTAATTAAAACACGTAAAACACGAACACGAGAACACACTTATTAATTAGACACGGAAAATGTTCGGGTTACCCCATGAGGGCCCCATGTGACAACCGTGGTTTTGAGGTTCGTCACTTGGTCTTATTTTTAGGTTATTTTATGTGTGATTACTTGATTTATGTGCTTACGTGTTTATTTTGTGTGAACGAGGTTGGTGTGGTTATCGTTTATGAGTATAGAGTACTCATAAGTAAATCGAGGAACGGTTATTTCATGTTCATGAGCTCACATTTAGTGACTATGAAATGAAATGGTGATATTTTGGTGTTTACGTATACGTATAAGTATTATAGTAATAGTATATTTTTTTAGGATTTACGGTTTAGCTTTTGGAGGTCTCTGATGAGCTAATTAGTCATATGAATATTTTTCGGGATGGTTTTAAGTCATTTAGGACTTAGTTATAAAGTTTATTTCAAAATTTGAGATTTTTTTTAAAAGTGTATATTTTACGTCTTTTACGGTAAAACGCGTAAATTTGACTAGTTTTACGGTTTTGAGGTTTTGGAGGCTTTAGGAGCTGAAATAAACTAAGGAAAATTAAGGTAATATTATTAATACAAATATTAATAATAAAAAGGAAAAAAAAACGAAATTAAATGGGTATAGGTCAGTTATGTGAAAAAAAGAAAAGAAAAGGAGAAAAAAAGGAAAAAGGGAACCGGGCTTTTGTATTTGGGATAGGACTGGTTAGGATCAATTATATAAGGTTTTTATTTATCAAAACACTTCATAAAATCCCTGGAGATCAATAAGGAGTCGAAATATACAAGGGAGGAATTAGGGTTTTCATAAAAATCTTTGTTTTTCATAAATCAAAGGAAAATTTTTATAACCCTTTTTAATTAAATTGTTTTTATGTTTCTTTAATCATCTTATGATGGATTTAGGTTAGGGTTTATTATAAAAACAGTAAATTAATGTTATATTAATCATAACATGATGATTACATAAATTAGGGCTTGTAATTTGAGGGATTAGGGTTAATTAATGAGGTTGATTTTGTTAAACCCGTTTTTAAAAACTGGGCAGAATTTTGGGTCATTGTTTTGATCATATAGGGAGTTCTATAAACTCTTATATTACGATCCAAGTACCCCTAGAAAGGTATTTGAAGTGGCTTTCCAATGCAAGAAACTAGAACTAAATTGGAGGTAGGGAAGTGGGTCAAAAACAGGTTACAACAGTCGGAGGTCAAAACAGTTTTGAATTCAGCTTGTTTTCTTTTTAAGTTTTGGGTTGTTTGGGGTACTTAGGGTTGCATTAGGATCTTCTCACGAACATGGGAGATTGTTTATATATTCTAGTAAGTATCTGCACTTGGGCTAAGGTTGTGGTTTAGGGTAAGACCCCTTAATGGTAACAAACTTTTAGTACGTTTAAAATCAGGAAATCTGGAATGACAAAAGTACATATATGTATATCGGGGCCTTAACAGTAGCTTTAAGGTTAGGTCAAGTGGGAGGTGTTATCCAACATACGTAAGGGTATGAATATTCCTTTTACAGAAACCATGGGTATGTTTAAGTGGACGTTTGACTTAAAGTTTTGAGACCTAAAAACTGGGACTGTTTTGGGTAAAATATGAACGGGATAGTTATTAAACTTAACCAAGTTAAGGACTTGTTAAGGAAAGGTAATGGGGTGATTAGAGCTTAACAATGAGGTAATTATACGGGAATAGACTAGATGTCCATCATAGGTTGATGAGCCATCTCAGTGATTGGTTCGTGTATTGATTTCGTGTTTTTCGTTGTTAGCTTGTTGCTAGTGCGAGGACTTGTGAAGAAGCTATCAGGTGAGTTTCATAGTCCCATGTTTAATATTGATTTTGACTTCCAGATGGGATGGAAGAGACACTGTGTTGAGTTATTTTCTAAATTGATGCTGTGAATGTGTTTGTGATTTGAGATGGACTTGTGTGTACATTATGTGATTAACTGCTATGTTATTTTTTATTGTGTATGATTTGGATCGGGGGACACGAGCCGTCTCAGTTATTGTGGTTTGACAAGGTAGTGGCCTTGTGGTTTGACAAGGTAGTGGCCTTGTGGTTTGACAAGGTAGTGGCCTTGTGGTTTCCCAAGGTAGTGGCCTTGGGATAGGTACATAGTGTGATCATCTATGGTACCATGATGTTGTTTGGCAAGGTAGGAGCCTTGGATTGGTTTGGTATGATTAATCTTGATTGATAGTTGTTAATGCATATTTGTAGCACATTGTCCATATGTTATTGTGTTGATGGTTGTTATTCACAGCTTATAACTGATTTAGCGTTAGAGTCTAAACCTATGACTCTCACCAACTTTAAGTTGACGTGTTTTAGTCTCTTTCAGGTGAGAATGTGGTTAAGCTTGAGGATAGAAGTGGCTAGACTTGGATGCCTTAGGATTGCATATAGAAGGAGATCCCTGTTCCTTCTTAGCTTTGTTTGTTCATTTATCTAGTGATACTGTTGGCACCTATATGTTTGTTTGTTTGTGTTATTTGTTTGTCTTGGGTAAGAGGTAGGACTGTTACCTACTTACCTAGACTCCTGCATTGTTGAGATATTGTCATGACATTTGTGTCACCATTTTATGACATTTCTTATATCATTTAGTTATCTCTATAGACACGCTATTGTTGTGATGATATCCATACGTCGTGCCCCATATTCCGCCATGGTGGGGTATGACAGAATGGTATCAGAGACAATGGTTATAGATAATTAGGTTGCCTAGTCGCATAGCCTAGTCTATAGCTTAAGGGTCCCTGCATATAGGCGTCATAGGAGTATGTGTGCATTTTATATTAATTGATGTGTTTGGATGTTATTTATTGCGATGTTTTGACTAGTATGAATTGAACCGTAGTATGTTCATACTTAGTCACATGTTATTTTCTTTTCGGGTTTGTGACTAGTGCGGGTTGAACCATAATCGTCCACGCTAGTCACTGTAGTATTTTGCTTAAATTGTACATTATAGTACATAATTTAGTACAAGGTAGATTCTATATTTTATCGAGTTATTTTACATACCTGAGGTATGTTATTTTCTTTTGATGTTTAAGTCATGTTCCCTAAGAATCGTGTGGTGGTTCGAGTTACTAGGAGTAGGTGGATAGGAAGGATTTTAAGCTGTTTCCACTCTTACGGGCGACATGACTTATAACTGATTATGTTTTCGTTTTGGACTTAGTCTATGCTGTTTTAGCTAGACTATGGATTTACGTATTTCAAGAGTATTACTATGTTATTTTAATAGATGGAGTTTTGGACTTTATTGTTTATGTGGTGATGAGCTTATGTGAGTAGATGGATTTATGTGTTATATGTTGTATTGATTCTTATAAGTGTCATCATAGGAGGGAGTGCATTGGGGAAAGGGTAATTGTATAAGTATGGTGGCCAACATAGTTATACAAGTACCACAACTTCAATGGGTTCTCAAGTATGATTGCATGAAAGAGGGTTAGTACATGCTTGTATATGATGAGATGTGGATTTTGGGTATATTTATAATATATGGGTATATGTAACGGCTGCCTACGATATGGATTTTTTTAGTGTGTTATATGTTTTGAGTTATAGTCGTGTTATGTGATTATGAGGTCACACGATATGGGTTGGTTTTGGTAATGGGTTTTGTGCCTTGTTGTGGCATGGTGAGATGGTGAGATGGGGATTACTCGTATGGAAAAACGAGTGTATGACGCGATTGGTTGATCTGATATGTATAGTAACGAATATGTTTTGGGTGATTTAATAGGTATATATATGCGGATGTATATATACTACTATGTGTTAAGTTATGGTATATGGTCTTTCACTAGTTATTATAACTTGAACGTACCTTGTGTTTGCTCGTGTTTTATGGTACTGGAGTTTAATAGAGTTCCAACGACGTTTTGAATCTTTTGAAGTGTGTCTGGTAGCGTATTCTTTGAGTTTCGTATTTCACGTGTACGTTTTAAAATGGTGTTCTTGGTTTTAAGTCTATTGAAATAACTTGGGATTCCTATTGAGATAATGAAATCTTTTGTGTTGGGTCTTACATTTCTTTTGGTCGGTATATGTTGAGAAAAAGGGGGACTTGGAAATCTATTATAGGGTTAGATAGTTGGTTGTATTCGGTAAAATAAGGGTAAGGTGTTGAAGTCATGTTTCAAACAAGATGTAACATAAGATTTCATTTTAATCAACACTTATATATTTCAAATT
Organism: Glebionis coronaria; assembly: GCA_025667525.1. NCBI lineage: Eukaryota > Viridiplantae > Streptophyta > Magnoliopsida > Asterales > Asteraceae > Glebionis > Glebionis coronaria. The sequence continues at coordinate 269,120,714 of CM046874.1, forward strand.
CTAAAAGACTTTCTTTGAAATAAAGCGAAATAAAAATTTCTTTCTACCTACATAGTTTATATAATTGAGTTCGACCGATTTATGTCATTTATAATTATTTATACAAGGTTAATGAGTTTATGAAGATTTCACGTACAATTATATCTGTCATTTAAAAGGATTACATTAATCACTAAGTTTATTCTTTAGTTTTTTTTAAAACAACTAGTATAAAACTGTTTTGGTCATAACTTGTTAGTTTTTAGAGTTTTTTGAGTGATTCAAAAGCCAAAAATTATGTACTCGGAACGTACTTTTCAAATATTCAGAAAGTATAGTCATGGGAGGTCAATGGACTGGTCGGAATTGTTGTACAAGTGTCGGGTTCAAGTTTGAGTTTTGAATAGTAGTTTATTTTTATTTGGGGTGCACGGGATACCTAGTCTTTGGGTTGAGTTTTGAGATCGCCTAGAAGGTTGTTGGTATATTGTTTGAGTCACATGGATGTGGGAGGTAATAATAAAAAAGATATATATTCTTTTGGAAAAGTCGATCTTTTGCACGGTTTAAATAATATGTCGCGGGGCGTAATCTGTTTGGTTGCCATTGGGTGTTTCTTGGATTATTTTTCGTCGTCATGGGTCATTTTGAATTGATACACGTTTTGGGTTTGAGTTTACTTTCGAGTCTCATGGTTTTGACTTGTTTTAACTGGTGCACGTGAAATGTCGTTAGTTATCCGTTGGTTTGATTTGTTGATCGTATCTGATGGATTCAGGATGTAGTTTTGGTTTCGTATTGTTCGGGAGCGTTGAGGTAGTCATATGAAAGACTTGGTCGCGCCTACACGCTTAAGTAGGTGACCATGAGAGAATGGTCGGAATGCCCTTAGTGGGGAGGAAAGGAGTTCGTAGACGAACTAAGGTGGTCATGAGGTCTCTTAGGAGTACCAAGGAGATAAATAGAGATTTGTGGGATACTAGCACAAGTAACGCGCCATAGAGGGTGTTGGAAGGGGATACAATACCTCAAAGGTATTTATGATTGTTCGTAGGGTATGTAAGTTTTCCGAAAATTTCCTGAAATTTAGTAGGTTTGCCTATTACGGTGAGGTAGAACCATAAATAGAGCAAATAGGGGAGGTGAGAGGAGATGTAGTTAGTGCCTTTCCAAGGCAAATCGTTGATGGAGTGATTTAAAAACAAGAGTTGTTAGAAATTGCAGGGAATGCCGGATAAAAGTTGAGTTGCTTAGTAGTAGATTGGATGTGGAAAGTGGTTGAGTGGTCTGATGAGAGGAAGCATTGGTCTTTTAAAATGCGTGTAGAAATTTGCAAGTAGAACGAGGTAGGAACTTATTCGTATTGCCGCTAAGAGAGGGTGCAAGGAGGACATAGTTGAAACTGCTAAGGATGTTGTATGAACGCTTTGGGTTTACGGTTATGCATTTGGCTTCGCCAAGCACTAGCGGATTTCATGGAGACAATGAAGCGAGTGTGCATGAACGTATATAAATGAGTTGTCATCGGGAGTATCGACGACATCTTGATCTACTCAAAGTCTAAGAAGGAGAGTGAGGCGAAGTATGTGTTGGTTTTGGAGTGGAAGTATACGTGAGATTTTCAAAGTGTGAGTTTTAGTATTAAGTCTACCATGATGAGTAGTTAGAGATGATGGCATATCATGGAACCAGCAAGGGGCGAAGTGAAGAACGATGAGGAAGCATTTTGGAGGATGAAGAGGTGGATTGGATAATGAGCGGATTTTGGCATTATCGGAAGGACTGGATGAATTTGCGAGCATGACGATACGTGGAGCAAGGATTTGGATGCGTACGAGGACGACAAAGAAAGGCGATTGCTTATACGTTGCAGGAACTGAAGATTTGGAAGAACTGGATAGACTTAGTTAGTGGAGCTGGATTGTTATATCTGCCTAGAATGCTAGAGGCATTTGGGGTACGAGACGTAGAGAATGATCTATACGGATCATGAACGTCTCCAACACATATTCAATCACCTTGATTGAACATTTGGCAAAGGTGGTGGGTGGAGTTAAGTGACGAAAGAAAATTGCATGGCCAAGTACCATCTGGGAAAGGCAAGCATGGTCGATGAGACATGGAATAAGAAGGATGAGGCGAAACTAAGACGAACTTGAACTATAGGGATGACGTATTAGGGCGGTTTGGATAAAGGATATAGGTTGCACGAGTTGAGTTGTCTAAAGCAGAGAAAGCGTCAACATGTATGTTGCGTGGCTTGGACAATCATATGAAGAAAAGGGACGTAGACTATACTTCCTACATAGTTAGGAGTAGCTTAGAAAGGGCGATGTAAGGACGAAGTTGGTGGAAGGGATACATAATGCGTTGGAGGAATAAGTACGACGAGAGTTGGGTGATAGTCGATAGACAGACTAATTCATCTCACATTTCAAGAGGAATGAGAAGTCACGTAGTTGAGAAGTTGGAAGGATTGCGTACGGATGTGATGGAATAGAGGGTTTTACGTAAAAGTTAGCCCGATATGTATGGAATGCCTTATGAGGGATTATGGAAAGGAAGAAACGATGGGAAGCATCACATCGTGATGTATGGCATGAGTTAAGGAGGAAGAAGGAAGTGTGTATAGAAGCGAAGCATAAATGAAATAGGTCGAGATAGGAATCGAAGGTAGAACTTTGGTAGAGCCTAATGAGTAGAATAAAGCACAAAGCATGCTACTAATGTGGTAATGGTGTTTGTGGACGGGATGAGAGCAGCAAGGGATGCTATGTAGAGATGGAGGAAACCACTAGAGTTAGTGACAAAGTTGTGTATGAAGTTTCACCCATAGTAACGGCTGGTATGTTTTGGTAAAATGGAAGAGTTGATGTAGAGTTTTGTAGGTCCATTTATGATCTTTGGAAAGATCGGACCATTAGCTTATGAGTATAGAATTACCTGGGGAGAGTGAGTTGTATACATGATACATTTCATGTATTGAGATTGGTAAAGGTTGTTTGAGAATGCATTTTGCCTGTACGGTTATTCGGGACTTGTGTTAATAAGAGTCTTTGTTTTATCAAAGAGTCATTTGTGAGATTTATTGACTGTGAGGTCAAGAGTTTAGCAATAAATTTAAATATTGTTGGTTAGTATATGTGGTAATTTGAGACTTGAACTAAAGTTCACATGGAAATGAGAGGAGTTCGTTTAGAACAAGTATCCTCGTGTGATTTGTTGTTTGTGTGTTTGATCCTAAGGAGTAAATCTTGGGACGAGATTTCTATTAGGAGGGAGTGATGTGACAACCGTGGTTTTGAGGTTCGTCACTTGGTCTTATTTTTAGGTTATTTTATGTGTGATTACTTGATTTGTGTGTTTACGTGTTTATTTTGTGTGAACGAGGTTGGTGTGGTTATCGTTTATGAGTATAGAGTACTCATAAGTAAATCGAGGAACGGTTATTTCATGTTCATGAGCTCACATTTAGTGACTATGAAATGAAATGGTGATATTTTGGTGTTTACGTATACGTATAAGTATTATAGTAATAGTATATTTTTTTAGGATTTACGGTTTAGCTTTTGGAGGTCTCGGATGAGGTAATTAGTCATATGAATATTTTTCGGGATGGTTTTAAGTCATTTAGGACTTAGTTATAAAGTTTATTTCAAAATCTGAGATTTTTTTTAAAAGTGTATATTTTACGTCTTTTACGGTAAAACGCGTAAATTTGACTAGTTTTACGGTTTTGAGGTTTTGGAGGCTTTAGGAGCTGAAATAAATTAAGGAAAATTAAGGTAATATTATTAATACAAATATTAATAATAAAAAGGAAAAAAAAAACGAAATTAAATGTGTATAGGTCAGTTATGTGAAAAAAAGAAAAGAAAAGGGGAAAAAAGGGAAAAAGGAAACCAGGCTTTTGTATTTGGGCTAGGACTGGTTAGGATCAATTATATAAGGTTTTTATTTATCAAAACAATTCATAAAATCCCTGGAGATCAATAAGGAGTCGAAATATACAAGGGAGGAATTAGGGTTTTCATAAAAATCTTGGTTTTTCATAAATCAAAGGTAAATCTTTATAACCCTTTTTAATTAAATTGTTTTTATGTTTCTTTAATCATCTTATGATGGATTTAGGTTATGGTTTATTATAAAAACAGTAAATTAATGTTATATTAATCATAACATGATGATTACATAAATTAGGGCTTGTAATTAGAGGGATTAGGGTTAATTAATGAGGTTGATTTTGTTAAACCCGTTTTTAAAAACTGGGCAGAATTTTGGGTCATTGTTTTGATCATATAGGGAGTTCTATAAACTCTTATTTTACGATACAAGTACCCCTGGAAATGTATTTGAAGTGGCTTTCCAATGCAAGAAACTAGAACTAAATTGGAGGTAGGGAAGTGGGTCAAAAACAGGTTACAACAGTCGGAGGTCAAAACAGTTTTGAATTCAGCTTGTTTTCTTTTTAAGTTTTGGGTTGTTTGGGGTACTTAGGGTTGCATTGGGATCTTCTCACGAACATGAGAGATGGTTTATATATTGTAGTAAGTATCTGCACTTGGGCTAAGGTTGTGGTTTAGGGTAAGACCCCTTAATGGTAACAAACGTTTAGTACGTTTAAAATCAGGAAATCTGGAATGACAAAAGTAGATATATGTATATCGGGGCCTTAACAGTAGCTTTAAGGTTAGGTCAAGTGGGAGGTGTTAGCCAACATACGTAAGGGTATGAATATTCCTTTTACAGAAACCATGGGTATGTTTAAGTGGACGTTTGACTTAAAGTTTTGAGACCTAAAAACTGGGACTGTTTTGAGTAAAATATGAACGGGATAGTTATTAAACTTAACCAAGTTAAGGACTTGTTAAGGAAGGGTAATGGGGTGATTAGAGCTTAACAATGAGGTAATTATACAGGAATAGACTAGATGTCCATCATAGGTTGATGAGCCATCTCAGTGATTGGTTCGTGTATTGATTTCGTGTTTTTCGTTGTTAGCTTGTTGCTAGTGCGAGGACTTGTGAAGAAGCTATCAGGTTAGTTTCATAGTCCCATGTTTAATATTGATTTTGACTTCCAGATGGGATGGAAGAGACACTGTGTTGAGTTATTTTCTAAATTGATGTTGTGAATGTGTTTGTGATTTGAGATAGACTTGTGTGTACATTATGTGATTAACTGCTATGTGATTTTTGATTGTGTATGATTTGGATCGGGGGACACGAGCCGTCTCAGTTATTGTGGTTTGACAAGGTAGTGGCCTTGTGGTTTGACAAGGTAGTGGCCTTGTGGTTTGACAAGGTAGTGGCCTTGTGGTTTGCCAAGGTAGTGGCCTTGGGATAGGTACATAGTGTGATCATCTATGGTACCATGATGTTGTTTGGTAAGGTAGGAGCCTTGGATTGGTTTGGTATGATTAATCTTGATTGATAGTTGTTAATGCATATTTGTAGCACATTGTCCATATGTTATTGTGTTGATGGTTGTTATTCACAGCTTATAACTGATTTAGCGTTAGAGTCTAAACCTATGACTCTCACCAACTTTATGTTGACGTGTTTTAGTGTCTCTTTCAGGTGAGAATGTGGTTAAGCTTGAGGATAGAAGTGGCTAGACTTGGATGCCTTAGGATTGCATATAGAAGGAGATCCCTGTTCCTTCTTAGCTTTGTTTGTTCATTTATCTAGTGATACTGTTGGCACCTATATGTTTGTTTGTTTGTGTTATTCGTTTGTCTTGGGTAAGAGGTAGGACTATTACCTACTTACCTAGACTCCTGCATTGTTGAGATATTGTCATGACATTTGTGTCACCATTTTATGACATTTCTTATATCATTTAGTTATCTCCATAGACACGCTATTGTTGTGATGATATCCATACGTCGTGCCCCATATTCCGCCATGGTGGGGTGTGACACCCCATATACCACGAAATTAGGAAGAGAAAAGGGCCTAGCCCATTATTTTTACTAAACATGGAAAAAGGAGGAAAACATGATTCATATTTACAAAAATTAGAAAACAAAGAAAACCCAAGTTCTTCCTTTTTGTCTTCCTTTTGGCCGCCACTTATAAACACCATAGAGGGGTGTTCGGTTTGATTTTGATCTTGTAAAATTTGCAAGGATTCGTGTGTGTTCGTCATCATTTGATTCACGTATTCGGTATAACCTTTTTAACCTTTTCTTTTATGTTTTGATTTAATGAATCACATAAAATCATGATGTTTTTAATTAATTAATTAAAAACAAGTATTTTTAAACATGTTAATGATCATGGGGTAAATCAAACAAGGGTTTTAGGGGTGTTTGTTCCTAGCCGACGCCTAACCGAGCCCCATGGGGGTCTCGGCTTGGCTTATTACACACCACCGAGACCATATGGTCTCGGTATGGTGGTGGTGGTCCCACGGCAGCAGCAAAACCAAGGGGAAACCCGACGTGGTTCGGGTTATGGTGTTAGTTACGGGTCCGGTTCATGGTTTTTAGTCACGGGTCCGGTTCATAAATTATTTTTAAGGTTTATGATTTTACTAGTTATGTTTTAAAATTAAATTAATAAAACATGACATGATTAATTTAATGTACATGACTTAGGTTATAAATTTAATTATTAGATCATGAATTTTAACCTAAGTATTTATATATTATTAGACTTTATAATTAATTACTTATTAAAACCATGACTATAATTAATTAATTAACATGACTTAGGTTATATTATTAATAGTTAATAATACATGTTATAACCTAAGTATTTTACCTTTATTTAATTAAAATCAAGATATATTTAATTAAGTACTTTTAACCTATAGTTTATTTAATTTACATGTAATAATTAATAAACTATACTTTATAACTACATGACTTAGAATAATAATCAAAAAACACTTAAGCTTATATAATTAGCTTATTTAACCAGCTTATATCTATTTATGGAAACTTTCTATTTTTAGAAACTTATTTAATTAAGGCAGCTAATCTATTTATGGAAACTTTCTATTTTTAGAAACTTATCTTTTTTAAGCAGTAATTCTATTTTTGGAAAATTATTATTTTTGGAAACTTTCTATTTTTGGAAACTTTCTATTTTTGGAAACTTTCTATTTTTGGTAACTTTCTAGTTTTGGAAACTTTCTATTTTAGGAAACCTGCTATTTTTAGAAAGTTACTTATTATTACACAACAAGTATAATAATACAAATACAAGTAATACTTAATCAGAATAGACAGAATTTAAGATAAATACAGTATAAAGCTTAAAACAGTAAAACATGACATGAACATATAAAACAAGCTAAGACATGATATAAAACCAGTTACGTATTCAGTAATCAGATACTTATACACGTATGTATTTATGTAGCATTAGTGATATCGAAGCAGGACTCTCTTCCGTTCGTCTTCTTCGTTCACTGGACATAAGGTACGGATTTCCGTCCTTTCAGTATGGACATTCTTTCCTTATTAGGATTCCGCGTATGCAGCCAACTGTTTTCCTATAGTATAAGTTTATATGTTTGATTGCTTATGTTTTAATTAGAATACCTGAAGCCATATACATGCATGACCAGTTTCACCTAGTTATGGAGGTACCATAACCATAACACTAGAGGCACTGGTGTTATGACTTCCCCACGGCAGAGTGATTGCTCGTGGCGTCCCTTCAGCTTTTGGCCATATTATTATATTTATCATGTGGGGCGTATGGGTGCATCCTAGTTACATGCTTTTCAGCAGATTACTCAGTGTGAATGTGGTGTGTGCCTTGCATCCTTCACAAGGAGCTGATCCCTCCTACCCAAAAACCAGTATATTAAATTAGAGGAAGCCCCTCTAAATTGCATGACGAGGTCACCCCTCCAAGTATTCATGCACGTTGATTTTCATGATCTATATTAGCTAATGGTAAAATATGTTAAACAGTTTTTTACAAGATAAACATAAGGATGTTCAAACTATAAAACCAGTTTTACTAAGACTTAACCAGGTTATCCAGGACTTAGTTTCTTCCGCTGTTTCATGTTTATATGCCTATATTATTCATTTCATGTTTGTATATCCGTGCACTGATCGTTATGCTCAGCCGTTACTTTCCTTTCCATGTCCCAAAACGGCACGTACCCAAGGACAGACTCGAGCATTTAGAGGACATGCATAGGATGGAAGCTGCCATAGACTTCTTCTCCTTTTGCCTTCATATACTTATGCTTGTTTTGTCATTCCTCATTTCATTTACTTTATTTATGTTTTGGGCTTATGTTTAGGAAACGATGTTTGATTCCGGTTTTCCCTATGGTCATGTAATGTTTAGACATTTATCCTTGTATGCTTTGATGACACGCCATAATCACGCGTGACATTTCATTTATCAAAATAGGGTGTTACAGCGGTTCTGGCAGCAGCTTCGGCTGCGGATACCTATGGACGACACTTGGGGTCACTACCAAGGAAAGATAGGTATTATGTGAACAATGGGTATAAATAGGTAAGGATATGTACCTTATCATTGGATGCTGCTAGGAGAGCTTCTAGCTCAGTAATGCGCTCCTCACGGGCGTTGGCGTGGTTGGTTTGTTCTTTTATCGTTGCTTCTGCCACGACCAAGTCTGCCTGCAAGGAGGCTATTGTTTTCTCATGTTTCTCCACCATTTCTTCCCTACGAGCAATCCTCCTATCAGCACGGCTCACATTAGCTAAGGCTTCCTCCAGGTGACGCCGTAAGGCCGCACCAACTGTTAGCTGGTGCGCCGTTGCCACATCATACGCCTCAAGAAGAGTCTCATGCTCAAGTTCATCTAAATCTTGGGCCAGCGCTGGGGGGTTAGGTGGTCCATGAACTCTTTGCACTCAGACTCCGCCTCTAGTCTTGTTAGGCTGGACAAGTTCCATGCCGGGCGGAGGTTGGTGTCCGGACCCTCGGCACGGGGCTCCTCTTCATAAGTCGGGGAAGGTGATGGGGGCATCCTGGATATCACGGGAGAAGGTTTTCTCTCCACTTCCTTCTCTTGTGCCGCTATCGAAGGATCCACCCTGTTATTAAAACAAACACTTATGAGTTTTTGTTAGGGGATCAGATATTATGAAGTATGATCCGTACTTACGTCACGTCTATCATTGGTTCCGTGATGGTAGGAGCCACGACGCTAACAGGTGTCGCCTTCCAAACATGGGTATTTACTTGCGGGGGGGGGGGGGGGGGGGGGGTTGCCTTGAGGCATTGTGGTGCTGCTCCCTTCTTGGAACTGCGGGTGGTCTTTCCTCAGTTTCTTGGGGGGCGCATTGTGTTCCCCTGCCTCAACTTCTGCATTCTTCACCACCTTCCTGGTGGTTTTGCGCTTCTGGGACGCATGTTTCAGTGGTTGGGAGGATCCAGCTTCCTGCGCCACTTCTTCTTCTTCTTCATCATCATCAAATAAGCGGTTGATAGATGGATCTGTGGGTTTTTCTTCACCTTCGATGGTGGTGACATTCTCCAGAAGCAGCTCACCACCATCTTCATTGGTAAAATCCAGCGTTGACTTCTTGATCAAGGGCCCCTGCTCATCTGACCGTTGCTCGGTTGTTTCTTCTAGTGTGATGGTCATGTTTGCGGTAGCAACCAGTAAGGGGGGCTCGCCCTCTTTCAGGGGTCGGTATCTTTTCGAAACCTTGCTCGGATCCCCTTGGCGTAGAAGACCAAACAACTTCATCTCTGAGGACATAAGCACGCATAAGTGTTAGTAAATTTACAAGCATTTTGGATACATTTATATACATATTCATGTATAAAGAATACCTACCCTGTCTTCGCTCGGTCAGAAAGCATGGATATCTATCCTCCCTCCCAAAATAATTGTGGCTGATCCCTATTAAGCATAGTGTAGAAACTAGAAGGGGGGGTTGAATAGTTTCTTATATTTACTTGTTAAATGATGGTTTTCAAAAAAATCCTTTTTCTCAAAAACTTAGACTTAAGGAAATAAGTGAAATCTTCTTATGCACAATATGAACAATGATAGTGTAATTTAAACTAATAATAACTAATATATATGCACAAAGAATAAAGAATGTAAAGAGTTAAGGGTAAAGAAAGATCAAACCAAACACCAAGGATTTATAGTGGTTCGGCAACGAAGCTCACTCCTCGTTCCTACTCCACTCCTCGAGTACTCCTTACTCGAGAGTTCACTACACAACAAGCTCCTTATGGTGGAGAAAACCGTACACGTCGCTTAACCAATTTCTGACTCTAAGCTAAAAGTCGAGCCCTAATCGTAGCTAGGACCAATCTACACAACTATACTTAGTACATACACAACTTCCAAATACACACAACTACTTGGATCTTCACTACTATTACACAACAACAAATGTATAAGATTTGATCTTCAAAGGATCTTTGGTGGTGGACTCAACACTTCACAATGATAGTGTTCTTCTCTTTGCACTTGAAGAGGAAGGGATGGATGAGATAGATTCACTTCTAAACAAGTAGTAATCAATCAATTAATCAAGGATTTGAGTGATTTAAGAAGTATGAATCTGTAAATTTGTGTGCAAAAGAGGTGAATTGAAAATCTGAGAAAGCTCCACTATTTATAGGACAAAGGGCCAACGGCTATATCTGCTCGCGGTTCCTTATCTCAGCCGGCGGTACCTTATCAATAAGGAGCCGCCTAGGCGCTAAGGAACCGCCGGACTAGACTCTGCTCCCTTTTTGTCCTTTAGTGGTGGAGGTCATATCTTGTTATAAAAATATCCATAAAGGATATTCCAAATCAAAAGGGAATATGCCAATTTCAAATTTTCAAATATTTAATTTAATAAAACATTTTCTTAAAAAGAAAGTTAAATTAAAAACTTGTCACACTTAATAAAAAGTGATTTTTAAGAAAAGATTAAATCACTTGATCACTTGATTAAGGTTAGTACTTTTTTATTCATACCTTAAGTAAAAATGGGTAAAATGAAAAATACTTGAACTCAAGAATTCGTTTTTTGTTGTTTTTGTAAATGCTTGTTTTTACATATTGTCGTAATTAAAACTAAGCGAGACCGAAAAATGCAAGTCACGTTTTTAGGCATTATTGCATTAACAATCTCCCCCTTTTTGATTTCGATAATATATAAACTCAATCACACAAAACACAAGATTTTCGAAGACGAGTTTATTCATTTCTCCCCCTTTGTCGAAGCAAAAAGGTTGCACAAGTCGGTGTTGATGAGATGGACTTTGCAAAGACTCCCCCTTGGTGATTACTCCTCTAGCTTGGGGCATCGAGGAATCGAGATATGGTGACAAGCTACATAGCAGGGTTAGTTGAACAAAAGAAACAACCAACAAGACATAGCTAAAGGTCACACTAAAAGAATAAAAGAGAAGAAAACACAAAGACTAAGATCCAAGTGAAGTCATATAAAAATAAGAAAAGAGTCATACAAAGATGTATGAAATAGAAAACAAGACAAAAGCATAAATCTAATCCTAGTTAATCTAGAATTCTAAGATTTGCTTAAAAGAAAAAGGTGTCTTGTGGATAAGCAACCAATGCTTATATGAAAGACAAGGTAGTGGCGGAATGTGGTGGTGGTGGCTTGGTGGAGATCTCATAATCAAAGTGAAGAGGAGGCTTGATTAAGAGACTCTTGATGTAGCTTAACTCCTCATAGATGTGTGCCATAGCAAGATGTTGATATTGATAACAATGACAATATGTCCCATGGTGCATGACATTATCATGAGAAGGAGGAAGAACACTAAAGGGTGGTGGTGGAAGAAAAGATGTTCCACAATCAACATTCTTGGTAGGAGAGATGTGATTAAGAGTGTTCTTGGGTGAATTTGGAATGAAAGTGTTCTTGGGTGAGTTGGGACTGAAAGCAATTGGGGAGAATGGAGGAGAATCAAGGCTTTCATTAGGAGAGTAAGACATTTTAGGATGTGAAGTAAGGCAAAATGCTTATGGTTTAATAGGGAAGGCTCAAGGTATTTTTGAGGTGGTCAAAGGGTTGAAGCAAAGATTCTCAAAAATGTTGGAACAGATTTGGAATTTTAAAAATACCCGAAAAATAAGGAAGCACTGTCCGCGGTTCCTTATTGCTTCCGGCGGTTCCTTATTGATAAGGAACCGCGGTTCATATATGGAACCGCCTACAGTGGTTGAGTTTTGGTGGTGAAGGAAGATTTTTCAGCAAATCTTATTTTTCTAGTCTAACTTATCATAGGGATATGCTTGAAAGCAAAGATAGACAAAGAGAACACATACTAACTCACCAAATAGAGATTGACCAAAATACATGGATTTTAAAAATCGATGTAGGAGGTGTGTAATACAAGACCTTAAGTCATGACACAATGATCCTCCATGATTCTATCTTGTTCTTGCTATGTTTGAGAGAATCATACATATGACTTATGTAAGCTCGAGATTAATAGCAAGAATCTATGAAAAACGTTTTTAGATTGAATTAACAATGTCAAAACATTTCTCAACCATTTTCGAAAGAAACTTTGATGATTTTGAAAAGGAGAAGAGAAGATTTTCAAGAAGAGTTTAGGAGACTCAAAGACTCAAAATGATACAAGACTCAAAGGAAAGAAAGAGACTCAATAAAGGAAAGCAATTAAGGAATATGTTCCATTAATCCTAGACCTAGACGCAAGTGATTAAAAGGTTCCCTCTTAAGTGGCTTAGTGAAGATGTCGGCTAAGTTATCCTCGGAGGGTACCTTCTCAATTGAAATGTTCCCCTTTTGAACATTATCCCTAAGAAAATGGTGACAAATTTCTATGTGCTTGGTTCGCGAATGTTGCACGGGATTCTTGCTAAGGTCTATAGCACCCTTATTGTCACACATGATGGGAACATCATCAAGACAAATCCCGTAGTCGACAAGCGTTTTCTTCATCCATAGAGCTTGTTGGCATGCTTTTCCGTCACTCACATACTCGGCTTCCGTGGTGGATATCGCAAGAGCGGTTTGTTTCTTGGAGAACCAAGAAGTTAAACAACAACCCATGAAGGTACAAACACCACTAGTGCTTTTCCGGTCCACATAGTCTCCCGCATGATCCGAGTCCGCATAGACAATGGTTTCTACGTCGGTCCCTTTAGGATACCATAATACTAAATGTATAGTGCCCTTAATGTATCAGAAGATACGCTTAACCGCTTCAAGGTGAGAGGTTTTGGGAGCCTCTTGGAAGCGAGCACAAAGGCAAACACTAAACATGATATCCGGTCGACTTGCCGTTAGGTACAACAAACTACCAATCATACCTCCATATTTGGTGTTTTCTACCGACTCACAATCATCATCTACGGTGAGTTTAGTATCCGAGGCCATAGGGGTCTTCATTGGTCTAGATTCTTCTAATCCAAATTTCTTTAGCATTTCTTTAGCGTACTTAGATTGACTGAAGAAAATACCATTGTCCATTTGTTTAATTTGGAGTCCTAAAAAGAAGTTAAGTTCTCCCATCATACTCATTTCGAACTCATCATGCATGATTTTTGCAAAGTCATCACACAATTCTTGACAAGTTGAGCCAAATATAATGTCATCAACATATATTTGCACGATTATGAGGTGAGAAACTTTCTTCTTTGTAAAGAGAGTGTTGTCTACCATTCCCATGGTATACTCATGTTTGACAAGAAACGCTATAAGTCTATCATACCAAGCTTTGGGTGCTTGTTTAAGACCATAAAGTGCCTTCTTAAGCTTGTAAACATGATCCGGTTTCTCAAAATCAATGAAGCCAGGAGGTTGAGCCACATATACCTCCTCATTGATCAAACCGTTAAGAAACGCACTCTTTACATCCATTTGTTGAAGCTTAATATCTAAGGCACAAGCGTAGGCTAAAAGGATTCTAATAGATTCTAATCTAGCTACCGGTGCATATGTCTCATCATAATCAATCCCTTCTTGTTGATTATAGCCTTGTGCTACAAGTCTAGCTTTGTTACGAGACACAACACCATTCTCATCTAGCTTATTCCTATATACCCATTTGGTTCCTATAATGGTAGAACTTCTAGGTGGAGGAACAAGTTCCCAAACATCATTAGCAACGAATTGATTAAATTCTTCTTGCATCGCAATGACCCAAATCTCATCCGTCAAAGCTAGTTTAACATTCTTTGGTTCAATCAAGGAGACGAAACAAAAGAAGTTACTTTGGTTTTGGACTTGAGATCTTAGGGTCCTTTGATTTAAGTCACCAATGATATTATTGAGAGTATGATCCTTAGACTCCTTAATGTTTACTTCCTTTTCAACACTAAGGTCTTCAACTCCTATTTTTCTAACCTCTTTGGCTCTAAATACTTCTACTTCATCCAGGTCATCATCAAGCAATGGTGGTGTCTTGGTTAAAGGAGGGGTTTCATAAAAAGTCACGTTAAGTGATTCTTCAATTACGCCCGAGGTTCTATTAAGGACTATGTAGGCTTTGCTAGTTTGGGAATAACCTAAAAAGATACCTTCGTAAGACTTTGGGTCAAACTTGGTAAGGTAGTCTTTGGTGTTGAGGATAAAGCACTTACTTCCAAACACCCTAAAGTATTCCAATGAGGGTTTCTTACCTTTAAGAATCTTATAGGGGGTCTTTCCTAGGAAGGGTCGAATAAGAATCCGGTTGAGAATATAAGTCGATGTGTCCACGACATTGCACCAAAACTTTTGAGCCAAAGATTGCTCGTTTAACATCGTCCTACTCATCTCTTGGATGGTCCTATTCTTCCTTTCAACTACCCCATTTTATTGTGGAGTGCGAGGAGCCGAGAAGTTATGGGTAATACCATGAGCTTCACAAAAGGCACCAAATTGCACTTCATTATCAAATTCTCTACCATGATCCCTCCTAATAGAGACAATTGGACATCCTAGTTGATTTTGAATTCTTCGACTAAAGATTTCGAAATGATCGAAAGCTTCATTCTTAAGAGCCAAAAATCTAGTCCAAGTGAATCTAGAGTAGTCATCAACTATAACTAAGGTATAAAGGTTACCTCCATAACTCCGTATGGCGGTAGGTCCAAAGAGATCCATATGTAGGAGTTCTAAGCACCGAGAGGTTGAAACCAAATTATTGGCTTTGTGACTTGAGTGAACTTGCTTTCCAACTTTGCAAGCATCACAAAAGTGACTATCAAACTTCATCTTGGGGAGGTGTCTTACCAACTCCTTAGATACTAAAGATTGAATTAGACGCATATTAGCGTGACCTAATCTCCTATGCCAAAGAGTAGAACTATCATCTATAGTCGCAAGACATATGTTTTCTTTTGACTTCTTATTGACCTTCATGACATAAATCCCATGCTTTCTAACACCTTTTCCAATGACCTTTCCATCTTTAACGATTTCACTTTCATTTTCCAAAAAGATGACCTATTGTCACAAATTTGACCTATGCTTAAAATGTTAAACCCTAAATTATCTACGTGCTCAACATTTTCAATAGTCATGGAGTCAAGAGAAACCGTACCTTTGCCAATGATATTACCACGTAGACTACTAGCGAATGTAACGTTACCTACATCATATGCTTTGTACCGTGAGAACAAACTTCGATTACCCATCATGTGTTTAGAACAACCACTATCCTTAATCCACTCGTCGGGTTCCAAATCAATTCCCAAGCATATCTAGGTAACAACATACATGATCAAACATTTGGTCCCCAATATCTCATGGGTCCAAAATTGTTAGTTCCAAACATCCCTTGCATTTGGTTGGGATGCATGAATTGAGGAGGGTTTCCCCATGGGGAACAAAAGGGAGGAGGATAAAAATTCATATAACCATTTTGTTGTTTATTATTTCTCCTAGGTGTATTTGATCTTGGTTTAGAGTTATGGTCATTCCTTCTAGGTGTTGGAGTTTTACTTCTAGGTCGTGAATTGTTTTGACTATCTCTTCTAGGTGTTGTCGTTCTACTTCTAGGCCAGACTCATTCCGTACTCTTGGTGGAGTAGATGGTCTTGATAAACTTATATTTCCCATTAGAGGTTTACTCAAAGGCTTATAGAACTTATCAACGGCATTGTCGTCAAGTATGGGTAATTTCACTTTGTTAACAATAAGATGCTTAGGATGTTCTCCTAAATTTGATTTTTCATAAAGTTCAGGATTTTCATCAAAAACCTTTTTTGGCCGCGGTACCTTATCTATGGCGGCGGTTCCATATCGATAAGGAACCGCCCCATGCAGTTTGGGACCGCGTACAGCAGGTAGTTTTTCTGAAAATCGGACTTGTTTAGGTTCACTAGTTGATGCTTCATCTGAGTTAAAACCTACACCAATTCTTTCCTTAGAATCAATTTGTTTGTTTAACATATCATCAAGAGCACTAGTACTTTTCATGAACTTTTCCAGTTTAATGGAGGTGCTCTTGAGATCTTCATTCTCTAACCTAAGTTTCTCACAACTTAAGCAACCTATATCAACTTCTTTATTTTTCTCAAGCTTGCCTAATTTTTCCCTAAGTTCATTAATCTCATTTTCAAGCTTAGTTTTAGTTGATTTTAGTGTTTTGTTCTTTTCTATGAATTTAAGACTAAGTTTGTGTAAATTGTCATATTGGCCTTCTAGTTCAATATCATCTAAGGTGGAGCTATCATTGCTATAATATTCGGTTTCGGAATGTACCTCTTTAGAAGTGTGAGCCATAAGACATTTCTCTTCTTTGGGGTTGTCATCAATATCTTCACAGCTATCGCTCCAAGAACCACTAACGAAAGCCGTGTGATTCTTATCACGTGAAGCTTTAGACATTCATTAATGAAATGATTTTGATCACCACATCTAAAGCAATTCCTATCACCCTTTTCGTTCTTGGCAAACCGATTCTTTAAGAATGGTTTCTTGTCATTGTTGGGTTGCCTCACGTGTTGACCTCGTCTTTTGAAGAACCTCTTGAAATCTCTTATCGCCAATGCATACTCCTCGTCATCACTATGCGAGGAACTATCATGATCGTTTTGTGCCTTCTTGGCTTTGAGTGCAAGAGACTTCCTTTCACTCTTGGTCTTTACCAATTCTGAGTCCTTCAAAATTATCATCTCATGAACCTTCAAGTTGCCTATGAGTTCATCGAGTGATAAAGTTGAGAGATCTTTCGATTCTTCGATTGCCGTGACCTTTGCTCTCCACTTCGGATGTAAGGCCCTAAGAAACTTCCTAACATTGTTCTTGCTAGAAAAACCTTCATCAAGTGCTTTTACACTAGTAATAATAGTGTTAAATCTAGCAAAAGCACTATCAATAGCTTCATCTTCTAAGATGACAAATTGTTCATATTGTTGGACAAGAAGATCGATTTTGCTTTCTTTGACTTGGCTATTACCTTGGTGGGTTACTAAAAGAGTGTTCCAAATATCTTTAGCAGTTTCACACATAAAAATCCTTTCATACTCTTTCTTAGGTAAAGCATTATAAATCACCATTTTAGCCTCATTATTTTTCGAAAGTTTCTTTTTAGTATCATCATTAGCTTTGTCAAAAGTGACCAATTCCTTTGTTTTAGAAACTTAATTAAATTGATAAGGTAAAAAATCACCATTGGTAATAACATGCCAAAGATCTAAATCTTTTGATTTCACATAAGTCTCAAATCTATTTTTCCAATAAATAAAACTATTGGTTTCAAAAAGTGGTGGTCTTTACATAGATTGTCATTCTAGGTACTTGTTGGAATCCATAGATCGATTTAAGTTTTAAAATACAATATACTTTAAAAATACTTGAGCAACCAGGCTCTGATACCAATTGTAGAAACTAGAAGGGGGGGAGGGGGGTTGAATAGTTTCTTATATTTACTTGTTAAATGATGGTATTCAAAAAAATCCTTTTTCTCAAAAACTTAGACTTAAGGAAATAAGTGAAATCTTCTTATGCACAATATGAACAATGATAGTGTAATTTAAACTAATACTAACTAATATATATGCACAAAGAATAAAGAATGTAAAGAGTTAAGGGTAAAGAAAGATCAAACCAAACACCAAGGATTTATAGTGATTCGGCAACAAAGCTCACTCCTCGTTCCTACTCCACTCCTCGAGTACTCCTTACTCGAGAGTTCACTACACAACAAGCTCCTTATGGTGGAGAAAATCGTACACGTCGCTTAACCAATTTCTGACTCTAAGCTAAAAGTCGAGCCCTAATCGTAGCTAGGACCAATCTACACAACTATACTTAGTACATACACAACTTCCAAATAGATACAACTACTTGGATCTTCACAACTATTACACAACAACAAATGTATAAGATTTGATCTTCAAAGGATCTTTGGTGGTGGACTCAACACTTCACAATGATAGTGTTCTTCTCTTTGCACTTGAAGAGGAAGGGATGGATGAGATAGATTCACTTCTAAAGAAGTAGTAATCAATCAAATAATCAAGGATTTGAGTGATTTAAGAAGTATGTTTGAATCTGGAAATTTGTATGCAAACGAGGTGAATTGAAAATCTGAGAAAGGTCCACTATTTATAGGATAAAGGGCCAACGGCTATATCTGCCCGCGGTTCCTTATCTCAGCCGACGGTACCTTATCAATAAGGAGCTGCCTAGGCGCTAAGGAACCGCCAGACTAGACTTCGCTCCCTTTTTGTCCTTTAGTGATGGAGGTCATATCTGGTTATAAAAATATCCAGAAAGGATATTCCAAATCAAAAGGGAATATGCCAATTTCAAATTTTCAAATATTTAATTTAATAAAACTTTTTCTTAAAAAGAAAGTTTAATTAAAAACTTGTCACACTTAATAAAAAGTGAGTTTTAAGAAAAGATTAAATCACTTGATCACTTGATTAAGGTTAGTACTTGTTTATTCATACCTTAAGTGAAAATGGGTAAAATGAAAAATACTTGAACTCAAGAATTCGTTTTTCATTGTTTTTGTAAATGCTTGTTTTTACATATTGTCGTAATCAAACTAAGTGAGACCGAAAAATGCAAGTAACGTTTTTAGGCATTATTGCATTAACACATAGGAAGTGCTCCGGCAGGCCCCTATGGAAATCAGTGCGATGGGTGTCTAATATTTTCATATCCTAGCTGCTATAATCCTTGGATGAGGGTGGGGAGTCGAAGCTTACTTTGTACTTCATAACAAAAGGGGTAGGGAACACCTTGGCGTCTACGAAAAAGTAGTGGTTGTACCACTTTTTGAGGGAATCTAGGGGTTTCCTATACGACAAGGGGGCTGTTGCGGATCGCTTTTTAAACGACAGCCATCCATTTACCATTTGGGGGGAGTAGAATACCCTAAATAGATTAACAGTGGGGATTACTTCGCAGGCGTGGCAGGTAACCTCGAATTAGTTAACCTTGCACGCCCCTATGCAATGAAGCTGGGTTATGTGGAAATCATAATACAATAGCACATCTACGAGGAACCTAGATAAGGGGATGCGGTAGTTAGCCGAGTAAAATAGGCGCGTATACACGCCTATTTTCCCCCTTGGGGCGTCCGTGATAGCTTCCCCATCACCTGGATAGGTGGGGTGTACGCTCTCAGGAATATAATATTCAGACAAGAAGTCTATATATCTCTCTGCGGACATCACATTGAGGACGTCCGTGATCACGAGATTATCTTTCACCATGATTTATAAATAGGATTAGAAAGGCGCGGTGGTCTAACCTAGTGTGATGAATTTCCGTGGAAAAAAAAGAGAAGGAATGAAGGATTGAGCAAAGGTATAACAATGGCGGAAATGGAGTTGTTAACTGTGTGTTTACACAGTTACAATACCAACTCTTTTATAGGTTTGCCTCGAGTTACGAGGTGCCATGGATGTTTGCCACGTGTAAACCACTACGCCCATCTAACGGATGGGATGTCTGACACTTATGAAACGTCAGAAGGGACCCATGGGTCACTTCTTGACAGTTTTATGTGGCTCAAGAGTGGGCCTGTCTGGTGCACTTTTGCAGACATAACGTCCGACTAATGAATGCCATTAATGCATTCATTAATACTGTCTCTGCCGTCCTTTTTGGAGTGCGGCTATGTTTACGACAGCAATATATACATGGCGTTAATTAGTCTAGAGGTTACGCCTATGACTGTAACAACTAGACTAGGGGGACATGATGACGTATAGTCCCCAACCGGGTCATGAGCCCGACCCACAGGTACTACCCGCATCCGGCCCATCGCGGATGGGTTGGATTAATGTCACTTAAGCTTATGGGCTTGAATGAATAGTGTCCGCATAAGATGTATGTGGCCCACGACCCGGCACGGCCGGAACAGGGTTAGACAGAATTACAATCCTATCAGGATTGGGATTTTCCTCAAAGAATAGGATATACACTCACCATAATTAGAAGATAACAATCAAGCTAATTATGGTGATTATCTTATGCTTGGGTCCGAAGTAACAGTGACAACCCATTAGGTTTTCACTGCCTATATAAGGAACCCCAAGGGTGTCACCAAGGTATTACATTCTCTATACTCTCAACTTACATCCGATTCCTAACACTAACCGATTACTTACTCTTACGCCAGAGTCTAATCGTGGGATACGCTCCCATGGTAAGTCTAATGCGTGTTGCTTTAGTGTGCAGGATCTCAGCAAGTTATTCACTTGGTGCAAGAGTCGGAGCCCAGCCTACCCGAATTAAGCCTAATTCGGGTCAAGCAAGGATCATCCAACTTTTGTATCAACATCATGCATGTGATTATCTAGTGATCATGCATGGATCATGATGTTTTTGCTAAAAACATGTTTTTGATTTTTGGTTTTTTTATTTGAAGATTGATACAAGTGTCAGGATTAGGATATGTTGTTATTAGGGGCTTAGGATGATGATAAAAATGGTTGAATTTGATTAAAAGTATGATTTCATGTAAGATTTTAAAGGGTAATGTAGGGCAGTGGGAAAAAGGTTGTTTTTTTATGCCTTATGTTTTGAAAATAGTTAAACTAATAGGATAGAGTTATGGATATTTTGATTATCTTCCCTTTGGCGTAAAATAGAGCTTCTAGCTCCAAACGAGCGAAAAGTTATGATAGTTTGATTATTCGTGTATCGGGAGACGAGTATCGGCACAATATGTTGTTGTTGTCGATATTTAGATCGAATCTCGGGGACTATAGAATGAGTTTTGAAATGATTCAAGGACTGATATAAAAGTGTAAACCCTAGATTTTGAGTCTATTTTCAAACCTAAGTGTCGATTTTGTAAACGGAGTCGTTTATAGAAGTTAAAATGGTTGTATGAGTCGATGACGTAAATCTGTCCGGTTTTTGTAGTTCAAAGATGTGTCAGGCGGGGAGACTTAGAAGTAAAATCATTTGATAAACCTTTTGGAGGACTTCCTATAGATAGTAAGTGAGTTCCTCGAGTCATTTCATAAACTTTCGACGTGTCTAAGTGGGGTAAATGAGCTAGTACATTTGGTATGTGCCGGCAGATTCTTATCGAAAGTATAGAGTAATAAAGTAAATGTGTAGAAGAATATAATAGTATCACTTGTATCGTTTTCTTTCGAGTTTGTCGTGATTTTATGATTTTGAGTTTGATGTTATTATGTATGGTTTATTTCTTGATTTATTATTAATGAACGCGCCTTATTTGATAGGTTGCGGTTCTCGTGTTTGAAAGGCATCACCTATCATCGATGATCATCTCGCTAGGTCTCTTATACTAAGGTGAGTCTGTAGCCTCGCTTTTCATGCTAGCTACTAAATGTTTTAATACCCGCGAGGGGGATACATGTTATTTGAAAATAAATGAACATAAGTCATGATTAATTGTTTGGACCCGAATGTTGCTTATGTTGCCTATGTTGCCTTGAATTGTATTGAGTACCTTGTTGCTAAAGACCCTAATTTCATGAACCGTTAACTATGTTCTGACTTGATGTTGGGAGTTGGGAATAGCCGCTTATCAAATGATAGTACTATTGGGTTGACCACCCTATTTGAGACCAGGGCATTATGTTGAGTAACCTCTGGGAAGGAAAATTTACGAGAATGAGATTTGGGTATATATCTAGCAACTAATACCCTAGAGGGGCAATGGTTTTATCTAGTCATGCTGGCATTTGGCGTGGGTGACTAATTGGTTAAGGGGTCGGTGTCATGAGCTTAAATACAATGTGTTTCCTTGATATAGATTGTATGTACAACAGTTCTATAAAATGATTATGATTGATTTTCTTCTTGTGTTCAAATGTGATTTGTTAAACTTATGGACTCGGTAAACATTATTGTTGACTCGTTTAAGCATGTGTTTCAGGTAATCGAAGGTGATTGATGGCGGAGCATTGTTGTGGATGTTATGGGTTGGCTTCTGAAGTATTATGGTCTAAAACAATTTCTATCCTTTTACTATTGAACAATTTGTCTAATGTTTATGTACTGTACTAAAACTTGTCGGTTCGATGGTTGAGATCCGTGGGGACTAAGCGCTTTACTCTGGTGTTGTTTTAGTACATTATGGGATGAAAATTATGTTTTAGACAATGTGTGAAATCTTATTTATATTTTATGTGTAAACGTCACATTTTGAGTCGTTCAATATACCTTGTGTGATGATACTTGTATTTAGCACCCAATTGTGTATTTCCGTTGCGCAATATAAATTGGGGGTGTTAAACATGGTTTATTAATTAATAATATGTCATGGTTAATTTAATAAAACTTTACCTAATATCAATAATTAAATTTAAGTAAGGTTTTTAATTTAATTAAGTCCAATAAATACTTAGGTTAATTTCATGATTTATTAAATTAAATAAATATAACCTAAGTCATGAATTAACTAAATTAATTAACACTTGAGGGAAATTATATTAATTAATTTATTCATAAAATATCTTGGCCAAAAATCTAGTGTACCCGAGACAAACCAAACCAAACACCAAACACCACCCTAGCCGACGGCTGGGTGGTTTAGCCGACGGCTGTGGCCTTGGCCTAGCCGGCTGAGCCGGTGTTCGCCCTACCGAGCCAAGATACCCACCGGCATAAGCCGGTTCCCACTGTTTTCATCAAAGACCCACCGAGAGCTTGGAGGGCTCCCAGTTGCCACTAAAACCACACGCACCCCCACTATTGGGGTTGATGGCTTTTGGCTGGCCAACCAAACCACACGCTGACCCGTTTAGGGTTGCGGCTGTTCGTGGAAAAGGACCACCGAGACCTTGAAGGGTCTAGGTTTGTGTGCCGCCGAACCAACAACAACCAAACACACCCGAATCTTGTTTTAATTCATTGCTATAACATGTTTTGATTTATGTTTTTGTATGGTTCATGATCATATAATCAAAATAAAAATAAAAAGATTAAGGTTTGGTTAATACCAAAAACGTGGATGAATAGAGGATTGAAACACGAACACAAATATGTAAATACCCGATATTAAATATAAAAAAATCCTTCCCTTTTGTCTTGTCAAAACCGGCGGCCAAAGCAGGTTGCTAGGGTTTTTGGTTAGTTTTCTTGAGAAGTGAATTATGTTAATCCTCTGGCATAATTTGTTTATATTTTGGATTACAAATGGGCCGGGCCAAAAGGCCCTCTCCCTTTTCCACTTTGTGCCACGGCTACATAAGCCCAAAAGCCAAAACCATACATTTTTCATGTCTTAATTGTTATCGTGAAGGTTCGTGTTTTAATGTCGTGTGTTAAATCATTATACGTAAATGTTTATCGTATGTTAATAATATGCTTAATACTTGTAATTAAATGTTCGTGACACGTGTCGTATATTATTAATAGAAAGTTTTAGTTTTGTCGTGTTTTCATGTATTTATTGCTCATTGTATTTTTATTCGGGTTTTACAACTCTTCCCCTCTAAAAAGAATAATTCGTCCTCGATTTAGAGATACGATAATCTGAAAACAACATGGACGTGACGTGACTGAAAAGGACATATCTGCCTTATGGACGGAAAAGAGGATAGAACGTCCGGATGGAACCTTCCGTTTCAAGTGGCTTCCAGCTCGGAACGGTTCCTCTAAAAGATCTTGGTGAAAGTAATAATCTTGTTCTTCAAGATCCTGACTAGATTATACGTAAAAGCTTCTGGTTCATCAACGTAAGATAGATCCTCATGAATCTGATCGAGTGGATAAAAATAACTTGCAAGGGTAAATGAAACATTACGAGGCAAAATAACCTGGAATAACTGACATTAGTAACATCTGAGAAACGATGCACGAGACATACTGAAACGTAGTACGTGAACAATGTTAATCCCAAATTTAGATCGATTAGCTTTTGTATTATCGAGATAAATCAAGAGTAATACGTAGAGAAACTTTGTATTATCAACAATCTAAGTGCTATGCGGAATTAACGCTTAGAATAAAGAACAGAATAACAAAGTATATAAACCAAACTTTCAACTTCGATTGATAATAATTATAAGAACAGTGATTGATAGTTATTATTAAACCTTAACCTAAAGGCCTCCTTTTATAAACACAAGGATCCTTGTACACAAAGTAAACGTGTCAACTATTCTAGGAAGATATATCAAGATAAACATAGAAAATATAATATACATACATATCTTCCTAATATATCAAAACGTGTTGACTTGCAAAACTTGACAACGGCTTGATTTCTCTTGTCTGGGCCTAGGCTGTCAGTGGCTTGATAAGACCTTGTCAGCGGCTAGATATCACTTGTCAGCGGCTTGTAGACTTAACTCATTTTATTCCCAACAAGCAATTGTGAACGTGATGCGTGAACAATTATGAACGTGATACGTGGAGATATGGTGAATGTAATATGCGAAACAGATGGTGGACGATGATTCGTGCAACATATCGTGAACGTGATATGAGAAACGTGGAATGAACATGACATGTGAAACATATGGTGAACATGAGATAACTGAGGAGGTAACGCCAAACAATACGAGATGAGACGCAAGATGTGACGTGAACCGTCAGTCTAAGGATGGAAAGTTTATTAAACTTGAGTCTGGTTTCCCAAGCTTTTGCAAACATTCCAGAACGAAAAGTGAAACGTAAATTGTAAGCTAGAATACGATCATAAACGTGAACGGTGTCATGAATGTGAGTGCGAAGGCAAATTGTGAAATTGAACAAGGACGTGAACGTAATAATGACCACAAACGTGAAGCTTTATTTGATCTGATAGCCAAAAGAGTGCCAAGTAATCGTACGATCCTTGGTTGGAAGATGTCTAATAATCTGCTAACTTTGAAATTCTTGTAGATGGAAGGGGGTATGCAGACTTGGTCAAACTGTTGACAACAACCCAGATAGCATCATCTTCTTCTGAGCCTGCGGTAGTCCGGTGACAGAATCCATGGAGATCCTGTCCCTTTTCCGTTCACAATTTCTAATGGTAGAAATAACTCCTAGTATGTTGGTGTTCTATCTTAACCTGCTGGTATGTCAAGTACTTATATATGAACGTAACTACATCTTGTTTCATAGAAACTGGATACCTAGAAGTTTAGAAAACTACGAGTCTAGGAAATTAGACTTCTCTTAGTGTTTGGATTCTTTGGAACACCTAATATAGTGTAAGGTTCTCTCCTTTATGCTTAATCTTAGTCATGGTAAAACTAGCCGCGAGAAACAATGTGATTCAGCGTGTCACTGTAATCAACCAAAATTCGTACCTGAAAAGGATTCAGTGTACTATTTCTCCTGTCGTAGAATTGTAACATAGTGCGGATATGATCTTCGTGCTCTTTTCCAGTCTTAGAGAAAATCAAGATGTCACGAAATTGGCTTGACCAAACCGTGTGCGAAAAGAAGTCATGGAAATGTCCTACTCTTTCACTCGCCACTGTTGGCAGCATGATCGTAAACCGATCTTGAAAAAAGTGCTTAGCACCCTATAGTCGACCGGACACGTCATCAATACGTGTAGGAGAATAACGGTCATATATGGTGATTTGTTTAAATCGACGGTAGTCGACACATAATCTCATGTTATCGTTCTTCTCCTTAATAAACAGAACTGGTGTACACCATGGTGGTATACCTGGCGAATGGGTTTCTTCAAGCATCTCGTGCAGCGGATCCTTCAACTCTTTTAACTCAAGGAGCCCATGCGACAAGGAGCCTTGGAAACTGGTTCTGCTCCCTAACATGCTCGATATTAAGTTCCACCTTGTGGATAGAAAGCGTACTCGGAGGTCTTTCTGGAATATATCTGGGAAAACTTTGAAATGATCGGCTGTTTATGAATTGAAAGGAACTTAAGAAGTCGTGTCATAACTGATAGCTGGAAAATCTTCGTAGCCATGGAATAACAACATGCGCTTGTAAAGCAATGATATTTTTACTGATTTTCATGATGGAAAACCATGTTGAATGTATTCAGGAGCCTGAACATCGATGTACATAATCTGATATGAATGGTGACCAATTGTAGGGTGGTGTGTTGTTCGTAGTCTATAATCAAAATCATATCTAACTCGCATCTATCCGAGGCAGCTGTGTTAGCAGATTGGATCTTATCATTAGACTGGAGGAAAACCTTCGTACACATGGGTGATACGAATGGTGTCCTTTATGGTCATGGATATATGAAATATGTGATAGAGAATGAAAGTGTCATGTCAATACATGAAGTAGACGTGGCAGATTTCACTGAATGTGTTTCGCTTTGTTAGTGCAAACATTACGATGCTTTGTCGATATAATCTCTTTGTGTTTTTTTGATGACAAACGTACAATTCGCAATACATTATGTAAAATGTTAAGGTACTCGTAATCACTCAAGAATACATTTGTATACTTCTCTCGACATCTTGAAGATCGCATTCGGCATGAATCACTCAAGGTATGAATAAACATGTCATTAACCTAACTAAGTGATCAAGGATTAATATTTTCTTAAAACTCACTTTTTACAAAGTGACAAAGTAATTTTTAATTAACTTTAATTTTAAGAAAATGTTTTATTAAAAATAAAAATGGAAATTTGAATTTGGAATATTCCAAAGAATATTCCCTAAGGTATATTCCAAAGAATATTCTTTAATTTGAATTTGGCATATTCCATATGCCAGAGGAATATCCTTTGAGGGTATAAACTACCCCAAATGGCATATCCCCACTAAAGGACAAATTTGCACGGACTCCGACGCGGAGGTTCCTTAAAGGAACCCGCGGTTCCTTATTGATAAGGTACCGCGGTAGAGATAAGGAACCGCGGGCGTTTTTTACCGTTGCAATGTTGCCCTATAAATAGTGGATCATTTCCAGATTTTCTTTTAACCCTTTTTGCACAGTTTCTTTCAAAAACCATCTTAGATCCTTGATTAGTTAGTTTTGATTAATCTTGTTTAAGATGTGATTCAATCTTCAATCTCCTCATCCTCTCAAGTGCAAAGAGAAGAACACTATCATTACCATGATGTGTTGGGTTCACTACATGATGAAGATCTTTCCTTCTATAGATCTAAGTTATGTTTTTAGTCTTCCTACTATGTATATGTAGAAGATCCAAGTGTTGGATACACTTGGATGTGTTTGTAAGGGTAGAATATCCAAGTGATGGGTATCCTTGGATTAGGTGTTAGTTGTGTAGATCCAAGTCTTGTTAGTACTTGGATATAGTGTTAGAGTTATAGATCTAAGTGTTGTGTGCTTAGATCTATATGGTTTATGTGTTTAGGCCATAAAGCACAAGGTTTGTTATGTTGGGCCATAAAACATATCTAGTGGGTAGATTAGGTTGTGTCTTGGTAGTTCTCACTAAACTCTAAAGTGATGTGGTTGTGTCTAGGTAGTTCTCACTAAACTATAAAGTGATGTGGTTGTGTCTTGTGAGTTCTCACTAAACTTTAAAGTGATTAGTAGTTGTGTTGTGTGAAGTTCTCATTTATCTTCAAAGTGAAGAGTCGTGAAGATTGGTTCTAGCTTTCGATTAGAACTCGACATCTAGCCTTGTGTCGTTAAATGGTGAAGTGGGCAACGTTGTGTAGATTGGTCCTACCTAAGATTAGGACTCGACATATAGCTTAGTGTCGGAAGTGTGTAAGCGACGTGTATGGTTTTCTCCGCCTTGAAAGGAGTTTTGTTGACTAGTGAAGTAACTCTCGAGTAAGGTGTACTCGAGGAGTGGAGTAGGGCGAAGAGGAGCTTCGTGACCGAACCACTATAAATCATCGTGTCGGTACTTTCCTTTACATTTATGTCCTTACTATTATAGATGTATTTATATGTTGTGTGTTGTGTGCATCTCATAATCTAAACATCTAATTTGCGGAAAATCTATGGCTTAGTACGTGTGTGCTTCATGTTTAGATTATGGTCAAGTGTACATCACTTAGTCTAAACATCCTAGTTGCAGAAAAGCTTATGCTTAGTACGTGTGTGCTTAGTGTTTAGACTATTGCTTGATGTACTCTTGATTTGATGTGTTTGTGTGTTTACTTACTTGTAGTATTTATCTTTCAATCAAACACATATCATATCTAGTCAAGCTTGATCGAGAATTTGATACAAAGGATTGTCAAAGTTTAACATGTAACAGAAGGTTAAGTTCACTGTCGACGGTTCTCTAAATGGACCGGCGGTTCTTTATTGATAAAAAACCGCGGGTACATATAAGGAACTGCACACAGTGGATTAAGCCGGAATGTTTTGAAATCTAACTAGAAACTATTCAACCCCCTCTAGTTTCTACAATTGGTATCAGAGCGAGGTTATTCAAGATCTTTGAAGTATATTGTACTTTAAAGCTTGGATTGATCTTTGCTCCTTTTTCAAAACAAATGGTTTTTAAAATGAAAACGGTTTTTAAAAATAGAGACGATCTTTGTATCAAATTGTTCATGAAGAGTGATTACTTATGAAATATGTTTTGTTGTTTCATTCGTACAAGTTTTGGTGTTAAATAAACTTTGTATAATAGCTTGAATTAAATCTTTTCATGTTTGGAAGTATAAAAATCTTTTATGTCATAATTAACTCTAAAATACGAGTTCTATGTGTCTAAAATGATTTTTTAGAGTCCTAAGTCCTTCCAAGAAGTTACCAAATAATTTTGGCCAAAAACCCTATTTTTTCCCTCTGGACGCGGTTCTTTATCTCATCCCCGAGGTTCCTTATCAATAAGGAACCGCGGCCAGTCTGACTCAGATTTTTGCAAACTTTGAAAAATCATATAAAATCAACGTAAGTCCGTAGAAGTCGTGCCACCCGGCGTTTCGAACGTAATTGAGTTTTCTTTCAATTAAAAATGCTTCCAAACCTCTATTAAAACTTTAAAATTTAAATGTTTCATAAGTTCTATACTTTGTCCAAAGTATTGAGTCTCGGTTTGTCGTAAAACTTGTGTTTTACTCTTTTATATTAAGTTGGACATCTCTTGTTGATATATCTTTGTAAATTGATATATTTATAAAGTGTTGAACTTAATTAAATTTTGAAATGTGTCGAAAACTATTTTCAAATAAGATCAAGCTATGTATACGTTGGTATATCTAACACTCAAAACATGGACGAATGCTTTTATGTGTTAAACTAATTGTTTGTGTGTGTTTCTTTGTGTGTTATCATTATATGTAGACATTATTAAGTGTTCCTTGCTATTTGTAGTAGTATTGCTCATGTGTCTAGTCTCTTGTGCCTTGCTTGGTATTTGTTAGTATCTTGTTTTTCCTAATTAGGATGTATGCTAGATTTCTTGCATTTTGGTTGCAACATTATTTGTGCATTGCATATAGGATCAACATCTCTAGGTTTATATATGTTATATAAACATCATGTACACCTCGTTATGTTTATTAAGACTCTTAGGTTTGAAAGCTTTGGGAGCTTATCAAATCTATTGATTTGGTTCGTCTTACTCGATCATTGTGTTATTAGTTCAAGTAGATAAATGTCAACTATAAAACATGAAACACCCTTTGAAAATCTTAGCTATTTTCTCTTAAAAGAGTGTTTGTGGGAATCAAGAAAGATTTCGATTAAATATCAATGCATTATTCAAACTATGATTGGTATCATTATCGAATCTAATTGACATGTTTTTTAGTGTAGACATGAATGTGGTTTATTAATAATATACATCGGATCATAACTCACACTTGTGTTGATGGTGTTATATTGAATCTACTTGTTCAAATTGTTAGATATATTTTGTTTAATAATGACTTATAATGCAGAATAGAGTCGGTTTGATAACTTGGATGTTTCATCCGAAATACTCAAGTAATTTACATTTCTATGCAATTTATAAATGTGTCATTTCCGAAAGACCAATCAAGAGTGTTCCTTTGGTTTGTGAAAACTTTGTTTATACACTTCAATGTTATTGGCCTCAAGTTCTATTAAGGTAATTAACCTTAACTAGACTTGTTTGACAAGATATGCAATGGTGCATTCTTTACCCTCATTAGGTCATGCATTGTGTCGCCATGCAAGTTTCATCCTTGCTAAACTTTATTAGGTAAATGTTGGAATTACATTTTGTCTAACTTGAGAATGACTACTAGAGAATTTATGCACTAGGATCTTAATTTGACCTAACGGTTGAATTACTTGCATGTGGGAAGTTGAGTTGGTGTATAACTCGTAAAAATGGTCGTGTTTAGCCTTAATTGAGCACCTCTAGTGATAGTCTCATACTCATTCTATAAATTGGCTAAATGGCTCTTCCTATATATGACTAATGATGGTTTACTTTGATGAACTTTGTATTTCATTAGGAGTCTTTTTCTTTTGTAGCCATTAGGTTTTTCTTAGCTTTCCTCTTACGTGCTAATTGAACCTACGTGTCTTTCCTTTGTGTGTGTTCTAGTTTTTATTGCTCTTAAGCATGACTTTATGATAAGTTAGACTAGAACATTAGGATTTGCTGAATTGGAAAATCCTTCTTCACCACCTAAACCTAGCCTCTGTAGGCGGTTCTTTAAATAGACCGCGACTCCATATCAATATGGAACCGCTGGTGGAGATAAAGAACCGCGGGCAGAAGCTCTCAAATTCGGGTTTTCTGAAACTTCCCAATTGTTCCAACACCCTTTGGAATCTTTGTTTCAAACCTTTGATCACTCCCAAAACCATTCATCCTTACCCGTTAACCACCCATTACTACCATGGTTTCTACAAGAACCTCCAATTCATCCAAAACCTCCTCTTCAAAGAGGCACCTCAATTTTAAGATTAAGTTACCAAAACTTAACTCTTCACCTTTTGCCACACCTAAGAATGAGATTGTGCCCATTCTCATCTCTACATCACCCTCACCACCTCTTGCACCATGCAAGACTATCTCAACCCATGGTACCAACCATTTACATGGTTCTACCTCCTCTTCATTCCAATCTAGAATGAATGAGCTAACCTCACCCTTTACTCCTAGTACTCTCTTGGATGTGACTACCCAACCTCAACCTATCCAAAGCGTTCCCATTGAGAATGACTTTGTTGAACCCTTGGTGACTTCACCTTTCACCCCACCAAATTCCGCCACCACCCTTGTCTTTCATTTAAGCATGTGGATTGCTTATTGCTAAGACATCAAATTTAAGCAAATCTTAGTTTTCTAGTGTAACTAGGATTAAAATTATGCTTAAGTTTTAGGCTTGAGTTTTATACATCTTTGTATGATCTTTATTCTCTTGTTTTTCCCTTCATGTTTTTCAACATGATTTTTCTTTGAGCCTTGGATCTCGTTATTCTTGTGATCTTTCTTTTCTTCTTTATTTTCTCACTCGGTTGTCAAGGAAAGTTAGATTTATATCTAATTCCTCTCCTAGTAAGATTGACAACTTAAATATTTCTTTTGAAATATTCAAGTAATTATAACTTGCAATTGCAATTGTTAAAAGTCATATCCGAAGCATTGACTTTCAATCCTTTTAGCATCTTATGTTAAATTGTTTGACCAAGTGATTTTCCTTTGAGTCAATAATTGGTTTTGGACACCCAATGTCCACGGTTCCTCAAATAACCTTGGGTCTCATTATTGATAATGAACCACAGATCTATTTAACGAACCGCGGCCATTGAGTCCCTTTGTTCGTTTTGGTATTTTTTCTTTTGACGAGCTTTCTTGAAGATTCCTTATTTTCTTCTCTTTTGGGTTTCTTCTCTAGTTTCATGAAGTTATCCTTAACTTCTTTGTTGAGTCTCCCTCAATTCATTTTAATCATGCTCTTCTAAGTCGAGTCTCTTTCTTCTAGTCTTTCTAAACTAAGTTGAGTCGAGCCTTACCCTTTCCTCATCATGTAATTTTTCTTTGAACATAAATAATGATTGAGAAGAGCTACGAAACTTTAAGCATGTAGTTTATCGTATGCTAAACACCATTTGGTGTCGACATTCATACGCATTTTTGCCTATAATGTCCTATATCCCGAATTTTTCTTAAAGCGTCGATTTATCCGCTTTTGGTTTTCCTTTATTTTTTTGGTCAAAAATGTCTCTAGGTTGAGATATTTTTGTTCCTCTTTTTGAGAGTTGATTGTGGTTAAAATTTACAATTGGTATGGGTGATTCCATCAATTCTAATTTTTTAACCCCTTGAGATGATATCTTCAAATTCTTGGATGTTTCTTTTCTACCTCTATTCCAACAATTTTGAATTGATTTCCTTAAAATCCTCTCCTTGTTTTTTTTAAGAGTTGTTGGTTAAATCTTGAATTTTCTTGGGTGATTCCATAAATTCTAAGCTTTTAGTCCTTTGACATATTATCATTACAATTAGTATGGATGTTTCTTCTCTACCTCTATTCCAACAATTATGAATTGATCTTGTCAAGATCCTCTCCTTTGACTTGTTTTTGGATTGATAGTATCGCGTGCACACTTCTTTCAATGCTTGGCATTGTTTTTGCAAACGACTTGTTTATCATCCTCTTTTTTATTTTCATCATAGTCCTTCTTTCTCTCTTTTCGACTATGTGGAATTGTTTTTATTGTTCATGTCATACTCTCTTTAGTTTGGTATTTTTGCTAAGATATTAAAGCGGAGTATGTCCTCTCGACAATATATGCTCTTTTTATATATGCTCTTGTCTACTAACCTTGTTTTGTAGGATACTTCTAACCCAGTTTTGTAGCTCGTCACTATTCTTGCTTTGTTGGTGTCTCAAGCATGGGGGAGCTCATATCAAGGGGGAGCATTTGAAAGAGTTCAAGTCATTACATTTGGAATCTTGAAGATAAGCATTTTATTATGAATGGATTTAGTTAACCTATGGTGATTGAGGACTTCACTAGGATGACGCAAGCTCAATATCTTTGGATGATGGGTTTATGGTTTGGATTCTCGCCTCTCAACCGTCGACCACAAGTGATGATTAGCCTTTTAGATGCATGTTCTCTCGAAGTCAATCTTCCTCCACAAATGAAAACTACCTTTCGGATGCTAGCTCTCGTGACGTTAATTCTTCTCCTCTTCAAATGACGTGCTATAGATGACTATCACTTTGGATGTGTGCTCTCTCGACGTTGATTCTTCTCTTTTTCAAGACGTTGACTACCTTTTAGATTCGACAAAAAGGGGAGAAGTAAGTGTAAACGAGTAACTTATGCATTTAAATATGTGTTGCGGTTTACTTGTTTGTCATCATCAAAAAGGGGGACATTGTTAGTGCAAACATTACGATGCTTTGTCGATATAATCTCTTTGTGTTTTGTTGATGACAAACGTACAATTCGCAATACATTATGTAAAATGTTAAGGTACTCGTAATCACTCAAGAATACATTTGTATACTTCTCTCGACATCTCCAAGATCGCATTCGGCATGAATCACTCAAGGTATGAATAAACATGTCATTAACCTAACTAAGTGATCAAGGATTAATATTTTCTTAAAACTCACTTTTTTACAAATTGACAAAGTAATTTTTAATTAACTTTAATTTTAAGAAAATGTTTTATTAAAAAGAAAAACGGAAATTTGAATTTGGAATATTCCAAAGAATATTGCCTAAGGTATATTCCAAAGAATATTCTTTAATTTGAATTTGGCATATTCCATATGCCAAAGGAATATCCTTTGAGGGTATAAACTACCCCAGATGGCATATCCCCACTAAAGGACAAATTTGCATGGACTCCGACGCGGAGGTTCTTTAAAGGAACCCGCGGTTCCTTATTGATAAGGTACCGCGGGTAGAGATAAGGAACCGCGGACTTTTTTACCGTTGCAATGTTGCCCTAAAAATAGTGGATCATTTCTAGATTTTCTTTTAACCCTTTTTGCACAGTTTCTTTCAAAAACCATCTTAGATCCTTGATTATTTAGTTTTGATTAATCTTGTTTAAGAGTGATACAATCTTCAATCTCCTCATCCTCTCAAGTGCAAAGAGAAGAACACTATCATTACCATGATGTGTTGTGTTCACTACATGATGAAGATCTTTCCTTCTATAGATCTAAGTTATGTTTTTAGTCTTCCTACTATGTATATGTAGAAGATCCAAGTGTTGGGTACACTTGGATGTCTTTGTAAGGGTAGAATATCCAAGTGATGGCTATCCTTGGATTAGGTGTTAGTTGTGTAGATCCAAGTCTTGTTAGTACTTGGATATAGTGTTAGAGTTATAGATCTAAGTGTTGTGTGCTTAGATCTATATGGTTTATGTGTTTAGGCCATAAAAAACAAGGTTTGTTATGTTGGGCCATAAAACATAACTAGTGGGTAGATTAGGTTGTGTCTTGGTAGTTCTCACTAAAATCTAAAGTGACGTGGTTGTGTCTAGGTAGTTCTCACTAAACTATAAAGTGATGTGGTTGTGTCTTGTGAGTTCTCACTAAACTTTAAAGTGATTAGTAGTTGTGGTGTGTGAAGTTCTCACTTAGCTTCAAAGTGAAGAGTCGTGAAGATTGGTTCTAGCTTTCGATTAGAACTCGACATCTAGCCTTGTGTCGTTAAATGGTGAAGTGGGCAACGTTGTGTAGATTGGTCCTACCTAATATTAGGACTCGACATATAGCTTAGTGTCGGAAATGTGTAAGTGACGTGTATGGTTTTCTCCGCCTTGAAAGGAGTTTTATTTACTAGTGAAGTAACTCTCGAGTAAGGTGTACTCGAGGAATGGAGTAGGGCGAAGAGGAGCTTCGTGACCGAACCACTATAAATCATCGTGTCGGTACTTTCCTTTAAATTTATGTCCTTACTATTATAGATGTATTTATATGTTGTGTGTTGTGTGCATCTCATAATCTAAACATCTAAGTTGCAGAAAATCTATGGCTTAGTACGTGTGTGCTTCATGTCTAGATTATGGTCAAGTGTACATCACATAGTCCAAACATCCTATTTGCAGAAAAGCTTATGCTTAGTACGTGTGTGCTTAGTGTTTAGACCATTGCTTGATGTACTCTTGATTTGATGTGTTTGTGTGTTTACTTACTTGTAGTATTTATCTTTCAATCAAACACATCTCATATCTAGTCAAGCTTGATCGAGAATTTGATACAAAGGATTATCAAAGTTTAACATGTAACAAAAGGTTAAGTTCACTGTCGGCGGTTCTCTAAATGGACCGGCGGTTCTTTATTGATAAATAACCGCGGGTACACATAAGGAACCGCACACAGTGGATTAAGCCGAAATGTTTTGAAAACTAACTAGAAACTATTCAAACCCCCTTCTAGTTTCTACACGCTTGTCTCAGGCGGAACGAACATTGCGAGTCCAAACGTGAACAATACGCCGGTGATGGTACTGAAATTCTGGTGGCCTGAATAATACATGGCACAACGGAGTGGTATACTCCTTGGAGGGTACCCCAAATTTCTTAGGGCCTGGTTGAAAAGTTATACATGAGTCATGTGTCCTGACTCATGTACTAAGAAAATATGCGTATGACATGTGTCTTGGCTGGTGTCCTGACATGTGTCTTCAGAAAATATACGTGAGACATGTTTCTAGACTGATGTCTTGACATGTGTATTTAGATGTGAAACGAATAAATAGAAAACCTTAGGTCGTCATGCCAGAATTAGCGGATCAGTTAGACTGTTGACCCTTTGTATTTCTGATCACGTCCTTTATAGGAGCTTCTGTCGTTATTACAAGAGTATTTGTTGTCACGGTGGTTGTCACTACCTCCTTATTTGTCAGTTCCTTGACGGTCATTATCCTGACTATGATTCATGTAACTATTCAGCTGAGTGGCTGACTGGTACCGGTTCCTACTCATATGCTAGAAAAGACAACTGAATGGCACGTAACATATGACTGAGAATATAAAGATATGGAATGAAATGGTAATGTATGTTGGATGAATTATAAATATAGTTTGGTTGCTCGAATCTATTGCCTTCATCTTCGTCTTGTAGGATCTCCAGGTTGTGAGCAATATCAGCATCTTGTAGGGTCTCCAAATTATGAGGAGCATCAGCATTTTGTAACATCTCCAAGTTATGAGCGGTATTAGCATCTTGTAGGATATCAGCAAGTGTAATCAGCCTGAGATGGTTGAGAATCGACTAGCGAAAACTCACGGAGTAAATGTAAGTGAATACACATGGATTACGGTATGTGTAATACACATGGAATACGGTACATGAAGTACACGTGGAATATGGCTCATGGAGTACACGTGGAATGCACATGAGATGATCGGTATGGGGTCAATCATCTGACATGATTTTAAAGGAAATAATCGGTTTAATAGTTAGAAAGTCGAACATAGGCGAGCAACATGGTAGCCTAGCAATTCCAACGTAGACATCACTCTGGTTGCAGAGAGAAAAACACCAAAGTATGGTTTAATGAAATTCATTAATGATTAGCATGAAAGGATGATTAATGAGAACCAATCATGACCATCATGAAAGCAGGATTAAATGAAATCCATCAATGTCTAGCTTGAAAGCATAATCAACATGATGATAACATAATCAGCATAAGGAGGCATGAAAACTATTCATCATGAAAACATAATCAACATGAGATCATGAATACATAGTTGTCATAAAGAACATAAAAGCATAATCAACAGAGATTTAACATTGACTGATGTGGACTGCTATGGTTCAGTCAACAAAATTAGAAGAAAAGACTTGTGACAAAGTATGGATGTTTATGGTTCAATCCATACTTGTCAAATTTCAAGGGAAAACTATCATGGATAGAATTTACAACATGGGACTAAATATGAATGGCTGGAACCAATCCATACTAGTCAAAACTTTAATGAAACATGGATTTTATACAACCATCTGATAGTTTAAAAAAATAGGATTGAGGTAAAATGATTAATTTGTTAAAAACATTGGATCAACATAAGAGAGGCATGGAATAGTTCATAAAGGCACATGCAACTAAAATTTACATTAGCAAAGGTGAACGTCTATGGGTTGGTTCACAAAATAAATTGACATGAGCAAGGGTGAACGCCTATGGGTCGGTTCACAAAACAAAATTAACATGAGCAAGAGTGAACGCCTATGGGTCGGTTCACAAAACAAAATTAACATGAGCAAGAGTGAACGCCTATGGGTCGGTTCACAAAACAAAATTGACATGAGCAAGAGTGAACGCCTATGGGTCGGTTCACAAAACAAAATTGACACGAGCAAGAGGGAACTCCTATGGGTCGGTTTACAAAACAAAATTCAAATGAAAAGCACATGCTACTAAATATGGCTAGTACTGTCCCAACCATTACTTAGTCAATACTTAACGGAAAATAATAATACATGAAATAAATAAATGAAAATCAACTGTCAGTTTAGGAAGCCATGGTGACTACCCACTAGTCACAGGTCAAGCTTTAGAGCCTACAGGTCGAAACCAGGGGCTCTGATACCATAATTGTAACACCCCACTTTGATAAGTGGACCGTTACGTGTATTTATGGCGTGTCATCAAAGCATGCAAGATAAAATGTACTAAAACATACATGACCAAAAGGGAAAACAGGAACCAAACATCGGTTCCTAACATAAGCCCAAAACATAAATAAAGTAAATGAATTAGAAGGACAAAACAAGTGTCCAAAGAAGCATAAGTATATGAAGGCAAAAGGAGAAGAAGTCTAAGGCAGCTTTCCTCCTATGCACGTCCTCCAAATGCTCAAGTCTGTCCATGCGTACTTGCCGTTTTGGGACATAGAAAGGAAAGTAACGGCTGAGAAATACGCTCAATGAACGGATATATGAATGACTGAAACATAAATAGAACTGAAAAGCAGCGGAAATGTATAAATCTTAGAAAATCTTGAACATGTTTATAAAACTATTTTTATATTTTGAAAAGCTTATGATTAACTTATGAAAACTGTATTTTAAATTTAGCCAAGAGCCCATATAGGTCATGAGGTATCAACGTGCATGAATACTTAGAGGGGTGATCTCATCATGCAATTAGAGGGGTTGCCACTAATTATACTGGTCTGGGTAGGAGGGATCAGCTCCAATGTAAAGGATGCAAGGCACACACCACATTCACCATGAAAATCCTGTCTGAAAACATGTAACTAGGATGCACCCATACGCCCCACATGATAATATAAATAAATGACCAAACTGAAAGGGACGCCACGAGCAATCACTCCGTCATGGGGAAGTCATAACACTGGTGCCTCCAGTGTTATGGTTATGGTACCTCCATAACTAGATGAACTGGCATGCATGTATATATCTCATGCATTTAAAATATAACTTAAGCATTCAAACATATAAAATAACTGGGGGAAATCAGATGGCTGCAAATGGGGAATCCTAATCAAACATACGAAGGAATGTCCATACTAAAGGACGGAATATCCGTACCTTATGTCCAGTAGTGAAGCTAGAATGGAAACTGAACGATCTACTCCGAATTCACGGATACTACATAAATAAGGGACGTGTATGATTTGTCTGTTTACTGTGTGTGTTACTAATTATGTGTGTTCTTAGCTTATTTTATATGTTTTTTTATTTTATATGTTCTTGTCATGTTTTATTGTTTTAACTGTTATCTTGTATTTATTCATGTTTTACATGTATTCTGATTATTTGTTTCATGTATTCTTATATTACTATACTTGTAGTGTCATAATAAGTAACTTTCTAAAAATAGCAGGTTTCCAAAAAATAGTAAGTTTCCAAAAATAGAAAGTTTCCAAAATAGAATGTTTCTAAAAATAGTAAGTTTCCTGGATAGAAATAAGCTTGATTTATAAGTCCAAAATATAAGCTAGTCCTTAATAATGATAATTTATAAGCCATGATAACATATAAGTAAAGTTTATTGAATCAAATACTTAGGCTTAAATGATTATTTGTCAATAAGGATATGCATGGTTAATTAATTAATAATAAGTCATGGTTAATTTAATAAAACTTTACCTTATATCAATAATTAAATTAAAGTATGGTTTTTAATTTAATTAAGTCCAAATAAATACTTAGGTTAATTTCATGATTTATTAAATTAAAAAAATATAACCTGAGTCATGAATTAAATAAATTAATTAACACTTGAGGGAAATTAAATTAATTAATTTATTAATAAAATATCTTGGCCAAAAATCGAGTGTACCCGAGCCCTAAACCCGAGACAAACCAAACTGAACACCAAACACCACCCCAGCCGGCGACTGGGTGGTTTAGCCGGCGGTTGTAGCCTTAAACTAGCCGTCGGTTGCCACTAGTAGTCCACAGGTTCACACCGGCTAAGCCGGTGTTCCCCCTGCAGAGCCAAAATACCCACCGGCATAAGCCGGTTCCCACTGTTTTCATTAAAGACCCACCGAGAGCTTGGAGAGCTCTCAGTTTCCACTGAAACCACACGCACCCCCATTGTTGGGGTTGATGACTTTCAGTTGGCCAACCAAACCACACGTCGACCCGTTTAGGGTGGCGGCTGTAGGTGGAAAAGGACCACCGAGACCTTGGAGGGTCTCGGTTTGTGTGTCACCGAACCAACAAAAACCAAAACACACCCGAATCTTGTTTTAATTCATTGCTATAGCATGTTTTTATTTATGTTTTTATGGTTCATGATCATATAATAAAAATAAAAATAAAAAGATTAAGGTTTGATCAATACCGAAAACGTGGATGAATGGAGGATTGAAACATGAACACAAATACGTAAATACCCGAGATCAAAGATAAAAAATCCTTCCCCTTTGTCTTGTCAAAACCGGCGGCCAAAGAAGGTTGGTAGGGTTTTTGGTTTGTTTTCTTGAAAAGTGAATTATGTTAATCCTCTGGCATAATTTGTTTACATTTTGGATTACAAATGGGCCGAGCCAAAAGGCCCTCTCCCTTTTCCTCTTTGTGCCGCGGCTACATAAGCCCAAAAGCCAAAACCATACATTTTTCATGTCTTAATTATTATCGTGAAGGTTCGTGTTTTAATATCATGTGTTAAATCATTATACGTAAATGTTTATTGTATGTTAATAATATACTTAATACTTGTAATTAAATGTTCGTGACACGTGTCGTATATTATTAATAGAATGTTTTAATTTAGTTGTGTTTTTATGTATTTACTGTTCATGGTATTTTTATGCTTGTGTTACAGACCCGATCATACTGCGATATCGCGTTTGACCTATGGGTAGTGAGTACAAGTCAGCATCTAGCAAGGAGGTCGACAATGGTGTACCAACGCGAGCACATGAGGTCATACCATGCTTTTAAGTATCTCTTGAGCATACTTAGCTTGGTTAATAAAGATAACACATGGGGATTGATGAATCTAGATGCCTAAAAAGAATTTTAGCTCCCCCATCACTGACATTTCAAATTTGATTTGCATTAATTTTTCAAAATGTTTTGAAAGTTTTGGGTTTGTTGAACCAAAAATGATGTCATCAACATAAACCTGCACAAGCAAGATGTCATCCCCATATTTATTAATAAAGAGAGTAGGATCAATGGAACCTTTGGAGAATCCTTTGGATACCAAGAAGTTTGATAGTTCATCGTACCACGCCCTTGGAGCTTCTTTAAGTATATATACGGCCTTCTTAAGACGATAGACTTTGTCAGGATGATGAGGATCCACAAATCCTTCCGGCTGATTCACATATACTCCTTCTTTCAAATGACCGTTGAGAAAAGCTGTTTTAACGTCCATTTCATAAACCGTGAAGCCCTTATGTGCATCATAAGCAAGGAAGATCCTGACTGCTTCTAAACGAGCGACTGACGTAAACGATTCTTCAAAATCTATTCCTTCTTGTTGACGATATCCCTTAACCACAAGAAGAGATTTATTTTTTATGATTGTTTGTTCTGCATAGAGTTTGTTTTTCTAGATCCATTTGAAGTCGAGCATCGATGTTCCATCGGGTCTGTCAACAAGTTCCTAATCATCTAGGCGTTCAATCTGATAAATTTCGTCTTCAATTGATTCGATCCACACATGATCAGTCATGGCTTGCTTGATGTTTGTAGGTACAGTTGAACTCACGGTAAGTGCATACATGCATACATCACCATCGGTTTCGAGTTGTCTGCGTGTGCGAACCGATTGTGAAGGATTTCTAATGACTTGTACCAATGGGATGATCATGTGTCCAATGGTGAGTGGATGGATATCTTCGATATAATGTTTGCATGTTTGACGGTTCAACATGTTGAGTAGAAGACTCTCCGACTTCGCATACCGGTGTACCGAATGGGTTGATAAATTCGTCTTCGCCAAACTGTGCATCGACTGCATGATTGTTGTATCCTCCTGCAGCATTGACGGTTGATGATGGTCGAATGATAGTTTCATGAGTTTGTGATTATCCACTGGAATTGTCTCTTGAGCAACGGTTGCTGAAGTAGATACAGTTGTGTCATGTTGACTTTGTTCGGGTGCATTAACAGTATTGACAGCGAAAGGCTTTGACACAACTTGATTGTATCCATAGTAATACTCATCAAACAGTGGATTATATAAGTCATCCAACACATTCATTTTTGTCGTATCCGTTCTGTTGTAGGAGTACTTTCTTGACATTCTTGCACGGGACGTACACTGCTTTGTGTAGGTGCCATTGCTGGACATTGAGGAGCGGGACTTGAGTTGCTTTGTTCAAGTACCTTTGTGGCAATTCATCAAAGTTCACATGAATTGTTTCGACAATAATTCTTGTTCTCTTGTTGTATACTTGATATCCTTTCGACAATGTAGCATACCCCACAAAAATACATGCATCACCATTTTCTTTCATTTTGTCGAGATTCTCACTGCTTTTAAGAATGTAGCATAAAGATCCAAATATGTGAAATAATTTAACAGTAGGTTCCCTGCCATTGGTGATGTGTTAAGGTGTCTTTTCATGTCTAAGGATTATGAGAGAACGATTCTGAGTATAACAGGCAATTGCAATTGCTTCAACCCAGAAGAATAGTGGTAATTTTGATGCAGAAAGCATAGTTCAAGCTGTCTCAACCAAAGTATGGTTCCATCTTTTGACAACGCTGTTTTATTCAGGAGTTCAAGCAATTGAAGTCTAGTGATCGATTCCTTCTTATTGAAAGTAGGCTTTTAGAGTCTTGTTCAAAAATCTTGTACCCCTATCCGTTCTAACCGTTAAGACTTGGGCTTGAAGATTACATTGTATCATCATGAGAAAGTTTTTGAGAACCTCCGGTGTTTCGTCTTTGGACCTTAAGAAGTAAGTCCATGTGTATCTAGAGTAGTCATCAACAATCACGAGAATATACTTTTTCCCATTAATACTCTCTACACGCATGGGGCCACATAAATCCATGTGTAGAAGTTCCAATCAACCTTTTGAGCTTGGGGTATTCTTTGTTTTGAAAGACTTTCGTTTTGCTTTCCCCAACTCACAAGAAGAACAAAGATGATCTTTGAGGAATTACAACATAGGAAGACCGGTCACAATATCATTCTTCGATAGAAAGTTAATGGTGTCAAATTTGAGATGCGACAAACGTTGATGCCATAACAATGCTTGAGATGATGAAGCTTTAGCCATTAAGCAAATTGGATTTGGTGAAGATGTTTCTTGAAGAGTTACTGTGTAGAGATCTGAGCCACGAGAACTTGTGAGAAGGTCATTCCCGTCGTAGTCTCTAACATAGTAAGTAGTTTTTTGAAAAGCCACTTCCAAATCCGTATCACAAAATTGACCAACCAAGAATAAATTATGATTCAGTACCTCGATGTAATAAACCCGTTTAATAGTGATACCCTTGAACCAGATCTCCATATCTAAGTATCGGTGCAAATTGATCATTTCTGAACCGTACCGTACCCGAAAACTTCTCCACGAAGTTAATTAGAAGCTTGAGATTTCCTGTCATGTGCTTTGTGCACCCAGAGTCCATTATGAAGAGAATGATCTCGACGAGTTGCATAAGAATTAGGAGCCAATGTAGAGTTTCACAAATGGGAGCCCTTGATAGAAACGGGTTCCAAAATATTAGTAGGCCTAGATTGAAATCCTAGAGGTAAGCTAACATTCATAGACCCAATTACTATAGTGGTTATCTTAGGTACCCATTTATAACCTGGAGGTGTGAATCTCGTGTACCCCCTTTTACATGCCCTAATCATGTTCTAATAAAGCTTCCTTAACCTGTTTTTTTCGCTTAATAGTGGAATCTAACACTTAGTTTCTTAGGTGGTTGAGCAGTAGACTGGTTCAAAGGTCTCTTGGGTTTTCTAGTACTAGTGGGAACACGAATAGGCTTCCTAGTTCTAGCATTCACACCATTATAATTAAAAGCACAAGCATCATGATTGAAAGTACGAACACTTTTCCACATTTAACACAAGAAAATTCAACATTCGAGGTCTTAACATTCAAATCGTCATTACATGCAGCTACAGACGTTTTATTCTTAGGAAACTTAAATTTCCTACGGTGGTATTCTACTTCCATCTTCTTCACTTGACTATTGTTAGGCATGTCCCTATCTTGCATTCTAGTGCTCTTAAGTTGTGGTTTGCTAACGCTAGTAGTAGGAATTACTCCTGTAGAAGAAGACACACATTGATTAGTTTTCCAAATATCATGAGGTAACCGAGACATTCCAATTTGAGTGGGCCTAGTGTTCATCTTATACATTTGTGACAACCGCGGTTTTGAGGTTCGTCACTTAGTTTTATTTTGTGCTAGTTACGTGTCTTTTCGTGTTTATGTGCTAATTGGTGTGTATAGATTATGGTTTGGATATCGTTTCCGGTACGGGGTACCTTGTGAGTGAAACGATGTGTGATGATTTCATGTTCATGAGCTCACATGGTAGTGACTATGAAATGAGATTGTGTTATTTAGTGGTTTTACGTATACGTATATGTATTATAGAAAATCGTATTTTTACGATTTACGGTTTCGCATTTAGAGGTCTCGGATGAGGTAATTAGGCATATGGATATTTTTCGGGATGGTTTTAAGTCATTTAGGACTTAGTTATACATTTTATTTCATAATTTGAGATTTTTTATAAAAGTGTATATTTTACGTCTTTTACGGTAAAACGCGTAAATTTGACTAGTTTTACGGTTTTGAGGTTTTGGAGGCTTTAAGAGCTGAAATAAATTAAGGAAAATTAAGGTAATATTAATAAGATATTAATTAATAATAAAATTAAAAAAACGAAAATTAAGGGGGTGTTAGTCGGTTTGGACGCAAGAAAAGAAAGAAAAAAAGGAAAAAAGAGAAAAAGGAAAGGGGTTTTTGGGTTGGGCTAGGAATGGGTTATCACGCCCTATATATTATTTATTCACAACAAAAAAATCATAATTTCTTTCTCCTGGAGTTCTATAGCCGATGGTTTCACAGAGTTTTTTAGGGTTTCAGTATTTTTTTCATCTTCCA
This sequence comes from Glebionis coronaria, assembly GCA_025667525.1. Lineage (NCBI taxonomy): Eukaryota > Viridiplantae > Streptophyta > Magnoliopsida > Asterales > Asteraceae > Glebionis > Glebionis coronaria. The sequence goes on from CM046874.1 coordinate 269,165,416, forward strand.
TTAATTTAAAGGTAAACCTTCATAACCCTTTTTAATTTAATTGTTTTTAATATTTATATAATCATCTTATGATGGATTTAGGTTAGGGTTTAAATAAAAAATCTGTATATAAATGATATCATAATGGTTACATAAATTAGGGCTTGTAATTAGTGGGGTTATGGGTAATTAATTAGGTTAATTTAATTAAACCCGTTTTTAAAAACTGGACAGAGCTTTGAGTCAATTGTTTTGATCATATTGTTAGTTCTACAAACTCTTATTTTGCAATCCAAATATCCTTGAAAAGGTAATTGAAGTGGCTTTCCAATTCAAGAAACGAGAACTAAATTGGAGGTCGGAAAGTGGGTCAAAAACAGGTTACAACAGTCGGAGGTCAAAGCAGTTTTGAAATCAACCTGTTTTCTTTTTTAGTTTTGGGTTGTTTGGGGTACTTAGGGTTGCATTGGGACATTCAAACGAACATGAGAGATGGTTTATATATTATAGTAAGTATCTGCATTGGGGATAAGATGGTGGGTTAGGGTAAGACCCCCTAATCATAACAAACATTTTGTATGTTTTAAATCAGTAAAATCTGGATAGACGAAAGTATATATATATATATATATATATATATATATATATATATATATATATATATATATATATATATATATATATATATATATATATATATATATATATATATATATATATATATATATATATATATATATATATATATATATATATATATATATATATACATATATCAGGGCCTTAACAGTAGCTTTAAGGTTGGTTCAAATGGGAGGTGTTAGTTAACATATGTAAGGGCATAAATATTCCCTTTACAGAGATCATGGGTATGTTTAAGTGGGCGTTTGGCTTATAGTTTGGAGACCTAAAACCGGGACTATTTTGGGTAAAATGTTAACGGGACGGGTTATGAAGTATAATGAGTTAAGGGCTTTATAGAGGGGTGTAATGAGATGCTTAGAGCATATAAATGAGGTATTTATATAGGAGGAGGTTAGATGTCCATCATAGGTTGATGAGCCATCTTAGTGATTGGTTCATGTTCTGATTATCTGTTTTTGGTTTGTTAGCTTTTTGCTAGTGCGAGGACTTTTGGAGAAGCTCAATCAGGTGAGTTTCATAGTCCCATGTTTACTAATGTTTATGATTTCCAGATGGGATGGAAGAGACACTGTTTTGTTATTTATAAATTATGCTGTGAATGTTTTACGTTGGTAATGGACTTATATGTTCATACTTATGTGATTAACTGCTAGTTGATTCTTTATTATTTATGTTTTGACTTGGTACCAAGGGGATGTTGGCAAGGCGGGGCCTTGGGATTGGTTCATAGGTGTTTGGACACCTATGGGAGTATGTGTTGATCCCAAACTTAGATCGATTAAGCTTTGTGTATACGAGATTAGATCAAGTACTACACGTAGAGAAACCTTTGCTTATGAATAAAGTAACAAAGTGTTATGCGGAATTAACACTTGATCTAAAACACAAAGATGTTAAACAAACTTTCACTTGTATTAGAATAATCGTACTTGGTTACAATGAAAGAGGTTTAACTTGCGAATACTTATGAAAACTTATTATTAACTTTAACCTAAAAGATCTTCTTTTATAGAACAAGAAGTCTTGTACAATAAGCTACGAATCAACTATTCTAGGTAAAGATAAACATAGAAAATACATTGTCGTCTTTATCCTTACTAGAAGTATTCTAGAATATAATAAACGTGTAGCTCACATCTTCTATCAGTGCTTGTCTTCAATCTGTCAACGCTTGACTTTAACTTGTCAACGCTTATGCTATCAGCGCTCACTTTGCTCTTATCAACGCTTGAGTTGTTCTTGTCAGCGTTCAAGTGATCTGGCCTTAATTTATTCCCAACAATCCTCCCCTAAACTTGATATCCACTCTTATGATCAAGTTTCTGAATAAACACTAAGAACTTGGAGGATTCTAACAAACCTTATCATATTGGTAATAAATAAATCTGATTAAATTCTTTGCCACGTCACTTGTATAGTCTATCTCCAACTGGGTGTCCTTCATCTTTTCCAAAACAGCCTTGGATATGAAATACTGAGCATCTACAAGTAAATACTCAGCAAACTTTGTAGAACTCAAATGGTATACACCAGCAGCTGAATATAACCTCCATTGAAGACCACTGATGTCATCTTCAAGATCCTTCCATATTTCAGGATCTTCTTCTTTTGTCCCACACATTCTTTTGAATGTGGTCCAAAGTTTTATTCCATTGACTGAAGTTGGTGCTTCAGCCTCATACTTGGTCTCTAGCAACCTCCAAAGGTCCACCAAGTCTTCTCTATCACAACTTGCAAATAAAGATATGAGAGTGGTAAAAGTGTGTACCTCTTTGCCAAATCTTCCAATTTTCCAGAATCCACATTCATCTTCATCATAACTCACAATTGGATTCCTGGAATCTAGTGGTAACACATGCACCATATCTGAAGCTTCTAATGGGGAGAGCTTAAGACTCTTTCTAATAACTGCTTCACTTGGATATAGTTGATTCATATCTTTTGGAAACTCAAGTACAAATCCCTTCTTTACTGGTCTGGGAACTATCATAGCTCTCTTGATTTCCATCTCCTCTGCAAGTTGCTCCTTTCTTTCATCTGAAAGAAGTCTGAAAGTGTTTTCTTCTTGCACTTTCACCCAAATAGGATAAGCCCTATGTTCCAACTCATCAAATGTCAAAGCCTTCAGCTTCTGATGTGTCCATCCAACTCCATGACATTTGAGCAACATAAAGTAGAGCTTCCTTCTATCCCTTTTCAACTCAGAGAGAATGTTGCTTGCCTTGTGCTTCAAAATCACCTTACAATCCTTCTGAACTCTAAGAAGAATTTCCAAACCCCATATCTGATCTGAAATGGTCAAGTCTGGATTATCCATACAGCTTTCTTCCCAAGAATTGTACATCTGAACCACCTCTGGCATATCAAAATCAATCTGCAACTTTAAATCTCTCAGCTTTTCCCTAGCAAGCTCATCACCATACTCAAGTCTTTCTGGTTCAACAATCATCACACTTGAATCTGAGCTAGCTCCATCACTTTCTTCTTCAGAAGTCACAACAAATGGTGACTTTTCCTTTTCACCTTGTTCCATCATTTGCTCAGCCAATCTTCTATCAAATTCAACCTGAGCTGCATTCTTTGGAACAATTTCTTCTACCAACTTACCCTTACCCTTATCTGTTGGTGCAATTGTTGGTAGGGTAGATGATAATACCTGAGTAGGAACATCTTTGATGATAGATGATGACTGGAATACATCACCTCCATATTCAGATCTGTCAACGCCCAAATTTCCTCTATCAGCGCCCAAAATACTTCTATCAGCGTCCAAACTTGTCTTGTCAACGCTCAAATATTTTCCCTCAGCGCCTTGTGTAACCTCTCTCAACATATCTGTAAATGACAAATTTAAAATGGTTGGAGAGATCAAGGACGTATCAAAACCTGTTTGTTCCTTCAAAGTAGTAAGAGCTTCAGCAACATCCAATGATTGACCATCTTGACTGCTCTTATCACTCAGATTTCTTTGATCTTCCTCCCCTTTGGAAGACTCCTCCATACCTCCCTTTGCATGAACACTTTCCAAAACAACAATCCTCTCCCTCAATTCCTTGAGTTCAAGGCCTTGGTTACAGACAATTTGTACCAAGTCTGCATTCTGCTTTTGCAAGCTAATGCAGACAGCCGTCAATTCCAAAAGAGTCATTGGTTCCAGTCTGCCCTCTTCTGAAATGGGGATTTGACCTCCCAAGTCAGATTCATTGGGCATGGATGAGGACTTAACTATGGTGGGACTGCCTTGGCCAGCTTCTAAGCCAGAACCAATAGTCCCAGCCTCATCCAGATCACCAGCCACACTTGTGGTGGTAGTTCTCTCTGCTTCATGGCTAGGACCACCAGAGGAGAACACTCCAGCAGTCCTTTGGCGTTTAAACAACCTATATTCAGGTGGTGTGGAAGATGGTGTAGAAGAAGGTGTAGATGTGGGTTGGTTAAGGGGTGTTTGGGATTGTGATGGTTGGGTGTCAGCGGTGGAAATAGGCACATCAACGCCTACATTAGATGTGTCAGCGTCAAAGGGATTTTGGTCTATTTGCATTTGGTCAGGTGAGGGTAAAGGTTCAGGAATAGGTTCAAGTTGTGGGTGAGGGTCAATATGAGGTTGGGGGTCTGGTTGGGGTTGTGCTGCTGCAATAACAGCAAGCATGGCTGGGGTTAAAGGTAGGTCTCTATGAGGTGGTGAATTCATCTTGGTGAAAATAGCTTTCTTTTGTTCAGGGATTTTATAAAAATCATTGTGATCCCTTGAACAATATCTTTGAGCATCAAAAATCATTTGCAGAAAACGGGGATAAGCTAAAGTCATTTTTGTCCCCTTGTTTTTACACATTCCTTCAAAAATCATTTTAGACCAGTTATATTTTTGCCCTGTTGCAATACACACAATAGCAGTTGCAATGGATCTATTGATCTCATTGTGTGCAGTACATTTGGGACTCAAACATTGAAGGAGAATGTGAATGAGGTACTTCCAGGCTGGGGGAAATTCCTGCTTATGGTACTTATTAAGAGTACCTTCATCAGGAATAGGGTATCCCAAAGCCCTAAGCCCTTGTTCTATTTCAGATATGGGAAGAATGGTTATACCATCAGCATCATTAAGATGCAAGGCCTGGCGTACCAAGGCCTCAGTAACCACCCAAGATCTCCCATGAACAATAGAAGTTAATGTGGTCACTCCATTAACTGTTGAGGAACTAACAGTGTTCCAAAACTGTTTAATGTGTGTGACTGGAATGAGTGGCGCATGAGAAAGAGCATACCTTAATGGGGATGCGTTCAAATACTCCACCATCTGTGTGTATTGAGGAAACAAAGTATTATCAGCAACAAGATAAGCAATCATGTTATGTTGAGACTTGAACCCCAAATCCAATTCTGTTGAGTTAAATCTTGGTGCCATTGATGAAAGCTGTTAATTTGAAGTATAAAAGATGAAGGTTGATAAGAGAAAAGTGTTAGACAAGAATTATAGATACCCTGTTTAAAAATAGGAGCCAAATTTATAGGAGTGGATGAATGCATGTGATTGGCCCAAAAATAGGCAAAGATTTTCAAAAACTAATCATGAAAATATTGAAAAAGTTATAAGTTATCTCATGCATTTAATGAAAGTAACAACTCCTAAAATTACGGCTTGAAAATATGTCAAAAAGTAACAACTGGGTAGGTCCCATTGATTGTCAACGGTCAAATATAACCCATCAACGCCCAACGGCTATAATCTTGTCAACGTTCGCCTAAAGCCATGTCAGCGTCCATTTTGGTCCCAACAACGCTTGGAAAAATCTTGTCAGCGTCCAAAAATAAAATTGTTATAAAAAGTGAAAAATGACCTTAACAAGTAATTTATCCTAGAGAAGATAACCAAAAGCTGATAATTATCATAGGGCGGCAAGCACTGTCCAGTTATGCACACTTGCATAAGCAAGATAGACATAACAGTCCTCTAGTGTCCCTTGCTAACCAAAATTCTTAACAACCAAGTTACCTTATAAAATCCTTGTTACTCCCAGGTAAAACCCATATCAAAATGATTCCCAAGTCTCCCAATAGACCACAACCAATTCTAGGCCAAAAATGTCTTGGCAGCATGCAAAGTTGATATACTATGCATGCTACAGTGCCTCATGGTTTAGTAAAACTAACCCATACTCACCTGTGGACACAATCTAGAATTGTGATGAGAGTATTATAAGAATACCCAAGAATCCTAAAGGTTCCTTAAACCTCCCCTTAAACTATGATACATGAGTTCTCAAAATATATATGAACATTAAAAATTTATGTCAAGATAGGAATATAAATATTCCAACCATCATCCATAAACAAAAACATGTCCAAATAGCTCTTCAAAGATCCATAAGCAACTCTGTATCCAATGGCATAAAGCTACCACCTACCTACACATTTAGATGAAAACCACAAAACTAACATTTGTTGCTGACAGCGCCCCGACAACACTTATCAGCGTTGAAGGAACTCTTGTCAGCGTTAGACAATAATATCTCTAACAACGGCAAAATAACACTTGACAGCGTTACATTTACCTTTGTCAGTGTTAGATAAATAAAGTGGAAAAATCTAAATCATCACAAAGACCAATAACAATGCATTATCCTGTACATACTTTTACAAAAAGGTTCCAAAACACATATTAAGTGAGATTAACCATTCCAATATTTGTTACCAAATATTGAAATCTTCCAGCATCAAAAGGTTTAGTTAATAAATCAGCCACATTATCTTCTGTGGCTACCCTATCTGGTTGTATTAAACCTTTCTCAAAGCAATCTCTTATAAAATGATGTCTAATTTCTATGTGTTTGGTTTTAGAATGATGTACAGGATTTTTAATAATGCATAAAGTACTGTTATTGTCTACAAAAATCTTGGTATGCATAAAATTATACCCATAATCCAACAGCTGGTTCTGAATCCATAAGACTTGTCCACAACAAGCAGCTGCAGCAACATATTCTGCTTCAGTTGTAGAGTTTGCCACCACTGTTTGTTTCTTGCATTGCCAAGATATCAATCTACTCCCAAGAAATTGGCATCCACCAGTTGTGGATTTTCTATCAAACTTGTCACCACCATAGTCACTGTCTGAATATGCAATAAGATCCAATGGAGAATCTTTTGGGTACCATAATCCAAGATCTGGATAACACCTTAGGTACCTAAAAATTCTTTTCACAGCAAATAGGTGACATTCTTTGGGAGTCACTTGATGGCGTGCACAAGCACACACAGCAAACATGATGTCAGGTCTTGAGGCTGTAAGATACATCAATGAACCAATCATTGATCTATAGTGCCTAACATCCACATCCTTTCCAGCTCCAATCTTTCCCCAAGGGTGTTCCCTATCCATAGGAGTGGAAGCATCCTTTTCATGTGGAGAAAAACCATATTTCTTCAAGATTTCAGCTACATACTTGTCTTGGGAGATGAAGATACCATCTTCTTTCTGCTGAACTTGTAAACCTAGAAAGAAGTTCATCTCACCCATTGCACTCATCTTGAATTTATCTGTCATGAGCTTGGAAAAATCCTCACTCATTTTTGGATCAGTAGACCCAAAAATGATGTCATCAACATAGACATGCACAAGCAACACATGTTTTCCTTTCTTCTTTGTAAATAGTGTCTGATCTATGGTGCCCCTCTTGAATCTATTGTCCACCAAGTATGTAGACAAGGTACCATACCATGCTCTTGGGGCTTGATGAAGTCCATACATAGCTTTCTTCACTCTATAAACCTTGTCTGGATTCTCAGGATCTTCAAAACCAGGAGGTTGCATGACATATACTTCCTCAACAATTGTCCCATAGAGGAAAGCACTCTTCACATCCATTTGATAAACAGTGAAGTTCATGCAAGAGGCATAAGCTAGAAAAATTCTTATAGCTTCAATTCTTGCTACTGGAGCAAAAACTTCTTCATAATCTATACCTTCCTCTTGTGTATATCCCTGAGCTACCAAACGTGCCTTGTTTCTGACCACAATACCCCTTTCATCCTTCTTGTTCCTTAGAACCCATCTTGTCCCAATTGGTCTCACATATCTAGGACAATCAACCAGCTCCCAAACATCTTGTATAGCAAATTGGTGAAGCTCATCCTGCATTGCTTCCACCCAACTAGGTTCTTTGAGAGCATCAAACATTTTCTTGGGTTCTTCCTGTGACAGAAAACAGGCAAACAAACATGCTTGTACAAGAGGGGTATCAACCTTCTTGTGTATATTGGCAATAAATCCACCAAGACTTTGATGGGATCTTCTTGTCTGAACTGGAGCCATAACATCACCAATGATCTGAGATGTGGGGTGATCCTTTGCTGTGGAAGTGAGAACTCCTCCTTCAAAAAGTCTGGTGTCCTCAACTTCACGCTCCATGTTGCCAATATCTTCTTCATCAGACTCTCTTTGATCAACATGAATCTCTTCATGGACATTGGAAGGTCCACCTTGTTCAAAATGGGAAGAGAAAAGCTGTGTAAAGGTGTCACCAAAGTCTGATCCTTGTTTGTCAGCGCTTGGGCTAACAACGCTTGAACTGTTGTTGTCAGCGTCTAAGCCATCAGCGTCTGAATTAGTCTTGTCAGCGCTTGATTTCCCTTTGTCAGCGCCTGAAGAACCATGCATGTTTGTATTTGGTGGTATTTGAAAACCACCATTATCTTTCCTAGCAGCAGCAGCAGCATAATACTCATCTGTCCATATAGGAAGTGTAACATATTCTTGTGTGGGAGATGATTTAACTGCTGGTGGTCCATCCTCCTTAGCAACCTGTATACCTGAAACATTACCAATTCTCTTTTCCAAAACACTTGAAGTTACCTTCACAATGTCTGGATCAGTAACAGGCATATAATTTAAAGCTCTAGATAAAGGTTCTAAGTCAAACAACCAATTTGGACCACTTTCAGGATCACTAGGTTTACTTTCTAAAAACCTAACATGTACCTTTTCAAGTATACGTTTTTCCTTTTTAATGTAAACCCTATATCCTTTGCTCTGCACTGAGTAACCCATGAAGTAGCCTTCATCACCTTTTGAGTCAAATTTACCTAGGGCCTCACTAGTTTCTAAAACAACTACATGACATACAAAAGGCTTGAGAAAGCCAATATTTGGCTTCCTTCCCCAAAGTAACTCATAAGGTGTCTTATTATGTATTTTGTTGACCAATGCCCTATTTTGAACATAACAAGCTGTGTTAACAGCTTCAGCCCAAAAGGCTATAGGAAAGTGGGCATCAGCCAACATGGTTCTGGCTGCTTCAATAAGGGTTCTATTCTTCCTTTCAGCAACCCCATTTTGCTGTGGGGTTCTAGCTATGCTAAACTGCCTAGTAATCCCTTTCTTGGCACAAAAATCATCTAACAACTGATTTCTAAACTCACCCCCATTGTCACTTCTAATAATTTTGACCTCATTACCATTTTTCTTTTCAATCTGGGTAATGAAATTAATCAGACTTTGGGCAGTTTCACTTTTCTTGGCTAAAAAGAAAGTCCATGTAAACCTTGAATAATCATCAGTGATAACAAAACAATATGATTTACCCTTCAAACTTTCTATATTAGTTGGACCAAAGAGGTCCATATGCAATAAGTGAAGTGGTTTAGAACTAGAGTGCACCTGTTTAGACCTGAATGAGACCTTGTGCTGCTTGCCCTTAAGACATGCAACACAAGAGTGGTCATTGTGGAAAGCCTTTTCAGGCAAACCATCAACTAAACCAAGCCTCACAAGTCTATTGATATTCTTAAAGTTTATGTGCCCTAATCTCCTGTGCCAAAGATTACTTTCATCTACTGAGGCTTTAGCATACAGACATGACATTTTATTATTTATCTTAATTCCATTAAGATTCACATTATATATGTCTTTATGCCTTGGTGTTCTAAAATCTATGTATTTTTCCTCAGGGAGCTTATAATCTTTGCTTAACACCAAGCACTCAGTATCTGTGAAAAGAACCTTATTTTTGTTATCACACACTTGTGATACACTAAACAAATTATAATCCAGTTCTTTTACCAGGAAGACATTCTCAAATCGTAGATTGTTGGTGACAAGGGTTCCTTTTCCTGTGATGGTGCCATAGCCCCCTCCAAAGTATACCTTATCACCATCTTGAATAGGAGAGAAATTAGTCAGATAGTCTTCCTTCCCTGTCATGTGCCTTGAGCATCCACTATCCCAGTATCCATAATCATTGATCTTCTTCTGAATGCCCTGCACATAAAGAAAACACATTAGTTTTCTTTGGGAACCCAAGCCTTGGAAGACTTGGATTCATTTGGTTGTTCAACAAGAACAGACTTGGTTCTCATAACAACCCCATTTTCATCCCTGTTTGAATGAAATTCCCAGTTAACCCCAATTGGTGTTGACAATGCCTTTGAAATATAATGAAACCTGTTGCATGTCATAGAAACACCAGTAGAATTAGAGTTTTGGTCTTGTTTTGGTCTCCATGTTAAGCTAGTAGAAGCTTTAGACCTATTTCCCTGTGGTTACAAATACCTAGGTTTGACAGTGTGTCTATCAGCGCTGAAATTGCTCTTGTCAGCGCCCCGATTGCCTTTATCAGCGTTGAACCTAGGGTTTGCTACAGGAACCCATTGCCTATTGGACCAAGTGTTTGACTTTTGAAAAGGTCTTAGGCCTTGTGTGTTAGACCCTCTAGAAAAGAATGGGGCTGGTCTAACAACTTGTGAACTTTTGTTCACATAAGTATTGGGTCTGACAGTGTTTGACCTATGTTGACTTTTGTCAGCGCTGAAATGATTCCTATCAGCGTTGACATTGGAAGCGTTGACACATTTGTATGCCAAATGTGAGAAACTACCACATGTGTAACAAGCTTTTCTAGACATAGTCTTAGGTCTAGAAGCAAAGAAGCCTGTTCCATGATTACTAACTTGGCTTTTTGGTGACCTAGTATTCCTATACATCTCTGCATACTTAACACTAGGTTTTCTAACAGTTTGTGGGCCAAGGTCAACAGCTTTGCCAGTGGTAGGGTGTGTGATCTTAATAGGTTTAGGATCATTGGACTCCACAATTGGTATCATGTTTGGTGTGGGCTCATTTGGACTTTCACACAACAACCCTCCCTTAACAAACAAGGTGTGGTTAGCTTTCTTCCACTCATCTAGGTCAGTCAGTTTTTGCTTGTATTCCTCAACTGGGGAAGTCACTCTTGGTGGAGGAATAAATTCCTTCTCTTGAAGTTCTGGCAAGCCAGTCCAAGATAAGTCCTTTGATTGGACACCATAGAAATCCCCAGCTGGTGGTGGAACACCAGTATAATCTTTCATCCCAATCCCACTCATATCCTTAGAGTCTCTTTGTTTACTAACACACTCTCCTAGGGATTGTGTGGCCTTATCAAATCTCTGGATTTTAAGACTCACATTATCTTTATTTTTGTTAGCCTCCTCTAACTGAGCTATCAAATCAAGATTAACCCTATTTACTATATCTTGAACATCTTTACTCTGATGTAACTCATGTTTTAAGATATTTATTTGATCCTTTAAATCAAACTCCATTTTCTTATACTCAGCTACTGTCTTTTCTGTTTGGGTAAGAGCAATTTGATAATTAGATACTTTGCATCTTTCAGTACTTGCCTCATCTAATAATTTTACTATCTCTTGATTTAGTTTTTTAGTATTTAAACGACAACCCTTAGAACAGAAAGCATCATCATATACCTCATTATCTGATGAAGAGGAGGAGTGTGCCATGAGAGCATATTCAACATGCTCTTCTTTAACTTCAGCAATCAAAGCTCTGTCCTCTTCCTCATCCTTGGCCATCCAGCTCCAGTCCCATTCTCCAACACCATCAATTTGTTGAACAGCAACCATGGCCTTGGGATCTTGGCTCTTAACCATTTAGCTTGAGGGCTTACCAGCATCAGATCTTCTTGGAGATCTACATTCCCTCATGAAGTGCCCCATCCTATGACAGTTGTAGCACTCAACCTTGGACTTGTCAAAGCCAGCAACATCCTTAGCATTAAAGGTCATCTTCTTCTTGAACCTTTTATTAAACCTGTTTGCTCTTAAGCTTACAAGAGCCATAGTCCACTTGATGTCCATCTCTTCCAATTGTTCATCACTTATCTGCTCAAGATCTTCATATGTAATCCTTGAATCACTGGGCAAAGAAGCAATGAATGCACACACAGTATCTAGATCTAAACCAGCAGGTTTAATTCTATCAGCGCCAAAGTTGTGTGTGTCAGCGCTTGAGTATAAAGCGTTGACAGGATATGATCCAGCGCTGACAGACTGACATCCAGCGCTGACACCTTGAGATCCAGTGGCTGGATGTCCATAGAAGTTCATGGAATCAAATTGGCCTTCACTTTGTGAGAAGAAGGCCATGTTACTACTGGAAGATTTATTATCACTATCCAATTGCCATTCATTCTCCAACAGTCTTAGTTTGTTGAAGATGTCATCAAACCTGGAGGTCTTGTGGGTGTTATTGACAAGAATGGATCTTGTCTCAATCTTCCATACATCACCAAGACTTTTGAGAAAAGTAGCATTCAATTCAGGGTCATCAATCTGTGTTCCCATGAAGGAAAGTTGACTTGTGATGTCAAGAAGTCTACTTCTCACACTGCTGAGATTTTCATTGGGTTGAGCTTTAAAGACAGCATACTCATGCAAGAGTTGCTTCTTCTTTTCTTCTTTTGTGTCAGCATTGCCACCATGTGCTACTTCAAGAGCTTCCCAAAGCTCTTTTGCAGACTCAAAGCGTTTGTACTTGTGCTGATTCTCATGACCTAGGGCATGTTTCATGATGTTCAAGATTTTCATGTCCACCCTCTTCTTGGCTATATCTTCAACAGATACAACTCTTCCATCTCCAGGCTTTTCCTTCTTATCAGCTTCAGGACAATTAGGAACAGCTGTCCTTGTGGCAATAGCAGCAGCAATCCTTTGTGCTTTGTCGAATGTGTTCCCATATTCAACAATCTCCCAAAGAGTGTAGTCATAAATAGCTATATATTGCTCAAAATTGGACTTCCAAAGCTCGAAGTTCCTGGCATCAAACATGGGAATTTTGATACTAGGATTTGTGGAGTTGTTTTGTAGCAAAGCAGCAGGTTGATCTGTGCCAGACATGGTGTTTTTAGGGTTTTGAGAATTTTAGGGTTTTTAGGGTTTTTGGTGTTACTTAAAGATCAAAAGTTTCTCAACAAGCTCTGATACCACTTGTTGATCCCAAACTTAGATCGATTAAGCTTTGTGTATACGAGATTAGATCAAGTACTACACGTAGAGAAACCTTTGCTTATGAATAAAGTAACAAAGTGTTATGCGGAATTAACACTTGATCTAAAACACAAAGATGTTAAACAAACTTTCACTTGTATTAGAATAATCGTACTTGGTTACAATGAAAGAGGTTTAACTTGCGAATACTTATGAAAACTTATTATTAACTTTAGCCTAAAAGATCTTCTTTTATAGAACAAGAAGTCTTGTACAATAAGCTACGAATCAACTATTCTAGGTAAAGATAAACATAGAAAATACATTGTCGTCTTTATCCTTACTAGAAGTATTCTAGAATATAATAAACGTGTAGCTCACATCTTCTATCAGTGCTTGTCTTCAATCTGTCAACGCTTGACTTTAACTTGTCAACGCTTATGCTATCAGCGCTCACTTTGCTCTTATCAACGCTTGAGTTGTTCTTGTCAGCGTTCAAGTGATCTGGCCTTAATTTATTCCCAACAGTATGGTGTTTGGTAAGGCTGGGAGCCTTGGATTTGGGTTGTTTTGTTAATCTTGAATATTAGTTGTTAATGCATGTTAGTATCACATTGTCCATATGTTCTTTTGTTAGTGGTTGTTGTTCACAGCTTATGGTTTGATTTTGGCGTTTGAGTCTAAACCTATGACTCTCATCAACTTTATGTTGACGTGTTTTAGTATCTCTTTCAGGTGAGAATGTGGTTATGCTAGAGGAATATAAGTGGCTAGGATTTGGAGAGCGTAGGAATGCATTTAGAAGGGATCCCCGTTCCTTCTTAGTTTCTTTTGATTATTTAATAAGTGATACTGTTGGCACCTATATGTTTGTTTTGGTTATGTTATTTGTTTGTCTTGGGTAAGAGGTAGGACTGTTACCTACTTTCCTAGACTCCTGCATTGTTGAGATATAGTCATGACTTTTGTGTCACCATTTTATGACATTTCTTATTTCATATAGTTATCTCTATAGACACGCCATGTTGTGATGATATCCATACGTCGCGCCCCATATTCCGCCATGGTAGGGTGTGACAGAATGGTATCAGAGACAATGGTTATAGAGAATTAGGTTGCCTAGTCGCGTAGCCTAGTCTATAGCTTAAGGGTCCCTGCATATAGGCGTAATAGGAGTATGTGTGCATTTTATAATAATTGATGTGTTTGGATGTTATTTATTGCGATGTTTTGACTAGTATGAATTGAACCATAGTATGTTCATACTTAGCCACATGTTATTTTCTTTTCGGGTTGTGACTAGTGCGGGTTGAACCATAATCGTCCACTCTAGTCATTGTTGTATTTTGCTTAAATTGTACGTTATAGTACATAATTTGGTACAAGGTAGTTTCTATCTTTTGTTGAGTTATTTAATGTACCTGAGGTATGTTATTTTTTCTTTTGATGTTTAAGTCATGTTCCCTAAGAATCGTGTGGTGGTTCGAGTTACTAGGAGTACATGGGTAGGAAGGATTTTAAGGTGTTTCCATTCTGATGGGCGACATGACTTATAATTGATTATGTTATCGTTTTGGATTTTGTCTATGCTGTTTTAGCTAGACTATAGATTTCTGTATTCCAAGAGTTTTACTATGTTATTATAATAGATGGAGTTTTGGACCTTATTGGTTATGTGGTTATGTGCTTAGGTGAGTTGATGGATTTATGTGTTATGTGTTGTATTGATTCTTATAAGTGTCATCATAGGAGGGCGTGCATTGGGGAAAGGGTAATTGTATAAGTATGGTGGCCAACATAGTTATACAAGTACCACAACTTCAATGGGTTCCTAAGTATGATTGCATGAAAGAGGGTTAGTACATGCTTGTATATGATGAGATGTGGACTATTGGTATATGTATAGTATATGGGTTTATGTAACGGTTGCCTACGATATGGATACTTTTGAGTGTGTTACTGTTTTGGGTTATAGTCATGTTGTGTGATTATGGGGTCACACGATAAGGACTGGTTTTAGTGATGGGTTTTATGCCTTGTGGTAAGATGGTGAATACTCGTATGGAAAAACGAGTGTATGACGCGATTGGTTGATCTGATATGTATGGTAACGAGTATGTTTTGGGTGATTTAATAGGTATATATATGCGGATGTATATATACTACTATGTGTTAAGTTATGGTGTATGGTCGTTCACTAGTTATTATAACTTGAACGTACCTTGTGTTTGTTCGTGTTTTATGGTGCTGGAGTTTGATGGAGTTCCAACGACATTTTGAGTCTTTTGGATGTGTGTCTACATTCGGGTATGTATTTAATTATTGAGAACCACTAAATTTTCTTACAAATAAGTGTGGCTGATTATAGGAAAACGGTTTTGAAAATAATTTGTAAGTGTATGGTATGATATCGTGACTTACATATTTTTTTAAGTTTGTGGTAGTAAGCTATAAAAAAAATTTGTCTTGAAAATAATTGGATTAGTTTTCTATGTAACATGTGATAATACATTTTGAAGGGGTAAAGAAATTTTACAAAAATTTTCTTAAGTGTAATTAAAATTTTAGAAGTATTTAACTAGACGACAAGAGTAAAAGGGAGATTTTATTATAGTAATGATAATAATAACACCACACCTTGTAAACATGTAGTAGTTTAGTTATAACCAACCTAAATGAAAAAAAAACAGTGTATTTTGTAAACATGTATTGGTTTCATAATAACAAGTGAAATAAGTTTAATATGGGTAAACAAGATAATGGTTAGAATAAGATTGTAGTATACTAACTAGTTGATATCTGGAAAAAATGATGAAGATAAACGGATGAGTTATTGATTAAAAATGAGTATGATTGATTATGGTAGTATTGAAGTTTGGTTCTTATGAGGAGTAACTAAATGGGGCGAAAGTTTAAAATTTTCTAATGTATCGAAATTTGGTAATACTAATCGTAACGAGTCTAATTTTTCGTTGTTGGCACACTCCATTGATCTTTCGGATTACATTGTTTTGTTTTCAGTTGTTTTGGCTAGGGTTCGTTTTACCCTATATTTTATTGGGACACGATTGTTTGGAATTATTTTGTTACACGTCATGGCTGATTTAGTTATGCGGCTGTGGAAACGTTAGGATGAGAGGATAGAGTTGGGTAGTATTACTTATGGTTAGATATTAGAATGGAGAAATATGTTTTGGTTTAATGGTTGTGTTGAAGGAGTGATTAAGATTTGTGGAGTCTTAGAACTTAGATTGGTTACGGGAATAAAAGAGTAAGTAAAGTTAGTTGATCGGTCGTGAGAACGAGACGTCATGCTATGAGAAGTTGGTTGAAGTACCATTAGGATATTGATGAAAGTACCAGCGGATGTGAGGGTAGAGTAGAAATTTTATACTAAAGAGTTGGGCAAATAACACGCAAGGGATTGGTATAGTTATGGAGGCAAGGTAGTAGTAGACACGTGAATGGAAAACAGGAATGTAAAAGAATGATTGGTACGAGGCTAATTAACGGTGAAGTACAACTAGTAAGGAAGAGTGAGCCATTGAGGGGTTGAAGTACTTTTAGAAATATTGTGGTAGATGAGTTGAAGTTAGAAGCTACTGGTAGTGTGAAGTTCCTAGGTAACATCATGGAGACGAGAAGGAGTGCGTAAAGAGCTACATCGCGAAGCAAGGAGCTGAAAGGACTACGTGTCGGCTGCAAGAAGGATGCAAGAGATTTCGAAGGAGTCACGAAAGTTGCAAGGACTGGAAAGGTGACAAGCACTATGATGGGAAGTTTAAGTATGGTTCATGACGAAGAAGGGCGGGTCGAGTATCAGAGTGGAGCTACAAAGAGCTGAACCGGTGGATCGTGATGAAATGAATACATGACATGGGAGATTAAGAACTCGTGGAAATAACAAGGGGAGTCGAGTGACTACGCGAATAGAATTTTTGTGGCAATCAATATCGAGGGATGAGGAGTGAAGGTGAGCTGAATAAGTTTCGTGAAGAAGTGATTAGAGAATCGGTTTTTGTGAAGGTGTTATGAAAGATCTTTGGAAGAGACAGCTATGCATTATCCAATGCACTAGTGATTTCCATAGATTTGATGAATGAAGTATGAAATTTCTGTTGGACGGGATAGTGTAGGAATAAGGGAGGACCATGGAAGGAGAGAACTAAGTATTCCTAGAAGATGATGATTGAAAGTACCTCATGTTGGGTGCAAGATCAAAGTAGAAGTATGAGATTTGAATAAGAATTCAAAATATGGCTTAGTAGATAAATGGAAATTAATGTGGGTATAAGATGAGAGTGTGATCCACATGGAATCACATGAAACTCTAGTCTGTCCCTATTAGGAAGGAGTAAGAGAACTGGTTGTGAGAAAAACAAGTGAAGCTACTTGGAAAATGTTGGCGTATAGATGACTAGATAGACTTAGTTAGTGGAGCTGGATTGTTACATCTGCCTAGAATGCTAGAGGCATTTGGGGTACGAGACGTAGAGAATGATCTATACAGATCATGAACGTCTCCATCTCATATTTAATCATCTTGATTGAACATTTGGAAAAGGTGATGGGTGGAGTTAAGTGATGAAAGAAAATTGCAAGGCCAAGTACCATCTGGGAAAGGAAAGCATGGTTGATGAGACATGGGATAAGAAGAATGAAGTGAAGTTGAGACGAACTTGAACTATACGGATGACGTATTAGGGTGGTTTGGATGAAGGATGTAGGTTGCACGAGTTGAGTCGTCTAAAGCAGAGAACGCGTCAACATGTATGTTGCGTGGCTTGGACAATCATATGGAGAAAAGGGATGTAGACTATACTTCCTACATAGATAGGAGTAGCTTAGAAAGGGGCGATGTAAGGACGGAGTTGGTGAAAGGGATACATAATGGGGTGGAGGAATAAGTACAACGAGAGTTGGGTGATAGTTGATAGACTGACTAATTCATCTCATATTTCAAGAGGAATGAGAAGTCACGTAGTTGAGAAGTTGGAAGGATTGCGTACGGATGTGATGGAATAGAGGGTTCTGCGTAAAAGTTAGCCTAATATGTATGGAATGCCTTATGAAGGATTATGGGAAGGGAAGAAACGATGGGAAGCATCACATCGTGATGTATGGTATGAGTTGAGGAGGAAGAAGGAAGTGTGTATAGAAACGAAGCATGAATGAAATAGGTCGAGATAGGAACCGAAGGTAAAACTTTGGTAGAGCCTAATGAGTAGAATAAAGCACGACGCAGGCTAATACTGTCGTAGTGTGGAAAAGGAAATGGCACTGACCTATACTGATTGTTTGGGAGGCTTAGTATCGATAATCGAATGGATGAGGAGTTATAGGTGTGATGTGTCATAGGGACGAAAGGCTTGGTCTAACTGAGACAAGATGAGGAGCAATATGACCTTGGAGGTAGGACATTGTGTAGGTATAAAGGAAGTGTTGGGTATTAAAAAAATCATGAAGAAAAGTGAGAAAAAAGTGTATAGGTGCTACTAGTGAAATATTTATACAACCTTAGGAGTTACACTGAGGGCATGAGTGATTGATTTAGAGGGAGTTAGGAAACTCACTAGCGATGGCTGAGTTTTCATATAATGATAGTTATCATACTAGAAGTCGATAAATGCCATTTGAGACACTATATGAAAGGATAGGGTGAGTTGTCCCTATTGTGGACTAGAATTGGTAAAAGAGGCTACTAATGTGGTAATGATGTTTGTAGAAAGGATGAGAGCAACAAGGGATGCTATGTTGAAAAGGAGGAAACCACTAGATTTAGTGACAAAGTTATATAGGGAGTTTCACCCATAGTAACGGGTGGTATGTTTTGGTAAAATAGAAGAGTTGATGTAGAGTTTTGTAGGTCCATTTATGATCTTTGGAAAGATCGGACCAGTAGCTTATGAGTATAGAATTACCTGGGGAAAATGAGTGGTATACATGTTATATTTCGTGTATTAAGATTGGTAAATGTTGTTTGAGAATGCATATTTGCATGTACGGTTATTCGGGATTTGTGTTAATAAGGGTTTGTGTTATCAAAGAGTCATTTGTGAGATTTATTGACTGTAAGGTCAAGAGTTAGGCAATGAATTTAAATATTGTTGGTTAGTATATGTGGTAATTTGAGACTTGAACTAAAGTTCACGTGGAAATGAGAGGAGTTCATATAGAACAAGTATCCTCAGTTGTTTGCTAATAGTATGTTTTGATCCTAAGGAGTAAATCTCGGGACGAGATTTCTATTAGGAGGGAGTGATGTGACAACCGCGGTTTTGAGGTTCGTCACTTAGTTTTATTTTGTGCTAGTTACGTGTCTTTTCGTGTTTATGTGCTAATTGGTGTGTATAGATTGTGGTTTGGATATCGTTTCTGGTACGGGGTACCTTGTGAGTGAAACGATGTGTGATGATTTCATGTTCATGATCTCACATGGTAGTGACTATGAAATGAGATGGTGTTATTTAGTGGTTTTACGTATACGTATATGTATTATAGAAAATCGTATTTTAACGATTTACGGTTTAGCATTAAGAGGTCACGGATGAGGTAATTAGGCATATGGATATTTTTCGGGATGGTTTTAAGTCATTTAGGACTTAGTTATAAAGTTTATTTCAAAATTTGAGATTTTTTATAAAAGTGTATATTTTACGTCTTTTACGGTAAAACGCGTAAATTTGACTAGTTTTACGGTTTTGAGGTTTTGGAGGCTTTAGGAACTGAAATAAATTAAGGAAAATTAAGGTAATATTAATAAGATATTAATTAATAATAAAATTAAAAAAAACGAAAATGGGGGTGTTAGTCGGTTTGGACGTAAGAAAAGAAAGAAAAAAAGGAAAAAAAAGAAAAAGGAAAGGGTTTTTGGGTTGGGCTAGGAATGGGTTATCACACCCTATATATTATTTATTCACAACAAAAAATAGAATTTCTTTCTCCTGTAGTTCTATAGCCGACAGTTTCACAGAGTTTTTTTATGGTTTCAGTATTTTTTTTCATCTTCCATTAATTTAAAGGTAAACCTTCATAACCCTTTTTAATTTAATTGTTTTTAATATTTATGTAATCATCTTATGATGGATTTAGGTTAGGGTTTTAATAAAAATCTGTATTTTAATGATATCATAATGATTACATAAATTAGGGCTTGTAATTAGTGGGGTTATGGGTAATTAATTAGGTTAATTTAATTAAACCCGTTTTTAAAAACTGGGCAGAATTTTGAGTCAATTGTTTTGATCATATCGGGAGTTATACAAACTCTTATTTTGCGATCCAAGTATCCCTGAAAAGGTAATTAAAGTGTATTTCCAATGCAAGAAACGAGAACTAAATTGGAGGTCGGGAAGTGGGTCAAAACAGGTTACAACAGTCGGAGGTCAAAACAGTTTTGAAATCAGCATGTTTTCTTCTTAAGTTTTGGGTTGTTTGGGGTACTTAGGGTTGCATTGGGACATTCAAACGAACATGAGAGATGGTGTATATATTATATTAAGTATCTGCATTGGGGCTAAGATGGTGGGTTAGGGTAAGACCCCCTAATCATAACAAACTTTTTGTATGTTTAAAATCAGTAAAATCTGGATAAACGAATGTATATATATATATATATATATATATATATATATATATATATATATATATATATATATATATATATATATATATATATATATATATATATATATATATATATATATATATATATATATATATATATATATATATATATATATATATATATATATAGCGGGGCCTTAACAGTAGCTTTAAGGTTGTGGAAAATGGGAGGTGTTAGCTAACATATGTAAGGGCATAAATATTCCCTTTACATAGATCATGGGTATGTTTAAGTGGGCGTTTGGCTTATAGTTTAGAGACCTAAAACCGGGACTGTTTTGGGTAAAATGTTAACGGGAGAGGTTATGAAGTATAATGAGTTAAGGGCTTTATAGAGGGGTGTAATGAGATTCTTAGAGCATATAAATGAGGTACTTATAGGAGGAGGTTAGATGTCCATCATAGGTTGATGAGCCATCTTAGTGATTGGTTCATGTTTTGATTATGTGTTTTTGGTTTGTTAGCTTTTTGCTAGTGCGAGGACTTTTGGAGAAGCTCAACCAGGTGAGTTTTATAGTCCCATGTTTACTAATGTTTATGATTTCCAGATGGGATGGAAGAGACACTTTTTTGTTATTTATAAATTATGCTGTGAATGTTTTGCGTTGGTAATGGACTTATGTGTGCATACTTATATGATTAACTGCTAGTTGATTCTTGATTGTTTATGTTTTGACTTGGTACCGAAGGGATGTTGGAAAGGCAAGGGCCTTGGGATTGGTTCATAGGTGTTTGGACGCCTATGGGATTATGGTGTTTGGTAAGGCTGGGAGCCTTGGATTTGGGTTGTTTTATTAAATCTTGAATATTAGTTGTTAATGCATGTTAGTATCATATTGTCCATATGTTCTTTTGTTAGTGGTTGTTGTTCACAGTTTATGGTTTGATTTTGGCGTTTGAGTCTAAACCTATGACTCTCACCAAATTTATGTTGACGTGTTTTAGTGTCTCTTTCAGGTGAGAATGTGGTTATGCTAGAGGAATATAAGTGGCTAGGATTTGGAGAGCGTAGGAATGCATTTAGAAGGGATCCCCGTTCCTTCTTAGTTTCTTTTGATTATTTAATAAGTGATACTGTTGGCACATATATGTTTGTTTTGGTTATGTTATGTGTTTGTCTTGGGTAAGAGGTAGGACTGTTACCTACCTACCTAGACTCCTGCATTGTTGAGATATTTTCATAACTTTTGTGTCACCATTTTATGACATTTCTTATTTCATATAGTTATCTCTATAGACACGCCATGTTGTGATGATATCCATACGTCGCGCCCCATATTCCTCCATGGTGGGGTGTGACAACATTCCTGGTGCAATCACATTTGTACTCTTATCATTTCCTATCTTAAGCAAAGTCTGTGGCGGTTTTCCTAAAACGAATGACTTTAGATATTTAACCGCATTTGGTTGACGAGCAACGGATGGTTTTAATAAAAGGGATCCTTCCACAGGCGTTCCTATCACTTTCTCAATGAGTTTTTGTAACTTACTGATGGCTATGTCTCTTTCTTGTAGTTGAGCTTTCAAGTGATTTATTTCGAAATCTTTTTCATTCAATTTACGAAACGAAGAAGCTGCAAGTTCTTGACACTTTTTATGATTATGAGATTTATCACCACGTTGTAAAGCGAGTTCAGGAGAAATGGAGTGTTTCTCAAGTTGGGAAAATCTTTTCAAAATTTCATTATTTTACTTAATTTGTTTCGAAAGCTCAACTTCAAGATTTTGACATTTTGCTTCCATTTCTGACACTAGACATGCTACATGACAATATTGATCAAGATCGTTATACACACCAAGTATAACATTCATATGGTCAGCACAATAGTATTACTTAGAAAGTCAATCGATTTCGTTAAAAAGTTGGTGTTCTTGTGTTGTTAATTTAGATTAAAGAAAATCAACTTCGTCTTCAAGAGAGGTAACATATCTTAAATCAGTTATCATTTCCTCGGTGAGAGCTTTATGATATGAGCAAAATCTCATATCAATTAATCAACAAGTCACCCTAAAACACGAAGCAAAATACCTACTTTATTGTGTCAAAACAGGTTTATGTGGTGTTTTTGTGTTTGTGTTCACTTGAATAGGTAAATTGATACAAAATGAAGAAATCATGGAAATCAAGCTTATTTGTGATGAAAAAGACAAGAAGGATGCTAAATGACAAGACTTTGAAGATGAAGGACCTATCTTGACACATTCTAAAGTTGAGGGACTAATTTGCAAAATTGATAAAGTCAAGATTCAAGTCAAACCTGGTCAACTCTCAAGTCAACCAAGTCAAAAGGGCCCAAGTGTTCAAGTATGCAAGTGAAAGGACTAATTTTGCCATAAGAATGAAGATATTAGCTCAAAACATCAAACTGCCAAAGTCAAGGGGCTAAGCTGCCATTTTTGGAAGTTAATATGAAGCTTGATCCATGTGCTTGCAAACCAACCAATGAGAACAATAATCAATTCTACTTAGATTGCCAACTCAACCTCACTTATTATCTCTCCTATTAATAACTGACCAATCCCCACTTTTACTGATCCACCAATAGAATTTGAGGGAAATGGATAATAATCCGTGTGAGGGCAAGAGATCCAATCAAAGAACTCCACGTGGCGTCTTCTTCAACACCACAACCCAGATCGAACAAAGAGTTATACTCTATTTCATAAAAAGTTTTATACATGAAAAGTGATCGTTTTCAAGCAAGGATTTCAACCCACTCACTCGATCAGCCTGAAAGTCAACCAAAAAGAAATGCCCAAATTCAAAAGTTCAACGGCTAGTTTCAATTACCAGATTTATGACACTTGGCAGCAATTGATTGGTCAAGACACGTCACTACCCCCAACCACTTCTCACTTTCACTCTATAAGTGTGAAAATAACACACACTTTATATTTCTCTCCCATTTCTGTTATTCATTCAGTTAGTAAACTTCTCTCAAGAGTTTGACACACTCTTGAGAGTTAGTTAGAAAGTAGTTAAAGCAGTTGTAACAGATTTACCTTCATCAATCAATAAAAACACAAAAATATCCATTTCCTTTCTCTTATCCTCATTCTACTTGTTCATACCTGCAATCTTGATACTGTTTGTGATTATGTTGATCTTAAGTGATCAATGGAGTGATTTTGACACATTTTGGAGGTTACCTCAAGTTTTCTAGCAAAGATCAGTCAAGTTTCAGTTCATGAGTATGAGTTTGATGCAATTTTGTTTAATTTGTTCAACAATGGCTTTTGGAGGTGATAATATGGTTACTGGTGTACTGGTGGTGTTCTTGTAGATTTGAGTTGGCTCAGCGCCACACTCCTCCATTAAAGGAGGCCTTAGCTAAAAAATTTGCTCATTCTGCTTTTAGTTTCACTCAATTGTTGATTGCCTGCTAAATTCCTAGTGTAATGAGTATATGCTGCTATGATCATGTGTTTGAGCTTGTCTTAGTGTAATCTTGTTGATTTGAGTGCTTGTGTTAAGTCTTGTAGCCTTTAGTCTGATTTTACTTGATTTTGTTCTGATTTTCATCAGTCAAGTGCTTGTGAGTGCACTTTGTGTTCAAGTCTGTTAAAAAGTTTGTTTTTATTTCTAAAACTCTTCATTTTACTCATAAAACATGATTTGATATCAAACTTGGCTTACTTCAATCTTTTACTCAAAATTTGTTTGTTAAAGTTCATAACAGACTTGATCATTGGTGTTTGGATCTGCTAGGTTTTTGTGATAAAAGTCTGTTAAATCTTTCAAGTTTTATTCATTGTCATTCAGTAAGCATTTGGTAATAGTTTTGTTCAGTTTTGAAGTCAAAACAATAGTCAAACTGGCAAGTGGCTTGAAAAAGTATGGGTCCAAGTCTGTGATATTTTTCATCAGAAAACTTGCTATTTTCAAATCCATGCATATTGTTCATTTCTTAACCAAATTTCTTGAAACAAGTTTCTAGTTATAGCTTAACATCTAAGGTTCAACTCTGTGCAAGGAAATTCTACAGTTTTTTGATGAAAAATCATCTTATAAATAAGCACTTGAGCAAAGTCAAGTTTCTATAATACAAAGGTGACTGTTTTCTTGTATAGCAAAATCTACTTCATAAATCTAACTATTTTCTTTCATAAACCTGTTTAGAAACATGTCTTGAGTATATTTGGAAGTTTTCAGCTTTTTCACAAATTTGGTCAAACTTGGTCAAACTTGGTCAAATAAGCACATTTCAGCTTAATTCCATTTTCTTGCTTATTCACTTGATCATTTACAAAAAGGAAAGACATTCCATACTCTCAATAAGCTGATTGATAAGTTTGAGCTAAAAAATCTGTTTGTGCATGTCTCAATTTTTAGTTAGCTTATTCTTGGCTTATTGGAATAAGCTAGTTTGAGTTTTACTTGGTTTTGAGAAATTTCCTTATACAGGTCTAGTTAGTTTTCAATTTTAAGCATTTTTAAATTTATTTAAGCTTATTTGGTTCAGTATTAAGCTCATACGAGCTTATTGTTTAGTGTATGCCCGTTTTTATTAAACTTGTCCAATTATTTGCATTCTAGTCCCAGGGTTTGTTACTGTTTGTATTTTGAGCTAATTGTGTAAGTAATTAGGGTTTGCAATAATTAGACCCCTTAACTTTCTGTTACTTGTCATTTTCAGTTATACATTTTGTTAGTTTGTTAAAATTAGTTACAAATTTGTTAGAATTTTCATTTTTGGTCCTTTTACTTTCTAGACTTTACATTTCAAGCTTTGTAGTTTCAATTACTTTACATTTTTAGCACATTACTTTTATGTTTTTACATTTTGTCCTTTTGTGAATAAAAATTTGGTATTTGCAAAGTGTTTTACGAATAAATAGCTTAATATTTTTCACCCTTTTTACTTGATTGTTGAAATAGACATAGAATATCCAAAAAAAACCTATCAACCAAGAAAAATAATAAACTTGAGATTTTTAGGACTTTCAATTGGTCGAGAATCGAGAGAAACGAACTTCAATATACTCAATTTCAAATGGCGCCGCTGCCGGTTCTTTGACTTTACGAGCGACTATTGATTGACGGTTTTCATTGGATTTTGGGATCCGTTCACCCCGTGAACGTTATTTTACGTATCATAAATCAAAAACATAAAAAACCAAAAATATAAAAATATAAAAACTAAAAAATTAACAAAAACAATTCTTTTCCTAAAGAATTGACCAAAAAAATAAAAAAATTCAAAAAGCAATCTTTTTCCTAATTGATTGCACCCAAAAATATATATTATTGGATTTCCTCGGTTTTTACGTACATATAGTATTTTCTTTTAAAAAACCCCAATAAATACAAAAATATTTTCTCTATATTATTATATGTAGATACGTATATAATGTGAAGATTTTACTCGTTGAAAAAGTTCGTTTCTCGGTGTCTAATCGAATTGATCTCTGGTTAATTGTGCGACTCAGTTGTTCTTGGTGAATCAAATAAAAGAGTTGTCGTTGTCTAAAACTAATTAAAAATAAAGACTTGAAACAATTAAAAAATAAAGTAAAGACGGTAAAAAGAAACAATGAAAGATAAAAAATTGGCGAAAAGTAAATTGCAAGAAAATTAAAAGGTAAATAAAGTAAATGACGCGAAATAAAACTTAAATAAAAGGAAAGCAAGTAAAAGTGCAAATAAAGAAAAAGGCGGGGAAAATTTAGTTTAAAACTAAAACTAGAAAATCCTATTCGGAATAATCAGATATTCCGAATAAGGACTCCTATTCGGAATAATAAGATATTTCGAATAAGGACTCCTATTCGGAATAATCAGATATTCCGAATAGAGGACTCCTATTCGGAATAATCAGATGTTCCGAATAAGGACTCCTATTCGGAATAATCAGATATTCCGAATAAGGACTCCTATTCGGAATAATCAGATATTCCGAATAGAGGACTCCTATTCGGAATAATCAAATATTCCGAATAGAGGACTAAATAAGCAGACCATCCGGAATCTTTGGAAAAGATACAGTAACATGAACGAGAAACAGGGTAAGAAGAATGAAGCTCGAATTTGATCAAATCTAACCAAAACAAACCAAAAGATTAAATCTAAACAACCAATAAGCATCAACTAACAATAATCAATCAAAACAAATCAACAAAATTAACAAACATAACCAAATTAATCAAAACCCACTTGATCAAAACCATAAAAACTCAAGAACATGAACAATGAAAATGAAGAACAAATCAAACAAGAAAGGTAGAAGGAGATTAACAATAAAGTAAAGATTCGACAATAATTAAATGTAAACTTACTTGGAATTAAAAGAAATTTAAAGGTGCATAACATGAAATTAAGGTGCATAAAATTAAAGAACAGGGAAAAAAGAATGGGGAAGAATGGGTTGTCAAGCCACCAACAACAAGAAATGATGTAGCTAATGGTTATTTATAGTGGAGATTAGGGAGGAGCTTAGGAAGCTTCCTCCCTCTTTCCTCTTTTCCTTAATTGCAAAGTTAAGTCCTTCCCTCCTTTATCTTTTGTTAATCTTGGACTTAATGACTTTGTCTCGGGATTTCTTTGAACTCGTCTTGAATTTTCTTCATAAATAAGACTCGAGTTCTTCGGCTTTTGGTAAACTTCCGTCTTTTGACTTTTTCTTCGATAAATCTTCAGAATTGGTCTTGGACTTCCGTTCTTTTTCCACTCTTGATCTTTCGACTTCATCTTTCGTCTTTTTCTTCGATAAAAGCCCGTGAATGCCGTGTTTTCTCCACTTTTCACCTTTTCGTCCTAAATCACAACAAAAACACAAACCACGCATAATTCCGACATAAATGACATAAAATACACGTTTTGGCTCGGTTATTATTGTAATTAAGTGGTAAAAAGGATGGGTGTTTTCACACCTATCAGTATACATATACGAACAACCAATACACATATCTCCAAAAGTATTACTTTTGCAATACACCGTGTTAAGCAGCGTTCCGGTCCTTGACACGTGTATCGATCAAATTTAATTAAGAAAGAATAGATAAATACTTCCAATAGGCAATAATTCAAAGAATACAAACTACAAAGTGAATAGAAAGGCGATGTGCTATAAGATGCCATCTAAGGGTAAATAGGTACTTAAGTGCTTCGCGCCACCTAACCCCCCATTCACTAGTACGTAATCTAAGAAGGAAGGCTTGATTGGGGGTCTTTCACCCAAGTAGTAATTACATATATTATACTCTCTTGTGGACATTTCATATCGAATCTCGAAGAAGATAATCCCTTATTCTTCAAATTCGAACGAGAGCTTCTCTCTCACTCCTTGTATTGAGTTGCATCCTCACTCGCGGGCGTGCACAAATACCATTTGGTATACAACCCCTTCCTCCCAAAAGGAAGAAAAAGAGAAAGAGTAAAAACACCACCGTCCATCAAGACGATCCCGAGAATCGTGCTTTGATCCACACACAACAAGAAGCCATGGCCGGCGTTGACACTCGACCTTTGATGGAGAACTTGCAATCCAATGTGCAAGGATATGCCGATGCTATCAAGATAATCGATATTCCCGCAAACACATTTGAGCTAAAGACATCCATGATTAACTTGGTTTCAAACACACCATTTTTTGGGAATAAGAATGATAATCCACATGATCACCTTAAGAAGTTTCTTGCTCTTTGCAACACCATTAAGTGCAATGGAGTGCCCCATGATGCCATTAAGTTGATATTGGTACAATTTTCACTAGAGGGTCATGCTAAGCATTAGTTAGATACACAACCACCCGAGAGCATTACTACATGGGATGGTTTCACTAAGAAGTTTTTGAACAAGTTCTTTCCTCCATCTAAGACCACGGCTTTGAGGAACTTAATTATAGGCTTTCAACAAAAACCTAGTCAAACATTTAGTGATGCTTGGGAGGAGTTCAAGGAGTTATTGAGGAAATGCCCAAACCATGGATTCGATGAAGTTCACCAAATCAATACTTTATATTATAGATTAAGACCACACCACCAAGATTCACTCAGTGCTTCCGCAGGTGGAAATATTCTTGCTAAATCCATTCAAGAAGCTTGGGACATTATTGAGACCAAATCAATGGTGCAAACTAACACTCAATTTGAAGAAAGGGTTCATGTTGTGCAAAATAGTTCTCAAACACCTTGTGATAATCAAATCTTCAAGAGTCACCAAGAGATACTTCAAAGAATAGATACGGATCATGAGATGAATTTTAAGGCAAATCAAGAACTAATCCAAGCCATTAAGGGCCTTTCCTTGAACAATTCCACCAATGATGTGCATGCTATTACTCTTTCATGTGAGACCTGTGGAGGTCCCCATTCCTATCAACAATGTGATAAAGTTCAAGGTTATCAAGGGGGGTGTTATGTTTACCAAGAAGAACATTGAGAACATTTCAAACCCAACAGCAATACAAACAATCTTTCTTACAAGTCACAAAATTACCTTGCCCCACCCGGTTTCCCACCCCAACCACCCACCCAACCTCAACACAATCCTCCTCAATTGTTACAAAGGAACCAAGGGCCAAGGCCACAATACCAACAAAACAATTTTAGAGCACCAAATACCTTTCACAATCAAGGAAATACCTTTCAAGGCAACAACCAAGGGTTTTACAATCAACCTCCACCTTTCCAATCCCAAGGTTTTCAAGGGAATGTGCCACGTGATTATAACACCGTTGAGCTTCTTCACAAAATGAATCAAGAGAATGAAAGGAGGTTCTAAGCTAATGAGAAAAGAATGAGGGAAATGCATGACGAAACAAACAAAAAGTTTATGATGCTTTTAAATCAAAGACCACGAAGGGCTTTACCTTCTAATACACAAACAAACCCAAGAGCTAATGTCAATGCTATTACGACAAGAAGTGGAAAGAAAACTCATGATCCTTCACCACCCAAACCTACTTTGGTGAAACCTACTATGATTCCTTCTTGTGATAAGCCTTCTACATCTAGTTCACCATCCTCAAGTTTTACCACTTCCACACCTACACCTTCTCAACCTATAACACCTACACCTTCTCAACCTATACCCACTTCTTATTTACCTTCCGCACTCCTCAATGAAAAACCCAACAAGGAAAATCCTTCAACAACCACTCAACCACAACCAAAACCAAGTCTCCTTTATCCATCAAGATTGAGAAAGGACAAGCTTAAGAACAAGGATGATATACAAGTCTCAAACTTTTTGAGGATGTTCAAGCAACTTAACATAAACATCTCCTTTGCGGAAGCCTTAGCAAATATTCCTAAGTTTGCTAAGATGATCAAGGACTTACTTTCTAACAAGAAGAAATTGGTGGATTTGCCTAATGCTTCCTTGAATGAAAATTGCTCCGCGGTTTTGCTTAAGAAGTTGCCTACTAAGCTTGGAGATTTGAGGAGGTTTTTGATTCCTTGCCATTTTCCGGGGGTGGAAAATTGCATGGCGTTAGCGGATTTAGGAGCAAGCATAAATCTCATGCCATTATCGGTTTGGAAGAGACTTTCACTTCCCGAGCTCACTACTACTAAGATGACTCTTGAGTTGGCCAACCGTACTATAGCTTATCCGGTGGGAATTGCGGAGGATGTTTTTGTTGGGGTTGATAGATTTACCTTTCCCGTGGACTTTGTGGTAGTTGATTATGATATGGATCTGAGAGTTCCTTTGATTGTTGGTAGGCCATTTTTGAGAACGGGTCGAACTCTAATAGATGTGGTGGAAGGTGAACTTACAATGAGGGTAGGAGATGAAAGAGTTGTGTTTAACATGGGAAAGTTGTCAAAGAAGTCTAATGAGCCGAAAGCAGTGAAGCATATTGATGTTGTAAATGAGGAGGAAACTCATGATGATATCCTTGATGAAGTTTGTGATGAATATTTTTATGAAGCTTGCTCAAGTGGAGATTATAATTTATCTTATGTTGAGACCATTGCTTCCATTACCTCATCCTCGGATTTTCATGAACCTCAAGAGCTCAACTTTGGTGATTTTGTGATTTATTCACGTCCTCTCTTTGAAACCTCATATGATAACCCACTTTTCCACCATGATGAAGACACCAATGAGGATCTTAGTGATGAAGAATATTTTCTTTGTGATACACCAACATATAATGATTATAGTGATGATGAGAACTCCACTTGTGATTCTCTATTCATTGATGTTCACACTTCCTTGGGTTTTAAGGAATCACCAATCTTTGATAGACCAATCTATGATGTTTATGGTGATGAGGAGGATTCTATCATGGATGAGAGTGAGAAGTTTTTAGAGGTTGATATACCTTTGGAGTACACTCTTGGTTATATTGATGAGGAGGGGGACATACTCTTTCTAGAATCTCTTTTGCATGAGGATCCTTTACCTTCTTCATTGTCCACCTCAACCTTTCAAAGTGACAAAGGAAAACAAGTCATGATGGTTCCTTCCAAGAGCTTGTTGTTACCCATTACTCCACAACCTTTCTCTCACCATTTGACTTACAAAGGAGAATCTTCTAAGGCAACCAACGCTTGTTGTTTTCCCATCAATGAACGGATTTTTGATCTTGGTATAGAGCTTGCTAAACCATCTCAGTATCCGCCTGATGTAACAAAAGGAAAACATGTGAAAGATTTGAGAGTCTCACCTTATCACCTTTTGAAGGACATATGGGAAACCATTTTGGAGAACAAAACCTCACCTTTTTCACCATTGCTTAGGAAGTTAGTTGTTGGATTATGTTATAAGTGGGATGGTAACTATGTATTTGATCCGGGGGGATATTTATGGAGTTTTGATAATTGAAAACTTGCTTTACCTCATCATGGAGATTTTTCTTAAAAAGGGCAAAAATTTTCTTCTCCATGATAGGTTTTAGACACTTTTAAGTGTGGGATGAGTCGAGCTAGAGACTCCTTAAATCAAGCTTGAATAACTAGGTTTAGAAGTTTTAGACTTAGAGTGTTGTAGGTTAGCAATAAGGATGGAGAGTGATGAGAAGTGTAGGGGAGACCTTCTTTTTGTCTTCATGTTGTTTGTAGGGTTGCTCACTCATCACGTGCTTTGGAGCTTATGGAGGAGGCCCTTGTATCCGGTTCACTTTGTTACTATTGTGATTTTTCATGGACACATTGTGCTTAAAAAATGAATTCACTATAGTTGATCTTTCCTTAGCTTGGGTTAAGCAAAGTCTATTCATTGTCATAAGTGTAGGGGAAGTTTTATACTTCCATGCTCTTAAACATTGAGGACAATGTTTATCTTAAGTGTAGGGGAGACTTCTATCAAAGTGACCTTACCTAGACCATTGCTTTGACTTCATGATAACATGGAAATTAATTTTTCAAACATTTTTCAAATTTTTGATCTACTTTGGCCACCAAAAATATGAATTCATAATTTTTGCATTAATCATTTTTCATTTGCATAACACATTTGCATTGTATATATTTCTTCTTTTATTTCATCAAAAATATATAAAAAGGAAAAAAAATATAATACGGACATGGTTTAACAAATTTAGACTTCTTTGACATATTAGGCCCGCCATGGATATTTTGACTCAACCCGAGTTTGCTTATCTAAGCATTCTCTAGCTAGTATCCTTAACCATGTATTCCTTCATTGGTCTATTAGGTTAAGCATACACCGATCTCATTATTTGATATTTTAAATTTTTGGAGAATGGGAAATGATAGAGTTGAAGCAAGTATAAAAGGGCTAGATAAACTTCATGATAATTAATTGTGGCTAAACCTTTCTCTTCTTTGCCTCTAATTTCTTCGCATGTATATATGTTAATAAATAATCAAGAACGGTTTTAATCGGTTTGAAATCTCTTATGCATTTTTATCTAATCATTCATGGTTGGTATAAGTACGTCTTAAGATTCTAAGTTAGAACGTTTTATGTGTACAAGACTTATGCCATGCTTAATACTTAGCGGGTGTTTTTTCCGTTTATTCTTTTCAAATTTCTTTGTGAGGAATAAAGAAAAATAGGAGCGGCTTACAAAAAAAATGAGTGGCTAGAAAAAAAAGAAATAAAAAGAAAAAGAAAAGAAAAAAATAATTATACAAGACTCCCAAGAGGGGCAGTGAAGTGTTAATTATAGTAACTATTAGATTCCAATATTACCTTGACGGGTTGCGGGGATTTAATAGTTGCTCCAATCCAATGTTACCTTGACGGGTTGCGGGATTGAAGATCCAAAGTCTCAAAAAGGCGGCGGATGTAAATTAATGCGTGAGTTTTATTTTTCTTTCCTTAGCGAGTGTGTAGCTACTTTGTCACACCCCACCATGGCGGAATATGGGGCGTGACGTATGGATATCATCACAACAATAGCGTGTCTATAGAGTTAACTAAATGAAATAGAAATGTCATAAAAAGGTGACACAATGTCATGACAATATCTCAAACAATGCAGGCGTCTAGGTAAGTAGGTAACAGGCCTACCTCTTACCAAAGACATTCAAATAACACACATCAAACATATAGGTATCAAACAATATACTAAATCAAAAGACAAAATAAAATCTAAGAGGAAAGGGATTCCTCCTAATGCAATTCTAGCAGCCTCTAAACTCTAGCCACACTTCTAATAGCATCCTTCTCAACTACCTCACCTGAAAATGACACTAAAATCTGTCAACATAAATTTGGTGAGAACATAGGTTTAAATTATCAAAACATCTTAAGAACCCTTAACAACCGCTGTAAATAGTTGAAGAAAAACAATTTATAGTAATGGACCATAATGTGATAATCATGCTACATGCATCCATAATAAAACTCAATCCAAGTACCAATCACATCTACAATTCACAAAGCACACTATAATAGTCAAGAAGTATCCCATCACACACACAAGAACGCACACCACACTATCCGGATCTTTCCCACACCACCTGTGGAAGATGAACTATATCCCCGTCGAGATATCTTGCCTCCGAAGAGACGATGCACAAGTACTCAGGACGGATCGTTCCCCCCTAACCAAGAACTCAGGACGGATCGTGCCCCACGAACCAAGAACTCAGAACCAAGAACTCAGGACGGATCGTGCCCCACGCTCCACACACATCACAACTGGTCCCATAGACGCCCATACATCTATGTACCAATCCCAATCATAACACAATCAAGATTTACATATCATAACACATATCAAAGCACATATGAGAACACTAAGCACGCAAGTCACACAATAACACATCTATGTCCAAACATTTATAAAAATATAGTACCAAAACATTTTAAGAACACCACGAGTGTCATCTCCATCCCATACTAGAAGAAAACATTTAAAAACTTAGTAAAAATGGGACTATGAACTCACCTGATAGCACATCAAGCTAGCACTCCTGCAAACCTATAAAATCATACACGACACCCTTAGCTTAGGTCTTAACACCCAAGTTAAGTAACAATCAAGGAGATGAATCTAATCCCCCAATCCCCACTATCTAGTTCTCCCACTACAAGCTATTCTATACGTAAAATTCTAGTTTTTCCCCGGTACGGTTTACTAGTCACTAAACGATCACATGAAGTGAACTTAACACCACACTTGACTCCTACCCTACTGGATTTATGTTGTTATATGATCTAAGAACTTCAAAAACCAATTTTACTTTCTAATTACACGTTTAACCCTTTCGTTTAGTCTCTACGCCAAAAGTCGTTTTCACCAAAACTGATTTTCTGTACATGCTAAATGTTCGACACCAAAAGCCCGACCTAAACACCATAACTTTTATTGAAAACCTCCAGTACTTTTATATACATTATAAAGAGTTCCCAAATCAAAAATCTTTAGCTATCTCATTGGTTTGGTTAGGTTCTGACTCAAATCCCCGAAATCAAAATTTATTCCTGAACAGCGCACTGTTTTTGTAAAATTATTTGACGACCTTCCCGAACTCCATTTTCGACCAACCTTACATTTTTGAAAAGTAGACTCTCTGAACTTAATTTAAAAAAAAGAAACTCGACCAAAGATGCTACCTACTGCCCGGAACAGTCGACACAAGACAACCTTAAAAATCAGACTGTTTTACGCCTTTATGCACTAACCTTCTAAACATCATTAATTACCCCTAATTTATTAAACAAGAACCCTAAAATCATTAATTGATCTTAATTACTATATTTTTCAGAAAATTAATAAAACCCTAATCATCTCAATGATGGTTAATTAACATTACAATCATGATTAATTAATAAAAACATGAATTAGGTTAAAGTTAAATTGATCACATACCTTGAATCAAGAAAATTTTTATGAAACCCTAAAAACTTGTAGAAACCTCCGTCCAAAAAAAGAGCTGGAAAAAAATAATGTGTTTTGATTTGTTTTTATACTAAAACAATGAGAATCCTAGCCCAATACAAATAATACTTTCCTTTTTTTATTTTTTTCCTTTTTCTTATTTTTCCCCACCGTCCTATATAAATTTTTTTACCAAAAAATAATACTTTTTATTTATTTTATTATTAAATTCGTTTTTTAATAATTATTTCCTTAATTATATTTTTTTATGAATCCCTTAATTAATTAATTGTATCTAAAACCTTTTAACTAGTAAATTAAACTACACTAGTCAACTTTACGCGTTTATCGTAAATTACGTAAAATATACAGTTTTATGAAAATTCTTAAAATATGAAATAAACTTTATAACTAAGTTCTAAATGACTTAAAACCATCCCGTAAATTATTCCCGTGACTAAATACCTCATCCGAGACCTCTAAACGCTAAACCCTAATTCGTAAAAATACGATTTACTATAATACTTATACGTACACATAAAATCCTAAAATAGCACCGCATTCTATCATAGTTAGATCCAAGTGAACAAATGAGCATGAACTAACCCCATCATAACATTATATAATGCACCACGCAATATACGAACGATGACTAACATCCAATCCAAGGCTCAAATATAAACAGAATGCACGTAAACGCACACTAAGCACATAATCAAAGTCAAACAGTCAAAATCCAAAATCTAGGGTTGTCACATCACTCCCTCCTAATAGAAATCTCGTCCCGAGATTTACTCCATAAGCTCAATAAATTCATTTCACAACCAACACACTATCTCTCTCATAAGAACGTAACCGGATCATGACTACAACAACGCTCTCAATGAATATAAGCTCACGAAAAATTTTAGGACCCCCAACTTTGGATAACGGATCAAACCCATGGACAACTAACGGACGTTTACGTGAACGAATTTAAAAGAATGAACCAAAATGAGACTCCAAAAGATACTCAACATAAAACATGTATCGACTCCCAACGAACCATGGAAACGGACCAATGACAACAAGCACCCAACGACAACTGAAATGTGTTACGACCGGCGACATACTATTAAAACCTTGTGGAAAACCAAATTTTACCCCAGAATGGATTGTGTACTGTAATTGTATATTAGTTGTTCTAAAACCATGGTATCACATTAGTAATTTATGTAATCATCTAACGAAAATCAATCTAATGTCTCTTCACGAACGATCAATTGTCTAAAGCACACAACACAATATCACACGTCAACATTGACTCCGGAACCCACATCCTTAATCAATGTACAATCCTTATGGTGGATACATCTCAAATCCTATCCCAAATAAGCCCTATGTTAGCCCTCTAAGTGTTCACTATCCCAAAATATCCAAAACACAAGTTTAAACCATATCGTTTGAAAATTAATCTTGAACTCGACACTTGTACAATTAATTCGACCAAGCTACTGACTTCCAATTACCAAGATTTCGGAATATTTGAAAAGTACGTTCCGAGTACATAATTTTAGGCTTTTGAATGTCCCAAAAAGCTTTAAAAACGAATAAGTTATGACCAAAACGATTTTACCTAAAATCTGCCCAGACATTAGCGACAGTTTATGACAGTTTAGCGACGAATTTTGACATTTTAGCGACAGTTTCTGCCTACCCCGATTTATAACAAAAAAAACGATTTGAAACCCTAAAACCCCTCATTAATTACCAAATTCAAGACCTAATTTATTTTAATTCCAGAAAATTAGAAACCCTTACCCATCATATGAGTAATTACATGATTTTAACATATTTAATTAAATAAGAACAAGAATTTAACTAAAGATCATTAGCTTTAGGTGATCAAAACCAATTTTAGTTTTTTTTTTAAATAAACAAGCCATACTTATATGTTAAAAAAAATATGTATCCCATCTTATTTTAAACACGCTTACGACACTTAACCCTTATTTCACCGACTACCAACAACTATTTTAACTATTTACAAATTCCATTTCTTTAACCACGTAAAATTCAAACTAAAAGATACCGTGATCACAAAAAGAATTCTCCACCCTCTCAATATCCTCTACACCAAAAGTACCGTACAAACAAATACGTGAAATGAGGACTCGATAAATGCGCTACTACGGAAGTTGAACATCTCATAGAGAAACGAGCTAGCAAACCATCCTAAGAATACAATCGATAAGTAGAAGGGATATATACATATATAGGCATAGGCGTACATACACTCAAATCCATACAACATATACAATACAAGCATGTATTAACCTCTTTCATGCAACCATACTTAGGAATCCATTGATGTCGTGGTACTTGTATAACTATGTTGGCCACCATACTTATACCGGTCCCCTTTCACTAATGCACTCCCTCCTATGATGGCACTTATAAGAATTAATACTACACATAACACATCAGTCTACCAACTCAAATAAGCGCATAGATCCTACAACTCATATAAGCACATAACCACAATATAAAATAAGATCCAAAATCCATGTATTAAAATAACGTAGCCAATGCATGAAACAAATAAACTCGTATTCTAGCTGAACCAGCGTAGACAAAATTCAAAATGTATAAAGAACATGAAAACATAATTAAGTGAAATACAACAATGACTAACGTATACGACCATGGTTCAACCCGCACTAGTCAAAACTCGTAAAGAAAATAACATGTAGTTAAGTATGAACAATACTAATTCATAACTTAACAAATATCGCAAAAATAACATCCAAAAACATCAACATTTATAAAATGCACACATACCAATATGACGCCTATATGCAGGGACCCTTAAGCTATAGATTAGACTACGCGACTAGGCAACCTAATTCTCTATAACCATTGTCTCTGATACCATTCTGTCACACCCCACCATGGCGGAATATGGGGCGTGACGTATGGATATCATCATAACAATAGCGTGTCTATAGAGTTAACTAAATGAAATAGAAATGTCATAAAAAGGTGACACAATGTCATGACAATATCTCAAACAATGCAGGCGTCTAGGTAAGTAGGTAACAGGCCTACCTCTTACCAAAGACATTCAAATAACACACATCAAACATATAGGTATCAAACAATATACTAAATCAAAAGACAAACTAAAATCTAAGAGGAAAGGGATTCCTCCTAATGCAATTCTAGCAGCCTCTAAACTCTAGCCACACTTCTAATAGCATCCTTCTCAACTACCTCACCTGAAAATGACACTAAAATCTGTCAACATAAAGTTGGTGAGAACATAGGTTTAAATTATCAAAACATCTTAAGAACCCTTAACAACCGCTGTAAATAGTTGAAGAAAAACAATTTATAGTAATGGACCATAATGTGATAATCATGCTACATGCATCCACAATAAAACTCAATCCAAGTACCAATCACATCTATAATTCACAAAGCACACTATAATAGTCAAGAAGTATCCCATCACACACACAAGAACGCACACCACACTATCCGGATCTTTCCCACACCACCTGTGGAAGATGAACTATATCCCCGTCGAGATATCTTGCCTCCCAAGAGACGATGCACAAGTACTCAGGACGGATCGTTCCCCCCGAACCAAGAACTCAGGACGGATCGTGCCCCACGAACCAAGAACTCAGAACCATGAACTCAGGACGGATCGTGCCCCACGCTCCACACACATCACAACTGGTCCCATAGACGCCCATACATCTATGTACCAATCCCAATCATAACACAATCAAGATTCACATATCATAACACATATCAAAGCACATATGAGAACACATAAGCACGCAAGTCACACAATAACACATCTATGTCCAAACATTTATAAAAATATAGTACCAAAACATTTTAAGAACACCACGAGTGTCATCTCCATCCCATACTAGAAGAAAACATTTAAAAACTTAGTAAAAATGGGACTATGAACTCACCTGATAGCACATCAAGCTAGCACTCCTGCAAACCTATAAAATCATACACGACACCCTTAGCTCAGGTCTTAACACCCAAGTTAAGTAACAATCAAGGAGATGAATCTAATCCCCCAATCCCCACTATCTAGTTCTCCCACTACAAGCTATTCTATACGTAAAATTCCAGTTTTTCCCCGGTACGGTTTACTAGTCACGAAACGATCACATGAAGTGAACTTAACACCACACTTGACTCCTACCCTACTGGATTTATGTTGTTATATGATCTAAGAACTTCAAAAACCAATTTTACTTTCTAATTACACGTTTAACCCTTTCGTTTAGTCTCTACGCCAAAAGTCGTTTTCACCAAAACTGATTTTCTGTACATGCTAAATGTTCGACACCAAAAGCCTGACCTAAACACCATAACTTTTATTGAAAACCTCCAGTACTTTTATATACATTATAAAGAGTTCCCAAATCAAAAATCTTTGGCTATCTCATTGGTTTGGTTAGGTTCTGACTCAAATCCCCGAAATCAAAATTTATTCCTGAACAGCGCACTGTTTTTGTAAAATTATTTGACGACCTTCCCGAACTCCATTTTCGACTAACCTTACATTTTTGAAAAGTAGACTCTTTGAACTTAATTTAAAAAAAAGAAACTCGACCAAAGATGCTACCTACTTCCCGGAACAGTCGACACAAGACAACCTTAAAAATTAGACTGTTTTACGCCTTTATGCACTAACCTTCTAAACATCATTAATTACCCCTAATTTATTAAACAAGAACCCTAAAATCATTAATTGATCTTAATTACTATATTTTTCAGAAAATTAATAAAACCCTAATCATCTCAATGATGGTTAATTAACATTACAATCATGATTAATTAATAAAAACATGAATTAGGTTAAAGTTAAATTGATCACATACCTTGAATCAAGAAAATTTTTATGAAACCCTAAAAACTTGTAGAAACCTCCGTCCAAAAAAAGAGCTGGAAAAAAATAATGTGTTTTGATTTGTTTTTATACTAAAACAATGAGAATCCTAGCCCAATACAAATAATACTTTCCTTTTTTTATTTTTTTCCTTTTCCTTATTTTTCCCCACCGTCCTATATAAATTTTTTTACCAAAAATAATACTTTTTATTTATTTTATTATTAAATTCGTTTTTTAATAATTATTTCCTTAATTGTATTTTTTTATTAATCCCTTAATTAATTAATTATATCTAAAACCTTTTAACTAGTAAATTAAACTACACTAGTCAACTTTACGCGTTTATCGTAAATTACGTAAAATATACAGTTTTATGAAAATTCTTAAAATATGAAATAAACTTTATAACTAAGTTCTAAATGACTTAAAACCATCCCGTAAATTATTCCCGTGACTAAATACCTCATCCGAGACCTCTAAACGCTAAACCCTAATTCGTAAAAATACGATTTACTATAATACTTATACGTACACATAAAATCCTAAAATAGCACCGCATTCTATCATAGTTAGATCCAAGTGAACAACTGAGCATGAACTAACCCCATCATAACATTATATAATGCACCACGCAATATACGAACGATGACTAACATCCAATCCAAGGCTCAAATATAAACAGAATGCACGTAAACGCACACTAAGCACATAATCAAAGTCAAACAGTCAAAATCCAAAATCTAGGGTTGTCACATACTTATTAATGCATGACATAAGGATTTTACACATAAGGCGAATGACTTATTACTCTTGAAATGGACTTATATTAATTGTGAGCGGGTTTTCTAGTAATGGATGAGAGGATTCTTAGGATTAAAACCTTGCTTCCTTGTTTTTGGATTTTACATTTCTTATATTTCACGCTTCAAATAATGACAAATTTTCCTTCAAGCAATTTGCTCAAATAATAACCGGTTCCACATTTAATTGTCATGAATAAGTTGATGCACTTTTTACTTGTGAATGCAATGATCCCATTTTTAAGCTTGGTATGGGGAAAGTGAAACGTGAGGGTAATAAGTGTCCATGGTACCAAAGCCATAATTTAAGTCATTGATTTCTTTATGAGTTTTTCAATCAAAACCATTTCAAGAAAATTCAAAAATATATAAATAGAGTTGTTTTCCTTGCATTGCATTGTACAAAATCAAAATCATGCATCATATAGAGTAGAGTAGTGTAAAAACATTCCATATTGGCCAAGGTGGATTAATTATGAGGAAAATGTAAAATTGTGCTTTAAAATATAGCATTGCATGAGGTCATGGCAATGATCAAGTGTAGGGGATTTGATATGAGCAAAATCTCATATCAATTAATCAACAAATCACCCTAAAACACGAAGCAACCTACTTTATTGTGTCAAAACAGGTTTATGTGGTGTTTTTGTGTTTGTGTTCACTTGAATAGGTAAATTGATACAAAATGAAGAAATCATGGAAATCGAGCTTATTTGTGATGAAAAAGACAAGAAGGATGCTAAATGACAAGACCTTGAAGATGAAGGACCTATCTTGACAACATAAGAAAGTTGAGGGACTAATTTTCAAAATTGATAAAGTTAAGATTCAAGTCAAACCTGGTCAACTCTCAAGTCAACCAAGTCAAAAGGGCTCAAATGTTCAAGTATGCAAGTGAAAGGACTGATTTTGCCATAAGAATGAAGATATTAGCTCAAAACATCAAACTGCCAAAGTCAAGGGGCTAAAACAGCCATTTTTGGAAGTTAATATGAAGCTTGATCCATGTGCTTGCAAACCAACCAATGAGAAACAAGAATCAATTCCACTCGGATTGCCAACTCAATCCCACTTATTATCTCTCCTATTAATAACTGACCAATCCTCACTTTTACTTATCCACCAATAGAATTTGAGGGAAATGGATAATAATCCGTGTGAGGGCAAGAGATCCAATCAAAGAACTCCATGTGGCGTCTTCTTCAACACCACAACCCAGATCGAACAAAGAGTTATACTGCATTTCATAAAAAGTTTTATACATGAAAAGTGATCGTTTTCAAGCAAGGATTTCAACCCTCTTACTCAACCAGCCTGAAAGTCAACCAAAAAGAAACTCCCAAATTCAAAAGTTCAACAGCTAGTTTCAATTACCAGATTTATGACACTTGGCAGCAATTGATTGGTCAAGACACGTCACTACCCCCAACCACTTCTCACTTTCACTCTATAAATAGACACATAGGGCCTCATTTATAGCAAGTAGCTAAGTGTGAAAATAACACACACTTTAGATTTCTCTCCGAATTCTGTTATTCATTCAGTTAGTAAACTTCTCTCAAGAGTTTGACACACTCCTGAGAGTTAGTTAGAAAGTAGTTAAAGTAGTTGTAACAGATTTACCTTCATCAATCAATAAAAACACAAAAATATCCATTTCCTTTCTCTTATCCTCATTCTACTTGTTCATACATGCAATCTTGATACTGTTTGTGATTCTGTTGATCTTAAGTGGTCAATGGAGTGATTTTGACACATTTTGGAGGTTACCTCAATTTTTCTAGCAAAGATCAGTCAAGTTTCAGTTCATGAGTGGCAGTTTGATGCAGCTTCGTTTAATTTGTTCAACAATGGCTTTTGGAGGTGATAATATGGTTACTGTGGTGTACCGGTGGTGTTCTTATAGATTTGAGTTGGCTCAGCGCCACACTCCTCCATCAAAGGAGGCCTTAGCTAAAAAGTTTGCTCATTCTGCTTTTAGTTCCACTCAATTGTTGATTGCCTGCTAAATTCCTAGTGTAATGAGTATATGCTGCTATGATCATGTGTTTGAGCATGTCTTAGTGTAATCTTGTTGATTTGAGTGCTTGTGTTAAGTCTTGTTGCCTTTTGTCTGATTTTACTTGATTTTGTTCTGATTTTCATCGGTCAAGTGCTTGTGAGTGCACTTTGTGTTCAAGTTTGTTAACAAGTTTGTTTTTAGTTCTAAAACTATTCATTTTACTCATAAAACAAGATTTGATATCAAAATTGGCTTACTTCAATCTTTTACTCAAAATCTGTTTGTTAAAGTTCATAACAGACTTGATCATTGGTGTTTGGATCTGCTAGGTTTTTGTGATAAAAGTCTGTTAAATCTTTCAAGTTTTATTCATTGTCATTCAGTAAGCATTTGGTAATAGTTTTGTTCATTTTTGAAGTCAAAACAATAGTCAAACAGGCAAATGGCTTGAAAAAGTATGGGTCCAAGTCTATGATATTTTTCATCAAAAAACTTGCTATTTTCAAATCCATGCCAATTGTTCATTTCTTAACCAAATTTCTTGAAACAAGTTTCTAGTTATAGTTTAACATCTAAGGTTCAACTCTGTGCAAGGAAATTCTATAGTATTTTGATTTGAATGAAAAATCAGCTTATAAATAAGCACTTGAGCAAAGTCAAGTTTCTGTAATACAAAGGTGACTGTTTTCTTGTATAGAAAAATCTACTTCATAAATCTAGCTATTTTCTTTCATAAACCTGTTTAGAAACATGTCTTGAGTATATTTGGAAGTTTTCAGCTTTTTCACAAATTTGGTCAAACTTGGTCAAATAAGCACACTTCAGCTTAATTCCATTTTCCTTCTTATTCACTTGATCATTTTCAAAAAGGAAAGACATTTCATACTCTCAATAAGCTGACTGATAAGTTTGAGCTAGAAAATCTGTTTGTGCATGTCTCAATTTTCAGTTAGCTTATTCTTGGCTTATTGGAGTAAGCTAGTTTGAGTTTTACTTGGTTTTGAGAAATTTCCTTATACAAGTCTAGTTAGTTTTCAATTTTAAGCATTTTGAAATTTGTTTGAGCTTATTTGGTTTAGTATTAAGCTCATACGAGCTTATTGTTTAGTGTATGCCCGTTTTTGTTAAACTTGTCCAATTATTTGTATTCTAGTCCCTAGGGTTTGTTACTGTTTGTATTTTGAGCTAATTGTGTAAGTAATTAGGGTTTGCCATAATTAGACCCTTTAACTTTCTGTTACTTGTCTTTTTTAGTTAGACATTTTGTTAATTGGTTAAAATTAGTTACAAATTTGTTAGAATTTTCATTTTTGGTCCTTTTACTTTCTAGACTTTACATTTCAAGATTTGTAGTTTCAATTACTTTACATTTTTAGCACATTACTTTTATGTTTTTACATTTTGTCCTTTTGTGAATAAAAATTTGGTATTTGCAAATTGTTTTACGAATAAATAGCTTAATATTTTTCACCCTTTTTACTTGATTGTTGAAATAGACATAGAATATCCAAAAAAAACCTATCAACCAAGAACAATAATAAACTTGAGATTTTTAGGACTTTCAATTGGTCGAGAATCGAGGGAAACAAACTTCAATATACTCAATTTCACTTTATAAAACATTTCCACATTATTTTAAAGATCATCGATGGTTGGAACAATACATTGTTGAATGACGACTTCTACTTGTGTGTTAGGTTTTATATTCCAAAGATTATCTCATGACACTTTTTCATAAACGACGACACCTCTATACAAAGCTAAAACCCATTGTTTTATATACTCAAATTTTTGAACACTTTTACATTTCTCATTTCATTTACGTTTTTCATCCAAAATACGTTTTTATAGAAAATTGATTATTTTGTAAAACCCCTTTTTGAAGAAACTTTCTTTTCCGTTTTATGACACGCTGGTGCAACATTTGTAAAAAACTCTTGTTCTTTTGAAAGTTCTTTTTGAGGAACAAACTTAATATGGTGATTGTAATTAGAAGGGTTTATCAAATCACTTAATTTGGATCGACTTTCTTCGTGATGACGAATGATTTCGGCGCAGTTAGGGAAAAGCATAAGGG
Organism: Glebionis coronaria; assembly: GCA_025667525.1. Classification (NCBI taxonomy): domain Eukaryota; kingdom Viridiplantae; phylum Streptophyta; class Magnoliopsida; order Asterales; family Asteraceae; genus Glebionis; species Glebionis coronaria. The sequence goes on from CM046874.1 coordinate 269,209,955, forward strand.
CAAGATTATCATTATAACAACCGATATCATAAAGAGCAGGCTTGATGCTTTGAACTTTCTTGAGATACTAAGGCTTAACAAAACTCATTTTCATATTTCTATTGAGCATGTTCATAGTTTGAATAGATTGACCCGTTTTGTAAAAAATGTTGTTAAACGTTTTGAATCTCTTTTCCAAAGCAAGAACTTTTTTCAATTTCCTTTTCTTCACGAGTTTTATAAAGCTCAGTTTGATATTTGTTAACCGACTCTAGTTCAGAAATCAAGAGTTTATGTAACATCAGTTATTCTTCAAGTTCCGATACCTTTTGTTTTGACATATGAATTTCATGTGCTACTTCATAACAATATTGTTCGTTGAGCACCGTACGTTCATATGCCAAACCATTAGCTATAGCAACTCGTCTATCAACTTCTTTTACATAATCACACTCTTTAAGTCTATCTATCTTATCAACTAAGGATTTGTTTCCTTGATTTAAACGTTTATTAGCCTCTTTGTTTTCATAAATTTCATGTTTCAAAGTATCATTTATAGACGCAAGCAAATCACGTTCCTCATCCGATTCAGTATCCTGATCAACATTACCTTCATCAGTACACATATGCGGTGAATCCGTAGAGATATTGCTATCCTCTGTCTCCATTACATATGTGTCATTGATGATTTTGGGTTGCTCAGGATGTCGTCGTTCATTAGAAAACACATTATAGTTATCGTTTGAGTGTACCTTTTCAATTGGCTCAACATCAAAGATAGATCCAGAATTGTCAGCAGTTTCTGGAATCACTTCTTGAATCTTTGCCAGGTACACGTAATGTGATTCCAACTCTTGATCATCGGGTTCATCATCAGTGTCGTCACGCCAATCAACTTCATCTGTTGTGAGTGAAATCTATGCCTCTTCTTTCTTACACATCAACATATTTCCTTGTGATATGCAGAATCCTTAACCCGTTTTGGATTCTTGCATTCTCTAACCATATGCCCAAGTTCCTTGCAATTAAAGCATTGAATACCAGTCGTCTGCACAACCAGAGTGCCTACATTTTCTCTGGCCCCAACATGATTAGGCATCCTCTGATGATCATACCTTGCATTTCTATCATACCTTGGTGCATTAACAACTTCTTTGTATCTTGCATTGGATGATGATATGAAGTTGTTGTTGGTAGGTTTGTATTTCTTCTTGTAGGTTGTGGTGAGTAGATACATGAGTTTTTCAATCTTTTTTTCCCTTGAAGTTTGTTCATCATCACTTGCGTCAGTGTCTCCATCAGACGCGATGTCATATTTTGGAGGTGAGGCTTGAACAACTTCCTTTGCTTTGCTTCTTGCAGTAGCGAGAGGTTTGCTGGATGAGCTTGATGGTCTTGAGGAATGAGAAGGTGCTTGTTGATGGTGAGTGGGTTTTGGTGAAGTTGCAGCAACAAATGCAATTGTGTTAGCAGATCGTTCTGCCTTTTCAGCCGTAAGTTCATTTACTTCATTCTGATGTTGTTTCAAGATACCATAAAGGGTGCGTTCATACCAGCACTAATGCACCGGATCCCATCAGAACTCCACAGTTAAGCGTGCTTGGGTGAGAGTATTACTGGCTTGGGTGACCCGCTGGGAAGTCCTCGTGTTGCACCCCCACTTTTAAAAAGGGGTTCGAATCCCCCCCAACTGTATCCATCATACTAGATTTTAAAACCACTCATGGGTGGCCTAGTGGCAAAAAAGTTTGTAGCTATCACTCCAAAGTGTGTGAGGTCTCAAGTTTAATTCATGCTAGGTGCAAACAACCTTGAAGTGGCCACGCCAACCTCCTGAAAAGGGAGGGTTTTACCTGGTTTGAGTCTGTGTGGCGGTGAGCTCAAACCCCGTGGATTAGTTGGCCAATGAGTCGGAAATCATGGTTACCAAAAAAAATATCATAAAGTTTGTGATATGAGATGGTCTTGATATCTTCCCTTTGCTTAACCAAAGTCACAAACCTTTGCCATTCTAGCTTGAGTTGAAGTAAAACCTGAACATTCGCATGATGATTAGAGACGGTACACTGATTTCTGATAAGCTCATTCATCATTTTCTAGAATATCGAGTAGTATGAGTCAACTAATTCACCATCTTGGGATGTGATATTTCCGAACTCCCAAAGTATATTAGTCTCAGGATTTTGAACGTTGATCGATTCACCTTGCTTCAACCTATGAATTGCATTCCACATTTCCATTGCATTAGGACATGTATCAACCGTAGAATAGATATCATTATCAATCCCAGTGAGTATGTAGTTCACAACATCTTCTTCAGCTTGGAGAAGTTTCTTTTTCTTGGAGGACATGTGTCGAAAGTTTCCATGGCTCTTGTAGTAGATGAAGTGCGATCCTCAGCCGTTGTGGAAATGGGTTTGAATTCAAATACCGGAGGTGCATTGTCAAGGCAATGACGAAGAGCGGTTCGGTTATCTTTCGTGTCGAGAAATCTAAGGAATCGAGATCTCCACTGAATGTAGCAACCGACTGTCAGCACTGGTGGATTTCCGTTTCCACCTTGTTCCAAACGAACTTGATTATACGCAACATTTTTGTTATTCGACATGGTGAAATGATTATGAATGGATTACGGATCTTAGTAGACGTGTTGTGATAAGGTGTGGTTGAAATTATGAAAAATGCCGATATTCTTCAGTCTGATATAAAATTCTTCAGTCCGATATAACGTAGACCGAAAAAATTTGAATTACCAAATTTTGAAATCGAGTTAGAGATAGCCAAAAAATAATATGGAAAAAATTTGATACAAGAAGGCGTAAATTTTTGAACTCTTTTTTTTTGTAAACTATGCCATGAAACTAGTCTAGATTGTGGATAAGACTAAAAACGCTTCGAACCAAATTTTGGCAAAGATATGATCTCGGAATAATACTAAGTAAACGATCTCGGAAAAATGCTATTAACACGATCTCGGAATATTGGTAACTGCACGATCTCGGAATATTGGTAAGTGCACGATCTCGGAATATTTCTTAAGTTGCGATCTCGAAATAATTCAAAGTAATGATTTCGGAATAATTCAACATTCACCAATTCGGAATATCTCAGAAACACGATTTCGGAATATATCAGATAACACCAATTCGGAATATCTCAGAAACACGATTTCAGAATATAACAGGTAACACCAATTCGGAATATCTCATAAACACGATTTCGGAATATAGCAAATAACACCAATTCAGAATATCTCAAAAACACAATTCCGGAATATAGCAGATAACACCAATTCGGAATATCTCAAAAACACTATTTCGGAATAACGAGGGTTTATGATTTCGGAATATTTAGGGTTTTACCATTTCGGAATGTTTTTGAAAAAATCCGAAAATAGCAACTAGGCAACAAATCTCTTGTAGGAAACGTTTTCAAGGTTTTCCGAAAAAACGACTTGTACTTCCTCGGTTTATAGCATCATATGGACAATAAAAATCAGAACTTTTTAAATTTTAAGCCGAAAAATTTTAAATCAAGAAAATAGTACAAAAACTAACTTTTAATCTAAAAAAAGATAAAAAGATGATGATTTTGAGTGAAAAACCAAAATTTTCTTGTACTTCTAGATTATTAAGATGTTAATAAACAAAAAAGTAGCAAGCTTTTTCAAATCCAAGCAAAAAAATTCGAAATATTTTAGCTTATAAGATAAGCCATAAAAACCGAATAAGTAACCACAAAGAACCTCAATCTCCTATCTACTATAGGCTCTTGATACCAAATTTTAATCCCAATATCAATCCATATCATATAAAATAAAGAGAAGTTAGAGAGAGAAAGTAAAGAGAGAAAAGAGAGAGAATGGTGGAAGGTTAATAAACTAGAGAGAGAAAGTAAATGAAGCAACACACTCTTTTACACATGGAAGAGGCTTTATATACACACGCCTTTATGGGTCGTGGGCTTTGTTTCCTTGGATCGGGTGTGGCTTATCTTGGGCATAAAGCCCCTAACTTAGACAATATTAGCTTAAAATCCAAGCCCGGTTATCCCGACTAGCCTATTACTATACAAGACCCTTAACGACTAAGATGGCCTGTTACATTCTTGTTCGGCTTTATAAAATATAGGGCTAACAACATGAAATGACATATGATCCATATTCATGATTAACAAGCATCATAAACAAAAGGGATGCAATAATTTATACCATAAGGTTGAGCTTGTTTGCCAGAAACCAAACTCGGGTACTTTTGGGAGCATTGATTGTGATCCTGGACTATGCGTCAATGTTAGTATTAAAATACATTATGATGGAGACTTCCGCAAATGGGAGCTGTTGGGATGTGCGTATGTAAAACCCGCATGCTTTTACCATGAATAGTACCCTTAAGATCATACGTACTAGATTAAAACTTTCCTTTTATAGTACGATTACGTCTACGTGTTAGGATCTTACGTATTACGTACGTGTTAGAACACGATAAGTATTTATTACGCACGAACACGCAATAATTATCTAAACAATAATTAATCACGAACATGCGATCATGAAATCATGAACGTAATTAAATCACGAGCTAATATTAATTACGTATATATATTTATTACGAACACGAATAAATATATTAAGTCACGATCGATAACTAATTAAAACACGTAAATTACGAACACGAGAACACACTATAATATTAAGACTCAGGAAATCTATGGGTTACCCCATGTGGGCCCCATACCACGAAATTAGGGAGGGAAGATGGGCTTAGCCCATCAATTTTTACTAAAACAAGGAATTAGGAAAAGTCACTACTCATTTTTCACTTTACAGAAGATTTTCACAAAAACCTAAAAAGTTCTTCCTTCTCCTTCTTTTTCTTTTTGGCCGCCACCCATGAACACACCAAGGGGGTGTTTATTTGATCTTTGATCTTGGTTTTAGTACAAGTGTTCGTGTTTGTTCATCCTTGTTTAGATCCACGCATTCGGTAATTCTTTTAACCCTTTTCTTTTTGATTTGATCTATTAAATAATTAAGAACATGATGTGTTTTTTTAAAAACCTAATTAAAACATAGATCTAATATGAAAATGGCTTTTGGAGAAATCAAAAAGGATGGTTTAGTTGTGTTTTGTTTTAGCCGGCGCGTAAACCGAACCCCAAGGGGGTCTTGGTTTGGCTACTCGACAACCACCGAGACCATATGGTCCCGGTTGGTTGGTGTGGGTCCCACAGCAGCAGCAAGACAAGGGGGACCCCAAAGTGGTTTGGGGTATGGTGTCGATTTCATGTCCAGTTCATGGTTCTTAGTCAAGATCCGGTTCACGGTGTATGTTAAGATTATTATTTTCTTATAATCTTATGTTAAAAATTAAATTAATAAACATGACATGATTAATTTAATAACATGACTTAGGTTATTTTAATTATAAAAATCATGAAATTATTAACCTAAGTATTTTATATTTTTAGACTTATAATTAATTAATTATTTAAAAACTATGGTTATAATTAATTAATTAACATGACTTAGGTTATATTATTAATAAATAATAATACATGTTTTAACCTAAGTATTTAACTTTTTTTTATTAAAAACATGATATACTTTAATTAAATATTTTAACCTATAGTTTATTTTAATTACATGAAATAATTAATAAACTATACATTATATCATATGACTTAGGAAATAATCAAGAAAACACTTAGGCTTATATACTTAGCTTATTTAACCAGCTTATATCTAATTATGGAAACGTTCTATTTTTAGAAACTTATTTAAATAAGGCAGCTAATCTATTTATGGAAACTTTCTATTTTTAGAAACTTATTTAATTCAGGCAGCTAATCTATTTATGGAAACTTATTTAAATAAGGCAGCTAATCTATTTATGGAAACTTTCTATTTTTAGAAACTTATCTATTTTAAGCAGTAATTCTATTTTTGGAAACTTTCTATTATTGGAAACTTTCTATTTTTGAAAACTTTCTATTTTTGGAAACTTTATATTTTTGGAAACTTTCTATTTTTGGAAACTTTCTATTTTTGGTAACTTTCTATTTTTGGAAACTTCCTATTTTTGGAAACTTTATTTTTTAGGAAACCTGCTATTTTTGGAAAGTTACTTATTATTACACAGTAAGTATAATAATACATGAAACACCAGAAATACTTAATCAGAGTAAACAGAATATAAGATAAACACAGTTTAAGGATTAAAAACAGTAAAACATGATAAGAACATATAAAATAAGCTAAGACATGACATAAAATCAGTTACGTATTAGTAAGCAGATACTCATTCATGTATGTATTTATGTAGCATTAGTGATACGGAAGTAGGATTCCTCTCAGTTCGTCTTCTTCGTTCACTGGACATAAGGTACGGATTCTTGTCCTTTGAGTATGGACATTCTTTCCTTATTAGGATTCCCCGTATGCAGCCAACTGTTTTCCCAGTATTTGTTTTATATGTTTTTGAATTGCTTATGTTTAATTAGAATACCTAAAGCCATATACATGCATGACAGGTTTCACCTAGTTATGGAGGTACCATAACCATAACATTAGAGGCACTGATGTTATGACTTCACCACGGCGGAGTGATTGCTCGTGGCGTCCCTTCAGCTTTTGGCCATATTATTATATTTATCATGTGGGGCGTATGGGTGCATCCTAGTTACATGTTTCAGTCAGGATTTCATGGTGAATGTGGTGTGTGCCTTGCATCCTTCACAAGGAGCTGATCCCTCCTACCCAGAACCAGTATATTAAATTAGAGGCAGCCCCTCTAATTTGCATGATGAGGTCACCCCTCCAAGTATTCATGCACGGTGGATTTTCATGACCTATATTGGCTAATGGTAAAATGTGTTAAATAGTTTTTCCGAAGATAAACATAAGGCTTTTCAAACTATAAAACCAGTTTTATGAATATGTTCCAGGTTTTCCAGGACTTATACAATTCCGCTGCTATTAAGTCTTTATTATGTTTTAGTCATGTATACTATGTCTATATCCGTGCACTGAGCATTTTGCTCAGCCGTTACTTTCCTTTCCATGTCCCAAAACGGCAGGTACCCTAGGAAAGACTCGAGCATTTGGAGGACGTGCATAGGATGGAAGCTGCTAGAGACTTCTTTTCCTTTTTGCCTTCATATACTTATGCTTGTTTAGTCTTTCATTCATTCTTTTGCTTTATTATGTTTTGGGCTTATGTTTGGGAACCGATGTTTGATTCCGGTTATCTCTATGGTCATGTAATGTTTTATACATTTATCCTTGTATGCTTTGATGACACGCCATAATTACGCGTGACATTCCATTATCAAAAATGGGGTGTTACAATTATGGTATCAGAGCCAAGGCTTCGACCTGTAGGCTCTAAAACTCGACCTGTGACTAGTGGGTAGTCACCAGGAGCTTCCTAAGCCAACGTTTGTTATTCTACGTATTGATGTTTTCAGCACATTGTTGCTTTAACCATGATGTTTTCAGCACCTTGAGGTTTTAACCTTGATGTTTTCATCGATATTGTTTTACTAATATGGTTGGACAACCGTCATTCATATTTAGTTATGTGTCATTGTTTCATGCATAATGTTCCTCGTGAACTGTGACTATATGGACTGAACCCCAGTAGTTCATAATTAGTCACATAAATTTTTTCTGATAAGTTTTGACAGATAAGTTTCATTTATATATGTTTCATGTATCATTGTTGCAGGGATTATGACTAAGTAATGGTTGGTATAGGACTGGCCCTATTTAGTCGCATGTGCTTTTATCGAAACTTTTAACTTTGGGACCGACCCATACGCGTCCCCTCGCTATGTCTTTTGTTTTGGGACCGACCCATAGGCGTCCCCTCGCACATATAAAGGTTTTTATAAACTACATTATACATTCATGCACTGTTTTTCATGCATAAAATTTTTCTCATGATTTATTGGCATAAAAATTTTTCATGTCCCCTCATAAGTTACTATGTTTTTATGTCAAGTATGTTTTTATACTGTCATGGTTAAACTCAGTTTCATGCTGATTATGTTATACAATCCTTCATGTTAAATCGTTTCATGTTTCTTCATGATAATTCCGTCTTCATGTGGATTACGTCTTACGCCTCTTTTGTTATTATGCCTTCATGCAAGACATTGTTGGATTTCATTGAATTCTGCTTTCATGACAGTCATGGTTGGTTTTCATCGATCATGCTGTCAAGCAAATCATCGTTGAATTTTGTGTAACTACAATTTAACGTTTCTCGATATAACCAAAATGATGTCTATGCTAATACTGTCAGGTTATCATGATGGTTTTCCTAACTGTTTAACCGATATACTTTCCTTAAATCATGACAAATGATCGACCCCATACCGATCATTTCATGTGCATTCCACGTGTACTCCACGTACCGTATTTCATGTGTATTACACGTACCTTAATCCATGTATATTCCACTTGCAATACTTCACGAGTATTCGCTAGTCGATTCTGAATCACCTCAGGCGTATTTTCTATTGCTAATATTCTACAAGATTGCTGATGCCGCTCATAACTTGGAGATGTTACTAAAGGTTGATGTTGCTGACGTTCGGAGACGCTACGAGATGCGGATGCTGTTCACAACCTGGAGATCCTACAAGACGAAGACAAAGGCGTCGAAGCAAAGCAATTGGACGAGAAGATGCTTCACCATCAGACGATTTCCATCAATCATTGTCCCTAATTCTTGGTTACATGTCACACGTCATTCGGCTGTCATTTCAGCCATATGAGTGCAAACCGGTACCAGCCGGCCACTCAGCTGAATAGTTACATGAATCACGGTCATGAGAATGACCGTCATGGAACTGACAGACAGGACGATAGTAACCACTACTATGACATAACTATCCTAGAAATCGCAACCGAGGCTCCGGCCGCGGATGTGATCAGACATACAAAGGATCAGTAGTCCAACCGATCCGCCAAGTCTGGCATAATAACCTAATATTGTAGTTCTATCATTTTACGTCTCGAGACACATGTCAAGACATCAGTCAAGACACGTGTCTCATGTATACTTTCTGGAGACACATGTCAAGACATCAGTCAAGACACATGTCTCACGTATACTTTCTGAAGACACATGTCAAGACATCAGTCAAGACACATGTCTCACGTATACCTCCTGAAGACACATGTCAAGACACCAGTCAAGACATATGTCATGCTTATAGTTCCAAGAAACGAGTCAAGACACATGACTCACGTCCAACTATGGAACATTTCTAAGAAATTCAGGGTACCCTCCAAGGGTATATCTATTTTTGTTGTGCCATGTATTAATCAGGCCACAAGAATTTCTATACCATTATCGGCGCATCCGTGAGAACTGTCACGTTGCCGATGTCACTTTCGTTTCTTTCACCATGGTTCATATATTCATGACCATGAAGGACGCCTTTCGTATTCCCACGCATACGAAGGTTTTCCTTCAGCTTAATGATGAGATCCAAGCTGCTAACGCATTTCCTCGGACAAACACGAGATGAAGTTTATCCTAATTATGGACTATGAATAGCACACCATGCTACGATTCATTATTATTTACAGTAATGTTCAGGCTCTTGAATACATTCAGCTTGATTTTTACATCAGGAAAATCTGTACAATTATTTATGCTTACAAGCATGTGCGTTGTTAGCCATGGTCGCTAAAATTTTCTAGCTGTCAGTAAGACACGACTACTTAAGTCCTGTTACGCATAGCAAGTTGATTATTCCAAAATCTTCCTATACATTCCAGAAGAACCTACAAGGAGAAGAATGGTACCATGAGATTATGTGTCGACTATCGTCGATTTAAAATAAATCACCATTCATGACCGTTATTCTCCTCCACGTATTGACAACATGTCCAATCGACCTTATAGTGTTAATCACTTTTCCAAGATCGAACTCATGATCATGCTGCCAACAGTGACGAGTGAAAAAGCAGGACATGTCCATGACTGCTATTCGCACACGACTCGGTCATGCTAGACTTATGATTTTGAATTAGTCTCATCAATGCTCCAACGGCATTATAAGAATGAGTTTCCATGAACTCATAGCAAATTCATCAGTGTTTTCATTAAGGATAACCTGATTTCCTTTAAGCCAGAGAAGAACAGGAAGACCATATCTGCACTATGTTGCAAATTCTATGACAAGAGAAATTTTACCCTAGGAATTTTTCCAATATCAATTTTGTTTGATTATAGTGACAAGCTAAATCACATGGGTTTCTATGGTTAATCTTACCATGACTCAGCTTATGCGTAAATGAGAGAACCCTACACTACATTAGGTGTTCTAGAAAATCCTACGCTAGGAGAAGTCTAGATTCAGAGACTCTGAGTTTCGCAACCCTCTATGTATCAAGTTTCTACGAAGCAGGATACAGCTACGTCCATATCTATGTACCTGACATACCAACAGGCTAAGATAGGACACCAACAGACTGGGATGTTTTCATCATTTGAAATTGTGAATTGAAAATGGGACAATATCTCCACGGATTTTGGTTACCAGTTTGACGCAAACTCGGAAGAATCATGATGCTATCTGGTTTATTGCAAACAGTTTGATCAAGTCTGCAAAATCCTTACATCCGCAAGGATTTCAGAACCAACAGATTGATCGGACATGTTCCAACCAAGGCTCATCCTATCACTTGGCAATCCCTCAGTTATCGGGTCAGACAAAGATTCGCAATAGTGCTCCTTATTTACTTCACGTCTTCAATCAAATTCCACGACTTGCTTCGCGCTCGCGTTCATGACACTATGGTGTCTCGGCTTACGATTTTACGTTCTTTTTCCTCATTCTGGGAAGTTTTGCAAGAACTTGAGAGACCAGACCCAAGTTTAGTATAACTCCCTATCCTCAGATTGACATTTCTCGTCATATTCTATATCTCACCTTGTAGTGTTTGGCGTTACAGCCACTATATTCTATGTTCACGATATGTTTCATATGTCATGTTCATTCCACGTTCCTCATATCATGATCAAGATATGTTACACGTATCATGGACCACGATATGTTTACTCATATTACACTCATCATATTTCCACATAGCACGTTCAAAATTTTTCACGTATCACGTTCAAAATTTTTCACGTGCTACGTTTCTTTATGTCTCGCGCATCGTTGCTAGTTATCAGTTAAGCCAGATTGTCTTGCATCGTAACGTTTTGGTTGCCCTTACACGTTAATTCTAATTCCCTCGACCAAATTAGGGGATCTACCTTAAGTTGATAACCAAGAACTTCTTCGTATTTCAAGTTAAGGTCAAGAGGACAAAGATTTATCATTTGTGTCAAAATCTGGTGAAGGAACCGTTCCAAGAGGGAGGCCACTTGGAAACGGACAAGTTCATCCGGACTTCTTATCCGTTTTTCTCTTATCAATTAGATATGTCCTTTTAGTCACGTCACGTTACATGTCCTTTCAAGACATGTCACGTTCCTTCTACCATGTCACCTGTACGTTCATTAATCTTACATACCCTCTTAGTTTGATTCGGGTATGTTTCTCTTTCAGTTACGTTATCTATAATTCGAGGACGAATTATTCTTTTAGGGGGGAAGAGTTGTAAAACCCGCATGCTTTTACCATGAATAGTACCCTTAAGATCGTGCGTACTAGATTAAAACTTTCCTTTTATAGTACAATTACGTCTACGTGTTAGGATTTTACGTATTACGTACGTGTTAGAACACGATAAGTATTTATTACGCACGAACACGCAATAATTATTTAAACAATAATTAATCACGAACACGAGATCATGAAATCATGAACATAATTAAATCACGAGCTAATATTAATTACGTATATATATTTATTACGAACACGAATAAATATATTAAGTCACGATCGATAACTAATTAAAACACGTAAATTACGAACACGAGAACACACGAGAACACACTATAATATTAAGACTCAGGAAATGTATGGGTTACCCCATGTGGGCCTCATACCACGAAATTAGGGAGGGAAGATGGGCTTAGCCCATCAATTTTTACTAAAACAAGGAATTAGGAAAAGTCACTACTCATTTTTCACTTTACAGAAGATTTTCACAAAAACCTAAAAAGTTCTTCCTTCTCCATCTTTTTCTTTTTGGCCGCCACCCATAAACACACCAAGGGGGTGTTTATTTGATCTTTGATCTTGGTTTTGGTACAAGTGTTTGTGTTTGTTCATCCTTGTTTAGATCCACGCATTCGGTAATTCTTTTAACCCTTTTCTTTTTGATTTGATCTATTAAATAATTTAGAACATGATGTGTTTTTTTAAAAACCTAATTAAAACATAGATCTAATATGATAATGGCTTTTGGAGAAATCAAAAAGGATGGTTTAGTGGTGTTTTGTTTTAGCCGGCGCCTAAACCGAACCCCAAGGGGGTCTCGATTTGGCTACTCGACCACCACCGAGACCATATGGTCCTGGTTGGTTGGTGTGGGTCCCACGGCAGCAGCAAGACAAGGGGGACCCCGAAGTGGTTCGGGGTATGGTGTCGATTTCATGTCCGGTTCATGGTTCTTAGTCAAGATCCGGTTCACGGTGTATGTTAAGATTATTATTTTCTTATAATCTTATGTTAAAAAATAAATTAATAAACATGACATGATTAATTTAATAACCTCACTTAGGTTATTTTAATTATTAAAATCATGAAATTATTAACCTAAGTATTTTATATTTTTAGACTTATATTTAATTAATTATTTAAAAACCATGGTTATAATTAATTAATTAACATGACTTAGGTAATATTATTAATAAATAATAATACACGTTTTAACCTAAGTATTTATCTTTATTTAATTAAAAACATGATATACTTTAATTAAATATTTTAACCTATAGTTTATTTTAATTACATGAAATAATTAATAAACTATTCATTATATCATATGACTTAGGAAATAATCATGAAAACACTTAGGCATATATACTTAGCTTATTTAACCAGCTTATATCTAATTATAGAAACGTTATATTTTTAGAAACTTATTTAAATAAGGCAACTAATCTATTTATGGAAACTTTCTATTTTTAGAAACTTATTTAATTCAGACAGCTAATCTATTTATGGAAACTTATTTAAATAAGGCAGCTAATCTATTTATGGAAACTTTCTATTTTTAGAAACTTATCTATTTTAAGCAGTAATTCTATTTTTAGAAACTTTCTATTATTGGAAACTTTCTATTTTTGAAAACTTTCTATTTTCGAAACTTTCTATTTTTGGAAACTTTCTATTTTTGGAAACTTTCTACTTTTGGTAACTTTCTATTTTTGAAAACTTTCTATTTTTGGAAACTTTATATTTTAGGAAACCTACTATTTATGGAAAGTTACTTATTATTACACAGTAAGTATAATAATACATGAAACACCAGAAATACTTAATCAGAGTAAACAGAATATAAAATAAACACAGTTTAAGGCTTAAAAACAGTAAAACATGATAAGAACATATAAAATAAGCTAAGACATGACATAAAATCAGTTACGTAATAGTAAGCAGATACTCATTCATGTATGTATTTATGTAGCATTAGTGATACGGAAGTAGGATTCCTCTCAGTTCGTCTTCTTCGTTCACTGGACATAAGGTACGGATTCCCGTCCTTTCAGTATGGACATTCTTTCCTTATTATGATTCCCCGTATGCAGCCAACTGTTTTCCCAGTATTTGTTTTATATGTTTTTGAATTGCTTATGTTTAATTAGAATACCTAAAGCCATATACATGCATGACCAGTTTCACCTGGTTATGGAGGTACCATAACCATAACATTAGAGGCACTGATGTTATGACTTCACCACGGTGGAGTGATTGCTCGTGGCGTCCCTTCAGCTTTTGGCCATATTATTATATTTATCATGTGGGGCGTATGGGTGCATCCTAGTTACATGTTTCAGTCAGGATTTCATGGTGAATGTGGTGTGTGCCTTGCATCCTTCACAAGGAGCTGATCCCTCCTACCCAGAACCAGTATATTAAATTAGAGGCAGCCCCTCTAATTTGCATGATGAGGTCACCCCTCCAAGTATTCATGCACGGTGGATTTTCATGACCTATATTGGCTAATGGTAAAATATGTTAAACAGTTTTTCCGAAGATAAGCATAAGGCATTTCAAAATATAAAACCAGTTTTATGAATATGTTCCAAGTTTTCCAGGACTTATAAAATTCCGCTGCTATTAAGTCTTTATTATGTTTTAGTCATGTATACTATGTCTATATGTGTGCACTGAGCGTTTTGCTCAGCAATTACTTTCTTTTCCATGTCCCAAAACGGCAGGTACCCTAGGAAAGACTCGAGCATTTGGAGGACGTGCATAGGATGGAAGCTGCTAGAGACTTCTTTTCCTTTTTGCCTTCATATACTTATGCTTGTTTAGTCTTTCATTCATTCTTTTGCTTTATTATGTTTTGGGCTTATGTTTGGGAACCGACGTTTGATTCCGGTTATCCCTATGGTCATGTAATGTTTTATACATTTATCCTTTTATGTTTTGATGACACGCCATAATTACGCGTGACATTCCATTATCAAAAATGGGGTGTTACAGCGTAAGTCATAGTTAGTATTTTATACGACCGGGAGTACGTGGGCCTAAGGGGTCACACACTTAGACATTGAGATCATCTTGTATTAAGTTATATAATATAATATGACTATATTTATTGTGTAAACTTAGTTTGATAAAAAGTTTATACTTATTGGTAATTAATTAATAAGTTAAAAGATTTATCGAGGATTAGTTAATAAGCCTTAATACTTTAAGGTAATCATTGTAGTTACATAAATAAGTATATAGAAAGTCAAAAAGTCAAATCAAACACCCCTAAAGGGTAGTTCGATCAAATTAAGAAAAGAAGAAAGGAAAGAAAATATTTTATTCTAGACGACTTAGTTACTTGCTATTAAATATTAGATCTTTACCATAATTAGCCCAAGGCTCTAGTATATAAACAATGGATGTGATTCATTATTTTCATAACTTTAAACCAAACATTCTCCTCCTCTCTTTCTTGTGTAGGTCGACGGCATGAAACCCTCAAAAGGGTTTTAGGGTTTGATTTTTATTAAGTATAACTTAATCAAGATCTAGCAATCGAAGGTGGTTGATTGACGTGTCATGTGGACTGTCTTAGAGAATATTTAACTTGATCTTTGTGTTATGGTAAATCGGATTTCGGTAAACGGAATTAGGGTTTCGTTTGGTTTTGGTGATTAACTTGTTCTTGATCATCGTTCTTGGAGAAAAGGTATGTTTTCTTTATCTTTATGTTAATTACATTATGTGCATAGATGTTTAACCCTATCCGATGCGTTTACTCTTGATGTATGTATATTAGATACATTAGGTTGTTAAATTCCAATAGTACTTACGGTTATTTTGTCTTTCAACAACTCCTTCAATGCTCAAAGGTGGCCTTCAATAGTTTTCTCATTCGACGGGTTTCTCTTTGTGTTTTCATGAGTTTCCATTTCGGGTGATGTTGGTGTAGGACCCCTCGCAGATGGAAATAGAGTCTCACATATGGCGCATATTTATCGATGCAAAAGTCTGTTAGGCCTTTGATGGGCTTGGATCTGCCTTCTGGCTTTCTAGACGATCTTCTCGGCAAGCTTGTACAAAAGGTATCACACGTTAGCCTCGCCCCAGGTGTAAGCCTAAGACCAAGCTCCGGTGTGAGAACGAGTTTCTAGAAAGAGCCGTTAAGCCAAGGTAGTAAGGTGTGTGTAATAAATGAGTTGGAGTCAGTTGGTTTGCATTGAATGCGCTAGGGTATTTATAGTATCCTAGACAGTGTACTTTGGTGTAGCGTACTATTGTGCCTCAGGGGTGAGACTAGGCCACTTTAGTGCCTTGGGGGTAATGTCCTTAAAACCTGGATCATGCTCGGCCAACCTTTTGGACTGATGGTTATAAAGAGTTTGTGGATAATAGGATGTCTCGTGCCTTCCCGAAATTATTTTGTTGCTTTTGATAGTTGCCTCTTCTTTCATGTCATGATATATCATATATGATTCGACGTGTTTTACTTTGACCCACCTGTCATTTAGCGTATTTCTTGCGGCCTGTGTATATTTTGCCCATCGTCCATATATAAGAACATTAGTTGTTCCGAATTTTAATGTTTTAAATACTAGTGTTATTATGATTTTTTAAATATTATTAAATGAGATATTAGAGTTTCAATATAACATCTTCAATTAAGAATTTATGAAAACAATGTATATCATTGTATTAGACTCAAGAGTATCAACTACGCATAATACGAGTATTACAAGCTCTTGACGATGACATTTAATGTTTCCATCTAATGGCGGAGACATATTAGTCACAAAGTTTATATGATCTTTTTAACGAAAAAATTGTAGTGTAAATTTTTGGAAACATTTCACTTCTTTAAAACTCAATTTATAGGTGCAGTTTATAAAAAAATATCAAATTATGACATTTGAGCCGAACTTTCTTTCCATATACGTGTTTATATAATTTAAATTTAATTTTAAACTAAAAATATGTTAAGAGTATTGTCCAAATACGTGTAATATAAGCTAAATTCTAACTTCAAATTGAAAATATGTTGATAGAATTGATGTATTTTTTTGTTATAAGAAAAAGATATATAAGTAGAAGGATAAAAAAATTAGTTGAAACAAAAAGAAGCAACTAATATATGTAAACTGCGAGATAATTAAGCGAAAGGCCATATGAAAAGTTTGTTAAGACTTTGACCTTTTTATAGTCAAGCTCTGGAGGCCAAAACCCGTTGCCAACACCATTTGAGATTCAAAACCCGTTGCCAACATTTTAAGACATAAGAGTTTGAGCGTACACATGCGGGCTTGCTCAACTCGTGTAACTCGTTCTTGAAACTTGCTTTGCTCGAATGTCTCAATGTGATAAACGAGCTTACGAGCGAACTGAGCGTAATACTAAATTTTAACTCGACTTGATAAGCTAACCAAGCTTAATATTTTGTCTAAGATCGACACGAGCTCGAATCTAATCAAACTCGGGTCGACCTAAATGAGCTCGAACTCGAGTTACTCGTTAATTACTCGACCGGTTGATAATTTGTAGTAAATGGAAGAACATATGACAAAGGTTACTATTTAACCAACAATATTTTATTGCAAGATATGAGAAAACCTTGAAATTTAAAAGAGCTCAAGAAAGTTTAAAAAAAGATATTGAGCAAGCTTTGGGAGTCCTACAAGGTCGTTGAATAATTATAGAACCCGTGCATGCTTATTAAATCAACACGCTACGAAGAATCATGTATAGTTATATAATATTACATAACATGATATCACAAGATCAAAAATTCTAAGTTACTAATTTTAGATATATGTTCGTTAGTCCACAATCAAACATTTAATGAACTTTTCGAAATGATGCGCGTTACATGTTATAAAAACTAAAGAAATTCGAGATAGAAAAGTGTGCACCGAGTTTCGACAAGACATTGTGGCATAGGCATAGGGCGACCAAGAGTGGTAGTTTCAACTATCATAACCCAAAAAAATTTCCTCACATCATTATTCGCTATTGCAAGTATGATGAAAAAGTTCGGTTTTTTTCGCCTAATGTAAGCGGGTTTTCAGAATTTCTGGTAGCAACAAAAACTAATTAGGTCGATCGTTGATTTAGCCAGATCATGTCACATAACTAGCCCTGTCGACCATTGACTTTTAAACCATAGTGGAAACGTGATCTGCTTTTCTTTTTTATGTATAAATCGCAATAATAACCTAGAGTGGACCTCTCAATCAAGAAGAGGTCTAAGCGAACATTGTTGCCTGTGTTTGTCATTCTTTTGCATCACTCTTAGTGATGAAGTTTCCTTGTCTTATGATGAATTTTTGTATGTTTTTTTGTTGAAATACCAGTTTTTTTTTCTACTAAACAAGCCCTTCCTATAACTTGTAAAGAATGGTAACGACCTGCAAATTTCACCAAAAGCTGAAATAGACAAAACTAGTGACTTTCAACCATGTGTTATTCACACTACCCGAGTCTAACAGAGGCGTTGCAAAAGCATATCGTCCCTAAAAATTGCAATTATTTAACAAGTTTGATTCTTTTTTAAGTAAGAAAATTCTCAATCAACTTGGAGACGCCAAAACCATGAAAAGAAGTACATAACTACATATTTGAATGGTGTCATCTACTTAAGAAAATACAGTTATCTAACGAATTCCTTGAATTTGACGATGCATTCTAGAGCACGTTCAAATTCAGTATTTTCCAAGGCTAAAGTCAAACGCCTGTAGCCTGGGAGTCCAGTCCAAGAAGCTCCATTGATGCAAAGAGCCGTGGCTTCCAGGGCTAAAGTGAAACGGTAGTAGCCTGGGATTCCAGTCCAAGAAGTTCCATTAATGCAAAGAGCAGTGGCTTCCAGGGCTAAAGTGAAACGACAGTAGCCTGGGATTCCAGTCTAAGAATCTTCATGGATACAAAGAGCCGTGGCTCTGAGCATTGCTTCTCTGATGTTTGAGTCATTAAGATTGACTTTCCAAATAGAAATATCTTTATTGAGCTCGAATTGTTTTCCCACAAGAGCAGATAGCTTTGCAATGACTGAAACACCAGCATTAGCTTCAAGTACTTCCCAACTACAACGCTAAATGAAAAGTAAGAGAGATATACAACTAAAATGAGAACCATGTTACTGACTAACAGTTTAGGAGCGTGTTTGGGATTGCTTATTCTGCTTATCTGCTTCGAAAAGCAGTTTAAAAGTGCTTATGATTCTTTAATCTTTTGGGGTAAAATAGGAGGTTGAGACCTACTTACCTCAAAGTACTTACCAAAATGAGATTAAAATTGCTATTTTACCCTCATATCCCTTGATTAATGGGAATATAGAAGATAGCTAAATTAAATGGTTACCTCTTTTAGCCGTTTAGATCTATCACTTAACAGTTTCCCTTGTCTTTGATCTCCAACTTTCTGCTCCCTAAGATCGAGTAACTTCTTTGCAGTATACCTAATCGTACTATGAGGTTTGTTTTTCCCTGAAGCAATGCCAAATTCATCAACCAAAAACCTCTAGTTAACAGCCACAAAGCCAAATGTAAGTCCTCCTGCTAGCATCTTGAAGAACAACCCTCCAAGCACACATACACAAAGACAGTTTTACAGATGTTAACTTTACTAAACTACCTTCTAAATTCCACCCGTTCCATCCCTTCGAGTTAAACTCCAGCCTGGAGAATAAAGTATCAATGATGACCGGTGCCCCGTACTTGGCACACACTGTAAGTAGACTCTCCATCTCTTCATTGTTACTAAAACATGCCAGTAGGGTTTATCGTGGGTCCTGATATATAAACCCATGGTTTAGTAACGGTCCCTGATACACCCTTGAGTAGCTTTTCTGTTAGCATTAAACCTTCTTTTAGAACAATATTTTCATTGAGGAATAGCAGCCGAGACATAATTTCCATTTGCAACACTTGGTATGCACAAACTACCTCCTTCTTGAATGCAACATTGAACTAATTATATATAAAGTGGGCAATCTAAATATATAAATTCTACATCGTTATTAGTTGAGAAACCATATGCATTTTTAAGAACTGAGATGACTGAGCCTGAAAAATCCTATCATTTCACTGCATTTAACATTCTCGACTTCTCTCTGAAGAAAATAGATAAAAGAAGTCAAACCTATAAATCTACTTTTCCTCAAGAAACAAAGAAAATACAGATAAAACAGTATGTAAAAGAAGTAACCTCTACAGGTGGAGGAAGCTGAAATGACAAAAGTTCATGGAAAAGACAACCATAGTAGTATTGGCTTATCAATGCAGTATTTCCTTGTAAGAGCTCCACACTCTTAGCCAACGCGTTACATATGGTTTGCTCTTCTGATATCATAAAAGCTACTTCAAGATCTGTATACACCTGAAAAAAGTGTTTGGTTGCAATGAATAGACAACATTTTGATGGTAGCTAGTTGACTCAAATGACTTGGATATTAAATGGATGTTAACTCCTAAGCTTCTCAATAGCCAATAACTGCATAGTGATGGATGATTAAGGTGACGTCAAATGGGCCAAAAAGAGTAAAAAGTCCCCCAAAGTGTCCCTAGATGCTCAAAACTTCCAAAATCGTTTTCAAAAAACTAAGGGGCTGTTTGGTTCACCTACATTGGTTGGTTTTCGCTGTCTTTAAATTTGAATGTTGGTGGGGCGCGTGTTTGGTAACAAAAAAAAGTTTCTACATTTTAAACACGAGAAAAACAATGGGTTAAAAACACATTGATGAATGGTGTGATTTATAAAACGGTGACACATTTGGGAAAAAAGGACAATCATACCCCACAAGCATTAAAACATACATATCACTTCTCTTTCTCTCTTCTCTCTCTTTGCTCTTATTCTCACTTTCCTAACAGTGAAACACATGAGTTCTCCATTGTTGTTGTGAAACACGATATAGATTCAAAAGTTAGATCACCTAGTAAAACACTTTATCGAGTGCCAATTGATTTCGCTGACAGTAGCCGAAGGATGTCATCAACGGTGACACTTGTGTCAAGAATAAGTGGGAGAATCATTAAGATTAA
Source organism: Glebionis coronaria (assembly GCA_025667525.1). Classification (NCBI taxonomy): domain Eukaryota; kingdom Viridiplantae; phylum Streptophyta; class Magnoliopsida; order Asterales; family Asteraceae; genus Glebionis; species Glebionis coronaria. The sequence goes on from CM046874.1 coordinate 269,230,585, forward strand.
AAGATGATAGCATAACCATTTTTTAATTTCTTGAGGATCATTATTATAAGTAGGTGCATTAATCTATCTACCTTTTCTTCTATTTTTTTTTATTAATATTCATATAATTTATTGTAGAAAAGAGATGGTGATCATGATAGATTGTCTACATCAACGTGAAGATCTTGGTTTATAACATTGACCGCAGATTGTTGTTTGTTAATAAAGGATTCGTTTGATGTACCTGAACTTTTGATGTTTTTTGCTTTTTAAGACAATGATTGTTCATAAAATAGAAATATACCGTAGTTTGGTACTTTGGTTATGGAAAAGGATAACAATGTAATTTACTTGTATATCAACATAAACCCTTTCACTTAAATACGTGAGCCAAACAAGAAATGAATATCTAAAATAGGGTTTTCTTAGATATCCGCATTTTAAAGACGTCAGTGATTGAAATGTCATGATTTTAATGTTTGTGAACCAAACAACCCCTAAGATAATTAGTTAATAATATAGCTATTATAAGAAACTTTTGTACATTAACTTTTATATATACACAAATGTCAAAACCGTTTTAACGGTTTGACCCAACCTGACCTGACACATTTAACCCTAACAAGATTGTTAGATTTGAATTAACCTTGTTTTTTAGCAACCCACATATAACAACTGCATGTGAAGGCAGTGGATTTCTAGCCAGATATTTCAAGACTCCATTCGAACCGGGGAGGCTGGAAAACTCAAATTGGTCTGATATGTCCATAAATAGACGAGATCCAATTTCCCTTGTCATAATTAAGATGTGCTCAAAAGCTGAACTAGTAAGAGCCTCAAAGTTAGCCATCCTGGTAATTACCACTTTGTAGCCTTAACCTTTTAATCAGTTCTATCATCAGACCTATTTGGTGTGGAGCTTCGATACCAGTGATTCCATTTGTTGACGGCTTTGTATTATCCTTTTGATGAAATGTAAATCATCAACACATATAATGTCGTCAAATATAATTTAATCAACATATCTGACAACAATGTCCTATCAGAAAAACCTACGATGCAGTTTACTTAATTATGTAAACCAAATTATATTTTCTTGGGTGAATTACATCGTGACTGACCATATTAAGAGCATACCTGTTAATGTAAGAAACTGCAGAATTTTTTGGATACGAAGGTGTCATCACTTACACAGAATAATGTCTTTAATGAAGACACGGTAAATGATCAACAAAGATAAATTGCTACACACGATCTTTTCCCTAACCTTGTACTTTTTAGAAATTTTAAAGGGAATGGACTACATACCTCCATTTCAAGCGATGTTAACCATTGCTTGGATAGGTGCTGGCTTAGGCGAGCATCAACAATAGCAAGACGTGGAGTGAACAATTAGAGATCATTCTTGATTGTTGTATCCCTTGAAGGAAAAATGACGACGTTCTTACAGGAAGGTTAAGAATAAGAAAAGTTAGTAGGACTGACGGGGGATGGACACAACATATGTCCCTTTCGACAAATTACATCCTGAAATGGAAGTACCATTGTTAAAATGATCAAAATAAGGATATTGGTATAAAAAAGGAAACCAAGTGCAAAGAACAAAACATCATAGTGCCGACACAGGCATGATCTGTTCTAACATTTAAATCTTTCCAGGATAGAGTACTGGTGCACCAATCATAATGCAAACATAAAAACAAGGAACTATGGGCGATTCCACTAGTATTTTTTATCCCTATTTTTTGCCTTTTCTGATTCAATCTGCTTGCCACCTCTCAGTAATTAACGATCGTATTACATAAATCATCCGGGTATCTATTGGATCTTGCTGCTGTTATTATTTGAGGAACTATAGGCTTGCAATCTTTTGGTCCCCCTATATTTCCTGTGATAAAATATTTACCGGAGATTCGAGAAATCTTGGACTGATTGTTGTATATTATTTTTAATTGATTGATGTACTTTGCATTTTGATGTTTTTGGCGGTTTAGGGTTCTTATTTCCAGATCCCCATTTCTTTGTTTTTTCAATTTTCCCCTATTTTTTAACTCCCTTCAATCCAAATCACACAGTCCTTTCTCTTACATGATGTTTCGATCTCGCCCCAAAGAGGATGACCTTTCCAAAATATCCACTTCAATTTTTGTTACGAATTTTCTTGAGACATTCATGGTTAAAGAATTATTTAATTTGTGCAAAACTTATGGTCATGTTGTTCACTCTTTTATACCGTTTAAGAAGACGAAGGGCGGTAAGTGATTTGGGTTTGTACGCTTCATCAACGTTTATAGTATGGATCGGTTGGTTGAGAATCTAAACACTATTTGGGTGGGTCGTCTTAAATTGCACGCGAATGCGGCTAGATTCCAAAGGCCTCCGGTGCAGGGTATAAATCGCAGGGTAATAAGGAGACTTATAGCGGTAATCATGGGGGTAAAAACCAAAGTAATTTCAAAGGACAAAAGACTGGTATTAGATCTTTTGTTAATGTGGTTAAGGGCGACACGGGTTCCAGTCCTGCAGTTGTACTAGAAGACGATTGTTTGAATATGAAGGATTTGTCGGTGTCACTTATTGGTAGGGTTAAAGAATTTGCCGCATTGTCTAACATCAATAATGCCTTTGTTTGGGAAGGTTTCGTAGATGTTTCCATACGGTACTTAGGTGAGCTGTGGGTATTGTTGGATTTTGATACTGCAAATGTGAGGGACGCTTTTAAAGGATGTATAGGTATCACTTCCTGGTTCTCGGTGCTTAAACATGCTTCTAGGGATTTTACTATGGATGAGAGACTTATGTGGGTCAATATCGAAGGGGTCCCATTTAAGTTCTGGTCTTATAATACTTTTAAGAAGATTGCTAACAAATGGGGTACTTTGTTGGACAGCGAAGATCAGGAGGATACAAATTATCATTCTAAACGATTATGTATATCTACCAAGTCTAGAGACACGGTTTTTGAGACATTCAAAATTGTCTTCAAGGGGACTGTTTATTGGACCAGGGCCAAAGAAGTCAAAGGTTGGGTTCCAGAATTTGTTGATGAATTGGAGGATGAGAATGTTTCAAAGGAGGAGTTTCTGGTTAACGGTGGTGCTGTGCCCGAGAGTGATGTAGAAAAAGAACACAGTGAAATAGAATTTGTGCCTGACACGGTTTATTCAGATTCAACTGGCAGTAAAATAGACATTCGGGTGATCCTTTTGAGATTTATGATCATATGAATAAGATGCAAGAGCAAGAACAGAAGAATGGGGAGGAGGATAGCAAAAATAGGGATTTTCCTCCGGGGTACACACCGAAAGAGACGAGCCATGAGAAAACACAGAATGAAGTAAATTATTCACCATTAAAGGAGGACATACAAGGGGAAGAACATAACAGACAGAGTGACACACTATCAAAGAGTGAAAACTCGAGATATTCAGATCATTTTAAAGCCTCTACTATCCCTAAATCAGGAGGTTCTATTTTAAATTGTATGGAGGAATTGGTGAAAGTAGGTCAAACAATGGGGTATGATATGGAAGGGGTTGAAAAAGACATCATGAAAATCATTGCACAACAAGGAGAATATGCGGCTATTAAATGAATTGTCTATCCTTAAATGTTCAGGGCCTTGCCCAAAAGGCCAAAAAGGATTGGGTTAGGGAGTCGTGTGATAAAGATAAAGTTAATTTTTTGGCGTTACAAGAAACAAAAATGGAGAAAATGGAAGTGGTCACTGTTAAATCGTGTTGGGGTAACTTTGCTTTTGATTTCATTCATAGTGATTCTGTTGGTTATTCGGGAGGTATTTTATGCACTTGGGATACGAATTATCTTAAGAAATCTAGTAGTACGGTTTCTGATTACTTCATTATAGTTCGTGGTATTTGGTTGAAGTCGAATACTAATTTTCTTATGGTGGTGGTGTATTCTCCACATGACAAGAAGGAGAAAAGAATGTTATGGGATTACTTATCATCTGTGGTTAATAATTGGGTCGGGGAAGTCATATTGATGTGGGATTTTAATGAGGTTCGTATGCAGTCGGAGAGATTTGGTTCGACGTTTCATGCTAAAGAGGCTGATGTTTTCAATTCCTTCATTTATAATTCTGGTCTGGTGGAGGTCCCTTTAGGTGGTAGTGCGTTCACGTTGTGTCACTAATCTGCAACAAAGATGAGTAAACTTGACCGGTTTTTGGTTTCGAGAATATGTGGAATTCGAATCCTAATTTTAACGCCATTAAATTGGACCGGTACCTATCTGATCATCGTCCAATTTTGTTAAGGGAAGTTTCCTAATAAGTGTGAAAACACTTATCCTTTTACCACTTATTTCCAATAATAACAAGACCAAAACGTGTATTTATGTCGTAAAAGTCGGAATTATGCGTGGTTTGTGTTTTTATTGTGTTTTAGGACCAAAAGATGCAAAAGGAAGAAAACATGGGCTATCACGGGCTTTTATCGAAGAAAAGGACTAAAGACGAAGTCGAAAGATCGAGAATGAAAAAAGAACGGAAGTCCAAGGCCAATTCTAAAGATTTATCGAAGAAAAAGTCTAAAGACGGAAGTTTAATGAAGTCGAAGAACTCAAGTCTAATTATAGAAGAAAATTATAAGACAAGTTCAACTTATATCGACAAATCCCGAGGCGACATCGAGAAAGACAAAGAAATTAAGTCAAGTCGAGACGAGAAAAAAGAAGTTAGATATCTTAAGCATGTAATCTCCGCACCTCCTATAAATACCCTCCTAATATATCATTAGGAGGGTGTTAGGTGTTTTAGTTTTTAATAGTTGTAGTTTAATTTTTGATGTGCTTTTAATTTTTCTCTCTAGTTTTTCTTTCAAACTTATTAATCTTTACATTAAATCTTGTAATCTTTGGTTATTTATCTTTAATCAATCAAGCTTATATTCTTAATTCTCATTCTACCTTTCTTAATCTTTTTCTTAATCTTGATAATCATGTAGTTAATCTCATCTCTTTGATTAAGTGATTGTTTTATTCATGTGATTGATCTTGTAGTTTTGATGTGGTGGATGTTTTGAGCTTATTGTGGTATTTGATCATCTAGTGTTTGGCTTATTTTTAATTAACTTGTTTTGATAGATTTATAGAATTGCTTATTAGTTGATTTTGAATGTTTTGATTATTTAGTGTTTTTATAGTTTTTAATTTGTGGCTTATTTAGTTCTTCTTAAAATTTATTTGGTTAAAGTTTTGGTTAATTGCTTGTTTGGTTTGTGCTTATTTGTGGCTTATTTCTTAAGTTTTGTTGTTACTGTTTATCTGTTTCCGTGCTTTAACTTCTTCGGAAAAGGGTTTTATTTTTCTGAAAACATTCCTTTTTCTGAATTGCCATTATTCCGAAATTACCTTTTCTATGAATTCATCATTTCTATGAAAAGTTCACTATCCCAAAAAAGCTCATTATTCTGAAAACATCTTTATTCCGAAAACCCTTCTTTCTCTGAAAAGTCAGTTGTTCCGAAAAACACAATTTCTGAAAAGTCCTTTATTCCGAAAATGTCATTTTCTATGAAAAGTTCATTATTCCGAAAAAACCAATTTTTCTGAAAAAGCTTTTATTCCGAAATAATCACTTTTCCGAAAACCCTTGTTTTTCCGAAGAAATCCATTTTTTCTGAAAAAGCCTTTTTTCCGAAAATATTGTTATTCCGAAAATCCCATTTTTCTGAAAAGCTTGTTATTCCAAAGAAACCATTTTTCTGAATTTGTCTTTATTCCGAACACTTCATTTTTCTGAAATACTTATTACCTTGTTTCCGGACTTAGTTTAATTGTCAGTTTTCTGAATTGTTTTTATTTTTTTTCAAACTTTAATCTTTCCCGCCTTTTTACTTAGCATTGTTTTAACTTGTTTTACCTTAGATTAAATTTTCAAGCTTTCAACGACATTTTTATTTTTAGTAGAATATACAACCAAACCCTTTTATCTTTCCACCAAGAACGACTGAGTCGCACTTTCTTCCAATAATCAATTCGAAAAGATCGGATTTAACGAACTTTTATACTTGGCCAAAAACCCTTGTATTAAATGGCGCCGCTGTCGGGTCTTTTCGTTAAGATTAAAGGTTTTAAGTGAGAGACGTGTTGGATTTTGGGATCCGTTCATCTTTGAACGTTATTTTCCTTGCTTTAAAAATTTTCAAAAATCCTAAAAATATAAAATTTTCAAAAATACAAAAAAATAGAAAAACGTATAAAAACCAAAAATATTTCTTGTCTATTTTGTTTTTCCTTTTGTAGGTGTGCATGCGTACTCGTGCTCGTAAGAAGAAAGCAGCTCAAGCCGAAGTCATTACTCCACCTATTGTCACCATGGACAATCAACCAATGATCGAGCTTTTGCAATCGCACGTAGAAGGCAACACCGATGCTATTGTCATACCCGAGATTGGAGCCAACAACTTTGAGCTTAAATCCGACTTCATTCAAATGGTCTCTTCTCAACCCTTCTTGGGGCGTTCAATTGATGATCCTCATGACCATATAAAAAGGTTCCTTCAACTCACTAATACGGTTAAGTATAATGGGGTTTCACAAGAGGTAATTCGCTTGCAACTTTTTCCTTTCTCCTTAGAGGTACAAGCCCGGCATTGGCTTGATAAGGAACCGCCACAAAGTATTCTTACGTGGACGGATTTAGAGACCAAATTCATCAACTACTTTTTCCCACCCTCACGTACTACCGCTTTGCGGAATGAAATAATTACCTTTGAACAAAAGTACTGTGAGACATTTAGTGAATCTTGGGACCGTTTTAAGGAACTTTTAAGAAAGTGTCCACAACATGGTTTAACAAAAGTACATCAAATTAATACTTTTTACAATGGTTTAAGCATGAATGACCAAGATTCACTAAATAGTGCCTCGGGGGTAACATTTTGGTTAAGTATTCTAATGCCGCTTGGGATATTATTGAGAACAAGTCTAGAGTGCAAACCAAGAGTGTTCGGACCAATGTGGCTAGTGCTAGCACTAATGAGAGCGACAAGAGAATTGATAAGCTTACTTCGCTTGTTGAATCACTTTCTCTCCAAGCCGCCAACAATACCAAAGCTATTACTGCCCAAGCTAGTGCCTTGACTCAATCATGTGAAATTTGCAGGGGATCTCACTCATACACCGATTGTCCTTCGACTCATGACAATCTGGAAAATGTGTATGCCGCCAACGGTACCTATTCTACAGGAGGCTATCAAGCACGTCCTCAAGGTGACCGCAATTTGCTCAGCTATCGCTCAAACAACTTTCTTTCACCACCTGGTTTTCCCCCACAAAACCCAAACAACCTCAATCGCAACAATCAAAACCAACCTCGTGCTCCAAATCAATATCAAACCCAAAGAACCCCATATCCACCTCAAAGAAACAACCAAGTTTACCAACAACCTGCTTATCAACCACCTGCCTACCATGCTCCTCCTCCCAACCAACCCACCGTATTTAATCACGAGGTTGAAACTTACATGAGGACTAATGATGCGATAGTGCAGAATCTTCAACGGGAAATGGCCAACATGAAAGCAGATATGGTGAAACAAGGGAATGATCTTCGAGCCGATATGCGAAACTCTTTTACAAGTCAAACGAATGACTTAAGGAACATGATGGCTAGTTTCTTCCCAAGTAATCAAGCCTCTGGTTCGGGTTCTCTTCCGAGTAACACCGTTGCTAATCCAAGAGGGGAGATGAAAGCAATCACCACTCGAAGTGGAAAAGGTTTAAAGGAACCCGAGCTTCCTACACCTACACCGGTGATTGTGACTAAGGAAAACGAGTCTCCTTCTCCAAATCCTCCATCTTCTATTCCTCCAACTTCTAATTCTCCAATTCCACCACCTTCTACTTCTACCCCTCCACCACCCAAGGATGTGAGTGAGAATTCCATTCCAAAGCCTTCATCTCAACCCAATATACCTTATCCTTCAAGGTTGAGGAAAGAGAAATTGAAGAACAAGGATGATATTCAGGTTTCTAACTTTCTCAAAATGTTTAAACAACTGAATTTCAATATCTCCTTTGCTGAGGCTCTCGCTCACATGCCGAAATATGCTAGAATGTTTAAAGATCTTCTCAGTGATAAGGAGAAACTTCTCGATATTGCTCAGACCCAACTTAATAAGAATTGCTCCGCAGTGCTCTTAAGGAAATTACCAACCAAACTTGGTGATCTGGGTCGTTTCTTGATTCCTTGCAACTTCCCTGGGGTAGAGAATTGTATGGCCCTAGCCGATCTAGGTGCTAGTATAAACTTAATGCCTTTAAGCGTTTGGAAACAATTGTCTCTACCCGAGCTAGTCCCCACACGAATGACTTTGGAATTAGCTAACCGTACGGTTGCTTATCCGGTGAGGATAGCCGAAGATGTCTTCGTTGGTGTCGAAAAATTCACCTTTCCGGCGGATTTTGTTGTCGTTGACTACGAGATGGACCCCGGTGTTCCATTAATCGTTGGACGTCCATTCTTGAGGACCGGTCGCACTCTCATTGATGTAGCCGCTGGCGAATTAATCATGAGAGTTGGTGACGATAAAATCGTCTTCAACATGGGTAAACTTTCTAAGCAACCTTCTGAAAACGAGAGTGTTAATTTCATTGACGTTCTTGATGAGGCTTGTGAAGAACATTTCAAAGACGCTTGTAAAAGTGGTTCTTCTTCTCTACCCACTGTTGAGACCGTTGCCTCTATTGCTCCATCACTAACTTCATTTGGAGAAAGTGATTTCATCTTGAAAGAATTTGAAGCAACTTTGGGAGATGTGGACTTGCAATATGACGATTCTCCCTCCAATTGGGATGAAGACATTCGTACCATTGAGAAACTTCTCAATGAGGACCATATTTCTCCACCATCTCCTAAGGATATCTCTATCGATGAACCGAATTCGACTACGCCTTCCATCGAAAATCCTCCGGATTTAAAACTTAAGGACCTACCGTCTCATCTCGAGTACGTTTTCCTTGAAGACAACAAGAAGTCACATGTCATCATCGCAAAGGACTTGAAAGAGGAAGAAAAATCCCGACTTATCGCCGTGCTGAAGAATCACTAGAAAGCCATTGCTTGGAAGATCTCCGATATTCGTGGAATTGATCCTCACTTTTGCACACATAAAATTCTCATGGAGGACGACTTTAAACCCACTATTCAAAGCCAAAGAAGGGTGAATCCTAAGATCCATGACGTTATCAAAAAAGAGGTTATCAAACTTCTTGATGCGGGAATGATCTACCCTATCTCGGATTCACCATGGGTTAGTCCCGTCCATTGTGTGCCTAAGAAAGGCGGAATCACCGTTGTGCCCAATGAAAACAACGAGTTGATTCCTATTCGTCTCGTTATAGGGTGGAGAGTTTGTATAGACTATCGCAAACTCAATGATGCTACGAGAAAGGATCATTTTCCCCTTCCTTTCATGGACCAAATGCTTGAACGTCTAGCGGGTAATGACTATTACTGCTTCTTAGACGGTTTCTTCGGGTATTTTCAAATTCCTATCGATCCCAAAGATCAAGAGAAAACCACATTCACTTGTCCTTATGGAACATTTGCCTACAAAAGAATGCCTTTCGGCTTATGCAATGCTCCTAGGACCTTCCAAAGGTGTATGATTTCCATGACATGGTTGAAGAAACTATGGAAGTCTTCATGGATGATTTCTCGGTGTGATTCCTTCTCTACTTGCCTTGCCAATTTGGAACGCATGCTTAAGCGGTGTGAAGACACTCGCCTTGTTCTAAATTGGGAAAAATGCCATTTCATGGTAAAAGAGGGCATTGTGCTTGGACATAAAATATCAAAAGCCGGTCTTGAAGTGGACCGTGCTAAAGTGGATGTCATAGCCAAATTACCTCCACCTTCAACCGTGAAGGGTGTGAGAAGTTTCCTTGGTTATGCGGGCTTCTATCATCGATTCATTCAAGATTTTTCTAAAATCGCTCACCCGATGACCCACCTCTTGGAAAAAGATACTCCTTTCATCTTTTCCAAAGAGTGTCTTGAATCCTTCAATCTTCTTAAGGATAAGCTAACTAAGGCACCGGTCTTGGTTACCCCTAATTGGGAGCTACCTTTTGAATTGATGTGTGATGCTAGCGACTTTGCTATTGGAGCGGTTTTGGGCCAAAGAGTGAACAAACACTTCCAACCAATCCACTATGCTAGCAAGACAATGACGGGGGCTCAATTGCATTATACCACTACCGAAAAAGAGCTTTTAGCTGTAGTGTATGCTTTTGAAAAATTCCACCCCTATCTTGTCCTTTCTACCACCATCGTGTATATCGGTCATTCCGCGTTGAAGTACTTGTTGACTAAGCAAGATTCTAAACCAAGACTTCTTCGTTGGGTTTTGCTCCTTCGGGAATTCAACATTGAAATTTGTGACAAGAAGGGAGCCGAAAACCTAGCCGCGGATCATCTAAGTAGACTTGAGGATCCTTATCAAGGGTATCATCCGAATAAAGAGATCAATGACTCTTTTCCCCTTGAAGCCTTAATGTCTATCAATCCAAATCTTGATGACACCCCGTGGTTTGCGGACATTGCAAACTACTTAGCGGGTGGAATTCTCAAGGAAGGGTTAACGTCCCAACAAAAGATAAAGTTATTTAAAGACATTGAACATTATTTTTGGGACGACCCTTACCTTTTCAAACAATGTGATGATCTGATTATTCGTCGATGTGTTGATGGGCCGGCAGCGGTACAAATCCTTGATGCTTGCCATAAAGGACCCACCGGTGGTCACTTTGGTCCCAATTACACAGCGAAGAAAGTATTCGACTCTGGATTCTATTGGCCCACCATTTATCGTGACGCTCACGAAATGGTTAAACATTGTGATGCTTGCCAAAGACAAGGCAAGATCACACATAAAGATGAGATGCCTCAAAATTTCATACAAGAATGTGAAATCTTTGATGTATGGGGTATCGACTTTATGGGGCCATTTCCATCATCTAAAGCGAACATGTACATCCTCGTAGCCGTTGACTACGTTTCTAAATAGGTTGAAGCTAAGGCTCTCCCTACGAACGATGCGAGGGTGGTTGTGAACTTTTTGAAGCAACTTTTTGCTTGATTCGGTGTTCCTCGTGCTATAATCAGTGACCGCGGGACTCATTTTTGCAATGATCAATTTGCAAGAGTCATGGCTAAGTACGGTGTCAATCACCGTCTTTCCACCGCTTATCATCCCCAAACTAATGGGCAAGCCGAGATTTCTAACCGCAGATTGAAGCGAATTCTAAAACGTACTGTGGGAGAGCATCGTGCCTCGTGGGCCGATAAGTTAGATGATGCTTTGTGGGCTTTCCGTACCGCTTATAAGACCCTGATTGGTTGTACACCTTATCGTCTTGTGTACGGGAAAGCATGCCACCTCCCTATCGAGCTAGAACATAAGGCATAATGGGCCTTGAAGTGGGATAACTTCGACATCAACAAAGCCGGCGATCTTCAGAAGATTCAACTCAACGAGCTCAACGAACTAAGGAATGAAGCTTATGAGAACTCGTTAATCTACAAGGAGAAGACCAAGATCATCCATGATGCAAGGATTAAGAACCGAGAGTTCCACATTGGTGATCAAGTCTTACTTTTTAACTCTCGGTTGAAGATCTTCTCAGGAAAGTTTAAGAGCCGTTGGTCTGGTCCATTCACCGTCGCCAAAGTCTTCCCCTATGGCACCATTGAGCTTTCTCAGCAAAATGGGCCAAATTTTAAGGTGAATGGCCAGCGCGTGAAGTTGTACTTTGGTGAGGACATCTCTCATGAGATGATTCCATCCCTCACCACGTTTCCCTTGAATTAAATTCTGGGTCGAGTCAGGCTCGTGACTCGGTTAACAAAAACAAGCGCTTCTCGGGAGGCAACCCGTTGATCTATCCTTTATCGTTTTCATAATAAGTGTAGGGGGAGCCCCGTATGTGTTTGTTGTCTTGTTTCTTCTTCTGTGCAGAGATTAAAGCTTCAAAGATCCATTCTCGATGACTTTTGACGAACCGTGATCCCGTGTTCCCGTCTTCCAGGTTCTATCCTAAAACTGTCGTGATTTAATATTTCATATCTTATATGCTCACATTGAAATCACTGTAGTTGTCCTTTCCTTAGCAAGATTTAAACAAAGTGCACAATGTCATAAGTGTAGGGGGAGTTTACTCCCACATGCTTAAACATTGAGGACAATGTTTATATCAAGTGTAGGGGGGCTTCTATCGAAGATTGGTGAGTCCGAAAAGGCCCTAACAAGGCATGAGGGCTACATTTTGTTGCTAAAGATCCAAAAAGTGATGTGAAGAATCATTTATCGAAAATCAATATGAAGGAGCGAGACACACGACGAAAAGCAAATACTCCCCTAAAGATCATGGAGAAGTCTATCCGAAAAGACCCTAACAAGGTATGAGGATAAATAGATCCAAGTCCTAAAAGGAGGCGGATCATTGTATATCAAAGTCCAAAATAAAGATTGGAGAAAAATGAAGAAGTCGTGGTCGAAGTATGAAGAATCTCTCAAAACTTCAAGTGAAGAAATTCTTATTATGAAGAGAAGACCATAACTTCAAGAACGTCTCTCAAAGATTTGAAGTATGAAGTCGCTGCCAAATATCGGTCCGAGAAAGGTCTCAAATCGTGAAGCGAGTTATGCCAAGATATGAACTTTATGAGGTCCCGAGAAGCAGTTTTAAAAGATTTTGTCCTTTAGCTAACTATTGATTAAATCGTCCCACTTTATTTTCAGCTTAAATAACTATCGAAATAAGTCAAACAATTCATCCTCGTGATCATTCAAGACAAAAATAAAATATAAGAGATACACCTAGGAATAAGGGAGTCTAAGTGAATAATTGGGCCACATGAGTTCGTGTTAGTTTGCTAACTTATAATAACAATGATCTCGTTTTTAAGCTTGGTATGGGGAACGTGAAACTTGAGAATGATGAATATTCATGACAACCAAACCCAATGTAAGTTTTTGATTTCTTTACTTGTTTTGCTCTTTTAGTTTTCTTAGTGTTTAGTATTTAATAAAGGCCAAGGTGGGTTATCTATGAAGAAAAATGTAAACCGTGCTTTGAAATTAGTGCATTGCATAAGGACATTGCAATGGTCAAGTGTAGGGGATTTAATAATTGTGAAAACACTTATCCGTTTACCACTTATTTCCAATAATAACAAGACCAAAACGTGTATTTTATGTCGTATAAGTCGGGATTATGCGTGGTTTGTGTTTTTATTGTGTTTTAGGACCAAAAGATGCAAAAGGAAGAAAACATGGGCTATCACGGGCTTTTATCGAATGACTAAAGACGAAGTCGAAAGATCGAGAATGCAAAAAGAACGGAAGTCCAAGGCCAATTCTGAAGATTTATCGAAGAAAAAGTCTAAAGACGGAAGTTTAATGAAGTCGAAGAACTCAAGTCTAATTATAGAAGAAAATTATAAGACAAGTTCAACTTATATCAACAAATCCCGAGGCGACATCGAGAAAGACAAAGAAATTAAGTCAAGTCGAGATGAGAAGAAAGAAGTTAGATAGCTTAGGCATGTAATCTCCCCACCTCCTATAAATACCCTCCTAATATGTCATTAGGAGGGTGTTAGGTGTTTTAGTTTTTAATAGTTGTAGTTTAATTTTTGATGTGCTTTTAATTTTTCTCTCTAATTTTTCTTTCAAACTTATTAATCTTTACATTAAATCTTGTAATCTTTGGTTATTTATCTTTAATCAATCAAGCTTATTTTTTTAATTCTCATTCTACCTTTCTTAATCTTTTTCTTAATCTTGATAATCATGTAGTTAATCTCATCTCTTTGATTAAGTGATTGTTTTATTCATGTGATTGATCTTGTAGTTTTGATGTGGTGGATGTTTTGAGCTTATTGTGGTATTTGATCTTCTAGTGTTTGGCTTATTTTTGATTAAGTTGTTTTGATAGATTTATAGAATTGCTTATTAGTTGATTTTGAATGTTTTGATTATTTAGTGTTTTTATAGTTTTTAATTTGTGGCTTATTTAGTTCTTCTTAAAATTTATTTGGTTAAAGTTTTGGTTAATTGCTTGTTTGGTTTGTGCTTATTTGTGGCTTATTTCTTAAGTTTTGTTGTTACTGTTTATATGTTTCCGTGCTTTAACTTCTTCGGAAAAGGGTTTTGTTTTCTGATAACATTCCTTTTTCTAAATTGCCATTATTTCGAAATTCCCTTTTCTATGAATTCATCATTTCTATGAAAAGTTCACTATTCCGAAAAAGCTCATTATTCTGAAAACATCTTTATTCCGAAAACCCTTCTTTCTCTGAAAAGTCAGTTATTCCGAAAAACACAATTTCTCTGATAAGTCCTTTATTCCGAAAATGTCATTTTCTATGAAAAGTTCATTATTCCGAAAAAACCAATTTTTCTGAAAAAGCTTTTATTCCGAAATAATCACTTTTCTGAAAACCCTTGTTTTTCCGAAGAAATCCATTTTTTCTGTAAAAGCCTTTTTTCCGAAAACACCATTTTTCCGAAAATATTGTTATTCCGAAAATCCCATTTTTCTGAAAAGCTTGTTATTCCGAAGAAACCATTTTTCTGAATTTGTCTTTATTCCGAAGACTTCATTTTTCTGAAATACCTATTACCTTGTTTCCAGACTTAGTTTAATTGTCAGTTTTCTGAATTGTTTTTATTTTTTTTCAAACTTTAATCTTTCCCGCCTTTTTACTTAGCATTGTTTTAACTTGTTTTACCTTAGATTAAATTTTCAAGCTTTCAACGACATTTTTATTTTTAGTAGAATAGATAACCAAACCCTTTTATCTTTCCACCAAGAACGACTGAGTCGCACTTTCTTCCAATAATCAATTCGAAAAGATCGGATTTAACGAACTTTTATACTTGGCCAAAAACCCTTGTATTACTTCCACTGATTATGGGCCGAGCCCATTTCGTTTTTATAATTCTTGGATTGATATTGTCAGGTTTAAAGAGTTAGTGGAGGATAGCTGGAGAGTGGCTCCTGTTGATAATCAGAATGCTATAAGGAGTTTCATGAATATATTAAAATTTCTGAAAAACAAAATCAAAGAGTGGAATGCGCGGCATTTTATGTTGATGAAGACGGACTTGACTATTTACAAGAGTAGTTGAAGCGGTTAGATGCGGATATCGATGGTGGTAAGGGGTGTGACATCATTGCCAATAAACGATTGGAGGTTATGAATTCCATTCATAACATTGTCAAGATTCAAGCTAGTCAAGCTGCACAAAAGGCTAAGATCAAATGGTTCGTTGAAGGTGACGAGAACTCACGATTTTTTCACGCCATTATTAACAAAAGAAGAAAACAAAATAACATTATGGGAGTCATGAAAGATGAAGTATGGTTCGACAAACCGGAGGACGTTAAAGCTGAATTGTTATCCCATTTTCGAGATAGATTTAATCTAAAGGATACAATCCGGGTTCCAATTAACATTGATTTCCCTAATTCCATTCACAGGTCACAACAAGAGGAGCTCGATTCTGATGTTATTGTAGCAGAGATAAAAAGGGCGGTGTGGGATTATGGGATTGACAAATCTCTGGGGCCTAATGGTTTTACTTTCTGTTTTTACCGTCAGTTTTGGGATATGCTAGAGACGGATGTGGTTTTGGCTGTTAAACAATTCTTTAAAGAAGGTATATTTTCAAAAGGGTGTAACTCGTCTTTTATAGCGCTCATCCCCAAAATCAATAATGCTAATATGGTTAAGGACTTTCGTCCGATTAGTCTTATAGGGAGTTTGTATAAGATTATTACGAAAATCTTGGCGAATCGACTTATTCTTGTTCTTGGTGATTTGGTTCATGATGTTCAATCTGCATTTGTAACAGGGAGACAAATTATGGATGGTCCATTTATCCTCAATGAAGTTATGCAGTGGTGTTCGATGAAAAAGGTGAAAGCTATTATGTTTAAAGTGGATTTTGAAAAAGCTTACGATTCAGTTAGATGGGATTTCCTAGATGAAGTCCTTAGAAAATTCGGATTTGGGAGCAAATGGCGTGGTTGGATTCAAGGTTGCCTTAGTTCGTCGAGAGGCTCTATCCTTATTAATGGAAGTCCTACTCCGGAATTCCAATTTGTCCATGGCTTGAAACAAGGTGATTCACTCTCTCCTTTTTTATTTATTCTTGTTATGGAATCATTACACATTTCGTTTCAACGAGTGGTAGACGCGGGTATGTTCACGGGGATCAATATTAATAACGAGGTATGCATTTCACATATGTTCTTTGCGGACGACGTTATGTTCATTGGAAAATGGTGTGATTCCAATATTGCTGCTCTCACTAATGTTTTAGATTGTTTCCATCGGGCATCCGGTCTCAAAATTAATATGAGCAAAAGCAAAATATTAGGGCTACAGGTGGATAATGACAAAATTGTAGAATCTGCCGAGAAACTTGGGTGTCTCATTCTTCGTACTCCTTTCACGTATTTGGGAACGAAGGTGGGAGGTAATATGCATAGGGTTGTGGCTTGGCAGGAGGTCATTGATAAGGTCAAAAATCGATTGTCTAATTAGAAGATGAAGGCGTTGTCTATAGGAGGAAGATATACCTTGTTGAAATCGGTGCTTGGTTTCATTCCTTTGTTTTATATGTCCATTTATAAAGCTCCCATGGGAGTGCTTAACGAATTGGAGGATATTAGAAGACATTTTTTTAATGGTGTCAAACAACACAGTAATAAAGCTACTTGGGTTAAGTGGACCACTGTTATGACTGCGAAGGAAACAGGGGGTCTCGGTATAGCTAGTTTCTATGCGCTTAATCGGGGTCTTATCCTCAAATTGCTGTGGAAGTTTTTTGTCAATCAAGATTCGTTATGGTCGAGGGTCATTCGAGCCATTCATGGGGAGGACGGGAAGTTAGGCAAAGAGGTACATAACCACTTTCTCTCTAATTGGTTGTCTATTGTTAAAGAAGTTGTTGTTCTCAAGAATAAAGGATTTTATTTTTTCGAGCATCTCAAATTAGTCGTGGGAGATGGTCGGAACACCAAATTTTGGATAGACAAGTGTCATAATGCAGGTATTCTTAGAGATTTAATCCGAGGATTTTTGCTCTAGAGACGCACAAAGAAAGGAGTATTTTGGAAAAGCTTCAGGCTCCCAGGTTGGAGTCTACGTTGCGTCGTTCAGTGAGGGGAGGAGTCGAGCAAGCCCAACTTGATGTTGTCATTCTTGCGACTGCTAATATTAACCTTGTTCCTTAGAAAGATCGTTATAAGTGGGATTTATCTAGTGATGGGGAGTATTCAGTAGCTTCTTCAAGGAAGCTTATTGATAGTTGCATAT
The DNA here is from genome assembly GCA_025667525.1 of Glebionis coronaria. Taxonomy (NCBI): domain Eukaryota; kingdom Viridiplantae; phylum Streptophyta; class Magnoliopsida; order Asterales; family Asteraceae; genus Glebionis; species Glebionis coronaria. Next base: position 269,247,923 of record CM046874.1, read on the forward strand.
TTTCGTCAGGGGCGCTTAGGACCAAATGGGTGAAGTCGTTTCTGATTAAAGTAAACATTGTTGCTTGGGAGACTAAACATAATGCTTTTCCTACACGTTTTAATCTTTCTGGCAGGGGCATTGGAATTGATTCTCTCACCTGTCCTACATGTGAAGATGGCATCGAAACTACGTCCCACCTTTTCTCTAGTTGTCGCGTGGAGGACAAGATATACGAAGATTACCCGATGGTGGAACGTTCCTCACATAGAATTCACCTCTTATTCGACATGGCTGGAGTGGATGATAAGTATTAGACTTCCTAGTAAACTAAAGGCTGTTTTGGAGGGAGTTTTCTACACTACGTGGTGGTTCTTATGGGGGTTTCCGGAATAAGGCTCTATTTGATAAATCTTGTCCTTCAAAAGAGATTTTATTTGATAGTATTATGTCTAGTTCTTTTATGTGGTGTAATTCTAGATGTAAAGCCTCATTCACATGGAATGATTTGCTAAAGAACCCGTATCTCATTATTTTGTAATCTAGTTTCTTGCTAGGTTTTTTTAATAAAATCGCTGTTAAAAAAAAGAGTACTGGTGCACCAAAAATAATGAGAAATTCATACTGGTTCCAAATTAGAGACTCGTAATGAGAAATTTATGTCGGTTCAAATCACACACTCAAAATGTAAAAACATTTGATAAAAAGAAACATTAAGGAAAAGATAAAGGGCACCAGACACCCGTTGTCACCTCTAACCCCACCTCGGATAGCATGCGCTTCTTTAAACCCATTTTTGACCGGAAACTCAGTACATGTTTTTTCATGCTAATTCTAAAAGTATCTCATAACTAATTCTAATCTGGCTCCGAAGATGTTATGTGTGTTAATGTAGACAGAAAGGATAGAAATGGCAACAGAATATACAGATAAAAAGAACATAAATCATATTGATAAGATAAAGCAGATAAAAAGTAATCCAAATAAAGCAATTCAAATTTCAAAACCAACTAAAATTAACATAGAATTGAAGTCCTGAATTAAACATAAGGGCAACATTGTCACTCGTTATACGCTTAAACAACCGACAACAAATAAAACACAAAGCGCTTCTGCAACTCAATTACCATACCACTATACTTTACAGCTGTACCTAAGTTTTTTAACATGGCCAAAAACTCCATTGCGTAAAATAAAAAGGTGTAAAGCTTCAAATAATGGTTGCTCAATTTTTTGATTATCTAACCTAATACATAATCATTTAGCCATGTTCATCAATCTAAAAAACTTGATAATAATGCACAAAATCGCATTGATATTCCAAATCATAAGTCATATTTTCGTAGTTAACCACAACCGTATAAAACAACAAATAATTATATGCCGTAGAGAATTATGCTACACAACTTCATATATAAAAAAAGGATATTTAATTTTAGCAATTGTGAATGACTAGATTCCAATTCAAAGGGATGAAGTACAAACACAACCATGAAAATCGTTGACCATGTAATATTTCAAGTATAATTGCTTAGTATCTACAATGATCAAATTGAACACAATAAATGATATTGAATTATCACATACTTGGACCTAGCCAAAAACCGATATGTATTTTGAGTTCATATACTTACTTACACTTGTTCTTAAGTTGTTTCATTAAATGAAATGAAAGAAGATGTAAGTAAATTGTTTCACTTTTTTTGAGAAAACACTTTACCTCCAAAATCACCTAAATCACATTTGTTTTTCTTTCATTTTTCTTTTTTTTATTTGTTGACTAACTCAAGAACACAACATCTTTTTTATTTTATTACATTTCTTTTACTTTCCTTTAATGAAACAACTCCAGAACATAAAGTTAGATATTTTTTTAATATGTTGACATTCAGGCACATGCTCCTTAATTATACTATTCGACTTATATCATGAACATTTCGGCACAAATTATGAGTTTAATAGAAAAAACTTCTCAACCACAAATCAGTTGTTAATAGAATTCCATAATAAAATAGGATAAAAAAACAATCATCCAAATAACATAACATTCGGACCAACATCATAAAAAGACAGCTCCTGCCTGATGATACTATTTATTTTTTCCTCCTTGCTTATTGATATCTCCGTAAATGAAACACCTTTAATTGAAGGATTTATAAAGCATTCATAAATCATAGAAATAACACCATAATATTTACATAGTCATCATAAATTATACTAACATCATACATTTTTCATTAAAATTAGTTGATTTATAACATCAACTTTTTTTTTTCTACATACCTAATTTGGTACTCTAAACACAAATGAAAAAAACAACAACTAGTAATACGATTCTACTCCTTCCTTGGAGTGATAATTCCAAACCACCCATTGTGGCCTTCTGCTCTTCCTTTTGAACTGGTTCCATATCTTCTTATTAAGATTAAAAGCAACCTTTGTAAACCCACCTCTCCATACTCATCTCCAAGTAAACTTCATTTCCAAAAAGTGGTCCTCGACCACTTTGTGAAGTGAAGTGTACTTGGGGATGAGTATAGAGACAAAGGGTTCACCAAGGTTGCTTTTAATGTTATTAAGAGGATATGGTACCCGGTGCAAAAGGAAGAGCAGAAGGCGACAATGGGTGGTTTGGAATTATCACTCCGCGAGTGGGTCGTTGTAGCGTATCATATCGCACCCACTCACGGATCTTTGCAAACTTCCTTATCCTATGGCTCTACGCATCCTTTGTTTTCTAAACCCGTCCCTTAAGTAATCAGCTTGAGTCTTGTTTTCGGCTATTAAATTTGTCTTTGTGAAGACAAGAAGTCACAACAATTAAACGACCACCCTTAAGGTCTAGATCTATAGACGAACACTGGATCTAGTGAGGTTGGGGTTGGTTTTGTTCAAAGATTGAGATGAGGTCGAGACTGTGTATGTATCATATATATTTCAGGTTAGAGAGATGATATGTGTTTTGATTGTGTTAGCTGTTTGTGTGTTTGATTAGGTTTGCTTATTGCATTGGGTGTCAAAATTTTGTAATTTAGGTTAGGAGAAAGGATGAAGGATATCCATGCCCTCATAAATAAGGGCAGTGGGGAGATGAGGGAATTAATCAAGGAGTAGACTTGTAGCCAAAGTGTAAAGTACAGTAAACTTCAACTCAGCCAACACTTGTAAACTTTACTACACATGTACATACATTGATTTAGATTTTAATTTACAACTTTATAAAAACAACTTAGACGGCTTGTTATAAAAAATTAGCAGTTTGAAATTAGAATTCTGCAAGCGTAATATTTTATAGTTATATTTATAGACGACGGTGATAGCTATAAGTTGAAATAACTTTGAGCAATAATACACCATTTCATATTATTGTGATAATTTATTGTGAAAGGTATTTACAAATCTATATAACATCGCAATATCATATAAATATAGAAAATCTTCTTAATTTATATGTTTACACGTTTTCATACATCATAATGACCTTATTATCTTCCTACTTTGATGTATACGATTTAATAGCAAAATTATTAGTATTTCACTAAATTTATACTAAATACATAGATGATATATGTCGTTGATAATGTAAATTTATAAGAAAAGGGGTTCAAAATCAAACACAGAAATTTGATATTAAACTTACATTAGCAAACAATTTAAATAATTGTATCAAAAAATAAAAATTTATAATAATAATCATTTGTAGGTGTTGCATATTAATTTGTATTAATTTTGTCATTTAATGTGTATTGCCCATCAATTAATATAGAAATAAATTTAGGAAATTTTTGTGTTGCAAAGGTTTGTACCAAATCTTGTATCGTTCTATTACTTAAAATTTTGGAGAGAGTGAGTGCAATCTCTTATATAAGTACTACAGATTTGTGTGCTGTTAAAAAAGTAGTACAGTATAATTTAACGGTTCCGTTTTTATCAATTTTGTGGGTCTTTCCGGTTCGTCTTCTGACGATTTTTTTTTCTAGCTGAACCGATTGTGACTTTGTTTTTCGATTTCTAATTGAACCTCATCATTTTAGGTAGATCATATGTACGATCTTGTAGATATATATTATTAATAATTTTTTTAAGTGTATATTAATTATTATGTATTAATTAATTTTAAAATCAGTATTAATTATTATGTATTAATTAGTTATAATAATGAGCATTAAATTATGTATTAATTAGTTTTAATAATTAGTATTAAATTATGTATAAATTAGTTTCTAATTATGTTTATATACTTGTATTTTATGCATATAGTGTTGTAAGTTCATTTTGTAATATTTCTAAAAATAGTAGGTAGTTTCTTTTAATATATAGTAGAGATTTAAATTTTAGTTTACAACTTTATAAAAACAACTTAGATGGCTTGTTATAAAAAGGGGTGGTTATTGATACATCTCTATATGGATTTCAATACCCACCTAACTTTTTGGATTTTTTTTTTATTTTTTTGATTTTTTTTTATTTTTATAATTTTGTTTTTTGTTATAAAACTGTAAATAGAAAGTACGGAATAAAAAATATAAAGTTTAAAATGTCAAAAACAGTGAACTGTCAAAAAATACGGAACAGAAACTGGCAGAAAATTATGTTGCACAGTAACAGCGGGACAAAAGGGGTATTGAAATTTGGAAGTACCTTTTTGTACTTTTTTGAGGTTAGAGTATATGCAATGCAAGCTTTTTAAATGACTTTTCACTATTTGAAAAAGTCATGTGAAAAGCTTGATCCATTGCAACAAAAGCTTTCTCAATAGCTTTTAACTAAATGACTTGGTGGATGTCAAGTGATTGACAAAGATTTTACAAGCTATCTACATTTAATGACATGTTTTTTTCTTTTCATACCTATGGAAAAGCTTTTATGCATTGAATGTGTTTTATAAAAAAGACTTTTAAAAAATAGAAGTTAATGAGAAATTAATTATCATAAATGTAAAAAGCCTTTAAAAGGTATATGCATTGTGAATGCTTTTAGGAAGTATTATTAACATAACTCTATAAAAAAATGTAAAGTGTAAACTGCAGCAATTCAGCCAAGTAAGCAAGTTTTTGATTTTGAAAACTGAGACCTTGTTGTACATATATGAAATTAACAAGCATGAGCTGACGAGCTCATTTTTTTATTTATATTTATACGTGAGTAGTATTATAGTTTAGCTACGTATGCTAATATAATACTTCCTCCGTGTTAAATTAATTGTCCTCCGATAAAAAATATAATTTTTAAAAAATATCACTATCAATATATTATTTCTTTTACTTTTTTTTTTTCAAAATAGCATTCTTACTCTTATTCAATTAATTATAACTTTATGTATAGTTTGTAATTTCTATTATCATTAGATGCAATGGAAAAAGATCCCGACCCTTATTTTAGCATAAACTCAATCAACCAATTACAACCACCTATTTTTATCATGTAACAAAAAAACTCATTTTAAAAAAATTAAATATCTTACAAACCGTTCATCGTTACGTAAAAAAAACATATCATCGCGACGAGAATTAAATCATCTATCTATCGAGGGGCACATGTATATACTTTCGACGAACTTTTTTTTTGACTTTTTTGTAAGTCACGTCTGAGAGAATCATATATGATTCATCACGAAACATATATGATTTTCAGAAAATCATATATGATTCATATCACGAATCATATATGATTTTCTGAAAATCATATATGATTCTATCATATATGATTCGTGACGAATCATATATGATTCTATCATACGTGACTTAAGAAAAAAAGCCGAAAAAAAAATTCGTCGAAAGTATATACATGTGCCCCTCGATAGAAAGATGATTTAATTCTCGTTGCAATAGTGTTTTTTTTTTCGTTTGACGATTTACCGTTTCTGAGACATTTAATTTTTTAAAAGGTGGTGGGAAGTTGGTTTTTTAAATAATGGGTGATCATGATTGGTTGAATAGGTATATGCTAATTTAAGAGTGTACATATATCTTAACTCTAGGTGTAATATGATAAACTTGTTAAATTACCTACATCTATTTTTGGAAAAGGATTATAATTTTGGAATGTCCCAAAATAATATAGGGGACTATAAATTTAGGACGGAGGGAATAGAAAATGATGCAAGAAAAAGTAAAAATTCAAATATTGCTTTTTGAGAATCAACTTTATATTGGTTCAAATTTCAAAAAAATTTAGACATGGCTACAGAAAGTAACAGTTTTGGACTAGACACTATACCTATATATTAGTCTCTCGGATATAACTAGGAGTCCATAAGACACAGACATCTCATTTACAAGGAAAAGAAGAAAAGACATAATGCAATTTCGAAAAAGTCATTGCTCAACATTCAAATATAAAAACGGGTAACTTGTTGGTACCCTGGCCATACCTCACAAAAAAAGTATAAAAAAATATAATATTTGTGTATTTTTTATCTTTTAATTTTTTCTGGACAGTTTTTTATCAGTTTTTATTCCGTATTTTTGACTGCTTAACAGTTTTGACTTGTTAAACTTTATTTTTTAATTTCGTATTTTCCGATTCATAGTTTTATAACAAAACCCAAATTATAAAAATAAAAAAAATAAAAATAATAAAAAAATTAAAAATCAGAGGGAGTATATAGGGAAAATCACTAAAAAATGTAATAAACTTACCACTTTTTATGGTTGTGTGTACTAAACTATTTTTTTCTCATTCTGTGTATTCAACTTTTTAATTTCGAGCATTATGTGTATTTTGACACGATTCTGTGTTGTAAAATTACCACTTTACCCTTCAAAATTTGAAAAAAGTAAGGTTAAATTAGTCATAAAATACACACAATGATAAGAATTTAAAAATTTAATACACACAATGAGAAAAAAAAAGTTTAGTACACACAACCATAAAAAGTGATAAATTTACTACATTTTTAAGTGATTTTCCTAGATATATATGAGAGTTTTGGAGGATCTTTATAACCTGACACTATAAAAATACATGATTTTCATACGTAACTTGTAGACGCCGAAATATATTCCTACATGTTTACACTTATCACGCACTATCTTACTAACTACGTCCTAATAGTTTATTTTATTTTTTTTAGTTTTCTTAAATTAATTATTTACTTCTAAAAATAAATAAGACATGTAGCTCAAAAGTATTATATTACCCTTAAAAGTTATATTTACAAATTTAAAAAAAAAATTAAATTATTTAATTAAAAGTAAAACTGTGTTTATAAAAAAAATAAAAAAGAAAAAACTGTAATTGTTATGTTTTTTTTTTAAATGTGTGTTTTTTATTATTGAACAGTAATCTTTAAATGAGTAAAGTTATATTTTTGTAGGGAAAAACTTTTCCTTATCATGACCATTTCGAAACATCTTTTAGCGATGCAAATACATAAATAAAAAATGCATACTAATGGACAAAACAAAATTTATCAAAAACACGATAATAGACTTTAGAAATTGCTCGGATGGAGGAAACTAGATATCGTCAAAATCATATATTCTTGACGATGCAGTTTAGCGCGTGTAACAAGCTATTTAGACAACACTATAAAAAATGCAATCATGCGATTGAAAAAATATTGCAACAATGCAACCATGTCGTCAAAAAATTTATTCATCGTTGAATTTTGGTTGAAACTAAATAGTGAAGCCGTTAGGCGTGGATTTTCGGCCAGTCTTTCTAAACCATACAAAACAAATAAAACCAATTGTCTTAGATCAGTTAGCTACCAACTACCGTAAAAGCACGCAGTTGATAAGTCAAGCGAAAAGCCGGGGGTTCGAATCCGGACCCCGGCTTGGTCAGTCAATGTTGTCTAAATAATTTACCGGGATATGCCTTCTTTGTTAGGTGGGAGACTCGGTATCAAAAAGGTACACGAACTTAAGATGGTTCCGCCAAATACCATTTTTTTTTACAATAAAAACAAATACATTTGTTACATATTGTAAGTCCCTAATTCAAGCTTGAAACAATAAACTAAACTAATCAACACACTTAATTACTTTTCAAACGTAATACTTATTATTGTATAATAAATAATTATAAGTGTTATGGATAACACCCTTTGATGACAATGTGTTGTGCACACTTTGGACAAACGAAAACCTAACTTATGAACACAGTCGCAGCTGTTTGGTTCAACAAGTTCTAAGAGTTAATGTGTGAAATGTGTCAAAGTGTTGCAACATTAACTCTAGGCTACATAACCTATTTATAGTGGTACAAGGTTGACTCCAAGTACTGGTTGATGGTGAGTACACTAAACAGACACTTGTCAGACCTCTGTCACAAGATGCTCTTCTATTCTTGGTAGTCTGCCATAATGCTTTAGGGAAACAGAGCTGACACAGTTTCCCTTTTCTTCATAGTCTCGTACACACTAAGGTATGTCCAAAGTGTACTGAGTGTTAACAGGGTATTGCCACCCTGTTAACCCTCAACCCCTCAGAGTCCCTGATACATCTTGGTTGTTATCCATCACAGCCAATGAGTATGTCTTCAAGTAATCTTCGACTTCCTTGACAATGTCTCTGACGTGGACTCCTCTGAGGTTGCTCACAGAGACCTAGATCTCTGTGAGTCTTGCGATACTTGCCTGCCTCCTAGGCACAGGCAAGTTAATATCAAACAGCTTGATTTGTTTTTAAATCTATGATACAGGGAATCTAATAAACTTAGATTCCTAACAATCTCCCCATATTTAAACATAAATACAGCTAGATCTACATAAGTTATAGTAGGTGAGATGACAGCTTCTTCTTACTCATAACAGATCTTAACAAACATACGTCATGATTTTTTATGACTTAAAAGAAATTACAAGTACAAAACATAAGTGAAACAAAATATGGAAGTAATATTTAGCTGTGAAACACTTCAATAATCATCATTTTTTATTCTTTCTTCAGCTTCAGCTAAGTCTGTCCTGGCATCCAATTCGGCCTGCAAAGCTTGTGCAAATACCTTGGAATACTCTGTGTTGATTTTAAGTGCATTTTTAAGACAAATAAGCTGAATAGTTGATGCTAATCCCAACTCATCTTCCCTTTGGAATACATATTGATATGCCCTGTTCATGAAGGACATACCTTTCTCAAGCTCAGTATATGTCTGACCATCAATAGGGCCTACAATCCTATTTGGTAAAACCAAATCCATGTGCATTCCATCCACTTGAACATTATCAGTTACGAAGGTTTCCTTAATAAATTGAGTCATCCTTCTTCTTTTATTTCCAGACTTTGGAAGATCTTGTTCAAACAGCTGTGGTTGGGAATCTATCTTGAGTTTGGCTGCAGTTTCTTTAACCCAATTAAACTTAGCTTTGAGAGTCTTAAGAAGAGTAAAATTTGCCTGTCCAGTCCTCTTAGCAGCTAAAGCCTCAAGTTCAAACCATTAAGACAACCCAAGTTTCTTTAACTTAAAGTCTTCAAAGATATCCATATTGGCCTGTTGATTATCTCTACACAAAATCATTTGTGGTGTATGAGTAGACTTGTGAATAGTATACTTGAACTTGGTGATTTTTCTAGGTGCAAACCTGTTGTTAACGCATGCATCATAGTCAGCTTTTACCTTTTTCAGTGCCTCTGTGCGTTTGACTTCCATTTCTTTCAACCTTTGTCTTTGCTCATCCCTTTGTTGTGGAGTCATTTTTCTCAGAGTTGCCTCATTAAGCTCCTTGGCTTTCTTGATTTCATTTAACCTTTTGAATTCAATGGCCTGTTTCTCAATTTCTTCAGCCGTTAGAGGGTTCTCATTGGTTGCTTTAAAGGTTGTGAATTGGGATAGTTCAGTGGTGGATCCTCCTGTCTCTAGCATCACAACTATTTTCTTTAGTTTGGCATCTGAGTCTACCACAGCTATTTCCTTTCCTTTCTTCGAGACAGAGGATAACACACTTGCGTTTTTCAGCTCTTCTGCTTGTTTGAGGAAAGCCATCTGAGCTTGGTTTTGTACAGCTTTGGGTAGGGAGCTAACAGTGAACTTAAATTTCTCGACAGCTGGTTCACCATCATCCACAGCCTCGCTGGTGTTAACCAGAGTCAGGGATTTTGATGAATCAACTCCATCCTTTGTTTGTTTCTCCCCCTTAACTTCATCCTCATCATCAGGTATAGTTATTGGAGTGATGACTTGGAGGGGGATGGGTGAAGGGATAGTGTGTTGGAAATTCACTTTATGTGACGACATTTAAGAATTCTCATTAGTTATCATAGTCACACATGCTTAGACTAGACTAGGAAACAATGTATAGTTTAGGTGCGGTGTGTGACTATATATACCCCTCCAAGGCTTCCAAGGAGGGGTGTTGCTTGTGTTTCATTTGTGTTTTCATTTCATTTAATACACTTTTCTTTATTTCACACACAACCTTTTCTCTCTAGTTCATCCATGGCTTCCACAACCATCTACCACCCTACTAGACCACCATATTAGTAAAAAGCAAATCCACAATTGGTATCAAGAGCATGGGATGAAATATAGGTTGGTCTTTGTGTTGTTAATGCTTATTTAAGCATTTCGTATGTTTTTGAGTGTTTTTTTACCAAAGTTTTAAATTTTTTTTCGTGTTTGTTAGTGTTCTTAAGTCGCATACCTTCTTTATTCGTGTAGTAGTGATTTGGGTATCTTGGTTTCGGTTAAAACAAAAATCTTTTGGATCAAAAGTTAAGAACTTTCTTGTTTTCATCTTTCCGAAATTCTAGCAAGTGATACCATCGGAAAGTACAAGCGAGTGAGGCTTGATCGCAATAACCCAAGGGTTTTACTTTGCGATCACACAGATTCCGATACCTTATTTCGACGAGTTATTCCGATCGTTCCTTGCGATCGCGGATTCCGACGGTTTTTAAGGGATATTGAGACGTTACTCTGTCCAAATTGTTTTAGCCATATTGCGACCAGGACATTCCGACAGACCAACATTCCGAAAGATCAACATTCCGACAGATCCAATATTCAGATAGAAGGACATTCCGACAGATCGACATTCCGACAAATCAACATTCCGATAGAACCAACAATCCGATAGAACCAACATTTCGATACTTGCAATCATTCCGATAGAAAGGGTATTCCGACAGAAGCAACATTCCGACACTTGACACATTCCGATAGAATTTGTTTTTGGATAAAAGTTGCATAACTTAGAGGATTTTTCTATCTTGCATTAATTTGGTAATTTGGTAAATTTCAAAAACAAACACAACAAAAAGATAACAACATCTTTCATGCAACAATACAAAAACACATAACCTTATTTCATTGTTCGATCATTTTTGATAATCTTTATTCAAGGGATCATAAAATGAATTCAAATTCATATATACCAACAATGACTTCGCTTACCGATATCTCAATCATCTCGGGTACCGACACTCACCCACCTTTGCTCATCAAGGATTTATTTGAAGCATGGCAAGGTCACATGAAAACTTACATCATGGGCAAACCCAATGGTCGACTTATGCTTCAATCAATTGAAAAAGGTCTGTAGAAACTAGAAGGGGGGGGGGGGGGGGGGTTGAATAGTTTCTCTTCGATTGGTGACCAAATTAAAATTACTTTCAATTTGGTTTGTATCAAAACTATTTTTTACTTGAGGCTAAGTTTCATAATGATTAGGTTCAATTGAAATGCACTAGCAAGGATAATAAGCAAGTATAATGATAATGAAATAAGTAAAGAGTAAGGAAGGAGACAACCTAGTGGGAAGACACCAAGATTTATAGTGGTTCGACAACGAGGCTCTATCCTCGTTTCTACTTCACTCCTCGAGTACACCTACTCGAGATTTCCACTATATCCACAAGCTCCCTTCTCGGCGGAGAAAACCTTACATCGTTGCTTACATTATTTTCCGACACTAAGCTAAATGTCGAGACCTAATCTTTAGCTAGGACCAATCTACACGACATTGCCTACTTCACGATTTAACGACACAAGGCTAGATGTCGGGTTCTAATATTAAGGTAGAACCAATCTTCACAACGTTGCCTACTTCACCATTTTATGACACAAGGCTAGATGTCGAGTTCTAATCAAAAGCTAGAACCAATCTTCACGACTCTTCACTTTGAAGCTAAGTGAGAACTTCACACAACACAACTACTAATCATTTTAAAGTTTAGTGTGAACTCCTAATCAAATCTATTACAACTCAACTAGACTAATCCAAGTACACACATGTAGCTTGGATTTACACAACACAAATCCAAGCAAACACATATGCAATGGATGTACACAACAAATCCAAGTATCCACAAATAACTTGGATGAACACAACTAGTCCAAGTATTCATAAATACATTGGATTGACCTAAAACAAAAAGGGTATCATGATGAATATGACTAGCTCATTGATTCATCTTTATCACATCACTAGTGAGTGAGTGATCTTCTCATTGGACATGGTAAAGGAGGGGATCAAGAGGATAATCATATGTAAACATCCTTAACAATTTAAGTGATCATTTACTAATGATTATGCTATAGAAAATAGAAAGAGGGCTGAGAAAAAGGTCCAAGAGGCTTACTGGAAAATGAGATTTGACCCACTATTTAAAGGAGACAAAGTTACAACGGATCTATAACGGCTACTGTGCGCGGTACCTTATCTCACCCCGCGGTACCATATCGCTAAGGTACCGCGTAGGTACTTAAGGTACCGCCACTAGACTCCGCTCCGTTTTTTGTCTTTTAGTGGGGTGGGAATATCTGAGGTATTTGAACCCTTCAAAGGATATTCTAACAGCATTTGGAATATGCCATTTTCAAATTTTCATTTTCCATTTTAATAAAACATTTTCTAAAAAAGAAAGTTTATTAAAAAGTCTTTTGTCTTATTAACAAAAGTGAGTTTTAAGGATAATCATTTTGATGATCACTAAGTATGATTAAGAAAGGTTAGTGATATGATTATTACCTTGATGATAGTGTTAGTTAAATAATTCATTTTGTGTTTTACACTAAATGTGTTGTATGGTTTGTTGTGATCAAAACTAAGAAAGATTAGTTAACACTAATAATGTTTTTAGGCATCACTTGCATTAACAATCTCCCCCTTTTTGATTACGACAAACGATAAACTCATTTACGTAGAAACACAAACTATGGAATTATTAACTAGTTTATCACTATCATTTCTCCCCCTTTGTCGTAGCAAAAAGGTTAGCATAAGTCTTTGAAGAACATCGAAATTTGCTAGTAGCTCCCCCTTGGTGGTTGCTTCCCCTTGGTTGGGGCACCAAGTTTGTGAGCTAAGGTGACATGTTACACAAAGGTTAGTAGAAAGGAAAGAAACACCAATGTATATATAATCACCACCTACTAAGTAACTTGAGAGGGAGAAAGAGAAGAAATCTCAAATTAGAAGCAAGTATTTTGCTAAGTATGTCCAAAGAGGTAATTGACAAAATCAAACTTCAATCCAATGAAGATGATAAGCTTGTCAATGAGTTAAAGCTTTAGAATTGATGGAATCACCCATAAGCAATTGTAAAAAATTAACCAAGATCAACTCAAAATAGAACTAATGAAATAGCACACAAATAACACAAAGGTTACATAAAGAGAAAAAATACAACAAAGAAGACAGTCATACACATAGTATGAGTATCTAAAAGCAATAAATATGGAAAATAAACCACTAAGCATAAGCTAGTCTAATAGTGATATTTTCCAAGATTGCTAAAATAAAATAAAACTAAAAAGACGACGATGCATCATTCGAAGTTTTGTCCACCGGAACGAAAACTTGAATAGGAGGTCGAGTGAAGAGGAATTCAAGAAAATTTAACTTCTCATACACATGAGCAAGTTCAATTTGTTGAAATTGGCAACAATCACACGAGGATCCATGATGCAACACAAAATCGTTTGATGGGGGTATGACATCAAACTTAGGGTTTGGTGGTGGTGAGGTAAAGGGTTTGGGAGTGTTTTCACAATGCCTTGTGAGGTTTGGTGTTGGAAATACGTTTTACGTATTAAGAAGGATCGGTCACTCCAACGATAGTCCATGTAATAGCTCGTAGTTTAGTTAACTTTCTTTAATTAACAAACAAGTCCAAGCCTAGCCTACAACTTGTGTAGGCCGGCCCATACGTGTAAACCCAAGCCCATTACAAGGCTTGGGTATATAAACCCTCTCCTTTGATGGAGAGGGTGTGGTTTTCATTATTTTACACATAGTTGTTCTTAACTTTCTCTCTCTAGAAGTGTGAAATCCACCATCTTTCTATCTCTTTCTCTCTCTAAAATCATAAGCATAGATTTACAAATCTACAAATGGTATCAAGAGCTTGGGATGAAATATAGGTTTGTTTGTGTGATTCGTATGTTCTTATAAGCATTTCGTGGCTTTTTGAGTTCATTTTGCCGAATCATCAAAAAAATTTTTGTGTTTGTTCGTGATTTCAAGAAGCATAACGTATTCAGTAGGATTGTAGTGTTTTTGGTGTCTTGATTTTGGTTAAAACACAATCTTTCTTGGATCAAAAGTGCAAAAAGGTGTTGTGTTCTTCTTTCCGAAATTCAAGCAAACACTTCCATCGGAAAGTACAAGCAAAAGGGGGTTTCCATCGCAATAACCATAACCATCGGAAAAGGTTTTGGTTCTACATTGCGATACGTGGGTTTTATCACTTATTCCGATCTGGACATTCCGATCGTACTTTGCGATCTGGGATTCCGACGGGTATAAGGAAGTATTTTAAGTCGTTACTCTGCTTGAATTTTGTCAGCTACTTTGCGATCTGGGTATTGCGATCTGAGTATTCCGATAGGTTTTGCGATCTGAGTATTCCGATAGGCATTGCGATCTGAATCATTCCGATAGGACATTGCGATCTGAATCTTTACGATAGGTCATTGCGATCTGGACATTAAGATAGTGTGACATTCCGATCTGGCATTCCGATCTGACATTCCGACAATCCAAAAATCATTCCTTAAAAATTTCGACCGTGTGTAATTTTGACTTGGAATTTTTGGTTTATCGTGAACATATTTTAGGGGATTTTAACATTGTTTCTTGATTTTAACTCACAACAACACAAAAATACTTAACCTTATTTCATTGTTCGATCAACTTTGTAAATCTTAACTTATTGAAATGGAGTATACATCTCTTACGGATAAGTCCATCCTCTCGGGTACGGATAATCGTCCACCAATGTTGGTGAAGACTATGTATGAGGAATGGGCTTCCCGAATGGAACTTTATATGTTGAACAAGGAGAATGGACATCTAATTTGGGCATCGGTGCTCAATGGACCATTAGATTATGGTACTGTGACGGAAGGTACGACCACTCGTCCTCGCACAACGGGTGAGTTGACTGGAGATATGAAGATTCAAGATAAATGTGATAAGTATGCTACAAACATCATTCTCCAAGCTCTTCCTCCAGATGTCTACAAACTCGTCAGCAAACATAAAGTTGCCAAAGAGTTATGGGATAGAATTCGTGTTCTAATGCAAGGCACCTCGTTAACTAAACAAGAACGAGAGTGTAAGCTTTATGATACTTTTGATAAGTTTGCCTATGTGCCAGGGGAGACTCTCAATGATTACTATCTGAGATTTACCCTATTGTTGAATGAGCTTAATATCTATGGCATGGCAATCCCTACCTTTCAATTGAACACCAAGTATTTGAACACTCTTCCTCTAGAATGGAAAAAATACGTGACGGATGTTAAATTGGCTAAGGACTTGCATAACACCAATGTGGATCAACTTCAAGCTTTTCTTCAACAACACGAATGCCATGTGATCGAGGCTCGGTTGTCTACACCTCAAGTTCATGATCCACTTGCAATGTATGTTTCTCAACAAAACATGGCTTATACTTATCAACAACCATCATACTTGCAACAGCCACCACCACCACACATCTATCAGCAACCACAGCAACCATCTTATCAACCACCAATGATGCCACAACAAGAATATCAACAAAGTGTTCATCAACAATCTTTTCAACAGCAACCACCATATCAAACATCACCATCACAAACCAACACTTCTCCATTGGGCTATACTCCTCAGCAAGGATATTTTCCAATTGAAGCACAACCAGCACAAGCTTTCTACTCTAATGAACTTCCACCAATCCAAGCACCGGTCTTTACTCCAAATGATACGCCAGCTGATGTTTTAAACCATCTCACCGCCTACTTGTCAAAACTTGTTGCAACTAGAGGATTTCCACCAACAAACAATCAGCTCCGCACCTCATCAAATCCTCGACAACAAGCCACTGTTCAAGATGGTCAAGTGACGGTGCAACCTATTCAGGAAAGGCAAAATTCATATGGACCTCCTACAAGGACTGGGAACAATCAAGCTGTGAATTCTCAAGCTAGTGGAAATGGGAGTCCTATTGGTCCTAAGAAGGTTGTGACTTGCTACTATTGCCGAGGACAAGGTCATATGGCTAGGGAATGCACTCAGCCGAAAAGGAGGAGGGATGATGCATGGTTTCGTGAGAAGATGTATTTGGTTGATGCTCAGTCTAAGGGGAAGATTTTGGATTCAGAGGAGTTGGCATTTCTGGCAGACCCAGGGGCAGCAGATACTGAAGGCATTGCAGTCGTTTCCACTTCTAATGCAGCTTATCAAGCGGACGATCTTGATGCATACGATTCGGATTGTGATGACATTCACTCTGCCCAAGCTGCTCTTGTTGCTAATCTCTCTCACTACGGTTCTGATGTCATCAGTGAGGTACCAACCACATCCAATAATATTGATGATAACCAACATCAAGTTGGGCATGAAAATGACAACCTCGAACAGCATTCGGGGACTAGTAACTCAAATGATGTGGTACCCAACCCAACACATTTGAGTGAACCTCAACCAAATGCTACGACGGGTATGGAATCTTATGCTCAACATGATTTGGTCATGGTGCCTAAACATATTATTGATCAAATGCACATGGCACTCCGACAATCCGTAGAGACGAATTCCACCTTAACTACTGAGCTTGCGTTGCATAAAGAAAAGGTCAAAACTTTTGAAATGGTCCCTCAAGGAGAGAAAATAACATGTTCTGAATTTGACCAATTTCGTTTTGAAAAGATTGAACACTTGAAAGAAATAGAATCATTAAAAGCTAATCTTTCCAATGAATTAAAAGAAAAAGAGTCGGTTGTCAATGATTTTCAGAAACTTAAAATGGATTTCGAAACTCTCGAGTCTAAAAAGGTTGAATCGGAAATTAATGCTACCAAACTTCTTAAATTCAAAGAACAACAGCTTTTAAAACAATACGCTTCCACAGAAAAGGTTCATCTTTTAACTAAATCATTTAAAGAATTCGAACTTAAGCGTCTTCAAGATTTACCACCTAATCCTGGTTATGCAAAACAAGCTCAGGAATATATTCCCGGTCTTTATGACATGACCATAATTGGAAAATCGAAAGAAGCACCTTTTGTTCGTAGTACTGAGGAGACACAATCACTTGGGGATGAAACTCATTCTAAAATGCTTTCAAAATTCCATACAATTGATTATGATCAACATAACAAAGATCAATTTTCGAAAAAGACACGCATTCGCTTACAAAAGGAATTAGCAGAATTAACAGTTCTTGTGCCCCAAAGTTTGTCAAATGAAAACCTTCCTAGTACGTCTCCTACACTCGTCAAAAAGGATTTAACGAAGTTAATTCCACCGGTAAGTAAGGCGTCCGTTAACTTAAATACGGTTCACCAACACTTAGCCGATTTTGACAAGGTCATTTTGGAACGTACGACGGCCACGGCCATAACGGAAGGTGAATGGAACTTTGAGCACACTAGAGCTGCGTTTCGAGATGAAATTGTTCCGTTTGTAAAGAATGTTAAAGCTTGTCTTCGTAATATTGATCAAGATTTGTTTTTGGAAATAGAAGAAGTTAGACGTGTTTTCAATGAAATGGAAGATGCTTATGAAAACAGTTTACTTGAAATAGAACGGGTTTCACGCCATAATGATCTGCTTCTGAATCAAGTGATGTCTCATGATATAGTTTCTGTCTGTGTGAATACAAGTGTTGATAATGATTCTATTGTGCATAATGTTGAATCTGTGGATACTGTGGTAGATAGTACTTGTCACGAATCTGACGCTGAATTTTTAAAGCTTCAAGATTCATATTCTTCGCTTTCAAAACGTTTTGATGAGATTCAAACACATTGTATTTCGCTTGAATGCAAGCAACAATTTATTCAAGAAATCTTTGAAACGTCATTCGAAGGTGTTAATATCGATGATGCAAATTTTGAAAACAATTTTCGATTGAATTTACAATCAAAACAGCGTCAGCCAAGTGACAAAGTTGCTAACTCTTTGCCGATAGAAATAGAGAAATCTAAGGAGCTTAACTGTGTGAACGTACTTGAGGCCGCTGAGAGTTTTAGACTTGATCTAGACAATCAAGTTTCCAAGATTTTGTCCAAAGTTGATAACTTAAAACAGAAAAATACACGACTCTTCGATTCAGTACAGCCCGCATGTGTTGATACCACTGCACAGAATCAATCATTGATTGAACAATTGAATCGAAAGTCGGTGGAAATATCTGATTTGAGGGAACAAATTTGTGATAAGAATCTGGTCTTGGCTGAGTTAAAGGAAACACTTCGAACTCTAAAAGGTAAGAATGTTGTGGATAACGCAGCCACTATCTCAGCATCGTCCTCTAGTGCAATCAAAAGAACCCTTATTGCCGTCACACCACTTAACAAGGGCCCTAGGACTAAATCATCTCAAACTTTGGTCACTAAAGATAAGGCGGAATCAAAACCAGCTTCTAATATTCCCGTGTTGCCTTCTACAGGAGTAAGCACCACTACTAAGGATCAAAGATCTAAGCTTAAAAGAAACAAGAAGAATGATAGGATCTTGCCCCCATCTAGTAGTCAAGTGAAGAAGAAAGTAGAAGCCCATCCTAGGAATGTTATTTCTGTTTTGAATAAAAAGAATCATGTAGCTAAACCTAAAGGCTCTGCGGTTGTGCAGCGTTCTAAGCCTACTGTGAATTCTAATTTAAAATGTTGGAATTGCAATGAATGTATGTTTTCTAGTCGTCATGATTCTTGCCTTATTGACCATGTGAATGAGATGTATGCCCGGAAAAATGGATTAGAATGGAAACCGACTGGGAAAGTGTTAACCCAAGTTGGTTGGATGTGGCGCCCCACTGGTAGAACTTTCACTATAGTAGGAAATACGTGCCCTTTGACTAGGATCACTCCCACTAAAGCGAAGAAAACGTGCCCTTTAACTAGGAGTACCAAGGCTACCAAAACACAAGCGTGTCCTTTAACTAGGAACACTGACACTACTGTAGGAACCAAGTGCCCTTTAAATAGGTCTACTCCCACTGTAGTGCCCGCGAATAATCCAAAACCTAAGAAAGTTGGAACAGTAAAACCTGTTAGTGCTAAAACTCACATTAGAAAACGCAGGAAATCTAAGGGTCTCAAAAATGTTAGCAATTCTGATAATTCTATATCTGTATCTGCTAACACTCCGGAACCAATAGTTTCCAATGCATTGTCTACTGTTGTTATTGAAAACAGGTGGTCCAAATTGTTCTCTGGTATTTGGACTCTGGTTGCTCCAAGCATATGACCGGAGATCGCTCTCAGCTCAGAAATTTCGTCAGCAAGTTTCTTGGTACGGTTAGATTTGGAAATGATCATATAGCAAAGATAATGGGTTACGGTGAATATCATATTGGGAATGTTATAATTTCAAGAGTGTATTACGTGGAAGGTCTCGGTCACAACTTATTTTCTGTGGGACAATTTTGTGATGCAAACCTAGAAGTTGCTTTTCGAGAGCATACCTGCTTCATTCGTAATTTGGAAGGGGTTGATTTATTGAAAGGTACTCGAGGGAGTAATTTGTATACTTTGTCTCTACAAGACATGATGGCCGCATCTCCCGTATGTCTTCTCTCCAAAGCATCGAAGACTAAGTCATGGTTATGGCATCGACGGTTATCTCATCTTAACTTTGACGCTATTAATCACTTGGCGAAAAACGAACTTGTTCGTGGTCTTCCTAAACTATCATTTCACAAGGATCATTTGTGTTCCGCGTGTACAATGGGGAAAAGCACTAAGAAGTCTTACAAACCCAAGACTGAAGACACCAACCAAGAGAAACTTTATCTGTTGCATATGGATCTTTGTGGGCCAATGCGTGTTGAAAGTCTTAGTGGCAAAAAGTACATCCTCGTCATTGTCGATGATTACTCTCGGTTTACATGGGTGAAATTTCTTAAAGCAAAAAATGAGGCACCTAAATTCATCATCAGATTTCTCAAGATGATTCAAGTGCGTCTCAACACTACTGTCCGACGCATTCGTACAGATAATGGAACCGAATTTGTGAATCAAATTTTGCGTGATTATTATGAAGAAGTTGGCATTTCTCATGAAACATCAGTTGCTCGCACTCCACAGCAAAACGGTGTCGTTGAAAGGCGAAATCGTACACTTATGGAAGCTGCTAGAACGATGTTAATTTACGCAAAGGCTCCATTATTTTTATGGGCAGAAGCAGTATCTACAGCAGTGTACACCCAAAACCGGTCACTAATTCGTAAACGCCATGGTAAAACACCCTATGAGCTTCTCCATGGAAAAGTACCAGATTTATCATATCTTCATGTATTTGGTTCTCTTTGCTATCCAAATAATGATGGTGACAATTTGGGAAAACTTCAACCAAAGGCTGATATTGGTATTTTCATTGGTTACGCACCCGCAAAGAAGGCATACCGAATCTACAACCGTAACTCTCGCAAGATCATTGAAACTATGAATGTTGATTTTGATGAGCTGACAGCAATGGCTTCTGAGCAAAGCAGCTCTGAACCCGCACTTCATGAAATGGGACCCAGTAACATTAGTTCTGGTCTTGTCCCAAACAACCCTACTTCATCATCATTTACACCACCTACTAGGAAGGAATGGGATACGTTGTTTCAACCGTTCTTTGATGAATTCTTTACTCCTCCAACTATTGTTGCTCCAGAACCTGAGGTAATAGCTCCGGTAACCGAAGTTGTCGCTCCAGCAACCATTGCACAATCAGACACATCTGCACCTACAATTGGTCAAGATATACCTTCAACGAGTAATTCTCAACCAACACATGTAACAACTACCCACGTCATCCCTATTGATGATGAAGAGGATGATGATGATCACGATTTGGAATTCGCTCAAATGCGTGAACTTCCATTCTTTGGTGTACCTATTCCCGACCCTAATCAAGCCGGGTCGTCCACCTCAGAGGAAGCTCCTACTACAGTTTACTCCAATCCACGGATTCGTGAACATGACAGCAAGTGGACAAAGGATCATCCTATAGATTCTATTATTGGTGACCCTAATCGTCCGGTATCCACACGAAGTCAGTTACAAGAAAGTGCACTGTTTTGTCACTTTGATGCTTTTCTCACTGAAGTTGAACCTAAGACATGGCAACAAGCTTTTACTCAATCCTATTGGATAGAAGCTATGCAAGAAGAACTTAACGAATTCATACGTCTTGATGTTTGGGAACTTGTCCCATGCCCGGATCAAGTGCAGTTACTCACTTTGAAATGGGTTTACAAGGTGAAACTCGATGAGTTAGGCGGAATATTGAAAAACAAAGCTCGACTAGTAGCTCGTGGATATAAGCAATTATTGGGCGTCGACTTTATGGAATCCTTTGCACCTGTTGCCCGCTTGGAAGCTATTAGACTATTCCTCGCTTATGCAGCCCATATGAATATGGTCGTCTATCAGATGGATGTGAAGACGGCATTTCTTAATGGTGAACTCAAGGAAGAGGTCTATGTTCAACAACCGGATGGTTTTGTGAATCCTAATTATCCTAATCATGTGTATAAGCTTAAGAAGGCTCTCTATGGATTGAAGCAAGCTCCTCGCGCATGGTATGATCTTTTGTCACAATTCCTCATTACGCAAGGCTTCGCTAAAGGCAAGGTGGATCCCACGCTGTTCATTCAGAAACGAGGTAAAGATATGATTATGGTACAAATATATGTTGATGATATTATATTTGCAGCCTCGACCCAAACCTTATCGGATGAGTTTGGGACACTCATTTCTTCCAAGTTTAAGATGTCAATGATGGGCAAGGTATCATTCTTCTTAGGTCTTCAGATGTCTCAGAGTCCCAGAGGCATCTTTATCAATCAATCCAAGTATGCCCTTGAATCGCTTAAGAAGTATAAGATGGAATCTTGCGACCCCGTGGACACTCCAATGGTGGAGAAATCTAAGCTTGATGCAGATCCACATGGAGTTTCCGTTGATCCGACACTTTATCGTGGAATGATCGGTACTCTTCTGTATATCACAGCCAGTCGACCTGATCTTCAGTTTGCTATATGTATGTGTGCCAGGTATCAAACTAGGCCTACTGAGTTACATTTAGCTACGGTTAAAAGGATCTTTCGATATCTTAAAGGAACCATTAATCGGGGACTTTGGTATTCGAAGGACTCTTCTATTGCACTAATGGCATATGCAGATGCGGATCACGCGGGTTGTCAAGATACACGACGTAGCACGAGTGGAACTTTGCAACTATTAGGAGATCGACTAATCAGTTGGGCATCGAAAAGGCAGAAAAGCGCTGCAATTTCAAGTACGGAAGCAGAATACATAGCTATGTCCGGTTGTTGTGCTCAAATTCTTTGGATGAGATCACAATTAACCGACTATGGTCTAGGTTTCAACAAGATTCCGATGTACTGTGACAACAAGAGTGCAATTGCCTTATGCTGCAACAATGTTCAATTCTCCCGGTCGAAGCATATTGACATTCGCTACCACTTTATCAAGGAGCAAGTGGAAAATGGGGTAATCGAGCTTTACTTTGTCCGATCTGAGTATCAATTGGCGGATATTTTCACGAAGGCTTTAGATCGCGCTCGAATTGAATTTTTGACCGACAAGCTAGGAATGAGAACTTTCTCGCCTGAGACTCTAAAGGAACTCGCAGACGAAGCGAAAGAATAGTGGTGGTAAAACTATTCTCAGTATCCTTGGTGATCATTTGTATATATTGTTTATATTTTTATCCTCAAAAGCAAAATACAAAAATATAAAACCATATAAAAACCATAAAAATTGAAAAATTCAAAAAAATCCAAAAATATTTTTACTTTATTTTTTAAAGGCATGTCTTTTGGTACGATAATATTTACGGCCTTAGAAATGTTGATTAATATCGACACGGCGCCATAAATAGAGTTCGTACAAAAGTTGTAAATATTTCATAAAACATGCCTAAATGGCTTGTAGTTATTTCAGACTGCAACCCGGTTTTCACATTAAAGTCAGGTATTTCTTATGAAAGCTTTGGCTCTCAACGGGAATTAATTTTCTCGGGCAAGGTTTACTTTAAAACCTTGTAAGGGATCAAGTTTACTTTATAACTTGGTCTAACACAAATCTATGTACGTTTCAGTGCATTTATTTGTTAAAACAAGAGAAGTCTTGTTTTTATGAAGCTATCCTCTCTACAACCATTGCTATCTACAATTGGTATCTACATACTCGACGATGCGACTACTCAACTGACGACTACAGCTCTTTCGATAGAACACGGGTCAACAATTGAGGGGGAGCAACTGTCAAGCACTCAGAATCTTCGATGCCGAACGTGCCAAGTTCACAAGTTGGTGTCAAGACAACAATACCAATCGTACGTGTGGTGTCAAGAGATGACTTCAGACGTGACGAGGCGACCAACATATGCTGCCAAGAACCATTTGATCTTATCATATGATGTTCTAATGTATCAGGTCCAACCTTGTCAATTCTTTTCTAATATGGTGAATATGTGATCATGTTACAAATCAGTATCATATCTCATGCGTTTGATATCATGAAGATAAAACGGACTTGCATTTTTCTTCCCAAAACCTTTGTTAAAACTTCATTAAATCAATTGATATTAAAAACATCGATTGGGTTAATATTTTTAATATGGGGGAGAAAATGTGATTTAATATGGGATATTATCACAAATGGTTTGACTTAATGTGCTGGCTCATTCCGACATATGCGAAATGTTTTCAAATATCGTGGCATATGTTAAGGGGGAGCAAAATGGATTTGCATATCAAAATGGATTTTCATGGTGACATATACTTACCCAAAACCCATTTATTTCACGACGATGAAGATTGTGGTGACATAAGGATGGTAGGATAGGTTAAGTCCTATGATTCTTCCAGAACCGGAGGAATCTTCCCAAGGACATTCCATAGCTAGAAATAGTAGTCCTTAGGAAAGTTGGAGAAAGATTGTGAACGTAGCTGAATGTCGACCAAGTACTTAAGTTAGCACTGGAACAATCACAACAAGGTGCTAGTTATGACGTATTGGTAAGCATTGAAGGGGTTGAAGAATGAAAAAGAATTGTAAAGATAAAGGGTGTAAAGAAAGAAGCCCTCCTTACAACTTTAGGCAGAAACCGGGTCAACACATATGCTATTGAGATCATTTTAATGATTCTCGATATTGAAGACATTCATCATGGACCCAGTGATGCAATGCACAACCCATCCCAGCTAACTCAGATATCTCTCCAAAGATATTTGTTTTAATCACACGGAGACAACACATTATCTATTGATTTATTCACTCCGAATAAATTGATATTGAAAAGGTGGCACTCCTCTCCAGCCTCCGATCACTAAAATTCAAAGTGCACGATCGAGTCTAGAGCCATCTGAGATCATCAAATATCTCATTAGGACACACTTTCATATTTCCTTGCTTCTTCACACACTGTGAAAAGTAAGAAAGATTTTAAGAGTCCTACGCAAAATCTTCATGATCTTGCCTGAACATCCGAGTAATACGAAAGTATTTACAATGAAGATGGAAATCCTTCTTGAGCGAATATCAAAAAGCTCATGGTAGGTGACTTGTGCGATTCTTTATGAATCAAACTTGTGATAACTGGAAAGCAACAGCTGTTTAATTCTTAACTGAATTTAAACACGTTCCAGGCCTCTACGCAATATCTTAGTGATCTTGCCAGAACACTCAGAGTGATACCTTAGTATTCACAGTGATGAGTGGAAATCCTTCTAGTGTTAACCTCAAACAGCACTTGGTAGGTAACTTGCAAGATTCTATACGAATCAAGCTCGTGACAACTGGAAAGCAACGATGGTGCGGTTCTTAATTAAATTTCACTTGTTCCAGGAACATGAATTGACGGCTTCAAATCATGCGGATAATTTTATCCAAATGATTCACTCTTTACGTTCGCAGTCAGCTTTGGACGGTCGAGTAAAGAGAACGGGTTTACCCGCGAAATCCTGTCAGGAAGTTACTTAATTGGAACTATCCGTCACGGGTACGATATCTAATATCGTCCAACGGTCTTCACCGACCGGAGGTAAAATGCTACCGAATTAGAATGAAATGTTCAAAGCCATTTCGTTCGTGTCTACTTATGTTGCGGCATTTGAAGACGGTGGCGTTGCGGGATCCAAGAAGAAGTCGTCCCCGCATGCTTATACTTTATGCACTTAATATCTCATCTAATTCAAGAAAGCCTAAAAGTTAAGTCTTCCGCTATTTCAAACTCTGAAGCTTTCAAGAATTACGAAGGTATAAGTATGTGGGACGTGAGGTCACGAAGAGGCGAAGATCACAAGCGATGGATGCACAAGATCAAGGCAAGAGATTAATGCTAAAGATTGATATCACAGATCACATCAGCATGTTCACCAGAAAAGAAAAAGAAAAAGAAAGACGAAGACTACGAGCTCAAGTCAAGCATAGTATGCTAGGTTCATTTCATTATTGTAACTCGGGTAACGTCCTTGTTTGGAGTGACCTCCCTTAGGGTTTGGTGGTGGTGAGGTAAAGGGTTTGGGAGTGTTTTCACAATGCCTTGTGAGGTTTGGGAAGGTTGAAAGGTCATTGAGTTGAGGGGTATTGAAGGATTGTGGTGGTGGTGGAACATTTTCTTTTGCTCCGGTGATGGGGTTTATGGTGTAAGTCTCATTCCAATACTTGATTGGAGAGAAGGTAGGGTTTTTGGGTGGTTTGGACGAAGATGGTTCATTCTTCTTAATCCAAACGGGTCGAACCGAGATTTTCGGTTTCTTTGAAAGCTTGGATGAGGAAGCTTTGGGTGAGAGGGGTTGTGACAAAGAAATGTCAAGGTTAGGAATGTAGGAGTTAGGCATTGTGAGAGTGTGAGAATGGTATCTCAAGGTTATGTGAGAATGAATTCTCAAGGTTGGGAAGGTGTGAGAATGAAATCTCAAGGTTGGGGTATAAGTAAAATGTAATCAAAGTAAGAATTTGAATACAAAATGTGTAGTGTCAAGGAATGTTTAGTCAATTTGAGTAAACAAGGAATTTTTACTGGGAATAGAGTTTTATAAGTTTTGACCAAAAAATCGTCAAAAGTCACTTTCTGGTCGCGGTACCTTATAGGGGCCGGCGGTTCCATATCACTAAGGAACCGCGGGTCTTTAAGGAACCGCGTCCAGTGGACTTTAAACCATGTTTTTCCCGGGTTTTGGGAAAAACTAAGACTTCTTCAAAAATTTGCAAATCTTGGAATTTTACCTCTATTAGAACCAAAATATTCTAGGGTTGCATAAAGCAACACATTCACAAAGAATGTCCTGACAAAGGGTGACAAAATAATTTAGATATCATTTTGAACCAATTTTAGTCAAGTTTAGGGGTTGTGATAGATTTAGGTTCAATTTTAATTTCAAATTAAAGTTGATTAGTGTGCACAAAAGGATAGAATCACACAAAGCTAAATCCATAAGTCAACAACATGAAACATTCATTAATGAGGAAAGTACAAAGATAAATAAAGACTAACTAATACATAGCTAGCTTAATATTAAATCCAGATAAGTAGTTTTCTTAGGCTTGGTTTTGTTGAAAACTCTTATTAAGAAAACTCCATCATTCATCTCCTAGGAGGAGGCATGGAGAACAAGGCAAGCAAGAAGTCTTGCAAACCCCTATGTAGTCCATACATATCCATCCTTAGGTTATGGATGAGGAAGTGGTTGTAGAGACAACATAGACATCTAGGACCATGAGTTTGTTGAAACCCAAAGTAAGGATCACCCAAGAGGAGGGAAAGAGGGACACCCAAAATTGGGATGTTTGAGTTGGGTGGAGGTGGAGGAGGCAAGTTCTCCAAGGGTGATGTGGGTGAAAGTGGAGGCATGTTTCCCAAAGGGGAAATGGGTGAGTGTGGAGGTAAATCCTCCAAGGTTGGTGAAATGGGTGAGTTGTGAGGGGTAAATGGTGAAGTCACCAAAGTGTCATCAAAGTCATTCCCAAAAAGAATGATTTGGATTGGTTGAGGTTGTGTGGTCACTTCCAAGTGTGCACTTGGAGTGAAGGGTGAAGAAAGCTCATTCATTCTTGAGTTGAATGAAGAGGAGGTAGAACCAATGGAGTGGTTAGTACCATGGGTGGATGAAGTCTTGCATGGTGCAAGAGGTGGGGAAGGTGATGAAGAAATGAGGATAGGAGCATTCTCATTCTTAGGTGTGTGGAAAGGTGAGGAGTTAGGCTTAGCTACCTTAACCCTTATTTTGAGTGTTTTCCTTGGGGTGGAGGTCTTGGAAGTGTTTGAGGTTTTGGTACACACCATGGTTGATTAGGGTGGTTTAAGGTTTAGGGAAGTATGTTTGATGTGTGAAGAACATGGCAAGCAAGGTGGGTTTAAATGGGTGAGGGGATGATCCAAACTAGTAATGGGTTAAAATAATTTTAGGTGAATAATGAATTTAGGTAACCTAGTTTAGGAAATGTGCAGTTTATTACTGAAAATCATGCAAGGTTTACACAAAATTAAGAAAACAGTGTAAAGCAAAGATGTTGTCGTGCACAGTGACCGGCGGTTCCTTATCTAGGACCGGCGGTACCTTATCGATAAGGAATCGCGGGTCGATATGGAACCGCGACCAGAAGGTTTTCAAAAATTTCCCTTCCCAGTTTTTTGATAAACCCAGATTTTTCCCAAAAGTTTCACAAGACAAAGTTAACTACAGATCATAGTCTAATAAGCTAACTATCATAAGGCATGCACAAAGCTATGTAAAACACAAACATTATAGCATAAGCAATCATTAAGGATAAAAATGAATAGTAATCCAAGCATGCAACACAAGTTAATAAACAACTAAACCAAAGTGTTAATAACCAAATGTTTAACCATCAAATCCAAACTTTGACATAACTTCAAAGTCTTCACCTCCTTTTATTTCCTAAACCCTTGATCATCTTTCCCAAATACTTGAACCCTTTTCTTGACTCCACTCGGTGTTCATGTAATTCTCCCCGAGTTCTAAGATTCTCACGATAAAGATGCTCCATATTGAGATCTTCAGGAACATCACTAGAAGGGTGATGAGGAGGAGCTAAGTCTTCAAAATCATCCTCGAATTGATTTGAGGATGGATGGGTGTTGCTCTAAGAGTCAAAATGAGAACTAGGACCGATGCCATCACCATCACTTGGTGGCATATCGGTGTCCTCCTTATCCGGCTCTTGATGGTCGGATTTTCTCGAACCACGGTCACTTCTTGGCTTTGGTTGATACGCCTCTTGAATGGGCAACATAACCCGTTGAACCGGGTGAAAGCGAGAAAGATCGAGTTGAGGAAAATCTTGACCAACCCTTCTAAAGAGGCGAGTAAGAAGCATAGCATAAGGGAGGTTTGTTTTGGGTTTGGAAAGAGCATAATTTATACGTCGAGCGATGTAATATGCAAGATTGTACTTGGTGGAAGTAAACAGGCAAAACAACATATGCCCCATGCAAGCCGGGATATGATCTCGGTTCCCACCAAGACAAAACACATTTTCCCTAAGGATGTTTGCCCATTGGAGCATGTAATCCTTAAGGTCGCTTGAGAGCACTTCATACCTATTCACATTTCGCACATTTGTATGAAGGATTCTTACAACGTTTCCACTACGCTCTTTCGTAATGATTTCAAGGATAAAATTTAGATCAACTTCGGTGGTGTCATTTGGAGGTTTGTCGTTTGACTCCAAGAGAGCATCTAGTCTCCACTTATCCGTGAAACGACAAGTGCCTTCAAATGGCACACCAAGAATATCACGAAAGTCATCGAGGGAATATTGAATGATTTGACCATTCAACAAGAAACGAATAAAGATTTGGTCGTTGATTTCAAGCATGGAGTAAGTACTAAAGAACTCAAGAAGGAACAAGGGATAAATTACCTCGTCTATGTAAAGCAAACAATCAAACCCAATAAGCTCGAACATAGAGTTGATATAATTATCTCCCGCTATTCTTGAATCTACAATCCTACCCTCATGGAAACAACGAGAGGAAAGGGATGGAAAAGCGTTTTGGAGTTGAGGGGGAACAAAGGTTTGAGAGATGTCGGGCATATAATCTCTAGTGAATTGATGATCTTTTTGATATTGAGAAGGCATGATTAAGTACCTAAATACAAACACAAGACAATATTTTTCCAATCACTCATATGAAAAATAAAAAGGAAAACGAAAAATGAAAATATGTTATATCAATTTCTTGATAAACATAGGATTTAATCCATATCATTTTCATGTTCACAATGTGTCTATTCCATCATTAACCAAGAACACATGATCTATGTTAGATTAACAATGGATTAGAACATTGGTTTTTCAAAACAAGGTTTTTAGGTAAGCATTAACAATGTCATTACCTACTTGTTCATGGGTTCATCTCAAATCCATCATTCAACCAAAATCATTTAGCCTAAATTCGGATTTGTTCTACAAGTGGGTTTTAGTGAAATCTTAATGAATATCAACCTAAGGAATCATAGTAAGATTACCATGTCAATCCACATTCCTATTAAGGTTTTAATTCAATTTCAATTTTAAAAATCCCCAATTATGAAAGGATGAACCCTAGAACAAAATAGATGAAATTGAAAGAAAATACTTACAATTAATTGATGTTAGATGAAGGATGAGTGAAACCCACAACTTGGAATCAATTAATTTGAGTGATTGAAGGTTTTGGAAGCTTCAACAATGGTGGAAAAAGTAAAACCCGTCGGCTGTGTGTTTTTGGGAGAGAGAGAGTTTGGTTTGAAAAAGAATAAAAAACTCAAACTGGCGCTCTGACAAAAGTTACTGCCCGCGGTACCTTATCGATAAGGAACCGCGGGTTTGAGCCGCGGAGATAAGGAACCGCCTACAGAGGCAGGTTTTTATCTCTGAAAAACGCCAAATTTTGAAAATCCAGTTTTTCTAAAATACTTAAAATTAAATCATGAGCCTTTTAGAATATCATTGGATCATCATAACACTAAGCAATATGCCTTAATGAAGGATTACGAGTTAAATCAAGATCGAAAAGAACCGAAACGGACAAACGACTACTCGTAGCAAAACGACTAAGTGGAGAGAAGTCAAGAGAAGTGAATCAAGACTAGGATCAATGCTCAAGGGATTAATGACAATCTTCAAGTAGTTGTAATGAAGAGCTTGTGTCATATATAGTGGTTTAAGACGTGCCTTTCCGGCGAAACGATAAACGGCTTTGTTAATGAATAAGCACAAAGCAATTATTCAAGTATAGACTAAGATCACTTTCAATAATAGTCTTAGTCTATAATAAAATATGAGCAAGGTATCAATTCACTTTCTCTCCCACAAAGGGCCTACTAACCGTATGGGTGCAAACCATGGAAATCATGCTTGATACTTTAAGCTTCTACTAACTCACTCTACATCACCATAGTGAGTCAAGTATCCAAGCAATGAAGGTTTGAGAGGATAAAAGAAAAGAAACACAAACCACAAATAAATGTCAAGGCAAGGATGCCGAGAACAAGCACATAATCAAGTAATGATCAAAGGGCGTGTGGAAGAACGAAAGCGTACCTTGGCCACAAAGAGCAATCCATGAAGGAATAAGTGCTATGCCCAATCAATGACTATGATGAGTACTAAGTCTTCAAGGACTAGTATCATTCCTAATCATCTTGGTATCATCATTCAAAGATGTTAAAGATCAATGAAGATGATTCTTCTAAAAGTGCAAGTAACTCAATCCATAACCAATTAATTGATTGATCTTCATGAGTACCTACACAAAGCAAGATGCAAACTAGTAGATGCATTTCAAGAGTATATCTAAAATGCATAAAGGCTACTAATCTTAAGTGGGATGCAATATTATCAATTACAAGACCTATTTTCAAAGAAAACATAGTTTTGACCAAAGAGAAACTTTAGTACAACTAGACCTTCTAATTTGAGGAGACAATGGATCGATCTAAGTTTCAAAGTAAAATATACTTCAAAGATCTTGAGTGACCATCGCTCTGATACCAATTGTAGAAACTAGAAGGGGAGGGGGGGGGGGGGGGGTTGAATAGTTTCTCTTCGATTGGTGACCAAATTAAAATTACTTTCAATTTGGTTTGTATCAAAACTATTTTTTACTTGAGGCTAAGTTGCATAATGATTAGGTTCAATTGAAATGCACTAGCAAGGATAATAAGCAAGTATAATGATAATGAAATAAGTAAAGAGTAAGGAAGGAGACAACCTAGTGGGAAGACACCAAGATTTATAGTGGTTCGACAACGAGGCTCTATCCTCGTTTCTACTCCACTCCTCGAGTACACCTACTCGAGATTTCCACTATATCCACAAGCTCCCTTCTCGGCGGAGAAAACCTTACATCGTTGCTTACATTATTTTCCGACACTAAGCTAAATGTCGAGACCTAATCTTTAGCTAGGACCAATCTACGCGACGTTGCCTACTTCACGATTTAACGACACAAGGCTAGATGTCGGGTTCTAATCTTAAGGTAGAACCAATCTTCACGACGTTGCCTACTTCACAATTTTGCGACATAAGGCTAGATGTCGAGTTCTAATCGAAAGCTAGAACCAATCTTCACGACTCTTCACTTTGAAGCTAAGTGAGAACTTCACACAACACAACTACTAATCACTTTAAAGTTTAGTGAGAACTCACAAGACACAACCACATCACTTTATAGTTTAGTGAGAACTCCTAATCAAATCTATTACAACTCAACTAGACTAATCCAAGTACACACATGTAGCTTGGATTTACACAACACAAATCCAAGCAAACACATATGCAATGGATGTACACAACAAATCCAAGTATCCACAAATAACTTGGATGAACACAACTAGTCCAAGTATTCATAAATACATTGGATTGAACTAAAACAAAAAGGGTATCATGATGAATATGACTAGCTCATAGATTCATCTTTATCACATCACTAGTGAGTGAGTGATCTTCTCATTGGACATGGTAAAGGAGGGGATCAAGAGGATAATCATATGTAAACATCCTTAACAATTTAAGTGATCATTTACTAACGATTATGCTATAGAAAATAGAAAGAGGGCTGAGAAAAACGTCCAAGAGGCTTACTGGAAAATGAGATTTGACCCACTATTTAAAGGAGACAAAGTTACAACGGATCTATAACGGCTACTGTGCGCGGTACCTTATCTCACCCCGCGGTACCATATTGCTAAGGTACCACGTAGGTTGTAAAACCCGCATGATTTTACCATGCATAGTACCCTTAGGATCGTACGTACTAGTTAAAAACTTTCCGAATATAGCATGATTACGATTACGTGTTAGGATTTTATGTATTACGTACGTGTTAGAACACGATAAGTATTTTATTTGCACGATCATGTAATAATTATTTAGCAATAATTAATCACGAACTTACGATCACGAAATCACGAGCGTAATTAAAACACGAACTATGATTAATTACGTATATATATTTAATACGGGCGTAATTAAATATATAAGAGTATGGTATTTACGTAAAGAGAACATTTAAAACACGAACATAATTAAACATAAACGTGTACTAAATAACAAGACACGAAACGAGGTACGGGAACCCCACGGGGGAGTCCCTACCCGCGGCCAAAACAAGGTAATGGGCCAAGCCCATTACCAATTTTACTAAGAGGGGGTTAAATAGATTTTTACTACTCAAAAATCACTTTTACAGAAGATTTCAAGAAAACCTAAAATCTCTCTTTCTCCTCCTTTGTGTGCCGCCACCTTCAAATCACCAATCAAGGTGATTCTTGATCTTAGATCTTGTTGATTTATTGTTTGTTCGTGTTTGTTATTCACCCTCTTGATCCACGAATACGGTAAAACCTTTTTAAAACTTTCTTTTAATTAATCTTTTATTTAATTATGAACACGTGATGTTTTCTTATAAAAACACATTAATTAAACATAGATCTAACATGTTTTGATCATTAATTAAATCAGAGGGTCGATTAAGGGGTGTTTGTTTTTGGGCTGCAGGATACAACCGACCCCAAGGGGGTTCGGTTTGTTTTAGCCGACCACCACCAAGACCTTTTTGGTCTTGGTTGGTGCGTGTGGGTCCCACGGCAGCAAGGGGTACCCCGATTCGGGTCGGGGTACGGTGTCGATTCATGTCCGGTTCATGTTTTTAAGCTTAGATCCGGATTATGGTTATGTTAGTTTTTTTATATGTTATGAACTTATGTTAAAATTAAATTAATAATGATGTAATTAATTTTGTAAAACCCAGTATAGTCGTATCTTTAATTCGGGGACGAATTGTTTTTAGAGGGGAAGAATTGTAAAACCCGTATTTAAAAATCAGAACATTTAAATACACAGTTTAATTTTAATAAACTATATAAGTAGTAATTGATAGACAGAGATATAAACGCAGGAATTAAATACGCAGTCTCAGTCAAATTAAATGCTACAACAAAATAATTATTCAGAAAATAATTATTAAGTTTCGGAAAAATATTAATTATGTATTATTTATTGTACAGGAGTAATTAGACGTTAACAATAATTACGCCGCCTCAGTTTTATTTAAAACGTCGCGTAATTAATTATTCAGAAAGATAATAAATAGTAATTAGTCAAGTATTATGTAAATAATAATTATTCAGGGAAAATAAATACCACGCTTTCAGAAAATTGAAACACGATACACGAACACGCAACTTTATTATTTTAAACAAGC
The DNA here is from genome assembly GCA_025667525.1 of Glebionis coronaria. Classification (NCBI taxonomy): domain Eukaryota; kingdom Viridiplantae; phylum Streptophyta; class Magnoliopsida; order Asterales; family Asteraceae; genus Glebionis; species Glebionis coronaria. The sequence continues at coordinate 269,282,013 of CM046874.1, forward strand.
GAAACGAAAACGAAAGAACAAGTAAGTATAATTAAGAAAGCATAATATTTTTTAGGGCTGTTTTTGAAAAACTAGAAAATATAGGGACTTGGGCTCAAGGCCCAAGGGTGATTCTGGCCGTGTATAACAAAAAGGGACGGGGTTCCTTTTGTTTTCCTTCTACGCCGACACACAAAAAAACACAAGTACAGAAAACCCTAATATAGAAAAAATAGTGCAGCCGCCAGTTGTGTTTTGTGTTCTTTCTTCCCTGCCGCGACCCACATCAAGAAACAAGAGACGACCTGCGTTTTCAGATTTAGGGGATCATGATGATTCGTGTTTTGTTACTCCTAAACCCTAAAATAACATGTAAGAAACCCTAATCTCTTTTTATTTCGTCTTATGAACACAAACAAACTTGATTAGGGTCGGATCTTTTTCTTTTGGTTCGGCTTGCACCAAACCGAGAGTCTATGACTCTCGGTGGTGGGTTTTCCTTCGAGACGCTGTGAACCAAACGGCCAGTGGCCTTTTCTTTTTTCAGCCGCAACCCCTGCAGTCAGCAGGGGTGCGCTTGGCTTAACAGTGGGAACGCAAGCCAGCAGGGGCGTTGTTGTGCTGTCAGTGGGATCCGAGAGCTATTGCTCTCGGTGGGAAATTAGTATTGGCAGGGGAAACTGTATGTTAAGGGGGCGTTTGGCAGTGAGTTTAATAAGCAGAAATAAGGGCGCGGTTGGGACAGCAGAAAACATAAGGGGGCGTTTGGCTAGTGTAAACAGTGGGAAAGTAGTAACCTAGCAGTGGGAACTAGGTGTTTAATCAGTGGGAAAAATGGGACAGAAAAACAGGAAATATTAAATGACTTTAGCGACAGTTTTGCGACAGTTTTTCCTGTCGCAGAACTGTTAGATATATGCAGTTTTAAAGGGACAGTTTTAGCGACAGTTGTAGTGACACAGAATTTCTGTCACTAATTCTTGTGGACAGATTTTGTATTATATGTTAATTTGTTTAGTGCGACCGAGATGGGATATCTCGGTAGGCTCGGGACATGATTATAAATAAAAAAATAATTACTTTTATATTATACCTTTTTTATTAAATTAAATTGTTTTATAAATATTTAAAATATATTTTAAGTGTAATAAATTAAATTAGTTCTTTAATATTTAAAAAGGGTATACTTTTAGAAAATGAATTAAATTATTTGAGAAACTTTCTAAATTAAGGAACTTTCTATGTTAGCGGGGTTCTTAATATGGCAATACTATAACGTCAAGAAATACGTTGTACCTTGAATTAATACTAGAAAATAATACCTTAAATGAATTATTATAAGTTCCAATTTATCAGTTGGTATACGTACAAAATTTCAGAATCAAAATAAAATAAAATAAGAAGCCAGTAAGATCAGTAAAATTAAATAAACGAATGTCAGTTAACTTATTCGCGTCCTTTATTCATGTAGCACGCGTGAAGCCCGAATAGTATTCGTTCAGCCTTCCATTCAGTCAGTTACTGGACTAGAGGTACGGATTTCCGGTCCTTTCAGTGAGGACTTCCTTTCCTATGCATGATTAGGATTTCCCGTCTGCAGCCAAATGTTTTCCCCAGTATATGTTTAAGTTTATCAGTAATCATGTTAATAACTAAATAAATTGCCTGAGCATTATATACAAGCACGACCAGTTTATGTACTAGTTACGGAGGTACCGTAACCACGGCACTAGAGGCACCGGTGTCGTGACTCACATGCAGGAGAGTGATATCCTGCATCGTCCCACTCAGCTCAGCTTGGCCATTTTATCAGTAATTTTAGTGGGGCGTATGGATGCATCCTAGGCTTATATGTGTTACAAGTTATCAGGGTGAATGTGGTGTGTGCTCTACATCCTTCACATTGGAGCTGATCCCTCCACCCAGCACAGTTATTTAGAGGTCACCCCTCTACAGCATGACGAGGTCACCCCTCCAGTTATTCATGCACGGTTGTTACAGCACGTGACCTATATAAGCTCTGGCAAATAAAATACAGTAAATGCATGTTTTCAGAATTAATAGTTATATTTCAGTATCAGTATATATGAACCAGGTTGCTCAAATTTTATGCAGAGTTCTACCATATGTTACATATCAGTCTTACAACTTCAGTATTCTATCGCCTGTTTCATCTCAGTATATTCTTATCATGCTTTATATTCGTTCACTGAGCGTTATGCTCAGCCGTAGTTCCTTTCATGTTCTAACGGCAGGTACACCAGGACGCTCTTAGGATTCTGAGAGCATGCGCATTTGGATGGAAGCTATCCAGACTTCTTACTTTATGCATTCTTACATTATTCTGCTTATTTGGACATTGTTTAGTCCTTTCATTCAGTATTTTATTTTTCATGTTTTGGGCTTATGTTTGGATTACCGATGATTGATTCCGGTATTTCCTTTATGGTCAGTTAATGTTTAGGACATTTACCTTATGCTTTGATGACACGCCATAAATACACGTAACGGTCCACTTATCCAAGTGGGGTGTTACAAATTTAATAACATGACTTAGGTTAACTAATTATTAATAATCAGGAAATTATTTTAACCTAAGTATTTATATTATTAAGACTTATAATTAATTAATTATTTTAAAAACCATGGATATAATTAATTAATTAAACATGACTTAGGTTATATTATTAATATTTAATAATACATATTTTAACCTAAGTATTTAATATATTTAATTAAAAACATGTCATACTTTAATTAAATATTATAACCTATAGTTTAATTAGATTACATGAAATAATTATTAAACTATATAATATATCATATGACTTAGAAAATAATCATGAAAATACTTAGGCTTATTTACTTAGCTTATTTAACCAGCTTATTTCTAATTATGGAAACTTTCTATTTTTAGAAACTTAATTAAATAAGGCAGCTATTTTATTTATGGGAACCAGCTATTTTTAGAAACTTATTTATTTAAGGCAGCTAATCTATTTATGGAAACTTATTTAATTAAGGCAACTAATCTATTTATGGAAACTTTCTATTTTTAGAAACTTATCTATTTTAAGCAGTAAATCTGTTTTTGGAAACTTTCTATTTTTGGAAACTTTCTATTTTTGGAAACTTTCTATTTTTGGAAACTATCTATTTTTAGAAACTTTCTATTTTTGGAAACTTTCTATTTTTTTGGAAACTTTCTATTTTTGGAAACTTTCTATTTTTAGAAACTTTCTATTTTTGGTAACTTTCTATTTTTGGAAACTTTCTATTTTAGGAAACCTTCTATTTTTGGAAAGTTACTTATTATTACACAGTAAGTATAATAACACATGGAATATCAAAAATACTTAATCAGAATGAACAGAATATAAGATTTAACACAGTTTAAGGCTTTAAACAGTAAAACATAGTAAGAACACATAAAATAAGCTAAGACATGACATAAAACCAGCTATGTAGTTAGTAAGCAGATACTTATTTCATGTACGTATTTATGTAGCACTAGTGTTTCGGAAGTAGGATTCTCGCCGTTCATCGTTCCCGTTCACTGGACATAAGGTACGGATTCCCGTCCTTTCAGTATGGACATTCTTTCCTTCTTAGGATTTCCCCGTATGCAGCCAACTGTTTTCCCGTAGTATAAGTATGAGTTTGATTGCTTATGTTTAAATATGATTACCTATAGCCATATACATGCATGACCAGTTTCACCTAGTTATGGAGGTACCATAACCATAACATCAGAGGCACTGATGTTATGACTTCACCACGGCGGAGTGATTGCTCGTGGCGTCCCTTCAGCTTTGGCCATTTATTTATATTTATCATGTGGGGCGTATGGGTGCATCCTAGTTACACGTTTTTATTCAGGATTACATGGTGAATGTGGTGTGTGCCTTGCATCCTTCACAAGGAGCTGATCCCTCCTACCCATAAACCAGTATATTAAATTAGAGGCAGCCCCTCTAATTTGCATGATGAGGTCACCCCTCCAATTATTCATGCACGGTGGATATTCATGACCTATATTGGCTAATGGTAAAATATGACAAACAGATTTTATAAGATAAACATAAGACTTTCAAACTATAAAACCAGTTTTATTAAGACTTAACCAGGTTACTCGGGACTTAGTTTCTTCCACTGTTATTATGTTTTATGCTTATCCTATTCATGCTTTATTGTACATCCGTGCACTGAGCGTATTGCTCAGCCATTTTCCTTTTTCTATGTTCCCAAAATGGCAGGTACTCAGGGACGCTCGTAGACACTAAGAGTACGTGCATATGGACTGGAAGCTGTCTAGCCTTCTTTACATTATGCATTTCCTTCCTTTATGATACTTATGCTTTGGACATTGTTTCGTCCTTTTCCTTTACTATACTATGTTTGTGTGTGATGAGCTTTACTTTTGGACTAACGATGTTTGATTCCGGTATTTTCCTTTATATAGTCAAGTAATGTTTAGACATTTTACCTTGTATGCTTTGATGACACGCCATAATTGCTGTGATATTTCCATTTCCAAAATGGGGTGTTACAATTATGGTATTAGAGCCAAGGCTTTGACCTGTAGGCTCTCAAATATGATCTGTGATTAGTGGGTAGTCACTACGGTCTTCCTAGAACTGACAGTTGTTTTCATGCATTCATCATTTTTAAGCATACATATATATGTCATTGTTACAGGGTTTTTGACTAAGTAATGGTTGGTACAGGACTGGCCCTATTTAGTCGCATGTGTTTTATCGAAACTTTTAGATTTGGGACCGACCCATAGGCGTCCCCTCGATATGTCTTTTATTTTGAGTGAACTGACCAGAGGCGTTCACTCTCGAGCATCCAAAGTTTTCATAAAACTGCATCATGCATTCATACAAAAATTTTCTTGCATAAAAATTTTCTCGTGAAATTTTAAGTATAATTTTTTTTTCATGTATATGTTTTATATTTTATGTTTTGAACTGTTTAATCATATGTTTTATGTTATACTGTCAGATGGTTCTCACACGCGAACAGGAGCAACTCAATGCTGCAATTCAGGCTGCCATGCAAGCCTTGCTTCCTCAACTGAGGAATGACATCCGGGCTGAAGTTCAAGCTGCCAACAATCAGTAGCAGCACAATCAGCCACCTCCTCCTCCTCCTCCAGTGACATTAGCAGTATGGCTGGAGAGATTCAACAAGCTCCGCCCTCGAGCTTTTGAGAAGACAGATAGCCCCAGCGATGCTGAAAGCTGGTTGGCTCACATCGAGAAGATTTTCAACGCTATGGGCTGTGACCCCGCATACAAGGCGAGGTTGGCATGCTATCGGTTCGAAGGCGATGTACTCAACTGGTGTTTAGCTTTGATGCAATCTAAAGGTGGTGATGAGTGGGTTTCTGGTTTGACTTGGGCTCAGTTCAAGGAAAGGGTGATGGAGCAGTTCTTTCCCAAGGCGGAGCAGGACAAGCTCAAGAGAGAGTACCATGGGATCCGTCAGAGAGCTGGGGAGAATAGCAATGAATTTATGCAGCGCTTTCTTCGTTTGGCTGGTTTCCTTGGTGCGGCAGCAGGTACTCCGGAAGAGCAGGCACATCACTTCAGATGGGCTCTTCGCACATCGGTCGCAAACAATCTGGTGTGTGCTACGTTCAATACTGTAGCGCAAGTGGCCGATGCAACACGGAAACTGGAGATGCTGCAGGAGAGGGATGAGTTCGGGGAAGCTGAAAGACCCGACAAGAGGTAAAACCTTCGTATTCAAGCGGTGACCAATCCGTATACTTTCCATATGTCAATTATTCATCTCTTTAAATGTATCTTCCAGGCAGAAAACTGGGGACCGGTCTCAGCCGGCTACTCAGCAGCAGCCTCATCAGCCCAAGGGAAACGGTCAGACTAATGACCGATCTGCTACGGATAGGCGTGGCGGTAATGACAATTACCGTAACAACGCCGGGCAATCCAGCAACATCAGGTCCTAATACTTACGAAATTCCTTATGTTTTATGTTATGACTCATATTCTGACACTTTAAGCAAACTTCTACCAGGAACCATGGAAACGGTAGGGACCAGAACCAGAGAGGTTCGCAGCCTAGCCGTCCAGCTATCACTGGTATTCAATCTTACGATTATCCGCTTTGTCCTTTGTACCCAACTATTATGTCTCATGTAAAATGTTTTATCAGGTCCTCAGCCAGCCAGAGCACCTGCTGGAGGATACACTCATCCTCTTTGCTCTACTTGCCACCGTAGGCACCCAGGACCATGTCGCCATAATACTGATGCGTGCTTCAAGTGTGGTCTTCCTGGCCATATTATGAAGGATTGCCGTAAGGGCGAGATGGAGGGTACATCGGGACATGCTGATACCAAGCCGCCTCCTACTGCCGGGCGTGTCTACACGACATCTCGAGACCAGGCCAACAAGTCTACAGGTACCATCACTGGAATCTTGTATATGTATGGTCGCGCTGCATGTGTTCTTTTTGATACGGGTGCTACTCACTCGGTATTTCTACTGCTTATGCTAAGAACATTAGGATGCCTCCCTTGCCACTAGAAAATAGGCTTACTATTTCTACGCCTCTAAGGGACTCTGTATTAGTCACCCATGTATACAAGAGTCTTCCCCTAGAATTTGATGATAAGGTTCGACCTGTCGACGCACTTCCGCTGGACATGAATGACTTCGACATGATTTTGGGCATGGATTGGCTATCCAAGTATCATGCTACTATAGACTGCCATTTATATCGAGTTATCTTCGGTGATGTCAATGCACCAGAGTACATTCATAACGGGTTCATATCCGGACGGTCTGTACAAGTCATATCCACCCTGCAAGCGCGTGCACTACTGTCACATGGCTGCGAGGGTTATCTAGCTACGGTTCACAACATGGATGCTGAATCTCCATCGATTCAGGATCAACCCATAGTGTGGGAATTCCAAGATGTGTTTCCAGCAGAACTTCCAGGCATACCACCTGTACGGGAAGTGGAATTCAGTATCGAACTGGTTCCAGGAGCTGAACCAATCTCCAAGGCTCCTTATCGCATGGCTCCCATAGAGCTGAAGGAGCTGAAGGATCAACTGCAAGAACTTCTTGAATGAGGTTTCATTCGACCGAGCGCATCTCCATGGGGCGCACCGGTCTTGTTTGTTAAGAAGAAGGACGGCAGTATGCGTCTTTGCATAGACTATCGCGAGCTCAACAAGATTACCATTCGGAATAGGTATCCACTGCCACGCATTGACGATCTGTTTGACCAACTCCAAGGGGCCAAACACTTCTCCAAGATCGATCTTAGGTCAGGCTATCACCAGTTACGAGTCAAGGAGCAGGATATTGCTAAGACTGCCTTTCGTACTCGTTATGGCCACTACGAGTTTGTAGTTATGCCATTTGGCCTGACAAATGCTCCAGCAGTGTTCATGGATCTGATGAACAGAATCTTCCATGAATTTCTGGACAAGTTCGTCATTGTTTTCATCGATGACATCCTGATTTTCTCTAAGTCCAAGGAGGAACACGAAGACCATCTTCGTACAGTACTACAGATTCTTCGCCAGAAGCAGCTGTATGCTAAATTCTCCAAGTGTGAGTTCTGGTTAGACAAGGTGGCATTCTTAGGTAACATTGTATCAGCAGAAGGAATCACTATGGATCCAGCGAAGGTTGAGGCCATTACTAAGTGGCCAAGGCCGACATAAGCAACAGAAGTCCGCAGTTTCTTAGGCTTAGCTGGCTATTACCGTAGGTTCGTGGAGAACTTTTCCCGCCTAGCACTACCATTGACCAAACTGATGCGGAAAGGGGAGAAATTCGTCTGGACTGAAGATCGAGAGAAGAGCTTTGAAGACCTGAAGCAGAAGCTAGTATCTGTACCTATTCTTACTCTACCATCTGGTACGGGTGGATTTCAAATCTACAGCGATGCATCGGGGAAGGGACTTGGCTGTTTTCTCATGCAACATGGGAAAGTGATCGCGTACGCTTCACGGCAGCTTAAGCCTTATGAAGAGAATTACCCCACGCACGATCTGGAACATGCTGCAGTCGTGTTTGCATTGAAGATATGGAGACACTACTTATATGGAGAATCATGTGACATTTTCATGGACCACAAGAGCTTGAAGTATATCTTCACTCAGCGTGAATTGAACATGAGGCAGAGGAGATGGTTAGAGCTGTTGAAGGATTATGACATTAATCTACAGTATCATCCCGGAAAGGCAAATGTAGTAGCAGATGCCCTTAGCAGGAAGTCCGGAATGATCAACAGCATTAGAATCGAAGAGGAAATCATAAGAGATTTGGAGCGACTAGACATCGAGCTCATGGTACGTGGATAGCACGGTTACTGGGCTAATCTTAGAGTAGAACCCGAGTTACTATCTAAGATCAAGGAAGCTCAGAAGGATGACGGAGAATTATGGGCGATAGTTCAAAATTTGGAGAAGCGGACAGAATCCAGAGTAGATGCAGACGGTATCGTATGGCAGGGCACTAGACTTTGTGTTCCTGACGACCAAGAACTCCGGGAAGCTTTGCTAGCAGAAGCTCATAGCTCCCCATTCTCGATACATCCTGGTTCAACCAAAATGTACCATGACATCAAGCAGTACTTTTGATGGAGTGGTATGAAACAGGTTGTGGCCACTTACGTCTCCAAATGTCTTACCTGCCAGCAGGTTAAGATCGAGCATCAGCGATCTGGCGGTCTCCTTCAACCGTTAGATATTCCAGAGTGGAAGTGGGACAAAATCATCATGGATTTTGTTACCGGTCTTCCGCCTACCAAAAGGAAGCACGATGCAATTTGGGTTATCGTTGATCGACTTACCAAATCAGCTCATTTCTTACCGATCCGCAAGGAAGATCCGGTAAGTAAACTCGCAGATACGTATAGACGAGAGATCATGAGACTCCACGGTGCACCATCCAGCTTCGTCTCAGACAGAGATCCTCGATTCACTTCGTGCTTTTGGAAAAGTCCGCAGAAAGCTTGGGGTACACAACTTAAGCTTAGCACGGCTTTTCATCCTCAAACGGACGGACAGTCGGAGCGAACCATTCAGACATTGAAGGATATGTTGAGGTCATGTGCGCTGGAATGGACGGGTGAGTGGGACGAATACATCTGTTTGGTGGAGTTTGCGTACAACAACAGCTGGCACGCGAGCATCAAGTATGCTCCATTTGAGATGTTGTATGGCAGAAAGTGTCGCGCCCCAATCTGCTGGGATCAGGTTGGCGAGCGAACACTCGAAGGACCAGAAATCATAGAGATGACAAACGAAAAGATCGCAGTAGCTAGGCAGAAGATTCAGGAGGCACGGTCACGTCAGAAGAGTTACGCCGATAAGCATCGTAGGGATTTACACTTTAACGTAGGAGATCACGTCTTCCTTAAGGTTTCACCGGCACGTGGTGTTAGACGCTTCGGGATTAAAGGGAAGCTCAGTCCTCGTTTCATCGGACCGTTTGATATCATCGAACGAGTCGGTGAAGTATCTTACCGATTGGCGTTACCTCCGCAGCTTTCGCATGTGCACAATGTGTTTTATGTGTCCTTACTCAGAGGGTACCAATATCATCCCCTTCACATGGTTCAGTATCCACTGGAACACATACGTGAAGACCTCACTTTTATTGAAGAACCCGAACGAGTTCTTGACAGGCAAGAACGAGTCATGAGAAAGAAGACGATTCCATTAGTCAAAATTCTATGGAGGGATCATACCGAGCGGGAAGCCACTTGGGAAACGGAGGAGTCTATCCGGGCTTCTTACCCTCATTTCATATTTTGAATTCGGGTATGTTCTTCTTTTCCAGTTTACTTTATCTATAATTCGGGGACGAATTATTCTTTTTAGGGGGGAAGAGTTGTAAAACCCGCATGCTTTTACCATGCATAGTACCCTTAGGATCGTACGTACTAGTTAAAAACTTTCCTAATATAGCATGATTACGATTACGTGTTAGGAGTTTATGTATTACGTACGTGTTAGAACACGATAAGTATTTTATTTGCACGATCACGTAATAATTATTTAGCAATAATTAATCACGAACTTACGATCACGAAATCACGAGCGTAATTAAAACACGAACTATGATTAATTACGTATATATATTTAATACGAGCGTAATTAAATATATAAGAGTATGGTATTTACGTAAAGAGAACATTTAAAACACGAACATAATTAAACATAAACGTGTACTAAATAACAAGACACGAAACGAGGTACGGGAACCCCACGGGGGAGTCCCTACCCGCGGCCAAAACAAGGTAATGGGCCAAGCCCATTACCAATTTTACTAAGAGGGGGTTAAATAGATTTTTACTACTCAAAAATCACTTTTACAGAAGATTTCAAGAAAACCTAAAATCTCTCTTTCTCCTCCTTTGTGTGCCGCCACCTTCAAGTCACCAATCAAGGTGATTCTTGATCTTGGATCTTGTTGATTTATTGTTTGTTCGTGTTTGTTCTTCACCCTCTTGATCCACGAATACGGTAAAACCTTTTTAAACCTTTCTTTTAATTAATCTTTTATTTAATTATGAACACGTGATGTTTTCTTATAAAAACACATTAATTAAACATAGATCTAACATGTTTTGATCATTAATTAAATCAGAGGGTCGATTAAAGGGTGTTTGTTTTGGGCCGCAGGATACAACCGACCCCAAGGGGGTTCGGTTTGTTTTAGCCGACCACCACCAAGACCTTTTTGGTCTTGGTTGGTGCGTGTGGGTCCCACGGCAGCAAGGGGTACCCCGATTCGGGTCAGGGTACGGTGTCGATTCATGTCCGGTTCATGTTTTTAAGCTTAGATCCGGATTATGGTTATGTTAGTTTTTTTATATGTTATGAACTTATGTTAAAATTAAATTAATAATGATATAATTAATTTAATAACATGACTTAGGTTAACTAATTATTAATAATCAGGAAATTATTTTAACCTAAGTATTTATATTATTAAGGCTTATAATTAATTAATTATTTTAAAAACCATGGATATAATTAATTAATTAAACATGACTTAGGTTATATTATTAATATTTAATAATACATATTTTAACCTAAGTATTTAATATATTTAATTAAAAACTTGTCATACTTTAAATTAAATATTATAACCTATAGTTTAATTAAATTACATGAAATAATTATTAAACTATATAATATATCATATGACTTAGAAAATAATCATGAAAATACTTAGGCTTATTTACTTAGCCTATTTAACCAGCTTATTTCTAATTATGGAAACTTTCTATTTTTAGAAACTTAATTAAATAAGGCAGCTATTTTATTTATGGGAACCAGCTATTTTTAGAAACTTATTTATTTAGGCAGCTAATCTATTTATGGAAACTTATTTAATTAAGGCAGCTAATCTATTTATGGAAACTTTTTATTTTTAGAAACTTATCTATTTTAAGCAGTAAATCTATTTTTGGAAACTTTCTATTTTTGGAAACTTTCTATTTTTGGAAACTTTCTATTTTTGGAAACTTTCTATTTTTGGAAACTTTCTATTTTTGGAAACTTTCTATTTTTGGAAACTTTCTATTTTTGGAAACTTTCTATTTTTGGTAACTTTCTATTTTTGGAAACTTTCTATTTTAGGAAACCTGCTATTTTTGGAAAGTTACTTATTATTACACAATAAGTATAATAACACATGAAATATCAGAAATACTTAATCAGAATGAACAGAATATAAGATTTAACACAGTTTAAGGCTTTAAACAATAAAACATAGTAAGAACACATAAAATAAGCTAAGACATGACATAAAACCAGCTATGTAGTTAGTAAGCAGATACTTATTTCATGTACGTATTTATGTAACACTAGTGTTTCAAAAGTAGGATTCTCGCAGTTCATCGTTCCCGTTCACTGGACATAAGGTACGGATTCCCGTCCTTTCAGTATGGACATTCTTTCCTTCTTAGGATTTCCCCGTATGCAGCCAACTGTTTTCCCGTAGTATAAGTATGAGTTTGATTGCTTATGTTTAAATATGATTACCTATAGCCATATACATGCATGACCAGTTTCACCTAGTTATGGAGGTACCATAACCATAACATTAGAGGCACTGATGTTATGACTTCACCACGGCGGAGTGATTGCTCGTGGCGTCCCTTCAGCTTTGGCCATTTATTTATATTTATCATGTGGGGCGTATGGGTGCATCCTAGTTACACGTTTTTATTCAGGATTACATGGTGAATGTGGTGTGTGCCTTGCATCCTTCACAAGGAGCTGATCCCTCCTACCCATAAACCAGTATATTAAATTAGAGGCAGCCCCTCTAATTTGCATGATGAGGTCACCCCTCCAATTATTCATGCACGGTGGATATTCATGACCTATATTGGCTAATGGTAAAATATGACAAACAGTTTTTATAAGATAAACATAAGACTTTCAAACTATAAAACCAGTTTTATTAAGACTTAACCAGGTTACTCGGGACTTAGTTTCTTCCGCTGTTATTATGTTTTATGCTTATCCTATTCATGCTTTATTGTACATCCGTGCACTGAGCGTATTGCTCAGCCGTTTTCCTTTTTCTATGTTCCCAAAACGGCAGGTACTCAGGGACGCTCGTAGACACTAAGAGTACGTGCATATGGACTGGAAGCTGTCTAGCCTTCTTTGTATTATACATTTCCTTCCTTTATGATACTTATTCTTTGGACATTGTTTCGTCCTTTTCCTTTACTATACTATGTTTGTGTGTGATGAGCTTTACTTTTGGACTACTGATGTTTGATTCCGGTATTTTCCTTTATATGGTCAAGTAATGTTTAGACATTTTACCTTGTATGCTTTGATGACACGCCATAATTGATGTGATATTTCCATTTCCAAAATGGGGTGTTACATAGGTACTTAAGGTATCGCCACTAGACTCCGCTCCGTTTTTTGTCTTTTAGTGGGGTGGGAATATCTGAGGTATTTGAACCCTTCAAAGGATATTTTAACAGCATTTGGAATATGCCATTTTCAAATTTTCATTTTCCATTTCAATAAAACATTTTCTAAAAAAGAAAGTTTATTAAAAAGTCTTTTGTCTTATTAACAAAAGTGAGTTTTAAGGATAATCATTTTGATGATCACTAAGTATGATTAAGAAAGGTTAGTGATATGATTATTACCTTGATGATAGTGTTAGTTAAATAATTCATTTTGTGTTTTACACTAAATGTGTTGTATGGTTTGTTGTGATCAAAACTAAGAAAGATTAGTTAACACTAATAATGTTTTTAGGCATCACTTGCATTAACAAGGTCCATTATATTGGGGAGAAGTTACCGTCAACAATGTGACGCGGGAAAGGTTGTATCATGAGTTAACCGATGCTAACAAAATCATTGCCGATGCAGATGAAAGGGTTGTTCAGACAATACTTCAAGCCCTTCCACCCGATATCTATAGAATGGTAAGTGAACACACAGTGGCAAAGAATCTTTGGGATCGATTAGCTTTTTTGTTACAAGGGACCTCTATAACTAAGCAAGAACGAGAGTGTCAATTGTATGACTTGTTTGATAGGTTTACATACATTCCAGGGGAGACTCTTCACGATTACTACTGGCGTTTCACTACTTTGATGAATGACATGAACGTGTATAATCTAAGGATTGAACAGTTTCAAATAAACACAAAGTTCTTGAACACGTTACCCCAAGAATGGAGTCAATATGTCACCGATGTTAAGATGATTCGAGATTTGCACAAGTCAAATTTAGATCAACTTATGCTTTCTTACAACAACACGAGAAGCATGTGATCCAAATACGAATCTCTCAGGGATCTTATCAAGAACCATTGGCATTAATGGCAAACCATCCTACCTTGTCATATCACAACTCTCCGCTTTCTTTGGGACACCAATATTCCTATCAACCATTGTATCAAACACCAAGCTTCCCACAGTACTCGATCCTGCCACAACCGCCTACATCTTATCACCAACAATACAAGCAACAAGCAATATCATCACAAGGAGATTCACATCCGTTACCTTATGCTTCATACCAGTATTCACCTTATCAACCTCCAACAAACCCTACTATTACCTATCAACAACTTGAGGCTCCTCAACCCCATTACTCACAACAAGTTAATGTTCCATCAAATCAGATTGTAGCTCAATCAGCACCAGCATTCTATTGTGATGATGAGATCCATGTCCTTGAGTTTAGACAAGGGGATAGTCCTACTGATATACTTGCTCAAATGTCTGCTTATCTCACTCAAACATTGAACAAACGAGGTTACAGAGGACCAGCAACAACTAAAAATCAGTTAAGGAACTCTTCTAACTCTCGACAACAGGCTACAATTCAAGATGGCAGAGTCATGGTGCAACCACTTCAGGGGAGACCCAATTCATCTACTGTTGGTGCACGTTCATCTAACATTGCTGCTACAAGAGGTAATAGCACTGGCAAAACGTAGATGATTATATGCTATAACTCCAAAGGGGAAGGGCACATGGTCCGAGAGTGTAAGCAGCCCAAGAGGAAAAGGGATAGCACATGGTTCAGGAGAAGATCTACTTGGTGAATGCTCAAGCCCAATAACGTGAGCTCGATGAAGAAGAGTCGGCATTTCTCGCAGATCCGGGAGTCACGGACACTGACGGTCTCACAGCAGCCATCACAAACAATGCCGCATATCAATGTGATGATTTGGATGCATACGACTCTGACCGTGATGATCTCAATACCGCCAAAGCAGCTCTAATGGCAAATCTTTCACTTTATGGAGCTGACACAATTTCTGAGGTACCAAATACTGCTACGGATACTAGTATTGTACCTTATCAAGTTGAGCAAGTGTCTGAGTATCTGGAACAGCCTCCGTGGTTAGTACCTCAATCGAGGAGACAAAAAATGATAGCAATATCAATGCAAGTCCCCAGACTTTGAGTGAACCGCAACCTGGAGCTATTACGACTACAAATTCGTTTGCTCAACCTGATTTGGTTATGGTCTCGGCATCTTTGCTTAGCCAAATGAATAATGCGGTCCTTGAAACCCTCAATGTTAATCAGACTTTATCTACCGAGCTTGCTTTGCATAAAGAAAAGGTTAAAACCTTGGAATTAACTCCAGTGTCCACTACCTTAACCAATCCTGAATTTGATAGGTTTAGGCAAGTCCAAATGGATAATCTGCTAGAAATTGAGAGTTTAAGAGCAAATCTTTCGAAAGAACTTAAATAAAAAGAGTCAGTCGTTAATAATTTTCAAAAACTACAAACGGATTTCGAAATTCTCGAGTCTAAAAGGGTTGAAACGAAAATTAAGGCGTCTGAGAGAGTTATAAGGACTGAAATTTTGCTTTTAACATAATATTCTGCTTCATATTTAGTACACTTGTTTCATTCTTCTTTTCAAGAGTTCAATCTATCACGTCTAATAGACCTACCACCTAACACGGGGTATGCAAAGCAAGCATTTCACCACAACCCACGACTTTATGATGCAACCAAGTTAGGATTGGTATTAGATCTGACTGCGTTTTTAAATGAATCTAAGAGCCTGTCACCATATGAAGAGAATCGGTTAAAATTACTTCCTACATATCTTGCGTATGACTATGCTCAAATGAATGCAACGAATGCAAAAATAGATCTTAGAACTCGATTTAATATGCAAAAGAAATCTATCCATACATCCGCATAGAGAAAGCCTTAGTATACTTCCTACACTCGTTAACTCGGACGAACCGAAGGAAATTCCTAAGAATCTTCCACTGGTAAGTACGGTAAAGCTAAGCTTGGAAGAGATTGAGCGATACCTTACCGAGTTTGACAAGGTCATCCTGGAATGTACGACTTCAACGGCTCAAACCGCTGGAGAATGGGCTTTCGAACACATGAAAACGGTGTTTGAGAAAGAGATCGTTCCGTTTGTAAACAATATTAAAAATGGAGTCTATTATCTCGCGGGAAATCTAAGCTTTGAAATAGGTGAAGTTCAAAAAGTTTTCTATGAAATGGATGATGCTTATGAACAACATTTAATTGAGAAAGAAAAGATTTTATCCGAATATGACCGATTATTAGAACATATAGCGTCTCTCGAAGTGATGCAAGTTGTTACTCTTAAATATGCTCATGAGATTTCATCTACTGTGAATAAATGTGATGATGTGCATGATATGTCTGTGAATATTGTTGAGCCTATGATTAATGTAGATAATCATTCTTGTCATGAATCCAACGCTGAATTTTTAAAGCTTCAAGATTCTTATAACACACTTTCAAAACGTTTTAATGAGCTTCAACAACATTGTATATCTCTTGAAATTGAAAATCAATCTAAAATAAAACTCCTTCAAAAACAAATGATTGTGAAAACTCCGTTGAGACTAGTGACAAGATGATTCAGGTAGTTCAGGCATTAGAGGAAGAAATTATGAGATTTAAGAGAGAATCAGTAGCAGAGAAATTGGAACTAGAGGTTGCAGAGATTAAAAATCATGCCCTAGAAGATAGAATTACTTCTATGATAGGGGATCTTGATAAAGTAAAGCAGGGTTTCTCAGATATTTATGGTTCGTTAGAAGAACGATTCGCTTTTAATGCGGCAAAGCAAAAGTGACTCGTTGACCAATTGAACCGTAAGTGCGAGGAAATCTCTGACTTAAACATTCAACTCATAGACAAAAACATGGTTTTGTCTGAATTAAAGGAGACACTTCAAATCAAAGGACAAGAAGTTGTTGATAATCCAGCCACCATCTCTGCCTCGACCTCTAGTGCTCCCAAACCCAACCCACGTGTGCTATATCGAGATCCAAAATTTAAGAATAGTCCTACTAAGTTTGCCACATACATGAAAAATGCCTTAGAACATGCAGATCTAGCTAGAGAGATCGTTGATGATATGCGTGAACTAGATCCCACAAGTCATCTTCTATATGAGCTTTTATTATATGTGGATCGCGTTCAGGATTGTTTAGCAAACTTAGAGTACATTGGGCAACCGATATCTGTACCCCGAAACAGCAAACCCCCACCATTGCCATTACTCCATTCAATAAGAATCCAGGATCTAAGCCTATATTAAACACACCCATCAAGGCTACATCAAAATCTGTCACTAATGTTCCCATGGCTTCTATAGGAGTAATTATGTCTACTAAGGCTAAAGGATCTCAAGACAAGAAAGATAGGATCAAGCCTTGCACTAGTAGGAATGCCAAGAAGAAAGTAGAAGTTCACCCTAGGAATGTTATTTCAGTTTTAAATAAAAAGAATCATGTATCTAAGATAAAAGGATCTGCTTCTGTGCAGAAGCCTAAGCAAAATGTGAATTCAAATTTGCGATGTTGGAATTGTAATGAATGCATGTTTTCTTAGCGTCATGATTTATGCCTTGTTGATCACGTGAATGAAATGTATGAAATTAGGAACAATCTTGAATGGATTCCAATGGGGAAGAAATTCACCCAAGTTGGTTGGCAATGGAAACCCACTGGTAGGACCTTCACTGCTAATGGAACTAAGTGCCCTTTAACTAGGATCACATCCACGTAAGTTAGGTCTCAGCGTCCTTTAAATAGGAACACTAACACTAAGAAATGGAAAAAGCGCCCTTTAACTAGGTCTGCCCCCACTATTGTGCCTACCAGTGAAGAAGTACCCCAGGATCTTAGACAAGTAGAATCTAAACCGGCATTTAGGAAGCAAGTTTGGAAGCCTAAGAATTCTTCGGTTAGCAAATCTAAGATAATTATATCTGTACCTGCTAACACAGAGGAACTTCTAGATTCTGATACATCGTACTTGTCTGGTGATATTTTCAGGTGGTCCATATCATCCTCTGGTACTTGGACTCTGGATGCTCAAAGCATATGACCGGAGATCGCTCGATGCTCAGAAATTTCGTCAGCAAGTTTCTAGGAACGGTTAAATTCGGCAACGACCATATTGCGAAGATCATGGGTTATGGTGAATACCAAATTGGGAATGTTACGATTTCAAGGGTTTATTATGTGGAGGGACTTGGTCACAATCTATTTTCAGTGGGACAATTTTGCGATTCAAACCTTGAGGTGGCTTTTCGACAACATACTTGCTTTATTCGCGATCTTGCAGGAAATGATTTGTTAAAGGGTTCTCGAGGGGATAATCTCTACACACTGTCCATTCAAAACATGATGACTGCCTCTCCTGTATGTCTTCTCTCCAAAGCATCCAAGACCAAGTCATGGTTTTGGCATCGCCGGTGATCTCATCTTAACTTTGATGCTATAAACCATTTGGCTAAAAACGAACTTGTTCGTGGTCTTCCAAAACTTAAGTTCGACAAGGATCATTTATGTTCCGCGTGTTCTTTAGGGAAAAGCACCAAGAAATCATACAAACCTAAAGCTGAAGACACCAACCAAGAACCACTGTATCTTTTGCACATGGATCTTTGCGGGCCAATGCGTACGGGTAGTGTGAGTGGTAGAAAATACATCCTCGTCATGGTGGATGATTTCTCAAGGTTTACATGGGTAAAATTTTTAGCATCTAAGGATCAAGCACCACAGTATATTATTACTTTCTTAAAGATGATCCAAGTACGTCTTCATGCTACTGTTTACCGCATTCACACTGATAATGGAACTGATTTCGTTAATCAAACTCTACAAGACTATTATGAAAAGGTAGGTATTTCACATGAAACTTCTGTTGCCCGCACTCCACAACAAAACGGTTTCGTGGAAAGACGTGACCGTACACTTATGGAAGCTGCTAGAACTATGTTGATTTATGCGAATGCTCCTTTATTCTTATGGGATGAAGCAGTGGCAACCGCATGTTATACCCAAAACCGCTCCATCATTCATAAACGTCATGGTAAAACTCCATATGAGCTACTTCATGGACACAAACCCGATATTTCATTTCTTCATGTGTTTGGTGCACTGTGTTATCCAAATACAAATAGTGAGAATTTGGGCAAACTTCAACCGAAGGCTGATATTGGAATTTTCATTGGTTACTCGCCTACAAAGAAAGCTTACCGAATTTATAACCGACGTCTTGGTAAGATAGTAGAAACTTTGGATGCCGATTTTGATGAGCTAACAGTGATGGCTTCTGAGCAACACAGCTCTGAACCCGCATTACATGAGATGGGAACCGGTACAATCAGTTTCAGATTAAATCCCAACAATCCTACTTCTCCATCATTTATACCACCTACAAGGTCCGAGTTAGATGAGTTATTTCAACCTATGTTTGATGAATTCTTTGATCCACCTAGTAATGATTCTACAGCACTTGCAGCAGTAGCTCCGTTTCCTGAAGTTGTTGCTCAAGATAATGGAAATCAATCCGAGACATCTACTGTTACTCTTGAACCAAATGTCCCATCCCCCACTTATTCACAAACTACACCTGAATCATCACCCCCACTCGTTCCTAATGATGTTGAAGAGGATCCCTATGATCACGATTTGGAATTTGCTCACTTACAAGAGCTTCCTTTATTTGGTTCACAAATACCTGAAGACCCTAACGGTGCATCTACCTCAGAGGAAGCTCCTGCAATCTTTCACTCCAGATCACCACATATTGAAAATCACAACACAAAATGGACAAAGGTTCACCCAATCCGTAATATTATTGGTGACAACAATCGACCAGTCTTAACACGCCACCAAATCCAAGAACATGCATTATATTGCTATTTTGATGCATTTCTTTCCGATACTGAACCTAAAAATTGGCAACAAGCCATGACAAAATCATCTTAGATTGAAGCCATGCAAGAGGAACTTTATGAATTTCAACGTCTTGAAGTGTGGGAATTAGTTCCTTTACCTAGCAACGTTGAAATCCTTACATTGTTGTGGGTATATAAGGTTAAACTCGATGAGTTAGGTGGAGTAAGAACAAAGCTAGATTGGTTGCTAGAGGTTACAAACAAGCTTTGGGTATTGACTTTGAAGAATCCTTTGCTCCTGTTGCACGATTGGAGGCAATTAGCCTATCCTTGCTTATGCTGCTCACATGAACATGATCGTCTACCAAATGGATTTTAAGACGACATTTCTCAATGGTGAATTAAGGTAAGATGTCTACGTAAGCTAGCCGAATGGATTTGTTAACTTGGAGTATCCTAATCACGTGTACAAGCTCAAGAAGGCTCTTTATGGGTTGAAACAAGCTCCACGCGCGTGGTACGATCTCCTATCGTCTTATCTCATTTCGAAAGGCTTCTCCAAAGGCAAAGTGGACCCAACATTATTTATTCTCAAGGAGGACAACGACATGATACTGGTACAAATTTATGTTGATGATATAATATTTGCTGCTACTAATCAAAGACTGTCTGACCATTTTGAGAAAATTATGTCCACACGTTTTAAGATGTCGATGATGGGAAAAATTTCATTTTTCTTAGGGTTACAAATTTCTTAGAATCCCAGAGGCATCTTCATTAATCAATCCAAATTTGCTCTTGAATCATTAAAGAAATATCAGTTTGAAAACTGTGACCCCGTGGATACTCCAATAGTGGAGAGATCCAAGTTAGATGAAGATAAGGAAGGGATAGCCTTCGATCCTAAAATTTACCGTGGAATGATCGGCACCCTTCTCTATCTGACTGCTAGCAGGCCTGATTTGCAATTTGCTATATGCATGTGTGCCCGGTATCAGGCTCGGCCTACCAAAAAGCACTTACATGCTGTGAAAAGGATCTTTCGGTATCTTAAAGGAACCCTTAATCATGGTCTGTGGTATCCGAAGGATTCCTCTATTGCACTAATCTCATATACAGATGCGGATTATACTGGTTGTCAAGATACTAGACGTAGCACTTCTGGCAGTGTGCAACTTCTTGGAGATAGACTTGTTAGTTGGGCATCCAAAAGGCAGAAAAGCGTTGCGATATCAAGTACTGAGGCTGAATACATTGCTATGTCCGGTTGTTGTGCTCAAGTTTTTTGGATGAGATCACAATTAACTGACTACGGTCTTAGATTCAACAAAATCCCGATGTACTGTGATAACAAAAGTGAAATTGCTCTGTGCTGCAACTACGTTCAACATTCCCGGGCGAAGCACATTGACATACGCTACCACTTCATCAAAGAGCAAGTGTAAAATAGAGTGATCGAACTGTACTTCGTCAACACTGAGTATCAGTTGGCAGATATATTCACAAAGGCATTAGATCGAGGACGTATCGAGTTTTTGATCGAAAAGCTAGGCATGAAATCATTCTCACCAGCGACACTTAAGGAGTTGGCAGAAGAATCTGAAGAATAGTGGGGGTAAACTATTCTAGAGTATCCTTTGATCGTTATCTTGTATATTATCGTATATATTTAAACCATCAAAAGAAAAATACAAAAATATAAAACATACAAAAACCATAAAAAATATAAAATCAAGAAAATCCAAAAATATTTTTCATTTTAAAACGGGCATGTCTTTTAGTACGGTAATATTTACGGCTTTAGAAATGTCGATTAAAATTGACACGACGCCATAAATAGAGTCCGTATAAAATTTGTACATTTTTTCAAACATGCCCATTATGGCTTGTAATTATTTTAGACTGCAACCCGCTTTTCGCATTAAAGTCACGTATTTCTTATGAAAACGTTGGCTCACAACGGGAATTAATTTTCTCGGGCAAGGTTTACTTTAAAACCTTGTAAGGGACTAAGTTTACTTTATAACTTGGTCTAACACAAATTAGTGTACGTATCAGTGCACTTATTTTGTCAAAATAAGAGAAATCTTATTGCCACCTCGTTCCAACCAATCACTTAACCGGAAAATGTCTTCATGGTTATTTGCTTCTTTAACATCATTGACTATAACGTTTAAATAGAAAATGGGTCCGTGTTTAAGGGGGAGCAAATATTAAATTTTCTTGGAATTAAAATTGGTCCTCAAAAAGGATTTTTAGAAAATATAAACCTTTAATCGTCATCATTAAATGCTAAGTGTGCCTTGTGTGGAATATACCTTGACGAATAGGTTATTTGAAATTAGGCGTAAAGTGTAGGTGTTCGTGTTTGTGTGCGGGTTAGTACGTCGTTAAGTTATTTGGTTCATCCTAATGCTCTTAACTAATGCTACTAACTGGGGGACTATGTTTGCAAATGTTGCAAAAAGGGTGTTTCATGTGTAACTTTGGCACAAGTTGACCAAGTTAAACATTATACTCCCCCCCTCCCCGTCTCTTTTTCTTTTCCATCGCAAAAACACAAACACACACTTTCTCCCCGCCATTGTTGAACCTTGATCCTTGATTTCTTTGATTGCTAATCCGTGCATCCATCTAGGTATCTGATTGTTGTACTTTATGTTTATTATGATTCTTTCTTAAACTTAACATCACAAACAAACCAGTAATCAAGATTTAATCAAATTAGGGTTTCGAAATTTTTGTGTTTGTTAATGTTAATTGATAAGTGGGATATGTTTAGATTGCCTAGATACACAAAGGTCTTGCCCAGTTTTGTTTAAAACGTTGCCAAACTCCAGGAATTGTGAAGTCAACGTTAAGATCGGATCCCAATCTCGGATTTCAATGATCATTGTGACACCACATTGTGATGCCTGTCATTGCGATGAGTCATTTCGATGGATCATTTCGATGGGTAATTGCGATGGGTCATTTCGATGGCTTATTGCGATGGCTTATTGCGATGGGTCATTACGATGAAGCATTGCCATGGCATATTGCGATGGTGCATTCCGATGCGTTATTGCGATGGCATTGTAATGGTATTGCGATGGGGACATATTGCGATGAATTCTCAAACATTCCGATGGAAACGAACTTATTGCGATGGAACTTAGATATTGCGATAGAACAGGATTGAGATAGGATTGCGATGGTTTCACATTGCGATGGGTGTAAGATTGTGATAGGATTGCGATGTTTAAACATTGCGATGGTGTTTTTAGGATTCTGATGGTTTGTAAGATTGTGATGGATTTAGGATTGTTATTATTCCGATGACTTGTAAGCTTGCAATGAGTAGTCTTGGTAATATTGTGATAGCTTATAGTTTTATGTTAACACTATAAGGTTGTGATGAGTAATAGGATTGTCATGCTAGTATCATGTTAGGTGGCTCCTATAGACATGTGTCGTGATCTAGTTATTGTTGTTCAATAAATGTAATGTGCTAATGATCGTAGTGTGTTACTACAAATGCTACAAATTGGCATAGATTTAAGATATATATATTTTGTGTATATCATTTGTGTTTATGTCATCTAAGCAGGAAGATGTCGATCACAGAAGAACAACAACGACAACGTGATCTCGAACTTGTTTCACTCAGCAACAGGCTACCATATGCTGAGAACAACTCTCGTTTAGAAGAGGATTTTGATCCGTCTTTAGCAGCTTTCAAAATCGCCACGGATATCCTTGACATCTCACCTATCAAAGATGCATTCAGACGTACTGCCTCTGTTCCCGAAGTCTACATGTACGAGTTCTGGACCACTGCCACACTTTCTTTAAAGACTATCTCATTCCAACTAAACAAAACGCCAATGGTACTCAACTTGAGCATCTTTCGGAAACTGTTTAACTTTCCTAAGTTGGCACAAAGAGAACAATTTATGGCTAACCCAAAGACTGATGAATTGTTTCGAGTCATTCGTGCTATGAATTAGGAAGGTGAAATCCACAACCTATCCCAGTTTAATACATCACACATAGGGCAACCCTGGAAAGCACTTATCACCATCATTGTCAAATGTCTTACTGGAAAGACTCGGGGCTCCGACGCAATGAGACCACATCAGGCTCACATATTTTGGGGACTTTACACGGCATCTAAAGTAGACTATGCACTCCTTCTCTGGCAAGAATTTTGTTATTAGTTTACTGGAACCAAGAAGAAATCAGTGCATCTTCCATTCCCAAGATTCACCAAGCTCATCATCAACCACTTTATGAAGACTAACCCAACCATTAACACTCGCGGGAATTTCTTCTACCACACAAAAGATGATGACTATGTGATCCTACAAATGATTGCGGATACTTCATCCACAAAGTATTCATTACGTCCAGCTCTAGTACCTGACACAATGATTAATGAAGGAATCAAGGAAAGTGACAAATATCAAGAGATGCTTAATGATATTGACACATAGTTGCGACGAGCAAATTTACTTCCCTTAGAGAAACAAAAAGGTAAACGAAAGAAAAGAGTTTCAAAGCGCCAATCGACTGCTTCCTCAAAAGATAAAGGCACAAGGAAAATGAAAATAGTTGATGAAGATGATGATGAAGATGAGATGATCAATACTGAGACTGAACAGGAAGAAGAAGTAGTACCACTCAGAAGGCCAAAGAAAGCAAAGCAAACCAAAGGTAAAGAAGCAAGTGTTGCTTCAGATGAACCAGCTCAACAAACCATTTCTGAAGCCAAACGACTGCGTATTATTCTTCAACAAAGCAGAGAGGAAGCTTTTGCAACCTCCACAGGATCAGGCTCAAGACTGTTTGAGGACTTAGAGGAATTTGGTAATCCTGATGCTGACATGGCATTTTATGAAGATCCTACGATGAAGATGCTTATGAAGATGCTGATAACTTCCATTTTGAAAGTCGTGAGCAGAGTGAAGAAGGTGGTAGCAGTGCAAACACAGATTCAAATTTGTTGTATCATGATGTAAATGTCCACACATCTTTACCGGAACCAACTCACATGGTGGTACACGACGATGCTCATGCAACTTTCATACCAGAAACTCAACTTCAAAGTAAGTCTACTTCCGGCTCTGACGATGTTATGAAATATCTTAATTTGGAAGGGGAGGGTGTCGAGGTTACAAATACTGATCCATCGACAAATGAAAACATGGTGGATGTTACCATAACTTCTGTTACATCAACCACCACTCCACCACTATCCACCCTGGTCATCAGTGAAGTCATAACACCAGCTATTACACCAGCACTTGTTGAACAACCGGTATCAACTTCCACCCCAACAACTGTATCTACACCGTCATCATCAATAGCTGAACAACCTGTATCAACCACCGCCCCAATCACTGAATCTACACCATCACCTATTGTTGAACAACCCGTATCATCCACCACCACTTTAGCAGTTATGGTTACACCTCCACCATCAGTACAACAAGTATCATCCACCTCCAATCCATTCCTCACAGTCAGTGATCCACTGATCCAGTCTCTTCAACGACAACTGGAGGTTCAAGCTAAACAAATAGCTTCACTGACTGAAAGATTCACCACTCCAGACACACAACCTATCAAAGAACCGCAACCTGATGAGCCTACACTTAAGAAATATCGGACAGAGTGTCTAAACTTAAAGAACAACACAAATCATTTCTTGGAGAGAAGAAAACTCGTGACAAAGAGGATGCTGCCTTTCTTGGGTCAATTGATGAGAAGATGACCAAGATCATTCGACGAGAAGTCAAGTCATATGTTGATCAGCAGCTACCAACTATTGTCGGTAATGGTTTATCTACCATTCAACTAATGACATTGTTGTAGACACGACTGAAAGATACGGGAGCTCATAAATCAAAATATAAACGAAAAGTTTGCAATATCTCAACAAAGCAATTATTGAAGATACACCAGCAGATACTACCGACTCTGAGTCTGACAATGAAGACGAGCTAGAGGAGGAATATGACGAGGGTAATGGTGATGAGGATGATGGTGAAAATGATCAAAATGAGGAAGAGGATGAGGAAGCAGAGGATGAGGAAGAAGAGAATGAGGAAGAAAAGGATAAGGATACGAATGAAGATGAAGATGAGGACGAGGATGAGGATGACGATGATGATAATAACGACGGTAATGGAACCAACAAGGGTGATAAAAATGACAAAATGGGTACTAATGTTGAAGAGTCAAATAAGGATGAAAGTGATAAGGCTACTGAGAAAGGCATTGAGGAAGCTGCAGAAAGCGTTGCTGAAACCGCAGAAAAGACGGTGGAGTCTACTGTACCAGAAACTCAGCATATTAACACATGTATATCTACTGAACCAGTTTTTACTACTGATTCTCACAATGAATCTGTAGAACATATGCAAGAAGACGAAATTCCCGTGTCTACGCAAGAAGAAGAACCCACAGGGTCAATGCTAGAAGAAGAACCTCATGATGATATACCGGTGACACAAGAACAACCTTCAACACCATCTGAAGATCAGCACATCTCTGATATAGAAGTTGAAGATTTAAATGTGCCAGAACCAACGTTTGCTGAATCTCTTATCATCGATGACATGGTACAAGAGCAACTCTGGCTTACAAATGCAGCACCACAACATCCTTTCGACACAGCAACTGAAATGGAGCTGACTCAGTTCCTAAACAATCCTATCGATTTCTCAGCCTTTCTAAGGTATTCTCATGGGAAACCGACAATGACTCCGGATCTTATCAAAATGGCAGCCGCAAATGTGGACTTCTTTGATACTTTGAAGATTAGCCATAATGAGGAAGAATATCACTTAAATGATCTTGCAAAGGCAATGAGAGCGACAACTACGGGAATTCAGACTCTAGTGTTACGACCTCTTACACCCACAGTCATCGCCGGTTCTGCAACGATCCCAATAGAGCACTTTGTATCTCATGATCTCGAGTATCTTGAAAAAGGCGCGAAGAATTATACCACATCACTTACTATGCTCAAGGATGTTAATTTGGAGAACGTTCCATGGATCAAAGATAAAGTACCTGATGCATTATGGAGAAAGAAACTGCTCAAGTTTTATGATACTTTTGCATCACTTGGCATCTCTCACTGGACTGCAAAGAAAAGGTTAGCTTACAATCACTTCCATCGTCCAAAGAGAGGTTCTTCTATTGTCTCAGCTCACAGAATCAAAAGTATCCAAGGAGCAACCACTCAGACTGTCTTCGGTTATGATTACTTGAATGTAATCTTGTTCAAACGTACTGATGAGAAAGAATACCGAATTGACGAAAGTGATCTCCAGTACCTTCAACTTGAAGACATCGAAGATCTTCTGTTGTTATTGGCTTAGGAAAAAGTCGACCATTTGATTCCTGAGATAGTCATTGCTTTGAGCTCCAACCTTCGTCAATATGCAAGAAAAATCGTCATTCAAAACCGGGTGGAAGATTTTCAACTTGGAGTGGAGAGCTATCAGAAACAGCTAAACTTGCAACGTCCCCATACTACTCCGCTCAGTAATTTTCACAAGAACAAGAAGCCGTATATGGGGACCACGACACCGGAAGCAGGGATATTTTATCCAAATGAGACTGGAGTCATGCAGTTATGCGATTCTCCGAACTGCACAATTTCAGCGATGGTATGCTCAAGCATGTTCGAGATGATCTGAAGGTTCTCAATGCCGACCTACCACTTCCAACAGTCAAGTACACCTGGACAAGCCAGTGCAAAAAGGGAGCAAAGTACGCGATCAAGAAGATCGAGGAACTTTTAAGGAAGCGCCGGTTGCTACGAAGTGTGGAACGATTCGTAGGTGGAAGGCCATATGGAGCTCACCATAGGTTCACGGAACGATCCATTTAATTATGGTTCGTCTTATAACAGGTCAACTCCATATGTCTATTATTGTGAATATGTCAATTTTTGTATAATCAGCTTTTGTGGCATGTTGTAGTGTAAAAGTATGATATTTTTCAAGAATTTCTCTCGAGATTCTAAATCTTTCAAACATATCGTACTCGAGCACTACAACTTACCCTCATTAACTTGAGGGGGAGCAGTAATATGTTCTTTGGCCAGCATCTAATTTCATTTTATTACCCAAAGACCGGTTAATCCATTAATATCCAAAATATTGATGGTTAACATTTTAGAAAGGGGAGAAAATGGGATTAAGGAGACTTAATGATATTTGGCTAAACAATGAAAAAGGTTTAAAAGATAAACCAACTTAATATGTGTAATGCACATGTTAAGGGGGAGCGTTTTTGATGATCAAAACACTTAAGGCACAAAAACTTTGATTATAATATCACAAGTGCTTTAAGTGATTTTTCAAGTATTTTTCATGGTGACAATACTTACCCAAAACACACTTAATTCACGACGGATGTGGTGCAAAAGGGTGGTAGGTATAGGTACTAGTCCAATGATTCATCAGAACCGATGGAATCTTCCCAAGGACAATTCCCTAGATAGAATTAGAAATCCTAGGAAAGATGGAGAATGATTGTGAACGTAGCTGAATGCCGACCAAGTACTTAAGCTAGCACTGGAACAATCATAACAAGGTGCTAGTGATGACATATTGGTTAGCATTGAAGGGGTTGAAGAATGAAAAAGAATTGTAAAGATAAAGGGTGTAAAGAAAGAAGCCCTCTTTACAACTTTAGGCAGAAACTGGGTCGATACATATGCTATTGAGATCATTTTTTCAATGATTCTCGATATTGAAGATAAACATCATGGACCCAGTGATGCAATGCACAACCCTCCCCAGCTAACTCAAATATCTCTCAAAAGATATTTGTTTTAATCACACGGAGTTCAACACGTTATCTATTGGTCTATTCACTCCGAATAGACTGATATTGAATAGGTGGTAATCCTCTCCAGCCATCACTCACTAAATCAAAACGCACTATCAAGTCTAGAGCCACGAGATCATCAAAAGTCTCATTAGGACACTTTCCATTTATTCCTTGCTTCTTCACACACTGTGAAAAGTAAGAGATTTTTATGAGTCCTACGTAGTATTCTTGTAATTTTTCCAGAACATCCGAGTGATACGCAAGTAACACAATGAAGATGGAAATCCTGCTTGAGCCAACATCAAACAAGCTCATGATAGGTGACACGTGCGGTTCTTTAAGAATCAATATTGTGAAAACTGGAAAGAAACAATAGTTTAATTCTTAATTGAACTTAAACTCGTTCCAGGCCTCTACGCATTATCGTATGATCTTGCCAGAACACTCAGAGTGACACTCTTTAATGTTCACAGTGACGAGTGGAAATCCTTCTAGTGTTAACATCAAACAGCACTTGGTAGGTGACAAGCAAGATTCTATTTGAATCAAGCTCGTGACAACTGGAAAGCAACGATGGTGAAAATCTTAATTGAAATTCACTTGTTCCAGGTTTCATGAATTGACGGCTTCAATCATAAGGATTTTTAATCCAAATGATTCACTCTTTATGTTCGCAGTCAGCTTTGGACGGTCGAATAAAGAGAACGGGTTTACCCGCGAAATCCTGTCAGGAAGTTACTTAATTGAAACTATCCATCACGGGTACGATATCTAATATCGTCCAACGGTCTTCACCGACCGGAGGTAAAATGCTATCGAATTAGAATAAAATGTCAAAGACATTTTATTCGTGTCTTATTATGTTTCTGCATTCGAAGACGGTGGCGTTGCGGTGTACCTGTTGAAGTCGTCCTCACATACTTATTCCTTCTGCATCAAATATTTCTACAAATTCATGAAAGTATGACCTAAAAGTCTTCCGCTGTATCGACTCTGAAACTTTCAAGAATTCAACAAAGGATAAGTGTGTGGGACATGAAGTCACGAAGAGGCCAACACCACAAGAAGATAAAGACTGCACGGGAAAGGCCAAAAGAACGTGTTCCAAGCAAAAGGCTGATATTATTCAACACATATTCACAAAAACAAGAAAAGTTAAAGAAAGAAAGAGAAAGTGGACTACGAGCTCAAGAACAATATCTAACATGCTAGATTAGGACTTTGTAAATTTGGAGTGACCTCCCTTTGGGGGAGATTGTTGGAAATACGTTTTTACGTATAAAGAAAGTCTCAGTCACTCCAACAATATAGTTATAGGCTCGTAGTAATGTTTAAGTTACATTTATGTTAAGCCCGACCCATGAACATGTTCATGGATCGTAGGCCCAAGTCCATTAAGGACTTGGGTATATAAACCTCTTTCCACCATGGAAAGAGGTGTTTGTTGTTTCATTTCTCTAGTTAATACACATACTTTTCTCTCACTTCTCTCTCTTGTTTCTCTCTCTAGAAATACATCAACCCTCTTGAAATACAAAGATTATCATTGTTCTACATAGTGTTGTCAGCTGATCCTGAGCTTTGCTTAGTTGATTCAAGGTTAAGTACATTTTCCTTCTCCCCATCACGTTCAGCCTGTCGTTTCAGACGTTTGGATGAACGTGCCTGAATGTATTTAGCAATCTGTTCAATAGAGGCATCCATTTCTCTTTGCCTTGTTCTTGAAGCTCTGGAAATTTTCAGCAGTTGGTTGTAGTTACCATTTGTGTTGTGATGAACATGATCAACTATGAAATTGGTGTGACGAATTTGCCTATCTCGTACAGCCTCAAACTCTCTATGCATAGTCAACTTATGAGCAGAGAAAAGTGCAGGGACCTCTGTGGCGATGGCATCTTTGATACGAGTGGACAAATGACTAAGTCCTTGGGACACTCCTTTTCTTGTACCATCCTTGATTGGTTTAGTGACATCATCCTTAACCGCCTGTGTGATGATCTAAGGAAAGTTAAGAGTGAAAGAATGCATTTAAGATTTAATTATGTCCAGCTTTCTTGACAGGCGTTCCATGTCTGAGGCATGATGTTCAGGCTTTAGGTCATGGATGTTCAGACTTTGTCGTGCATAATCATCCTTTCTTGGCAATATGTCAAAGTTGGTCTGTGTAGGATGATCAAACAACGAAAATTAGGTTGTCGGATCATATGCAGGCCTTTGGAACACTGTGGTGACAGAGGTAGCAGAAGTAGGAGTCATGATGAGATGGCATTTATACATGATCTCATCGTTCTTTTCGGGTTTTTAATGCATAAAAATGTCATAATATACCATATATATGCTTGTGTTTGTTTACTTGTGTATTTTAGGTATGGATATCGTGAAAAAGACAAAAGATCACAAGATACAAGGAAAAACGGACACGAGAAACGAAGCCGTACAAAGAACCGGGGCCTAATTCATTGAATATTCAACAAATACCCTTGAAGACTTGAAGACAAACAAGATTGATCCTCATTTATTAAAGAAATGACACTTAAAACCCTTGTATAATGATAATTACAAGTTTGGTCCCTTAAGTTTGTCAAAATTACACAAATGGTCCTTCAACTTTAAAGAAATGGCAAGATTAGTCCCTCAACAATTCCAAATTGTCAATTATGGTCCCTCATCAAGCCAAAGATACATTGAAGACCTTTGAAGATCAATAATGTCCAAGATCAGCCCTTGAAATATCTCAAAATGGCAAAAACAATCCTTTGAAACCTTTTTCCAAAGTTTGTGCCAAAACTGCCAAGTGGTGAAAGTTAAATACAAAGGAAACACGTTTTATTTGCAAAATAAACTTGTTATACAACTTTTCCCAAAACACAAGGACCAAAACTGCCAAATCCCAAAGTTTGAATTCCTAAACATGCGGGAAACAATTACTGTTGGGATTTTTACCAGCCAAGAACACCTTTTACCCAGGTTTAAAAAAGAGGAAAACAAAGGGGAAACCAAAATTGGTTATACACACGTGTGATTCACATCACCTCAATCATATCCCACACCAAAAACCTTAAATCCCACTACCAGAATGATACCCCCATCCCCACTCACAACACGACACCTGGCATTTGATCATGACTTGGCAAAATCAAGGGCTGCAAATCATTACTTGGTCCCTAAGCACTCAACAAACGTCCAGGATTCAACCAAAACAGCTGGCAACACACCTAGAAGGTTCTGCAAGGATAGAATAGGAATTTCAGTTGCTAGGGTTTGTGAATAGTGTTTAGCCAAGAATTTGCCTATAAAAGGAGACCTCAACATGTGAGAGTCCCTTTGTTCCAGTTTTAGGCTATCAATCTTTGTAATTCCTTTTTAAGTTTAATAAAATTTGAATTTCTGAAAATTTTGAATTCTCTTTTTGATTTGATTAAAAGTTGGTGTTAGAATAGCCTAAATCTGAGTTCCATTTGATTGTTAAGACCTTCCTTAATCTTGTGGTTAAGGCACGTCTTGGTTCATAAGGTTTTCAAGGTTCAAAGGCCTTGAAATCCTAGTTTCTGATTTTGGCTTATATTTGTGTACTAACCCTTAGCCATAAGCCTTGAGCTCCTTCAAGCTTGTTAACACCAAGCCTGAGAAGGGTTCCAAGCCTTTGGTTGAGTTTGTTTGCTGCTTGTGTTGAAGACATATCATAATCAAAGCCTTGTTCTACTTTGAACATCAGCAGGCTTTGATCTTCTTCATTGAAGTATCTTTGTCTTGTTCTAGTTGTTGAACAAGGTCTAAGGAGCATAGCTGGCCCTCCTAGGATGTTGTGGAGGGCAGGTATAATCTCTTGATTAAGATTCCCCTAAAAATTTCATGTTTATGCCTGTTTTAGATTTGGTGATCTGATTTTGAGATCTTGTGTTTGTGCTGGTGATTTTAGAGTTTGATTCTGTTAGTTGCTATCTAGTAAGTGTTTTTGATCATTAAAATCAGTAGGTTATTAGAAGAAATCACAAGTTTCTTTGTTAAGTAGTTGATTAAGGGGTGTTTGGATCTACTGCATGATTTGGATTTGTGGTTTGCTAAGTTGTGGTATTGTGTTTGCAAGTGTTGGTATCTGATATTTGGGTGCTATTGTTCATCTGTTCGCAGGTTTGAAGGTTTGAAACACATAGATTCATAAAATAGGGTATAAAATCTTGAATACTTGGTAAAATTGGCTAGGATTTTGAGGACACCTAGATCTAAGCTTAGGCTAGGGCTAACAAGTGCTAAACCTTAGTTAATCACACCAGGAGAAGAGATTTGACTGCTTGAAATTGGATCTAGTGTCAAATAGATCAGCAAAACTTGTTTGTATATTGTTCATTGTTCATCAGAAACTTTTTGTGCTTTGATCTTGTTTTTTACTTTGATTCAGTGTTTGATTCAAGTTGCTTTGTGTTTACTCTTAGTTTATATAGCTTGTGTATGCATCCTGTTAAGTTTGGTTGGCTTATTCTTGCTAAATCTGCTTATTAAGTGCTTAACTACTTATTTCCATGTCTGTGTGCTATCTGGTGACTGTTTGATCATTTATGGCTTATTGTGTGAACCAAATTTGGATTTTCTTGTTGCTATTGACTCCTTGTGGTTCACTGATCACAAGGGTGCCCTTGTTTCCAATTGAATCCAACCAGAACTCTCTAAAAAGCTCAGTCAAATAGTCAAAGCAGTGGGAACTCCTTTCCCCTGCTGGTTACCACTGCTAGTGTAAAATTGGGTTCAACTTATCAATAAGCTATAATAGCTTATTTTAACCAGCAACAACTTGAATTTTGTAATAGGTGCTCATTATTTGACCCATTTGTTCATACTGGAGCATTTGGTGGGTTGACTTCAAGGTTTGACTAAAAAACCAACTCCATTGACTTTTTCATAAGTGCATTAGTGCTTATTTTGGCTTATTGGTTGTGCTTATTGGAATTTTGTTGATTGATTTGGCTTATTGAGTCCATTTGTGATCTTTTGCAAGTTGAATCAAGTCCTGAGGTGCCTTATTTCTCAAAAACGACTATTTTGTCTTTTAGTGAAATAATACTTTGCTTATTTCTGGCTTATTGAGTGCTCTTTTTCAAAATTTCTTTTTACAGATCTCATAAGCATCCCAAAAGAAGGTTGTGTGTCAAATTAGAGCTTATGGCATTGGCTTATTGCTTAATGGGCTGAAAAGCCCAATAAGAATAAGCTGCTTGCTTATTAAGCTGTGATAAGCTCACATTCAGCTTTTGGGCCTTTAGAGTTTTGTGTTTAGAATCAAATTTTGAGTCAGATAGGGCTTTTCCAAGTCAATTGGGCCAAGTTTGACTTTTTGGGCCCAAAAGCCCATTAGTGTTGACTGTTTTTGGATTTGGCCCATTTGAGGGCCCATTAGGGGTATTCTTGTCATTTCACTTTGATTTTCTGATTATTTAGGTTAAAATAAACTAGTTTGCAAGTTTTTAGAATTTTTATAATTTTTGGATTTTTAATATTATTTTAATATTATTTTATTATTATTTTTCAAATTTCACATTTTCCAACTTTTTACATTTTTCTTAGCTTTAATACATTAAAATAGGAATTTAGCAACTTTTAAAATAATTTTATCACTTTTAGATTAATTTTTATTATTATTATAAGTTTTAATAGTTTTAAAATCATTTTAAATAGATTTTATTAGTTTAAAAATTTCTAAAAATAGTTTTTAATCTTTTTAGGTCATTTTAGAGTTTTACCAATTGAAAAATCTTTATTTGGGCTTTTTGATAATTTATTTGATTTTTAGGGCTTTAATTAGCATTTAAAAATTAAATAGTTAATTATTTAAAAGGTTTGAAAAAGTTTTGACCATTGGTAAACTCTTAGTTTATTAATTTTGATTTTTGGTGAATTTTTGGTAATTTTTAGAATTAAATTTTATTTTTGTAGTTTTTACGGTTTTACGTTTTATCATTCTAGTAGTAATTTTCAAGTCTTCGTCATCTTCTTTTCTCATCCCTTCTAAACCAATCATTAATCACAAACATTTGACAAGTTTTTCACACACATATACCTCCTTGGGAAACGAACTTCATAAGGGTCATTAACACTTGGTTTTTCCTAAAATCATTTGTTCAATACTTACCGCTTTTACGCTCCTTTTCCTAAAGGACGTAATTTTTTCCTACAATCATTTTGGCGCCGCTGCCGGGGAGGTGTGTCGTGATTAATTTGTATTGTTGTTTTTAATATTAACCAAATAGTATTTGTATTAGTAGAAATCTACTACTACGTATTATCGGTTTTCTTGGTTTTTCTTGTGAAAATATTATTACTATATTGTATTAAGTATCACAACAAATAAACAATATCTCCAAAAGTGTGAAAACACAACCTTGATTCGGGATTTCATCACTCGATCATTGTATTCGAATCTCAAACAAAAAGAAAAAGGCAAAAATAGATAAATACTTTCGTGAAGCTCGATTTTGAAAAATACAAACTATAAGGTGGGTATAAGGCGGGTATTATAAAATATACCCTAAGGAAAAAGGCTCTTAAGTGCTTCGCGCCGCCTCGTTTCCCCGCTTGCTTGTGAGTATTTTGATATTGAAGGCTAATCGAGGGTTTTGCCGCCCAAAGTATTATTACGTATAATATATTTGCTTGGTTTCTTTGTGATTAAACCCTCTTGAACAATTTGGTTTTCACCAAAGTTCTAAAGTCATTCGAAGGCGTTCACTCCACGTGATCGTTTTCATTCCTTTGAGGCTTCTTTAATCAAGAGTTTGATTCGAGGAGAGATTTTGTAGATTGTTGTCTACGAAGATACAACCAAAATCCAAAAAAATTAAATACAATCAAAAACACAAAAAAATTTAAAATTCACAAAACACCCAAAAAGAATCTTCTTTGCTCACCTCCCATTCTTCGTGAAGTTTATGATCACTCGTAATCAAGCAAAACGAGCTCGTAAACATCTTCAAAAGCAAGCCAATCAAGAGACGTTGATTGAGGAACAACCTCCAATTGTTGAACCTATTGTAGAACAAGAAGTCGTCATGGCTAATCGTACTATGATGGAGTTGCTACAAGCACCCACCGAGGGTTTTGGAGAGGCCATTGTGATTCCCGCCATTCTTGCAGAGAATTTCGAGATTAAGACGGGTTTAATGTCGATGTTGCAAGCAAATAAGTTTAGAGGTCATGAGAAAGACAACCCGCACTATCACATTAGGAATTTTAGTCGTCTCACCGCTACTAGCAAGTTTAAGGATGTTCCACATGACGCCATTAAGATGATGTTGTTTCCATACTCGTTAGATGGACCCGCTAAAATTTGGCTTGAGAAAGAACCGCCAAATTCGATTTTGACATGGGCCGATCTCGTTTCTAAGTTTGTGAACAAGTTTTTTCCACCATCTAAAACAACACATTTGAAAAACGAGATTTCACGATTTGTGCAAAGAAATAATTAAAGTTTTTCAATGGCATGGGAACGCTTTAAAGAAATGTTACATGAACGTCCACACCATGATTTTACGGAATTGCATCAAGTTGATACTTTTTATAATGGGCTTAATGATCATGAACGAGATTATTTGAATGCCGCCGCGGGTGGTAATTTTTTGTGCAAGACGACAAATGAGGCTTTACAAATCATCGAGAATAGATCTAAGGTTTATAGCCCTCGTAACACACTGAGTGTTGCCAATTTGGGTTCGTCTTCGTCGTCACCTTCTCGTAGCATTAATGCCTTACATGATGAAGCTAATGAGGAAAATTGGTTTTTTGATAGATTTGCTTATCTTATGTCCCATTGGAAAGCTCAAGAAGCTTCAAATTCCGCTTCGGTTAAAGCGGTTGCTAAGAGTTGTTTGTCTTGTGGTGGAGCTCATGATCTTTCCGAGTGCATTACCGCGGATGGTAACACTTCGAGTGCTTATGTAGCAATGGGAACTTACAACCAAAACGGTCAAGGTTCCCGCCCAAATCAAGCTCCACCAAATCAAAATGCTAATAACTATCGAAACAACAACCAAGGTGGTATTACCAAGGCAATTCACGTAACTACAACAAGGGGAATTATCAAAATGGGAATGGACAAGTCACTAATCAAAACCAAAACCGTGATTTTCAAAACACTACACAAGGTTTTCAAAATGCTCACACTAAAAATCTTCAAGGAGAATTTTTGGATTATGCTAAAGCAAATGATGCTAAATTTGATAACATGCAATGTGAGATGATTAGCTTAATATCCGAGTTGAAAAACGAGCTTAAAAATGAACTTGCTAATGAACTTAAAACTCATGCAAATAAAATGGAAGGAAATGTCCAACGTCTTCAACAAAACCAACAAAAGATGGAAATAGGACAACATGAGATTAAACAAGAGTTATTAAAAGCGGATGCTAGGCAATCAAAATTTGAGGACCGAATGGCTAAGATGTTTGAAGCAATCATGTGTAAACCCTCTTCCTCGGGTGGTCTTCCTAGTGATACCATTGCAAACCCGAAGGGAGAAATGAAGGTTATTACTACACAAAGTGGTAAAACTTTCAAGGAACCAATCTCTCGTCCAAGTACTTCTACGGAGAAGGAAATCGAGAAAGAACCCGAGGTGATGGTCGAAAAGGAGCACATTACAATCCCACGAAGTACCGCTCATACCACACCTACGGTTGAACCAATACCAATTGTGGAACCCGAGTTTCCAAGGCCGTTGCCTAATGACCAACCCACACCACCTTTACCCTACCCTTCGAGACGAAACAAAGAGAAATTGCAAGAACGTAACAAACAACAAATCGAGCTTTTTATAAAAATGTTTCAACAAGTGCATTTTGATGTGAGTTTAGCCGACGTGTTGTTATATATGCCTCATTTCGCTTCCACTTTTAAAAGTATGATGAGCGATAAGGAAAATCTTTCAAAGCTTGCTAATTGTTCTTCGGTTTATCTTAACCGCATACCGGAAAAAGTTGGTGACCCCGGAAAGTTTCTCATTCCTTGTGACATACAAGATATGAAAGAATGTCTCGCCTTGGCCGACCTTGGTGCGAGCATTAATTTGATGCCATTTTCCATTTGGAAATCGCTTTCGCTTCCGGCTCTTATTCCTTCGAACATGTCTATCGAGATGGCCGATCATTCTATGATTTTAGCATGTGGTGTAGCCGAAGATGTTTTCGTGAAAGTGGGGAAGTTCTACTATCCCGTTGATTTTATAGTAGTTTACATCCCCGCGGATCCTCAAGTTCCTCTAATTTTAGGTCGTTCATTTTTAGACACTTCGAGATCGCTTATCGATGTTCATGCAAGAACTATTACTTTGAGATTCAACGAAGAGGAACTTGTTATAAACGCTACTCAAAACTCGAAACCTTCTCATGTTTATGCAATCGCTACCATCAATCACATTGACATCATTGATGTGGTTTGCGATGAGTTTTCACAAGAAGTGTTAGGTTTTTCCGATAGCTCGTCAAGTGGCAATCCCACTATTTTGGATCCGATTCTTGCTAATTCCACACCAAATCTCACTCCATTCCAAGGAGGCGATCTCACTTCAAATGAAATCGACAATGAAGATGAGGTGTTAATTAGTGATGATACTTCTATTCCACCATTTCTTCCGCCGATGGAAGTTATGAGTGCTGAACCAAAATCTTCAATCGAGGAACCACCTATCCTTGAATTGAAAGATCTTCCTTCTCACCTTGAATACGCATTCTTGGAAGGTGATGACAAGTTGCCGGTTATTATTGCAAAAGGTCTTGCTAATGATGAAAAAACCGAGCTCTTGAAAGTTCTTAAGGCTCATAAAGGGGCAATTGCGTGGAAAATATCCGACATTAAGGGTATTGACCCAAAATTTTGTACTCACAAGATTTTAATGGAGGAGGACTACAAACCCGCAATTCAAAGTCAAAGAAGGGTGAATCCCAAAATTCACGATGTCATTAAAAAGGAGGTCCTTAAACTCCTTGACGCGGGAATGATTTATCCTATATCCGATAGCCCATGGGTGAGCCCAATCCATTGTGTCCCTAAAAAGGGAGGAATGACCGTTGTGCCTAATGAAAACAACGAGTTAATTCCCACTCGTGTTGTGACCGGTTGGAGGGTGTGTATTGACTACCGAAAGTTAAATGACGCC
The DNA here is from genome assembly GCA_025667525.1 of Glebionis coronaria. Taxonomy (NCBI): domain Eukaryota; kingdom Viridiplantae; phylum Streptophyta; class Magnoliopsida; order Asterales; family Asteraceae; genus Glebionis; species Glebionis coronaria. Next base: position 269,320,668 of record CM046874.1, read on the forward strand.
ACTCGTAAAGACCACTTTCCTTTGCCCTTCATGGATCAAATGTTGGAGCGACTCGCGGGAAATGAATTCTATTGCTTTTTAGATGGTTTTTCCGGTTACTTTCAAATCCCTATCGACCCTCGTGATCAAGAGAAGACTACGTTTACGTGTCCTTATGGAACGTTCGCTTATCGTAGGATGCCTTTCGGACTTTGTAATGCACCGGGTACGTTTCAACGGTGTATGATGGCGATTTTTCACGATATGATCGAGAAGTCGATGGAAGTGTTTATGGATGACTTCTCGGTGTTTGGCAATTCGTTCACGTCATGTTTATCTAATCTCGAGCAAATGTTAAAACGCTGTAAAGAAACCAATCTTGTGCTTAATTGGGAAAAATGTCATTTTATGTGTAAACAAGGAATCGTCTTAGGACATTAGGTGTCAAAAGAAGGGATTGAGGTCGATAAAGCTAAGGTAGACGTCATCGCCAAGTTACCTCATCCCAAAACCGTTAAGGGAGTTAGGAGTTTCCTAGGCCACACGGGCTTTTATCGTCGTTTCATCAAGGACTTTTCGAAAATCTCTCGACCTATGACACACCTTCTCGAGAAGGATGCTCCTTTTAACTTCAATGAGGATTGTGTTAGAGCTTTCGAAACTCTCAAAAGGAAACTCACTGAAGCTCCCATTCTTGTTGCTCCTAATTGGGAATTACCCTTTGAAATCATGTGCGATGCAAGTGATTATGCTATAGGGTCCGTCTTAGGTCAACGTTATGACAAGCATTTCCGTCCTATTCACTATGCTAGTAAGACGATGACCGTGGCTCAATTAAAGTACACCACAACAGAAAAGGAATTCCTTGCCGTGGTCTATTCTTTTGAGAAATTCCGACCTTATCTCGTCTTGACTAAAAGCATCGTGTATACCGACCATTCGGCTATCAAGTATCTCTTAGCTAAGCAAGATGCTAAGCCGAGATTGCTTCGTTGGATGCTCCTCCTCCAAGAATTTGATGTCACCGTGCTTGACAAAAAAGGAGCCGAGAATCTAGCGGCCGATCATCTCTCTCGTCTAGAATATCCTCACAAAGATGTTTTCGAGAACAAGGAAATCACCGAAACATTTCCTCTCGAGACTCTCGGTGTAGTGAATTCTAAAGACACCACCCCATGGTTTGCCGACATTGCAAATTACCATGCGGGCAATTTCATAATCAAGGGTATGACGACACAACAAAAACGAAAATTCTTTCGTGACGTCAAGTTCTATTTTTGGGACGACCCTTATCTCTTTCGAGTTTGTGCGGATCAACTCGTTCGACGTTGTGTTTTTGGTGCCGAAGCTTCTAATATCCTTAGAGCTTGTCACGCCGGACCCACGGGTGGTCACCACGGTGCTAATCTCACGGCTAAGAAAGTGTTCGATGCCGGCTTCTTTTGGCCTTCTATCTATCGTGATGCACACGCACTTGTGAAGTCGTGTGATTCATGCCAACGTCAAGGAAAATCGTCTCAACGTGATGAAATGCCGCAAAACATAATTCAAGTGTGTGAGATTTTCGACATATGGGGAATAGACTTTATGGGGCCGTTCCCATCGTCTCATGGCAACAAATATATCCTCGTCGCGGTGGACTACCTTTCTAAGTGGGTGGAAGCTAAGGCTTTGCCTACTAATGATGCTCGTGTGGTAGTGAAGTTTTTAAAGCAACTATTCTCTCGGTTCGGAACCCCTCGTGCTATTATAAGCGATCGTGGAACCCATTTTTGTAATGACCTATTCGAAAAGGTTCTAAAGAAATATGGAGTTATTCATCGTCTTTCTACGGCTTATCACCCGCAAACGAGTGGGCAAGTCGAGGTTTCGAACCGAGCTTTGAAGAGGATTTTAGAGAGGTCAATTGGAGAAAACCGTGCTTCATGGTCCGACAAACTTGATGACGCTTTATGGGCCTTTAGGACCGCTTATAAGACACCTATCGGTTGCACTCCTTATAAGTTAGTCTATGGGAAGAATTGTCATTTGCCCATTGAATTGGAGCACAAGGCATATTGGGCCCTTAAGCATGCAAACTTTGACTTGAAGACCGCGGGAGATCACCGGAAAATACAATTGAATGAATTGGATGAATTAAGAGATAATAGTTATGAAAATTCATTAATTTTTAAAGAAAAGACTAAAAAGTTTCATGATTCAAAGATTAAAAACCGGGTTTTTAACGTTGGTGATCAAGTGTTACTTTTTAACTCTCGACTTAAGATATTTTCCGGGAAATTGAAATCTCGTTGGTCGGGTCCGTTCACCATTACACAAGTGTTTCCGTATGGGACCATCGAGCTAGCTCAAGATGATGGTCCTAATTTCAAGGTGAATGGACATAGGCTTAAGAACTACTTTGGTGGGGAAATTCTTTCAATGGTTGCCCTCGACCAAGTCACCTTCCCCAATGATAATTAGCATTGAGGGGATCGAGTCGAGCTCATGACTCAGTAATCAAAAACGAGGTGCCTCGTGGGGGAAATCCCATGCTTATCCTTTATGCTTACTATTCACTAATAAGGGGACTTGTACCCTTTCAACTCGTTGTCTCGTGGTTGTTTGTGATTGTGTTATCTAGATCATCATCATCATCTACGGTTGAAGACTCTCGTGTTCGTTTACGTGAGCCTCCATCGTTTGCTTGAAGAAGTTTTTCACGAATGCATGACATATCCTTTATTGTTCTAACAATTATCTTTTAGCATACTTAATAAACGGCTTTAGATATATTGTTGATCACCCTTTCCATGCTAGATCCTAAGCATTCGACTCTTCGTCTCTAGTATGGGGGTGCTCCACCTTTAGACTCGAAACATTGAGGATAATGTTTACTTTTAGTTTGGGGGGGTGAATAGGTACTTGCTTTGCTACGCCCTCGCGCTTTCCAATTTTCAATGTTTTGTTTTGCTAATAAGTCTAAAAATGGCCAAATTTTAAAATTTTTCTTAGTTTTCATAAGTGTTTTTAAGACACGAATGTATATTTTCCGATGGGTAGAATAAGAGCTAATTTTTTACTTGATGGGCATTTGGAGCCATTTACATTCCTTAACCCGCTCGATTCAAGTTTTGCTAGACTTTTATATAGGGAGCTTTAAAACGCGAAAGTCTTAATTCATACGGGTTAAGAACAAGAACTTTTTGCAAGTTCCTATAATTGATCCTATAAAGTCACTTATCAAGGGAACTATAAAACGCATTCTCTAAACTTGAAAAAGTCCAAGATAGTGCAAGATCCTATAGGTGGCTTGAAAACCCAAAACTTTGATTTGATATAGTCTTAATGAAAGCTAATCCAAATTTGGCTTAATTTTGACTTGCATGACTAAGTATTCACGAGTCTCTTTAATTAGAGGTCTTTATATAGTGAAGAACGAGAGATGATAGAGTTAGACAAGTGATCATGCTAAACGTAGAACATGAAAGTGTTCTTTCAAAAACTCATATGTTTTTAATTGTGGCTTTTTCTTCCCATGAGATCAATGCATTAGGAATAAATCATAATTGCAATAAGTAAGGTCGTACGATTTGAAAGGTTACTTAGCCTCTAGCGCAAGATCGTTTAAAAGTTGCTCGGGGTTGAATAGAGTTCATAGCCAAGGCATAACTTATTGAAGCGAGACGCGAAGATTGGCAATCATCCAAAAAGGCCCTAACAAGGCATGAGGAGCTCTATTTTTGCTAAAGATCCAAGATGATGTGAAGTATCATTATTCCTAAATCAATATGAAGGATCGAGACACACGACGAAAAGCAATTACTCCCCTAAAGATCATGGAGAAAATCTATCCAAAAAGACCCTTACAAGGTATGAGGATAAATATATCCAAGTCCGAAAAGGAGGCGGATCGTTGTATATCAAAATCCAAAGTAGATTTTGAAGAAAAATGATGAAGTCGTGGTCCAAACATGAAGAATCTCTCAAAAACGTCAAGTGAAGAAATTCCAAATATATGAAGAGAAGACCATAATTTCAAGAACGTCTTCCCAAGATTTGAAGTATGAAGTACATGCCAAATATCGGTCCGAGAAAGGTCTCAAATCGTGAAACGAGTTATGCCAAGATATGAACTTAAGGAGATACGCGAGAAGCCGTTTTAAAATATTTTGTCCTTCGGCTAACTATTGATTAAATCGTGCTACTTTGCTTTCGGACTAATAACTACTCAAATAAGTCCATATGAATCACTTGTGATCCATGACAAATAGATAAAAAATGCTAGTAACCCATTTCCTTTTATAATAACTAGGATTGCGGGGAGAAAAAGTATTACACAATTTGGACATATGAGTAGTGTTAGCATTGTGACTTATACCAACAATGATCTCGTTTTTGCCCTTAGCATGGAATGTATGACAATCAAGGATGACGAAGTTTACTCTAAGGGACATTTACTTGTCTCTATTCTTTGACCCTAAAAGTCACTTTCGTGATGAAAATAATACATTATGTCTTTACACATCTTCGTAGTATGTTGCAAGTCTTTTACTTTTCAATAAAGGTTAATAAAATTGAACTTTGGTGATGCTTAGATACTTTATTCTAGCATTGTGTGAGGGCACGGCAATGGCTTAGTATGGGGGAGTGATGAGATGGCATTTATACATGATCTCATCGTTCTTTTCGGGTTTTTAATGCATAAAAATGTCATAATATACCATATATATGCTTGTGTTTGTTTACTTGTGTATTTTAGGTATGGATATCGTGAAAAAGACAAAAGATCACAAGATACAAGGAAAAATGGACACGAGAAACGAAGCCGTACAAAGAACCGGGGCCTAATTCATGGAATATTCAACAAATACCCTTGAAGACTTGAAGACATACAAGATTGATCCTCATTTATTGAAGAAATGACACTTAAAACCCTTGTATAATGATAATTACAAGTTTGGTCACTTAAGTTTGTCAAAATTACACAAATGGTCCTTTAACTTTAAAGAAATGGCAAGATTAGTCCCTCAACAATTCCAAATTGTCAATTATGGTCCCTCATCAAGCCAAAGATACATTGAAGACCTTTGAAGATCAAGAATGTCCAAGATCAGCCCTTGAAATATCTCAAAATGGCAAAAACAATCCTTTGAAACCTTTTTCCAAAGTTTGTGCCAAAACTGCCAAGTGGTGAAAGTTAAATACAAAGGAAACACGTTTTATTTGCAAAATAAACTTGTTATACAACTTTTCCCAAAACACAAGGACCAAAACTGCCAAATCCCAAAGTTTGAATTCCTAAACATGCGGGAAACAATTACTGTTGGGATTTTTACCAGCCAAGAACACCTTTTACCCAGGTTTAAAAAAGAGGAAAACAAAGGGGAAACCAAAATTGGTTATACCCACGTGTGATTCACATCACCTCAATCACATCCCACACCAAAAACCTTAAATCCCACTACCAGAATGATACCCCCATCCCCACTCACAACACGACACCTGGCATTTGATCATGACTTGGCAAAATCAAGGGCTGCAAATCATTACTTGGTCCCTAAGCACTCAACAAACGTCCAGGATTCAACCAAAACAGCTGGCAACACACCTAGAAGGTTCTGCAAGGATAGAATAGGAATTTTAGTTGCTAGGGTTTGTGAATAGTGTTTAGCCAGGCATTTGCCTATAAAAGGAGACCTCAACATGTGAGAGTCCCTTTGTTCCAGTTTTAGGCTATCAATCTTTGTAATTCCTTTTTAAGTTTAATAAAATTTGAATTTCTGAAAATTTTGAATTCTCTTTTTGATTTGATTAAAAGTTGGTGTTAGAATAGCCTAAATCTGAGTTCTATTTGATTGTTAAGACCTTCCTTAATCTTGTGGTTAAGGCACGTCTTGGTTCATAAGGTTTTCAAGGTTCAAAGGCCTTGAAATCCTAGTTTCTGATTTTGGCTTATATTTGTGTACTAACCCTTAGCCATAAGCCTTGAGCTCCTTCAAGCTTGTTGACACCAAGCCTGAGAAGGGTTCCAAGCCTTTGGTTGAGTTTTTTTGCTGCTTGTGTTGAAGACATATCATAATCAAAGCCTTGTTCTACTTTGAACATCAGCAGGCTTTGATCTTCTTCATTGAAGTACCTTGGTCTTGTTCTAGTTGTTGAACAAGGTCCAAGGAGCATAGCTGGCCCTCCTAGGATGTTGTGGAGGGCAGGTATAATCTCTTGATTAAGATTCCCCTAAAAATTTCATGTTTATGCCTGTTTTGGATTTGGTGATTTGATTTTGAGATCTTGTGTTTGTGCTGGTGATTTTAGAGTTTGATTCTGTTAGTTGCTATCTAGTAAGTGTTTTTGATCATTAAAATCAGTAGGTTATTAGAAGAAATCACAAGTTTCTTTGCTAAGTAGTTGATTAAGGGGTGTTTGGATCTACTGCATGATTTGGATTTGTGGCTTGCTAAGTTGTGGTATTGTGTTTGCAAGTGTTGGTATCTGATATTTGGGTGCTATTGTTCATCTGTTCGCAGGTTTGAAGGTTTGAAACACATAGATTTATAAAATAGGGTATAAAATCTTGAATACTTGGTAAAATTGGCTAGGATTTTGAGGACACCTAGATCTAAGCTTAGGCTAGGGCTAAAAAGTGCTAAACCTTAGTTAATCACACCAGGAGAAGAGATTTGACTGCTTGAAATTGGATCTTGTGTCAAATAGATCAGCAAAACTTGTCTGCATATTGTTCATTGTTCATCAAAAACTTTTTGTGCTTTGATCTTGTTTTTTACTTTGATTCAGTGTTTGATTCAAGTTGCTTTGTGTTTATTCTTAGTTTATATAGCTTGTGTATGCATCCTGTTAAGTTTGGTTGGCTTATTCTTGCTAAATCTGCTTATTAAGTGCTTAACTGCTTATTTCCATGTCTGTGTGGTATCTGGTGACTGTTTGATCATTTGTGGCTTATTGTGAGAACCAAATTTGGATTTTCTTGTTTCTATTGACTCCTTGTGGTTCATTGATCACAAGGGTGCCCTTGTTTCCATTTGAATCCAACCAGAACTCTCTAAAAAGCTCAGTCAAATAGTCAAAGCAGTGGGAACTCCTTTCCCCTGCTGGTTACCACTGCTAGTGTAAAATTGGGTTCAGCTTATCAATAAGCTATAATAGCTTATTTTAACCAGCAACAACTTGGATTTTGTAATAGGTGCTCATTATTTGAGCCATTTGTTCATACTAGAGCATTTGGTGGGTTGACTTTAAGGTTTGACTAGAAAACCAACTCCATTGACTTTTTCATAAGTGCATTAGTGCTTATTCTGGCTTATTGGTTGTGCTTATTGGAATTTTGTTGATTGATTTGGCTTATTGAGTCCATTTGTGATCTTTTGCAAGTTGAATCAAGTCCTGAGGTGCCTTATTTCTCAAAAACGACTATTTTGTCTTTTAGTGAAATAATACTTTGCTTATTTCTGGCTTATTGAGTGTGCTTTTTCAAAATTTCTTTTTACAGATCTCATAAGCATCCCAAAAGAAGGTTGTGTGTCAAATTAGAGCTTATGGCATTGGCTTATTGCTTAATGGGCTGAAAAGCCCAATAAGAATAAGCTGCTTGTTTATTAAGCTTTGATAAGCTCACATTCAGCTTTTGGGCCTTTAGAGTTTTGTGTTTAGAATCAAATTTTGAGTCAGATAGGGCTTTTCCAAGTCAATTGGGCCAATTTTGACTTTTTGGGCCCAAAAGCCCATTAGTGTTGACTGTTTTTGGATTTGGCCCATTTGAGGGCCCATTAGGGGTATTCTGGTCATTTCACTTTGATTTCCTGATTATTTAGGTTAAAATAAACTAGTTTGCAAGTTTTTAGAATTTTTAATAATTTTTGGATTTTTAATATTATTTTAATATTATTTTTCAAATTTCACATTTTCCAACTTTTTACATTTTCTTAGCTTTAATACATTAAACTAGGAATTTAGCAACTTTTAGAATAATTTTATCACTTTTAGATTAATTTTTATAATTATTTTAAGTTTTAATAGTTTTTAAATCATTTTAAATAGTTTTTATTAGTTTAAAAATTTCTAAAAATAGTTTTTAATCTTTTTAGGTCATTTTAGAGGTTTACCAATTGAAAAATCTTTATTTGGGCTTTTTGATAATTTATTTGATTTTTAGGGCTTTAATTAGCATTTAAAAATTGAATATTTAATTATTTAAAAGGTTTGAAAAAGTTTTGACCATTGGTAAACTCTTAGTTTATTAATTTTGATTTTTGATGAATTTTTGGTAATTTTTAGAATTAAGTTTTATTTTTGTAGTTTTTACGGTTTTACGTTTTATCATTCTAGTAGTTATTTTCACGTCTTCGTCATCTTCTTTTCTCATCCCTTCTAAACCAATCATTAATCACAAACATTTGACAAGTTTTTCACACACATATACCTCCTTGGGAAACGAACTTCATAAGGGTCATTAACACTTGGTTTTTCCTAAAATCATTTGTTCAATACTTACCGCTTTTACGCTCCTTTTCCTAAAGGACGTAATTTTTTCCTACAATCAAGTCACTACAGCTTCCTTGGGGGGAGGAGTGGTGTCAACAGCTGGTGTGGACACAGCGATATCCTTTGGAGGAGACAGAGACTGTTGGTCATCATCCTCTTCATCATCCTCCTCCTCAATCATCCCCTCAGGGAGAATCTCATCATCTGGCATGGATTCAGGTTTAGAGAAGCTGTCTATTAAGGCGAGCACATCCTCTTCAACATCGGGCATGTGCTCATCCTCATTTGGCTGATCCTGAATCAATTTATCAGCTCCTTTATCTGGCTGCTCCAGAGATTTTATGTTTGGCTGTACAACATCAGCCTATAAGTTGTTTTAAGTTAGTAACAGTAAAATAAATAAAGGGAATGGTTGCCAGTTCGCTGTCCCAGAGAGGCTGAGGATGATTATTCAGCCACTCCAAAGGATAAATCCTTGGGATTCTTTTAAGAGTGAAGAGTATGAGGTTAATGGTCGCCATTCGCTGCCTCCAGGAAAGCAGAGTGTGATTATTCAGCCCCCCAAAAGGTTAAAACCTTTGGGACTCTTTTATTTGTGAAACATATGTTGTTAAGGATCGCCATTCGTTGCCCCTAGGAAGGCTGAGGGTGATTATTCAGCCCCCCAAAAAGCTTAAGAAACCTTTGGGACTCTTTTATGTGAAACATATGTAGTTAAGGATCGCTTGTTATGCTGCCCCTAGGAAAGCTGAGGGTGATGATTCAGCTCCCCCTGAAAGGATAAATCCTTTGGGATTCTTTTAATTGTGAAAAAGATGTAAGGTAAGGTCGTCTTATAACGCTGTCCCTAGGAGAGCTGAGGATGATTATTCAGCTCCCCCTAAAAGTAAAACTTTTGGGATTATTTTTCTGAAGGAACCAAGAGGCTGTGTGAGGTACAACTACTCTAGGTCGAGACATATATATATTCAAGTTGTTGTTTGCCTGAATACTGTCTAGAGGGTGCAGGGTCATCGGGGTGCTTTATAAACACAAATGAATCACTCCCTGGTGCAGAGACAGGGTGTACAAAAGTCTTAAAGGATTTCTAAGTGCATACAAAGACTCCTATGGGTCGAGGATAACTCTAAGTTCATCACTCTCACTTACAGACATTTGAGAGTGGCTGCTTGTGGACCTCTAAAAATGATAAGACTGATTACCTGTGTGATATCAGCAGAATTGGGCTGGTTCCCTGTTGTCTCGGCTGAGATCGAGACACTAGACTTCTATTGTTGGTCAGCTGACGTCTCTGTGTCCACAGAAGTCTCTGGAACAGAGGAGGATGAGAGGTTCACAGTCTTCTTTACCCTGGCCTTAGCAACAAATTTGGTTTGGGAAGAAGATGGGTTTTTCTTCTTGTTTGGCTGTTGGCCAGTTGTTGCCTTGGACGACGTGGTGTGTTGCCCAGAGGTCAAAGACGCTGACTTGCCAGACACACCAGCTGTATTCACCTTCTCAGAAGAAGGGAGCAAGGACTTCACAACTGAAGGTTGTTTATTAGCAATGTTCAGCATATGAGAAGTAACAGGTACATCCTCAGGTCCAATCTCTTTGTAGATAGCTCTAAATACGATACGACTTCAAGGTTGTGAGCGCAGAGTTGTGGTAGTTGTCACCCAACAGGCTTTCAAAGAGAAGAGAAAGAAAGCAAACATAGAAAATATTTTTCTCCCTGACCTGATTTGTTCCCTTAAGTTTTTCCACAAGGTTTGAGAAGAGTATGCTTCCAACATCTACGTCTGTGCCCCATATCAGCCAAAAAGCAATGGTTTGGTGATTAAATACCACTTGGTCTTGAGATCCCTGCATACCACCTAGGGATTTGACTATGTGCGTGAAGAGGACACGCCACATAGGGGAGAAGTATTTGATCTTCAGAGGAGACTTGGCAATGACTTCAGCAGGAGTAAGGGCTGGGTTAACATCAGATATGGGTTTAAGTGTGGCAAGGGCATCCTTTACAACCTTTTTGTCAACAACTTTCAGGCATTCATCTCCATGTCTTAGCCCAGCCACATTAGAAAAATCATTGAGAGAGAAGGCGAATGGGTGTTCATTGCAAGAGAGGCTAAAGGTGATGGTGTCATCAATGACTTCGGCAGAATACCAGAATTCCCTAAGGTATTCTTGGTAGAAAACGGATGGGGATTTTGTGAGTGCTTCACTTACATCATAATTCTTCATGAAATTGACCAGATCTGTATAGGAGTTGTTAGGAGCCTTGAGCCATCCAATCGAGTTATTAGAAGCATGAATGCTCTCATTAAGTTCGAAGGTAACATTAGAAGCCTTTGGTACTGGGAACGCCATGGATTCGAGGTTGATGAAGATGAAGATGGTGAGAGGGTTTAGAGAGAGAATGTTTAGAGAGAGACGAGCTTGTAAGAAATGAGAATAGTGGTAGGTGAGAAAGATCTTGAGACAATAATTATATTCAAAAAATTAAAACAGTTATAATAAGTGTGAAAACACTTATCCTTTTACCACTTAATTATAATAATAACCAAGCCAAAACGTGTATATTATGTCGTAGAGGTTGGAATTATGCGTGGTTTGTGTTTTTGTTGTGATTTAGGACGAAAATGTGAAAAGGGAATAGAACACGGACTTTCACGGGCTTTTATCGAAGAAAACGAGAAAAGACGAAGTCAAAAGATCAAGAGTGCAAAAAGAATGGAAGTCCAAGGCCTATTCTGAAGATTTATCGAAGAAAAAGTCTAAAGACGGAAGTTTAATGAAGACGAAGAACTCAAGTCTAATAAATGAAGACATTATAAGACGAGTTCAATTAATCCCGAGACAAAGTCAAAAAATTCGAAAAAGTCGAAGAATTTATAAAGACGAAAAGACGAGAGAAGAAAGAAAGGAGCAACACATGCTAACCTCTCCAATCACCTATAAATACCCTCCTAATGACACATTAGGAGGTGTTGACTATTTGACACATAGTTCTTCCACCTTTAATTTCATGTCATTTACTTAATTGTAATTTATTTCCTGCCTTGCACCTTTAATTTCTTGCCTTTAATTTCAAGTAAGTCTTAATTTCGTTGTTGAATCTTATTTTTAATCAAGTTTTTATTTTCAATATCTCATTCTACCCTTCTTGTTTTGCTTAATCTTTATGTTTATGTGCTTATTGTTATGCTTATTTGATTAATTGTTATGTTTTTATGTTTTTGATTATTTTGGATTATTGATTTTATAGCTTATTTGTGTCTTTCTTAAATTTACTTAAGTGTTTATAAAAGTTATTTTATAAAAAAGTTGTTTTTGAATATCTTTATTATTTAGTGTTTTTAAAAGTTTTTAAATATAGGCATATTAGCTTGTTCTTATACATGTTTTGGGTTAAGTTTTTAGTTGAGTGCTTATTTGGTTCATAGCTTATTCGATTTTGCTTATTTTCATTTTCCACTGTGTTTCGATCATCACCGTCGGAAAAGGGTTTCTGGATTCCGACGGACATTCCGATCACCACCATCGGAATAGGGTTTGTGATTCCGATTGGGATTCCGATCTGCATTCCGTCTGTGGAGTTTTTTTTGACATTCCGATCATTATTCCGACCATCATTCCGATAGGCTCCAAGGTTTGTTATTCCGATAGATTTGTGTTTCAGACATTCCGATAGGAGTGATTCCGATCACATTCTGACGGATACACATTCCGATAGGCTAGGTAAGCTTACTTTCCGATGGGATTCCGATGGATGGTATTCCGACGGTAGGTTGAGTTTTATTATTTTGTGTTAGTTTTATTTTTAAGTTTGTATTATTTTAGGTTTTCAAATTGTCATTTTTATTACATTATCAAATTTACTTTTCGTCAAGCTTTAATTTCTCGTCATTTACTTTTAAAGTTTTAAATTTTGCACAATTACTTTTTAATTAGTTTTAGTTTTAATTACCTGTCATTTACTTTAAAATTTTGCAGACGCGTTGAATTTTGGGATCCGTTCATTCGTGAACGTTATTTTTCTTGCTCAAAAATTTTCAAAAATCCATAAAAATTAAAAATTTCAGAAATACAAAAACATTAAAAACTCATAAAAAGTAATTCTTTTTCAAAAGTTTACACCAAAAAGATTTTATTTTTATTTTTACAAGTACATATATATTCTCTATTTCTTTGGTATCTTTTTCTTTTTCTTTTGCAGGTGTATGCGTACTAGATCTTCAACTTATTCAGAGCCCGAGACTCGTGAAGATTTAGATATGGCTGGTGTGCACAACAATAATAATCCACCCCACCTCAACATGAATAACAACAACAATGTTCCCCCACCCAACCTTCGAACGATGGAGGAGATGTGTCAACCTACGATGAATGGACGAGGAGGACCGATTGCGCTGATGCAAATCACGGCTCCAGAGTTTTCGTTGAAGCATCACATGATCCAACTAGTTCAAAACACTTGTCCATTTCGCGGATTGCCGGATGATGATGCCAACAAACACCTCGACAAGTTAATTACCGTAACTCAAAGCATGAAGTTACCCGGTGTTACCATGGATTTTCTTCGCCTTCACCTATTTCCACACACCTTATCCCACCATGCCGAAAAATGGTTTGATCGTCTTCCGAAGAATTCAGTTCATACTTGGGACGAGATGACTCAACGATTTTTGTCTTGCTACTTTCCACCATCCATGGTCACGAGCCTTCGAAATCAAATTAGTGGATTTACACAAGAACCTGATGAATCACTTTTTGATGCTTGGGAACGATATAATATTTTGATCGATCGATGTCCAAACCACAACATGCTCCCCGTCACCTTAATTGATACTTTCTAAAATGGTCTAACTTTTCGTGATCGTGACACGATTAATGCAGCCGCCGGTGGCACATTTTTGAAAAGAAGACCTGAGGAGTGTAGGGAGCTTATCGAGAACATGACTACTCATCACAAAATTGGGATTCATCCGCATCCTCAAGATCAAACCCGAGAGTCAATGTTTCTTCTACTTCATTAAACCCTGATATCACCGAATTGACTCGCGCAATGGTCGAAATGAGCCAAAATATGCAACTCTTGGCTACAAATCAACAACAACAAGTTAAAGCTGTAGCAACTTCTTGTGAGAGTTGCGGGGGTCCTCATTCATACACTGATTGTCCTTCTACTCATGACAATCCGGAAAACGTGTATGTGGCTCATGGTAACTATTCAACGGAAGGTTATCAAGCCCGACCTCAAGGTGATCGTAACTTGCTAAGTTACCGTTCTAACAACTTTCTTTCACCCGGTTTTCTCCTTAAAACCACAACACCAACAACTACAATAGAAGCAATCCAAACCCACCTCGAGCTTCTAATCCTTATCACCCACCCGTTAAACAAACACCACCCATTAATCATGACACTAAAGCTTTCATGAGGACCCAAAGGGAGCAAATCAAGAATCTGCAAAGCCAAATCATTAATTTGAAAGGAGATATCACTAAGCAACGGAATGATATTAGATCCGAGCTTCGAAATGATATACAAACCTCTTTTAGCAATCAAACAAATGATTTGAAGAATATGCTGGCTAGTTTCTTACCAACTACTCAACCCTCTACTTCGGGCTCTCTTCCTTCTAATACCGTCACCAACCCAAGAGCGAATGTGAGTGCTATTACTACACGCAGTGGAGCAACCTTAGTAGGACCATCTACCCCTTCCCCAGTTACTCCATCTACACCTCCTCCACCACCATTTATCCCTCCTACTCCCACGCCTAGTATTAGTTCTCCATTACTGTCTCCACATCTTACTGAAGTAGTACACAAGAAACACCCTTCACCAACCCCACCTTCCACCTTTAAACCTTCAACATCTCAACCTTTACCTGCTACACCTACACCACCTAAACCCAATATCCCTTATCCTTCTCGCCTAGACAAGTCCCAATTGCTCACCAAGGATGATATTCAAGTGTCAAACTTTTTGAAGAAGATTTCGGGAGTGACCATCACCTTTAGCCTTGTTGAAGCTCTAGCCCAAATGCCTAAATTTGTTAAGATGTTTAAGGAATTTATTAATAAGAAGGAGAAGATGGCCGAGTTTGTTAATACTCGATTGAATGAAAACTGTTCTACAGTCCTTCTTAAAGAACTTCCGGAAAAACTTGGAGATCCCGGTCGTTTTGTGTTGCCATGCATTTTTAACAAAACCGAAGAATTTACTGCCTTAGCCTATCTCGGGGCTAGTATAAATCTGATGCCTTTAAGTGTTTGGAAAACACTATCATTACCCAACCTTACTCCAACAAAGATGACTGTTGAGCTTGCAAATCGTACTCTCGCTTACCCCGTTGGTATTGCCGAAGATGTGTTCATTAAAGTTGGCACCTTCACTTTTCCGGTCGACTTTGTTGTTGTTGATTATGAAATGGACCATCGTATTCCGTTAATACTTGGTCATGCATTCTTGAGAACCGGAAAAGCCTTAGTCGATGTTACCGAAGGTGAGTTAATCTTAAGAGTCGGGAATGAGGCACAAGTTTTTAAAATAGGGAAGATCACAACCAAACCCAATGGAATAGAATCAGCGAATATGATTAATGTGCTTGATGATTTTGTCATCTACAACAATCCTCTTTTCGATTCTTGCTATGACAATCCACTTTTCCAAGATGATGTGGATGATTCTCTCTCCAATTTGGATCCTCCACCAATTCATGAGTCTCCACCGATCTGTGATGACTATGATGACGATTCTAGTTATGATATGGATGATTATGATGATTTTACTTCTGAGTATAAAGACATGCCGACTTATGATGACTTTGATGATGTCGATACTATTTCGAGTGATTCTTCACATAATGACCTTCACCTACTTTTGATGAAGATCCTCCACCAACACTGCTTGATCCTACTTTGGATGACTACTCATTTGAGGAGGACTTTGCTACTTTTCTCAACACTTACTTCCCAAATGAGAATGATAATCCTCCTTTGGATTTTGATGATGATCTTTATCCTCCTTTGGGTATGAAGAAACCCGTTTCAAAGGAAAAGAAGCCGGAAGAAACCGATATCCGCAGTACTTAGGTCTTGACACCTCTTTATCCACCTTCTGAGGATGAGATTGTGCGATTTATGAGCGGATCTTCTTCAAGGTCTACTGAGCCTGAGTCTTATTTTCCCCTAAAGGAAAAGGTGTTCGATCCCGGTATTGCAATTTTTAAGCCATCTCATCACCCTTGCTACCACCGTGCTCAACAACTGCTTAAGGGAACCTTGCCTACTCTTCTTTGGCTTGCCTTGTTCGCCTTAAGCTTGTGCTACTTGATGGACGAAAACCATGTATTTGAACCCAGTGGATGTGTTTCAAGCTTCTTCGTATGCTAATCAAGGTCGAGTCAGGCTCACGACTCGGTTAACAAAAACAAGCGCTTCTCGGGAGGCAACCCGCAATATTTATCCTTTCTATTCTGTTTTTATAATAAGTGTAGGGGGAGACCCTAGTATGTGTTTGTTGTTTTCTTTCTTATCATGTGCAGAGATTCGAGCTTTCAAAGATCCATTCTTGATGACTTTTGACGACCCGTGATTCCGTGTACCCGTCTTCCCGGTTCTATCCTAAACTCTTTTGATTCATTATTTTATCATTTATGATTGAAATAGGAATCACGTTAGTTTTCCTTTCCTTAGCAAGATTTAAACAAAATGCACAATGTCCTAAGTGTAGGGGAGTTTACTTCCACATGCTTAAACATTGAGGACAATGTTTATATTAAGTGTAGGGGGACTTCTATCGAAGTTAAGTGGGCTTTTCCTTGTATTTGTCCTCATTTTGACCGGAAAATTGATTTTTTGACATTTTTTCAAAATTTTTGATCTATTTTGGGCTTGTAGTTTTTCCTTTGTTATAGTTATTTTCTTTCATTTGAATAAATTTTAATAAAGTGGTTTTAATTTTTAAATGTTGTGAATCTTTTGACTCAACCCGCGTTTACTTATCTATGTTTACTCTAGCTAGTATCCTTGATGTGTTTAAGTCAAGTTTTGCTAGGCTTTTATATTGGGAACTTTAAAACGCGAAAGTCTTAACTCTTACGGGTTAAGAACAAGAACTTTTCGCAAGTTCCTATAATTGATCCTAGAAAGTCGTTTATCAAGGGAACTTTAACATGCGAATTCTAAACTTGAAAAAGTCTAAGAATTTGCAAGATCATATAGATGACTTGAAAACCCAAAACTTTGATTTAATTGGCTAAGCATCCACGAGTCTCATTCCTTGAGATTTTAAATTGTGGAGAACGAGAGATGATAGAGTCAATTATAAGTTTGGTATTCTTTCATGAATTTATGTGACTTAATTATGGGCTTTTTCTCCCATCGCTTGTTAATAATTTTAATTGCAATAAGTAAGGTTGTACGATTTGAAAAGTTACTTAGCTTCTAGCCCAAGATTGTTTAAAAGTTTCTCGGTATTAATTAGAGTTCATAGCCAAGGCATAACTTATTGAAGCGGGATGCGAAGATTGGCGAGTCCAAAAAGGTCCTAACAAGGCATGAGGGCTACATTTTGTTGCTAAAGATCCAAAGTGATGTGAAGAATCATTTATCAAAAATCAATATGAAGGATCGAGACACACGACGAAAAGCAAATACTCCCCTAAAGATCATGGAGAAGTCTATCCAAAAAGGACCTAACAAGGTATGAGGATAATTAGATCCAAGTTCTAAAAGGAGGCGGATCGTTGTATATCAAAATCCCAAATAAAGATTGGATAAAAATGAAGAAGTCGTGGTCCAAATATGAAGAATCTCTCAAAACTTCAAGTGAAGAGATTCCTATTATGAAGAGAAGACCATTATTTCGTGAATGTCTCTCAAGATTCGAAGTATGAAGTCACTGCCAAATATCGGTCCGAGAAAGGTCTCAAATCGTGAAGCGAGTTATGCCAAGATATGAACTTTATGAGGTCCCGAGAAGCAGTTTTAAAAGATTTTGTCCTTTAGCTAACTATTGATTAAATCGTCCTACTTTATTTTCAGCCTAAATAACTATCAAAATAAGTCAACAATGCATCCTCGTGATCATTCAATACAACAATAAAATATAAGAGTTACACCTAGGAATAAGGGAGTCTAAGTAAATAATTGGGCCACATGAGTTTGTGATAGTTTGCTAACTTATAATCATAATGATCTCGTTTTTAAGCTTGGTATGGGGAACGTGAAACTTGAGGATGATAATCATTCATGACATTCCATAACCCTAAGGTAAGTTTTTGATCGTTTTACTTGTTTCCTTCCTTTAAATATTTTGTAATTTTATATCTCTTTAATAAAGGCCAAAATGGATTGATTATGTTGAAAATGTAAAACTTGCTTTGTAATTAATGCATTGCCTGAGGACGTTGCAATGGTAAAGTGTAGGGGATTTAATAAGTGTGAAAACACTTATCCTTTTACCACTTAATTATAATAATAACCAAGCCAAAACGTGTATTTTATGTCGTAAATGTCAGAATTATGCGTGGTTTGTGTTTTTGTTGTGATTTAGGACGAAAATGTGAAAAGGGAAGAAAACACGGATTTTCACGGGCTTTTATCGAAGAAAACGAGAAAAGACAAAGTCAAAAGATCAAGAGTTCAAAAAGAACGGAAGTCCAAGGCCTATTCTGAAGATTTATCGAAGAAAAAGTCTAAAGACGGAAGCTTAATGAAGACGAAGAACTCAAGATTAATAAATGAAGACATTATAAGACGAGTTCAATTAATCCCGAGACAAAGTCGAAAAAGTCGAAGAATTTATAAAGACGAAAAGACGAGAGAAGAAAGAAAGGAGCAACAACCTCCCCAATCACCTATAAATACCCTCCTAATGACACATTAGGAGGTGTTGACTATTTGACACATAGTTCTTCCACCTTTAATTTCATGTCATTTACTTAATTGTCATTAAATTTCCTTGCCTTGCACCTTTAATTTCTTGCCTTTAATTTCAAGTAAATCTTTTAATTTTGTTGTTGAATCTTATTTCTAATCAAGTTTTTATTTTCAATCTCTCATTCTACCCTTCTTGTTTTGCTTAATCTTTATGTTTATGTGCTTATTGTTATGCTTATTTGATTAATTGTTATGTTTTTATGTTTTTGATTGTTTTGGATTATTGATTTTATAGCTTATTTGTGTCTTTCTTAAATTTACTTAAGTGTTTATAAAAGTTATTTTATAAAAAAGTTGTTTTCGAATATCTTTATTATTTAGTGTTTTTAAAAGTTTTTAAATTTAGGCTTATTAGCTTGTTCTTATACGTGTTTTGGGTTAAGTTTTTAGTTGAGTGCTTAATTGGTTCATAGCTTATTCGATTTTGCTTATTTTCATTTTCCACTGTATTCCGATCATCACCGTCAGAAAAGGGTTTCTGGATTCCGACGGAAATTCCGATCACCACCATCAGAATAGGGTTTGTGATTCCGATTGGGATTCCGATCTGCATTCCGACTGTGGAGTTTGTTTTGACATTCCGATCATTATTCCGACCATCATTCCGATAGGCTCCAAGGTTTGTTATTCCGATAGATTTGTGTTTCAGACATTCCGATAGGAGTGATTCCGATCACATTCCGACGGATACACATTCCGACCACATTCCGATAGGCTAGGTAAGCTTACTTTCCAATGGGATTCCGATGGATGGTATTCCGACGGTAGGTTGAGTTTTATTATTTTGTGTTAGTTTTATTTTTAAGTTTTCATTATTTTAAGTTTTCAAATTGTCATTTTTATTACATTGTCAAATTTACTTTTCGTCAAGCTTTAATTTCTCGTCATTTACTTTTAAAGTTTCAAATTTTGCACAATTACTTTTTAATTAGTTTTAGTTTTAGTTACCTGTCATTTACTTTAAAGATTTGCAATTAAATTTTCTTACAACGACCAATGTATTTGTTTTCCACCAAAAGACGACTGAGTCACACTAATAACCAGTAATCAATTTGATTAGACTGGTTCAACGAACAATTATAATCTAGTAAAATCATTTATTAAGTTATTCAAACGCATTTAATGCGTAGTGGGAAAAAGACTGCACATAAGTGGGTCCCTTGACCTTTCAAAACCATTTGTCTCCTCATTATTCCGGAAAGAAGTAATTAATATAGGGAATGTTTTAAGCATTTACTTGGAAAGTAACTACCTAGTTTCATGTGAAAAACATTTAATATTTAATCAGACATTAATGAACACATTAAATATCAAGCCACAGGCTTGGAGATATTAAGCATCCCTAGCTCAGCAACTAGCCTGTTGAACGAAGGTTCAACCAAAGGCTTGGTAAAGATGTTAGCTAGTTGCAGCTCAGTGGGTACGTAATGCAACTCAATATCTCCCTTCATTATATGATCCTTGATAAAATGATACCTGATATCAATGTGTTTGGTTCGAGAGTGAAGAACAGGGTTGTTGGAGATGGAAATAGCGCTGGTGTTGTCATAGAAGATTGGCACTTTGTCATATAGAATCTCATAGTCAGCTAACTGACTCTTCATCCAGAGCACCTGAGCACAACAGCTGGCAGCAGCAACATATTCAGCTTCAACTAATGACATGGCTACATAGTTTTGCTTCTTTGCACTCCATCCAACCAACTTTTCTCATAGGATTTGACAGCTACTTGATGTACTTTTCCTGTCAATGCAGCATCCAGCATAGTCTGAATCCGAATAGGCCTTGATATCAAAGCCTGATTCCTTGGGATACCATAGACCTAGGGAGGTTGTTCCTTTGAGATACCTGAAAATTTTCTTAACAACCACTAGATGGGATTCTTTTGGGTTAGCTTGGTACCTTGCACAGAGACATGTGGAGAATTGGATATCAAGACGACTGGTTGTTAAATACATGAGTGACCCAATCATGCCTCTGTATAAAGTTTCATTAACAGAGACCCCTGACTCATCAGGACCCAAGTTGTTGGGTGGAAGCATGGGGCATTTCACTGATGCACAATCAGCTAAGTCATATTTTTTAAGTAAATCTTTAACATACTTTTCTTGACAAATTGAAATTCCCTTAGGACATTGTTTAATTTGAAATCCCAAAAAGTAAGTTAATTCACCCATCATACTCATCTCATATTTCTTGGTCGTCAATTTAGCAAAACGTTTACTAAGATTAACATTAGTTGACCCAAAGATGATATCATCCACATAAATCTACACATGATGAAATCACTCTTATCCTTGAAGGTAAAGAGTGTTTTATCAATGGAACCCTTGAAAAATTTATTATCAGTTAAATAATTAGATAGAGTTTCATACCATGCTCTCGGAGCTTGTTTCAGCCCATACATGGCTTTGTGTAGTCTGTACACATGATTAGGAAACTCGCTGTTCTCGAATCCTTCATGCTGTTCAACATATACTTCCTCAACCAAATCTCCATTGAGGAAGGAACTCTTAATATCCATCTGATACACAGTGAAGTTCATATATGCAGCATAAGCAAGGAAGATTCTAATAGCTTCAAGTCTTGCCACAGGTGCAAAAGTTTCATTATAATCAATCCCTTCAGTCTGTGTATACCCCTGTGCAACCAGCCTAGCCTTGTTTCTGATGATGTTTCCAATTCCATCCATCTTGTTTCTATAAATCCATCTAGTGCCTGTGATGTTTTTACCAAGTGGAGCTGGCACTAGAGTCCATACCTTGTTCCTTTTGAACTAATTAATTTCTTCTTGCATAGAAGCTACCCACCCATCTTCCATAAGATCCTCAGCAACTCTCTTAGGTTCAATTTGAGAGAGAAGTTCAGCGAAAAGACATTTGTTGGCTAAGGCTGACTCTGAGTCGTGAATTCATTGTCTAGTAGTAACCCCTGCATTAGGTTCCCCAATAATGTTGACAAGAAGAATTTGTTGATCTCTTGACCATTTAGTTTGGGGAGCTGGGAATCATAGACAGGGACATCTATAGAGGTAGCTAGCACTATTTGAGTTTCATCCTGCTGAATAGGAGGACTCTCTTCAAAGATGACCTCAGTATCCGTGTCAACTTCAGCTATATTAAGGGTCACAGATTCATTGTCAGCAGGAGAGTCTTCAGGAATTTGAAGAATACGTGAGTCATCTTCAGCAGTTGTGGAACAAGGACTACAAGAAGGTTGTGGTTCTTCTTCATTAAGTCCCTGAGAAGAGGGAACTTCAATGTTGTGTGTTGACAGAGGGTCAAATGCAGGAACATACGGAGTGAGAGTGTTGGTGTGATGATGGTGATGACAGGGAGGTCTTGGTTCTGAGAATTCATCACTTGGGAAAGACTTGTTTTCATTAAAATCTATTTCATCACCCTCTGTTCCTGATCTCTGTATGATGTCATCCTCTTCATTGAATCTGACATGAAAGGTTTCTTCTACTTCTTGTCTTCTAGTATTGAATACTCTAAAGGCCTTGGCAGTTGGAGAGTATCCTAAGAAGAAACCATCATCAGCCTTTTCATCAAATTTTCCAAGTTTATCCCTGTAGTTATAAATGAACATAGGGCATCCAAAAACATGGAAATAACTGACATCTGGAGCTCTATTTCTGAAAACTTCATAGGAAGTTTTTCCATGTCTCTTGACAATGATTGACCTATTTTGAGTGTAGCATGCAGTGTGAACAGCTTCTCCCCAAAATTGCTTTGGTAAAGCTGCACAATTTAACATAGTTCTGGTTGCTTCAATCAGAGTCCTGTTTCTTCTTTCAACCACACCATTTTGTTCAGGGGTGCCAGCTGAAGAGAAGTTTTGTGATATTCCTTTTTCATCACAAAAGAATTCAAGTTGTTGATTCTTGAATTAAGTACCATTATCACTTCTTAGAGCTTTGACTCTAACATCATTCATATTTTCAACCTATCTGATGAAGGACATGATAGTATCAGCTGCATCACTTTTCCTTCTGAGGGAGAAGACACATGTATACCTTGAAAATTCATCAACTATGACCAAGGTATATTTGTTGTGATTAATGTTCTGAGGTTTGACAGGCCCAAACAAATCCATGTGAAGGAGATGTAAGCACTTGTCAATAAAGAATGATTGCCTGGTCTTAAAAGAAGACCTATGATGCTTTCCCCTGACACAAGCTGAACAAGTCTTGTCTTTAGAAAAAGTCATTGAAGGTATACCAGCAACCATGTTTTGTGTGGCTGTCTTGTTGATATTTTTAAAGTTGAGATGAGACAGTCTTTTGTGCCACAGCCAATTGACACTTTCAGAGGCTTTGGCTAGAAAACAGTTGGAGCTGTCTTTAGAGCAAGTAGCCATGTTGATGACATACACATCTCTTCTTCTTGGTGCAATAAGCACCACATCATTGTTCTTGTTGAATATGGTTCCCCGAGTCTTAGTAAACAAAACCTTGTAATCAGCATCACACAATAGGCCGATGCTAATAAGATTGTGCTTAAGACCATTCACATATGCAACCCTTGTAAACGTTATCCCATTACAGTTTACTGAGCCGTATCCCTCTGTGTCACCTAAAGAATTATCCCCAAGCACCACTTTAGGACGTGGCTCCTTTGAGTATCTGTGTAGGTATTGTCGAATCCCTGTCATGTGTCTAGAACAGCCATTGTCTAGATATCATACCGATTCCTTAAGATGTTTCTGCACAGATACATAGAAACAAGATAGTTCCTATAGTGAACCCACTTTCTAGTAGGTTCCCTGAATTGCTGATTAGCAACTCTTGAGTTCATGTAGAACTTTTGACGATGGGAAGGACAGTTAGCTGTCTCATGAGTGAACCTTCCACAGATATCACATCCTGGAAAGTCACTGCACTCATCTGAGTGATGGTCTGTGAATCCACAAAATTTACAAGGAGGATAAGGTCTGTAGTAACCTAATTGTCTCCTAGAAGCCTGTTGTCTATCCCTATAAGGTGTCTGAGATCTCTTAACAACCATTTGTCTATCATGATCTATGGTCATGTGATGATAGTTTTTACAAACATTGCAGTAAGGTTTGACTATCCTTTCACCTTTGGGTTCTCCTAGAATAGACTTAAGTTCATAGGAAGTAGAGCATTCAGCGGAAGGCTTAATATGAAGTTTCAAGAGTTCTACTTCTTTCATTAATGACAAAAGGCGTTCTTCAGTTGAGGAATCAACTTTGTTCATAGATTTTGTTAAGACAGGCTTAAAGGCAACTTGCTTAACAGATTGTTTAGCTGGTACAGCAAATACCTTAGCTGGTGGTTTCTCAACATCTGTTTTGGGTTCAGCCTTAGCTCCTGAGAGTTTAGGTAAGGGTGGTAAATCAACCACATCTTCAGAGACAGGTACATCTATCAAGAGGGGATCTGACATATGTATAGTCTCTATAGATTTGAAAACAATCTCTGTGGGTTTTGTGAGAATTTTCAATTTGTTTTTCTTAGCAAAGATATCCCTTTTTATGTCAGCAGGTAGTTCATCATTAAGCAATTCATCTATAGTGAACCTACTACACAACCATTTTTCTATAACATTATTTAATTCAGATACTTGATCATTTAAGGCATTGTTCTTTAAGGTTAACCTATTAACTTCGTTTTGAAGAGATATCTTTTCAAAATTAACCTGTTTGAGTGTTTCACATTCAGCCCTAGCAGTTAACAGTTCATGTTTAACAGAGTGAAACTTATCAAGCAAGTTCTTTCTTTATTCCTCAACAAAGTGTAAATCAACAATGGTTTAATCAAGGACATGTTTACGTTCATCACTTTCAGACATAGTTAGAAGCCTGTGTACCTTTTTCATTGTGATGTCAACCCATTGTCCTGATCTTGCATCTCCTTTCCCAACAGCTGGTTCATCCTCAGCTATTGCCATGAATGCCCTGACTCTAGTAGTATCTTCCTCATCTGAAGTCAGCGGCTCATCATTCCAGTCATACGCTTCAGCTACCAGCCCTTTCTTTGTCTTCTTATCACCCCATTTCTTCTTAGACAGAGCTTCAAGCTTCAAATTCATATGTTCCAACTCAGCTTTAAGTGCCTTGTACTTGTTCTTGTAATCCTTCTTCTCATTGTCAGAGGAGTTGAATTGGTGGGATGATTTGTTATGTTGTGATTTGAACTTGTATGGTTTGGTGATGGATAAGAAGGTGAGGATGTCTTTGTGAAAGGACAGTCTTTTTGAAAGTGTCCAAGTTTTCCACAGGCAAAGCAAGTTTCTTTTGATTTGTTGGTTTGTTTGCTAGCTGATCCTACTCTCCCTGATCTTTTATAGAATCTCCTTTGATTAGCTAGCAAGGCTCTTTCATGAAACTAAGCATTAAGGTCTGCCCTAAACTCTTGGCTGCTGCGTGTGTCTTTTTCAACATCAGAGTCGCTGTCATGAGGGTGTGGGGTGGAAATCAAGGCTTTGGATGTTGCTCCCTAAACTACAAATCTTTCAGTCTCTGATTTATATATGGTATCAATCAGCCCTTCTTTATAATTGTACTTTCCATATAGCTGAGCCAAGGTGTCATTCTTGATGGAGTTATTAGCTCTCTGAGTTTGATTCATACTCAACCATTTTCTTGGAAGGCTATTGACAAATGTGGCATTTACTTCAGCTTGAGAAATGATGACGTCATTCATAGCAAGGTCATTAAGAAGAATTTTCAGCCTTGTATATGTTTGTTGAACCTTTTCACCTTCAAGTGCCTTGAAAGCATTTAACTGAAGCCTGAGTGCCTGAATCTTGGTTTCTCTAGTTTCAGAGGGTCCTTCATGACCAAGGATAAGATCTGTCCACATTTGTTTGGCTGTAGGACATTGAATCACAGACTTCATGATGTGTTTATGAAGACAGGATATAATGATGCTCTTGAGACCTTTGTCTTGGTTTGCCAATTTCCTATAAGCTGGAGTCCACTGCTTGAGAGGTTTGGGAAGAGGATTCTCATCAGTAGATGTAAGTGCCATGGGAACATAAGGTCCATTTTATAGAATTTCTAGAAGAAATGGTTCAAGTCCGTCGAGATACACGAGGAATTGACTCTTCCAACTTGCAAAATCATCTTCATCAAAGACTGGTACGTTGGTGACATGAGATCCGCCTCTTGAGTCAAGAAGTTGAGGTAGATAATCTTCATTTTGAGGTGGAGGAGTAATTATTGGTGATGTTGGTGGTGGAGTAGTGTTGTTCCTAGAAGACGGTGGTGGTGGTGGTGGTGTATTGCTTGTTTTAGGCATGGTGGATCTTGATTATAAAAGTTAGAACGATGTTTATGAGGGTTTTGATATCAAACACCACTCTGATACCAATTGTATGTCCCTAATCCAAGCTTGAAACAATAAACTAAACTAATCAACACACTTAATTACTTTTCAGACGTAATACTTATTATAGTATAATAAAGAATTACAAGTGTTATGGATAACACCGTTTGATGACAATGTGTTGTGCATACTTTGGACAAACAAAAACCTAACTTATGAACACAGTCACAACTGTTTGGTTCAACAAGTTTTAAGAGTTAATGTGTGAAATGTGTCAAAGTGTTGCAACATTAACTCTAGGCTACATAACCTATTTATAGTGGTACGAGGTTGACTCCAAGTACTGGTTGATGGTGACTACACTAAACAGACACTTGTCAGACCTCTGTCACAAGATGCTCTTCTATTCTTGGTAGTCTGCCATAATGCTTTAGGGAAACAGAGCTGACACAGTTTCCTTTTTCTTCATAGTCTTGTACACACTAAGGTATGTCCAAAGTGTACTGAGTGTTAACAGGGTATTGCCACCCCTGTTAACCCTCAACCCCTCAGAGTCCCTGATACATCTTGGTTGTTATCCATCACAGCCAATGAGTATGTCTTCAAGTAATCTTCGACTTCCTTGACAATGTCTCTGACATGGACTCCTCCGAGGTTGCTCACAGAGACTTAGATCTCTGTGAGTCTTGCGATACTTTCCTGCCTCCTAGGCACAGACAAGTTAATATCAAACAGCTTGATTTGTGTTTAAATCTTTGATACAGGGAATCTAATAAACTTAGATTCCCAACACATATCAATTAAAATCTATAGCAAAAAAGATCATGCTATGTTAGTTTTATGGAAAAATAGTAGAGAATACGCGTGCACTTTTCAGGTTATCCGCAACGGCGGTTTTTTAAATCGGTCGCGACCGATTCGTACTTGGTCGTTCCGTTGTGGCGACCGATTCGTGTAATTCGATCCCAGCCTATTCGGTATTAGCAGCGCTCGAGTTTGGGAGTTTTTTGTTTAAAATAAGATCGTTATGTGAATAAAAAAAAACTTTTTTAAAAAAATTTTACATTTAACTTTCTATCTCTATTAAAACCCTATTTATTCAACCATTTTTCACATAAATTAAACCCACAATTCTTCAAATTACAATGTCTTATGAATTATTTTTTGGCGATTCTTCTGACGACGAGGATGAAGTTACAAGTAAGCTTGCGGAATTACGCAAGCTTGTCAATCGGCTTACGAAGCATCAAACCCTCCAAAAAAACGAGGGTACATACATAAAGATAACCAGGGTGCACATAATCGTCTAGTTGTGGTTTATTTTACTGACAGACCGCACGGACCGCAGTTTGACGCGGAGACATTTCATGAATGGTTCCGAATGGATCGAGATTTATTCTCACGAATTGTTGACGACTTGAAAAATAACTATTCTTATTTTTGAAACGTGAGAGATTGTACGGGTCGAGAATGTCTATAGCTATTATTGAAGTGCACTTCCGTTATTCGTAAAATGGCGTACAGATCCGTACCTGATGCTCTTGATGAATATTTGCAAATGGGTGCGTTAACAGCCCGTGAGTGTCTTCGAATGTTTTGTAACGCCATAATGGAATTATATAGTAAAGATTACTTGCGAAAGCCGACGTATACTGACATGGAGAAACTCGATTGTACATATTGGTCGTGGGAGAATTGTCATGTTGCCTTCAAAGCGCAATTTTGTAAATGTGATCAAGGGTCAACTCTATTCATTTTATTGGAAGCGGTCACCTCTCAAGACTTATGGATTTGGCATGCGTTCTTTGGTGTAGCCGGGATAAATAACGACGTAATTGTTTTACGTCAATCCCCTATTCAATGATCTTAAATTAGGTAAAGCACCTGAACTTGGATTCGTGGCTAACAAAGTGTATCATCGGCGGGGATATTATCTTACTGATGGGATATATCCGCAATGATTGGTTCTTATTAAGTATATAAGATCCGCCTAGTAATGATCATAAACGAAGATTGTATAAAACGAAGCACGAAGCAACAAGAAAAGATGTGGAACGAGCATTCGATGTATTGAAAACGAAATGGAAGCTGATTGATTACCCGGCCAGAGGAATGTCAAGACGTAGACTATCGAACGTAATGTACACCGTCATCATATTACACAATATGATAATTCAACACAACAGGGCGGCGATATCACCCATATATCATCCTGAAGAACAACATGCTGATAATGATCCGGCTAATAGGTATGAAGATCGCTCGAAATTACTCAGCAGATTACCGACCAACAAGCTCATCTAAACCTAAAATCCGATCAATAAGGTAGCTTTTTAATGTAATGTTTAATGTTTTTAATTTTAATGTAATGTTTTAAATTTTAACGTAATGGTTTTTAATTAAATGTAATGTTTTTTTATTAAATGTATTGTTTTTATTTTTATATATATTTTGTTAATTTTTTTTTCAACTAGGTCGCCTTGTTGGGGCAAATAGATCGCACTAAGTCGCTAGAGAAAGAAAATTGACATGGCAGAAAAATAAAGTCGCACAGGATCGCTGTTGTGGATAGCCTCAAACAAGTCACACATGCTTTTTATAAGCATACACTTTAAAAAAACCCTTGTCAACACTATTAAAGTTCTTTTCAAGTTCATAGATGTGCCCAAAACCGTGATCTTGGACCCGTGATCTTGGACCCGTGATCTTGTAATTTGTGCATCTTCCGCTTGATTTGAGAGAACAAAAAAAGACATAATTATGTATAGACCATTTCAAAAAAAGCTCCTTATGCTTAAATGATTAACCCAAGTTATATTTGATAATGGTTATCCTCATACACTAAGGGGCTGTTTGATTCGGTAATATTTGTGGGTTTTTGTTGTATTCAAAGTTTAAAACCATAAAAATCCGTGTTTGGTATAAAATAGTGTGGAGACTTTATATATTTGGGCCCACAAGAAAACGTGGGTTGTTAATACATTGGGTTAGGAGTGAAATGAAAAGACGGAGTATCATGCTCAAGTATGTACAAAAATACCCTTCAAACAAAATAAACACAGTCCTTTTTTCTTTCATTCCTCTTTCTCTTTCAATTTTTTCCCATTAATCCATTAATCCTATTATACCTCTAAGTCTCTAACTATTCTTTTCATAAGATTTGTTTGATTGCTTTCAAATCTCAAATAAATTTGATTATTTCTATTCTATTGGCTTCACTTTTATCGAAGAGATCTAATAATGAAGAAATTAAAATCTTATGGATGTTTGTTTGGTTTCGAGTTCTTTATCTCATCTGGTTGATTTCGAGATCTAATAAAATTTGTGTCTCTTTATTATAGCTTCAATGTTAAACATCTTCAACATAAGTAGTTTTGTTGTTACAAGTTAGGTAAGATATTTGTTGTTACAAGTTAGCGAGGTTTTAAATATTGAATGATGAATTGAGTTGGTTGAAAGAATTATTTTATGAAGATGAATGTGGTCTTATTTCTTGAATATCATCAAAAAGATCTTGTATAAAAGGCTGGTTACAGTTTATTTTGGTGAAGATGAAAGGGTAAAAGAGTCATTATAGTTGATTTCACCAGAGTGTTATGTGCTTCCAAACATGAAAGTGTGTTTTAAATTTGAGTATTACAAAACTCCAATATCTTTTATCGTCGAAGTGTTTCAAAACTAGGCATTTAAATTTTTTGAACCAAACGCCCCCTAACAAAAACTCAATTGACCTAATACTTACCACACCGATGAGAAGTCACAACAATCGAAAATACATATGGCCTTCCCGTTTGCGAAAAAACTTTATTTACAAAAGAGTAAAGAATTCATGTCGTTGTTTTGACGCACGAGACCTTTTGAAAAAAACAAACTTTGTACAAATAATTCCTAACTAAAAAGCAAAGCCAGTTAGCATATGAGAATAAAATGTATATAGAAAGATAAAGTAAAACACAATGACCGAAACTAAGAAAACATGACACTACAATTCTCCATCTTTAATGCCCTTTGTCAGTGCGAACAAGGCTTGTTAAAGATGCAATCAATGCAAAAAGGTGCTAGCCTATTGGATAAAGACTCATGAGATGTCAAACCTTAATGTGTTTCATGTAAGGAGAGGCTATTAGAGCATCTTCGATAGGTAAACCAAGCAATAGGTTTTTACTATTCTAAAAAGTCTTTTGAAGAGGTTTTCATGCATTGAAGTAAAAGGTTTTTATAAAGCTTTTTCAAAAGACTTTGTGTTTACGAAATCTTTCTACAAAGTATTTTAGTTATAAAATGAAGAATGCATTAAATGCATTAATTACAAAAAGCTATAAAAAATTTTACTTATGCTCTTAGAGCATCTCCAATGGGGTAAACCTTTTCATAGGTTTTTACTATTTTGAAAAGTTTTTAGAGGTGGTTTTTACCATTGCACCAAAAGGTTTTAGCAAATATTTACAAAAGGTTTGTAGAATGACTTTGCATACACAAAGTCATTGTATAAACCTTTTGTAAACCTTTACTAAAACCTTTTGGTGCAATGGTAAAAACCACATTCAAAAGTTTTTCAAAATAGTGAAAAGCTATGAAAGGGTCTACCCATTGAAGATACTCTTAGCTTTGTAAATAAGCACATTAAGTTTAGCGTTATTAGCATATAAATTTAGTTTTAATCGTTGTTAAAGCCTGTAAGCTCACCCATTATTGAACTTTATACTCAATTGTAGCTGCACCCAGAAATATCTAACCCTTCTAGATTTCCTTTGTCACTTCACTTATCATGCATCCAAATCGGCACTTATCGCATTATATGGTGTAAAAATAAATACAGACTAAGCTAAGGATGGGGGAGTGGCACTTATTGCACTTATTTTATTTTCTGTTTATGCTATCGTATGTTTGTTTCCTTGAATCATCTAAACGACTATCCGTCATTTGTAAAACCTCACCCCCAAAACTACGAGTATTTGTTGGGTTACATGGAACGGTTTATTCATCAACAAAGTTTCAAGCGCGACACAACGCTATTTCTTCCGCGGGTGTCCATAGACCGGCGTCATTGGAGAAGTGAAAGAATATGAATTATGTGTTTGAGGAAGAAGATGAATGTGAGTTGTGAAAAAATGATAAGTAAAAGGGTGATTATATAGAAAAAATAGAGATAAAAAATAAATTTTGAGGTAATAAAAACATGTGGGGCCCATAAAATTGGGAGAAGTGAACGGTGGGAAAGTCACCGTTGGTGGCTTTTTTTTTTTGCATAGAATCCTTAACCCACGAGTGGGTTTTTGGTAGGATTGTGTGAGTTTTATGGCAACCCACGCGTGAGTTTGTGCCAACTCACTCCACATTAGCTTTTGGTATTATGAATACTAGTTATAATGCTTGTGCATGCACGGTTTTTTTATTAAATTTTTACATAATATATCTTGTATTAGTTTTCTTATTCCTTTTTCATGTAAATTTCATTTCAAAATGTTAATAACTGGTGTGAAGATTTATCGAGCCTCAACACGTTTCTTGCTCAATGTGGTTTTTTAAGAAAGAAACGAGGTGAATTCACACGAGATGAAAAAGTGACCGAAATGAAGCTCAAAGGATACGCAAAAGAGAACATTGAAATATTACATCAGAAGTAACTTGTTCTATCTAATTTAAACATGTAACTTACGGCTAGATGTAAGCAATCTATATAGATGTATATACCATTGTATCATTTCTAACTATACACGTTCAATGAGGTTCTCAACTTTTAGAGCATAAGAGTTCAAGCTCAAACTTATAAGTTTTCATTACCATCCGGTTGATTTTGGTGGTCAATAATCAAATAGCATAAAGTATGAGAAAAATATAGCTTAAATATATGTAAACAGAGTTAGTATTGCAGAAATCTAATGAGTCTCCTATTTGGTTTCAATGCTTAAGAAAAGAGAGTAAGTTCATATCCAAGTTGAAGGTGACCTTTTTATTAATATATTTTAGAGTCATAGGGGTGCTCTAATAAAACTGTGCAATTTAGAATGGAATAAATCAAAAGTACCGAACAATTCAAAGGTGCTGAGCCAAAATATTTCCAAATGTTTGATAAATTCCTTAATATCAAACACCCTGACCGATTAATTTTGTAATAAACAGCACTGAATCATCCAGTTAAGCACTAATCAATCACGCCCATAGTATTTATTAAGGCGCTTATAAATTTAGCACCAAGTGATTGCGCATCTAGCTCGCACACTATTATGCGAAGATCATTGCTAAGCCTATATTAGCAAATAGAAACTACTTGGGATAGTTTGACATGTTTCCTTAAAGGGTATAAGCATGTGAGTGGAGATGAAAAAAATGCATAAATATGACCCATACCAAGATATGATAATGAGAGCATGTTAAGGCATTAAAAGTGATACAAACTCATTGTAGAATATTATGGTAAAAAAACAGGTGGTGATGATATATATTAAGATTAGTAAAAAGACATACTTGAAGGACATGTTTAATTCACCCATCCTCACCTTTGATTAAGCTCTACAATATTGCTTACCAATATGACCTTTCCACCGCCTATTGCTTTTCTGACATCTTCCCTGAGTATTAACAAAAAAATTATTTATAGATTAATAAACAACCGAAGCAACATAAATGTAGGTGAAAAAATGATTCGAGATTGACACAGATATGCAGCTCATAGTTTTTTCCCACTTAACACAATACAACCCACCCCTTTATACCGTAGCCAAAAGGCCCTATTTTTACATTGTCAACCAACCTGCCAATTTTGAGATTTCCAAATCTGATTTATTCATCACTTAATAGCTGATAAGTGGTATTCTTTCTCCTCTAATAGAATAAATTAGTTTGGTGAAGTCCCCATTTGACTGTTGTTATATAGAAGAATGTGCTACAAATAGAATTACTGAAGGCTATAATTGTAATGAACAATGGTCATAAAAGTCAAACAAAACATACTCACCTTGACCATAATGATCTGTTCGATCCCACTCAAAATAATCTATAACAGTAAGCAATAAAAAGACCCCGTAGTGGAATCCAGTTCTCAACCTTGGCGAAATTATTAATATATTGACGAAGAGGAATATATAGGTAATTATATTGCTGCTTGACTTTTGCGTTTATCTTCAACTTGTGAGGCTAAATCTACGGCAGTTGCAAAGATGCTTATGGGGTTCGCAATTCTAAAGAAACAGTTGTTGATCACAACTTCCCTGATATGAGTTGCAAGCACCTGCAATAAAAAGGTTTGAAGTTAATACTCATGTTTCACCATATTAAAAAACAAAGCTGCAAACAATAGGTTGGTACATTAATCGGACCAATGATGTGCTACCATAAAAATACAACGTCATGTTAAAAGTGAAGAAACAAAACTCATCCAAGGGGATGTTCTCCAAAATCGTCTTTTCTTTCTCCTCTGTTGGAAATTCGTTTTTACGTATTTAGGAAGATTCGGTCACTCCGACAATATATTAAGTTGTAGCTCGTAGTCTAGATATCTTATAACCAATTAACAAGGAAAGGCCTAGTCCATGTTATGTGTGGACGGCCCAACATTGTAAGTCCAAGCCCATCTTATGGGCTTGGTATATAAACCCTCTCCTTAGATAGAGAGGGTGTGGATTCATTCATTTTACACATAGTTAACAAGGTGTTTTCTTATTTTCTCTCTCAAGTGTGTGTGTGAATTCTACCAAGTTTCTATCTCTTTCTCTCTCTAAACATAAGCAAGATTTACATATCTTACAAATGGCATCAAGGGCCATGGGATGATTGTTTGGTTTTTGTGTTTGTGTTCTTGATTCTCTCGCCCATTTTGATCCGAAATCACACGAACCAATTTGTTTTTGTGTTTTTATGATTTAATCTTGATATACCTCATCTAGTTACTTGCTATAGTGATTTGGTATTGGTATTTTGGTTAAAAACACAAAATTTTTAGGTGTTTAATTCGTTTCTAGGCTTAAAATTCCGAATTTGTTGTGTACTATCCGAGAAAAGTGGTACTTTTGTCTCCATCGCAAAGTTGGTATCCATCGCAAAGTAAGCAGGGTTCTACATTGCGATCGCAAAAACCTTAGGGTTTCTACATTGCGATCGAAGAGTATTCCGATACCCCTTATTTCGATGTACATTGCGATCGTTCATTGCGATCGTGGATTGCGACGGAATTAAGGCAATATTGTGACGTTACTCTGTCCAAATTTCGTCAATATTGCGATAGGTATTACGATCAAGCATTGCGACAGGTATTGCGATCAAGCATTGCGACAGGTATTGCGATCAAGCATTGCGATAGTTATTCAGATAGACATTGCGACATAACTTGTTTTGTGCATTCCGATAGGTATTGCGATCAAGTATTGCGATAGGTATTCAGACAAGTATTGCGACAAAACTTGTTTTGTGCATTCCGATAGAGTGACAAGATTTCCAAGATTTTTTTTCAAAAACGTGTTATTGAAAATTTTTAATCGTGTGCAATTTTATCTTGGAATTTTTGGTTTATCGAGAACATAATTTAGAGGATTTCAACATTATTTCTCCGCTTTAACACACAACAACAAACACATTAACTTTCTCTCATTGTTCTATTAACTTTGTAAATCTTAACTTATTGAAATGGAGTACACATCTCTTACGGATAAGTCCATTCTCTCAGGTACGGATAATCGTCCATCAATGTTGGTGAAGACTATGTATGAGGAGTGGGCTTCCCGAATGGAACTTTAAATGTTGAACAAAGAAAATGGACATCTAATTTGGGCATCAGTGCTCAATGGACCATTGGTATATGGTACTGGGACGGAAGGTGTTGTTACTCGTCCTCGCACAACGGGTGAACTAACTGGAGATGCTAAGATACAAGACAAGTGTGATAAACAAGCTACAAATATCATTCTCCAAGCCCTTCCTCCAGATGTCTACAAGCTCGTTAGTAAACATAAAGTTGCCAAAGAGTTATGGGATAGAATTCGTGTTCTAATGCAAGGCACTTCTTTAACTAAACAAGAACGACAGTGTAAGCTTTATGATACTTTTGATAAGTTTGCCTATGTGCCAGGGGAGACTCTCAATGATTACTATCTGAGATTTACCCTATTGTTGAATGAGCTCAATATCTATGGCATGGCAATTCCTACGTTTCAATTGAACACCAAGTATTTGAACACTCTTCCTTCAGAATGGAAAAAGTACGTGACGGATGTTAAATTGGCTAAGGACTTGCATAACACCAATGTGGATCAACTTCAAGCTTTTCTTCAACAACACGAATGCCACGTGATCGAGGCTCAGTTGTCTACACCTCAAGTTCATGATCCACTTGCCATGTATGCTTCTCAACAAAACATGGATTATACTTATAAAAAACCATCATACTTGCAGCAGCCACCACCACACACCTATCAGCAACCACAACAACCATCTTATCAACCACTAATGATGCGACAACAAGCATTTCAACAAAGTGTTCATCAACAATCTTTTCCACAACAACCACCACATCAGACATGACCATCACAAGCCAACACTTCTCCAATGGGTTATACTCCTCAGCAAGGATATTTTCCAATTGAAGCACAACCAGCACAAGCCTTCTACTCCAATGAACTTCCACCAATCCAAGCACCGGTCTTTACTCCAAATGATACGCCAGCTGATGTTCTAAACCATCTCACTGCCTACCTGTCAAAACTTGTTGCAACTAGAGGATTTCCACCAACAAACAATCAGCTCCACACATCTTCAAAACCTCGACAACAAGCTACTGTTCAAGATGGTCAAGTGACGGTGCAACCTATTCAGGGAAGGAAAACTTCATATGGACCTCCTACAAGGACTGTGAATGATCAAGATGTGAATTCTCAAGCTAATGGAAATGGAAGCCCTATTGGTCCTCAAAAGGCCGTGACTTGCTACAATTACCGAGGACAAGGTCATATGGATAGGGAATGCACTCAGCCAAAATGAAGAAGGGATGCAACATGTTTTCGTGAGAAGATGTATTTGGTTGATGCTCAGTCTAGGGGAAAGATCTTGGATTTAGAAGAGTTAGCATTTCTTGCAGACCCAAGGGAAGCAGACAATAAAGGCATTGCAGGCGTTTCCACTTCTAATGCAGCTTATCAAGAAGATGATCTTGACGCATATGATTCAGATTGTGATGACATTCACTCTGCCCAAGCTGCTCTAGTTGCTAATCTCTCTCACTATAGTTCTGATGTCATTAGTGAGGTACCCACAACAACCAATCTTGGTAATGATGATAACCAACATCATGAAAATGACAACCTCAAACAGCATTCGGGAACTAGTAACTCAAATGATGTGGTACCCAATCCTACACATTTGAGTGAACCTCACCCAAATGCTACGACGGGTATGAAATCTTATGCTCAACATGATTTGGTCATGGTGCCTAAACATATTATTGATCAAATGCATATGGCTCTCAGACAATCCGTAGATACGAATTCTACCCTAACTGCTGAGCTTGCATTGCATAAAGAAAACGTCAAAACTTTTAAGATGGTCCCTCAAGCAGAGAAAATAACATGTTCTGAATTTGACCAATTTCGTTTTGAAAAGATTGAACACTTGAAAGAAATAGAATCATTAAAAGCTAATCTTTCCAATGAATTAAAAGCAAAAGAGTCGGTTGTCAATGATTTTCAGAAACTTAAAATGGATTTCGAAACTCTCGAGTCTAAAAAGTTTGAATCGGAAATTAATGCTACCAAACTTCTTAAATTCAAAGAACAACAACTTTTAAAACAATACGCTTCCACAGAAAAGGTCCATCTTTTAACTAAATCGTTTAAAGAACTCGAACTTAAGCGTCTTTAAGATTTACCACCTAATCCTGGTTATGCAAAACAAGCTCAGGAATATATTCCGTGTCTTTATATATGACCCTAATTGGCAAATTGAAAGAAGCACCTTTTGTTCGTAGTACTGAGGAGACACAGTCACTTGCGGAAGAAACTCATTCTAAAATGCTTTCAAATATCCATAAGCTTGATTATGATTCGTATAATAAAGATCAATTTTCTAAAAAGACACGTATTCGCTTACAAAAGGAATTAGCTGATTTGACAGTTCTTGTGCCCCAAAGTTTGTCAAATGAAAACCCTCCTAGTACGTCTCCTACACTTGTCAAAACGGATTTAACGAAGTTAATTCCACCGGTAAGTAAGGAGTCCGTTAGCTTAAATGTGGTACACCAACACTTAGCCGATTTTGACAAGGTCATTTTGGAACGTACGACGGCTTCGGCCATAACGGAAGGTGAATGGAATTTTGAGCACACAAGAGCTGCATTTCGAGACGAAATTGTTCCATTTGTAAACAATGTTAAATCTTGTCTTAGTAGTATTGATCAAGATTTGCTTTTGGAAATAGAAGAAGTTAGACGTGTTTTCAATGAAATGGATGATGCTTATGAAAACAGTTTACTTGAAATAGAACGGGTTTCACGCCAAAATGATCAGCTTCTGAAGCAAGTGATGTCTCATGATATAGTTTCCGTCTGTGTGAATAAAAGTGTTGATAATGATTCTATTGTGCATAATGTTGAATCTGTGGATAATGTGATAGATAGTACTTGTCACGAATCTGACGCTGAATTTTTAAAGCTTCAAGATTCATATTCTTCGCTTTCAAAACGTTTTGATGAGATTCAAACACATTGTATTTCGCTTGAATGCAAGCAACAATTTATTCAAGAAATCTTTGAAACGTCATTTGAAGTTGTTAATATTGATGATGCAAATTTTCAAAATAATTTTCGATTGAATTTACAATCAAAACAGTGTCAGCCAAGTGACAAGGTTGCTAAATCTTTGCCGATAGACATAGAGAAATCTAAGGAGCTTAACTGTGTGAACGTACTTGAGGCCGCTAAGAATTTAAAACTTGATCTAGATAATCGAGTTTCCAAGATTTTGTCCAAATTTGATAACTTAAAACAGAAAAATACACAACTCTTTGATTCAGTAAAGCCCGCATGTGCTAATACCACTGCACAGAATCAATCTTTGATTGAACATTTGAACCGAAAGTCGGTGGAAATATCTAATTTGAGGGAACAAATTTGTGATAAAAATCTGGCCTTGGCTGAGTTAAAGGAAACACTTCGTACTCTAAAAGGTAAGAATGTTGTGGATAACGCAGCCACTGTCTTAGCATCGTCCTCTAGTGCAATAAAAAGGAACCTTATAGCCGTCACACCATTTAATAAGGGCCCTAGGACTAAACCATCTCAAACTTTGGTCACTAAAGATAAGGCGGAATCAAAACCAGCTTCTAATATTCCCGTGTTGCCTTCTACAGGAGTAATCACCACTACTAAGGCTCAAAGATCTAAGCTTAAAAGAAACAAGAAGAATGATAGGATCTTGCCCCCATCTAGTAGTCAAGAGAATAAGAAAGTAGAAGCCCACCCTAGGAATGTTATTTCTGTTTTGAATAAAAAGAATCATGTAGCTAAACCTAAAGGCTCTGCGGTTGTGTAGCGTTCTAAGCGTACTGTGAATTCTAATTTGAAATGTTGGAATTGCAATGAATGTATGTTTTCTAGTCGTCATGATTCTTGCCTTATTGACCATGTGAATGAGATGAATGCCCGGAAAAATGGTTTAGAATGGAAACCGACTGGGAAAGTGTTAACCCAAGTTGGTTGGATGTGGCATCCCACTGGTAGAACTTTCACTATAGTAGGAAATACGTGCCCTTTAACTAGGATCACCCCCACTAAAGAGAAGAAAGCGTGCCCTTTAACTAGGAGTACCAAGGCTACCAAAACACAAGCGTGTCCTTTAACTAGGAACACCAACAATACCATAGGAACCAAGTTCCCTTTAAATAGGTATACTCCCACTGTAGTGCCCTATAATAATCTAAAACCTCAGAAAGTTGGAACAATAAAACCAGTTAGTGATAAAACTCACAATAGAAAACGCAGGAAATCTAAGGGCAACACAAATGTTAGCAATTTTGATAATATTATATCTGTATCTGCTAACACTCCGGAACCAATAGTTTCCAATGCATTGTCTAATGTTGTTGTTGAAAATAGGTGGTCCAAATTGTTCTCTGGTATTTGGACTTTGGTTGCTCCAAGCATATGACCGGAGATCGCTCTCAGCTCAGAAATTTCGTCAGCAAGTTTCTTGGTACGGTTCGATTTGGAAATGATCATATTGCAAAGATAATGGGTTACGGTGAATATCATATTGGGATGTTATAATTTCAAGAGTGTATTATGTGGAAGGTCTCGGTCACAACTTATTTTCTGTGGGACAATTTTGTGATGCAAACCTGAAAGTTGCTTTTCGAGAGCATACCTGCTTCATTCGTAATTTGGAAGGGGTTGATTTATTAAAAGGTACTCGAGGGAATAATTTGTACACTTTGTCTCTACCAGACATGATGGCCGCTTCTCCCGTATGTCTTCTCTCCAAAGCATCGAAGACTAAGTCATGGTTATGGCATCGACAATTATCTCATCTTAACGTTGACGCTATTAATCATTTGGCGAAAAACGAACTTGTTCGTGGTCTTCCTAAACTTACATTTCACAAGGACCATTTGTGTTCCGCGTGTACAATGAGGAAGAGCACTAAGAAATCATACAAACCCAAGACGGAAGACACCAACCAAGAGAAACTTTATCTGTTGCATATGGATCTTTGTGGGCCAATGCGTGTTGAAAGTCTTAGTGGTAAAAGTTACATCCTCTTCATTGTGGATGATTACTCTTGGTTTACATAGGTGAAATTTCTTACAACAAAAAATGAGGCACCGAAATTCATCATCGGATTTCTCAAGATGATTCAAGTGCGTCTCAACACTACTGTCCGACGCATTCGTACAGATAATGGAACCGAATTTGTGAATCAAATATTGTGTGATTATTATGAAGAAGTTGGCATTTCTCATGAAACATACGTTGCTCGCACTCCACAACAAACGGTGTCGTTGAAAGGCGAAATCGCACACTTATGGAAGCTGCTCGAACGATGTTAATTTACGCAAAGGCTCCATTGTTTTTATGGGCAGAAGCAGTATCTACAGTAGTGTACACCCAAAACCGGTCACTAATTCGTAAACGCCATGGTAAAACACCTTATGAGCTTCATGGAAAAGTACCAGATTTATCATATCTTCATGTATTTGGTTCTCTTTGCTATCCAGATAATGATGGTGACAATTTGGGAAAACTTCAACCAAAAGCTGATATTGGTATTTTCATGGGTTACGCACCCGCAAAGAAGGCATACCGAATCTACAACCGTAACTCTCGCAAGATCCTCGAAACTATGAATGTTGATTTTGATGAGCTGACAGCAATGGCTTCTGAGCAAAGCAGCTCTGAACCCGCACTTTATGAAATGGGACCCAGTAACATTAGCTCTTGTCTTGTCCCAAATAACCATACTTCATCATCATTTATACAACCTACTAGGAATGAATGGGATACGTTGTTTCAACCGTTCTTTGATGAATTCTTTACTCCTCCAAGTATTGTTGCTCCAGAACCTGAGGTAATAGCTCCGGTAACCGAAGTTGTCCCTCCCGCAACCGAAGCATAACCGGATTCGTCTGCACCTACAATTGGTTAAGATATACCTTCAAAAAGTAATTCTCAACCAACACATGTTTCAACTACCCATTTTATGCCTGTTGATGATGAAGAGGATGATGATGATCACGATATGGAATTCGCTCAAATGCGGGAACTTCCATTCTTTGGTGTACCAATTCCCGACCATAATTAAGCCGGTCGTCCACCTCAGAGGAAGCTCCTACTACGGTTTACTCCAATCCACGAATTCGTGAACATGACATCAAGTGGACAAAGGATCATCCTATAGCTTCTATCATTTGTGACCCTAATCGTCCGGTATCCACACGAAGTCAGTTACAAGAAAATGCAATGTTCTGTCATTTTGATGCTTTTCTCACTGAAGTTGAACCTAAGACATGGCAAGAAGCTTTTACTCAATCCTGTTGGATAGAAGCTATGCAAGAAGAACTTAATGAATTTATATGTCTTGAATTATAGGAACTTGTCCCATGCCCGGATCAAGTGCAGTTACTCACTTTGAAATGGGTTTACAAGGTGAAACTCGACGAGTTAGGCGGAATATTGAAGAACAAAGCTCGACTAGTAGCTCGTGGATACAAGCAATTATTAGGCATCGACTTTATGGAATCCTTTGCACTTGTTTCCTGTTTGGAAGCTATTAGACTATTCCTCGCTTATACAGACCACATGAATATGATCGTCTATCAGATGGATGTGAAGACGACATTTCTTAATGGTGAAATCAAGGAAGAGGTCTATGTTCAACAGCCGGATGGTTTTGTGAATCCTAAATATCCTAATCATGTGTACAAGCTTAAGAAGGCTCTCTATGGGTTGAAGCAAGCTCCACGCGCATGGTATGATCTATTGTCACAATTCCTCATTACGCAAGGCTTCGCTAAAGGCAAGGTGGATCCCACGCTGTTCATTCAGAAAAGAGGTAAAGATATGATTATGGTACAAATATATGTTGATGATATTATCTTTGCAGCCTCGACCCAAACCTTATCCGACGAGTTTGGGAAACTCATGTCTTCCAAGTTTAAGATGTCTATGATGGGCAAGGTATCATTCTTCTTAGGTCTTCAGATATCTCAGAGTCCCAGAGGCATCTTTATCAATCAATCCATGTATGCCCTTGAATCGCTAAAGAAGTATGAGATGGAATCTTGCGACCCCGTGGATACTCCAATGGTGGAACGAACTAAGCTAGATGCAGATCCACATGGGATTGTCGTTGATCCTACACTTTATCGTGGAATGATCGATACCCTTCTGTATATCACAGCGAGTCGACCTGATCTCAGTTTGCTATATGTATGTGTGCTCGGTATCAAACTCGACCTACTGAGTTACACTTGGCTACTGTGAAACAGATCTTTCGATATCTTAAAGGAACCATTAACCGGGGACTTTGGTATTCGAAGGACTCTTCGATTGCACTTATGGCATATGCAGATGCGGATCACGCGGGTTGTCAAGATACAAGGCGTAGCATGAGTGGAACTTTGCAACTACTAGGAGATCGACTAATCAGTTGGGCATCTAAAAGACAGAAAAGCGCTGCAATTTCAAGTACGGAAGCAGAATACATAGCTATGTCCGGTTGCTGTGCTCAAATTCTTTGGATGAGATCGCAATTAACCGACTATGGTCTAGGTTTCAACAAAATTCCGATGTACTGCGACAACAAAAGTGCAATTGCCTTATGCTGCAACAATGTTCAATTCTCCCGGTCGAAGCATATTGACATTCGCTACCATTTCATCAAGGAGCAAGTGGAAAATGGAGTAATCGAGCTTTACTTTGTCCGATCTGAGTATCAATTGGCGGATATTTTCACAAAGGCTTTAGATCGCGCTCGAATGGAATTTTTGGCTGACAAGCTAGGAATGAGAACTTTCTCGCCTGAGACTCTAAAGGAACTGGCAGATGAAGCGAAAGAATAGTGGTGGTAAACTATTCTCCGTATCCTTGGTGATCATCTTTATATATTGTTTATATTTTTTTATTCATAAAAGCAAAATACAAAAATATAAAACCATATAAAAACCATAAAAATTGAAAAATTTCATAAAAATCCAAAAATATTTTTACTTTATCTTTCAAAGGCATGTCTTTTGGTACGATAATATTTACGGCCTTATAAATGTTGATTAATATTGACACGGCTCCATAAATAGAGTTCGTACAAAATTTGTAAATATTTCATAAAACATGCCCATATGGCTTGTAGTTATTTTTTACTGCAACCCGGTTTTCATATTTAAGTCAAGTATTTCTTATGAAAGCTTTTGGTATCATTTGATCTTATCATATGATATTCTCATCAATCAGG
This sequence comes from Glebionis coronaria, assembly GCA_025667525.1. Lineage (NCBI taxonomy): Eukaryota > Viridiplantae > Streptophyta > Magnoliopsida > Asterales > Asteraceae > Glebionis > Glebionis coronaria. The sequence continues at coordinate 269,363,282 of CM046874.1, forward strand.
TCCAACCTTATCAATTTTTTTTAATATGGTGAATATGTGATCATGTTACAAATCGATATCATATCTCATACATTTGGTATCTGAAGATTAAAAGGACTTGCATTTTTCTTCCCAAAACCTTTGTTAAAACTTCATTAAATCAATTGATATTAAAAACATCGATTGGGTTAATATTTTTAATATGGGGGAGAAAATGTGATTTAATATGGGAAATTATCACAAATGGTTTGACTTAACGTGATGGCTCATCCCGACATGTGCGAAATGTTTTTGAATATCGTGGCATACGTTAAGGGGGAGCAAAATAGATTTGCTATATCAAAATGGATTTCATGGTGACATATACTTACCCTAAACCCATTTATTTCACGACGATGAAGATTGTGGTGACATAAGGATGGTAGGATAGGTTAAGTCCAATGATTCTTCTAAAACCGGAGGAATCTTCCCAAGGACATTCCATAGCTTGAAATAGTAGTCCTTAGGAAAGATGGAGAAAGATTATGAACGTAGCTGAATGCCGACCAAATACTTAAGTTAGCATTGGAACAATCACAACAAGGTTGTAGCTATGACGTATTGGTAAGCATTGAAGGGGTTGAAGAATAAAAAAGAATTGTAAAGATAAAGGGTGTAAAGAAAGAAGCCCTCCTTACAACCTTAGGTAGAAACCGGGTCAATACATATGCTATTGAGATCATTTTAAATGATGCTTGATATTGAAGATAAGACATCATGGACCCAGTGATGCAATGCACAACCCATCCCAGCTAACTCATATATCTCTCAAAAGGTATTTGTTTTAATCACACGGAGACAACACGTTATCTACCGATTTATTCACTCGGAATAAATAGGTATTGAAATGGTGGAACTCCTCTCCAGCCTCCGATTACTAAAATACAAATTGCACGATCGAGTCTAGAGCCATTTGAGATCATCAAATATCTCAATAGGACACACTTCGATAATTCCTTGCTTCTTCACACACTGTGAAAAGTAAGAAAGATCTTAAGATTCCTACGCAAAATCTTCATGATCTTGCCTGAGCATCCGAGTAATACGAAAGTATTTACAATGAAGATGGAAATCCTACTTGAGCGAACATTAAAAAGCTCATGGTAGGTGACTTGTGCGATTTTATGAATCAAACTTGTGATAACTGGAAAGCAACAGTTGTTTAATTCTTAATTGAATTTAAACACATTCCAGGCCTCAACGCAATATCTAAGTGATCTTGCCAGAACACTCAAAGTGATACCTTAGTGTGCACAGTGATGAGTGGAAATCCTTCTAGTGTTAACCTTAAACAGCACTTGGTAGGTAACTTGCAAGATTCAATATGAATCAAGCTCGTGGCAACTGGAACGCAACGATGGTGCGATTCTTAAATGAATCAAACTTGTTCCAGGAATCAGAATTGACGGCTTCAATCATGCGGATGATTTTATCCAAATGATTCACTTTTTACGTTCGCAGTCAGCTTTGGACGGTCGAGTAAGAGAACGGGTTTACCCGTGAAATCTTGTCAAGGAGATTTTTAATTAAATCTACCTGCCACAAGTACGATATTTTATATCGTCCAACGGTCTTAACCGATCGGAGGTAAAATGCTACCGAATTAGAAAAAAATGTTCAAATCCATTTCGTTCGTGTCTATTTATGTTGTGGCACTTGAAGACGGTGGCGTTGCGGAATCCGAGAAGAAGTCGTCCCTGCATGCTTATACTTTATGCACTTAATACCTCATCTAATTCAAGAAAGCCTAAAAGTTAAGTCTTCCGCTGTATCGAACTCTGAAGCTTTCAAGAATTATGAAGGTATAAGTATGTGGGACATGAAGTCACGAGGAGGCGAAAATCACAAGTGATGGATGCACAAGATCAAGGCAAGAGATTAATGCTAAAGATTGATATCAAAGATCACATCAGCATGTTCACCTTAAAAGAAAAAGAAAAGAAAGAAGAAGACCACGAGCTCAAGACAAGCATAGTATGCTAGCTTTATTTTATTATTATAACTTAGGTAACGCCCTTGTTTGGAGTGACCTCCCTTAGGGGGAGATTGTTGGAAATACGTTTTACGTATTTAGGAAGATTCGGTCACTCCGACAATATATTAAGTTGTAGCTCGTAGTCTAGATATCTTATAACTAATTAACAAGGAAAGGCCTAGTCCATGTTATGTGTGGACGGCCCAACATTGTAAGTCCAAGCCCATCTTATGGGCTTGGTATATAAACCCTCTCCTAAGATGGAGAGGGTGTGGATTCATTCATTTTACACATAGTTAACAAGGTGTTTTCTTATTTTCTCTCTTAAGTGTGTGTGTGAATTCTACCAAGTTTCTATCTCTTTCTCTCTCTAAACATAAGCAAGATTTACATATCTTACATCCTCCCCGAGCTCAACAGTTATAATGATTAAATAAGTTAGATTTTTTACTCGAAGTTAGCTATTGGAACATTTACTTTTGACAAAAAGCATAATCATGAGTCCAAGGACCAATTCAACGAAAAGAAATGTGAAGAACCTTTTGACCCATTGCCCATGCCTGCCTCATCTATGATCACTTTCAAAAGGCACATCCAAACACCATGTAATGCTTAACAAATACCTATGAAAGGTAATTTATCACCCCGAGTATAATTAATTTTAAAAACCTACAATTGATCTAACATGTAATGCTTATCAAATATTGATTGTTTGACATAACAAAGACTATAGCACCCTATTTGGATAAATGGACCATTACGTAGTAATTATGGCGTGTCATCAAAGCATGAAAGGTAAATGTCTAAAACATTAAATAACCATAAAGGAAACCGGAAACAAACATCGGTCCCAGCATAAGCTCCACACACAAATGCATAAGTATAGAATGTAAGGAAAGGATCCAGCAAAGCAAAAGTATGTAAATGCATTAAAAGATAAAGAAGACTAGGCGCCTCCATTCCATGCACGTACTCTTGATTCCTAGCTTTGCCCTTTAGTACCTGCCGTATTGGGACATGGAAAGAAAAATACGGCTGAGCAATACGCTCAGTGTGCGGATATATGACAATGTAATGTAAAGCATAAACATAAGAAAGTAATGAAATTAAATGAATAACAGCGGAATAAGTGTATGTCCTGCAAAACCCGGTTTAAGCTTATAAGACTGGTTTTATATTTCTAAAAAGAATTATGTTTAGTTTTTATTCTGAAACTGTATTTTAAATATGCCCGGATCCCAAATAGGTCATGTTATATCAATGTGCATGAATACTAGAGGGTGGCCTCATCATGCGATTAGAGGGGTTGCCTCTAATTAATATAGTATGAGTGGAGGGATCAGCTCCTGTAATGGATGCAAGACATACACCGAAGTTACCATGAAATCGTACTACTTGCCCTAGGATGCACCCATTTGCCCCACATGATAATAATAACAAAGGCCAAATACTGTAATGGTACGCTGCGAGCAAGCACTCTCACCGCAGAAGAGTCATAACACCAGTGTCTCCAGTGCTATGGTTATGGAACCCTCATAACTAGGTGAAACTGGCATGCATGTATATAGCTTAGGCAATCTAAAATAAACATAACATATACTGAATGTGTTTAAGATACGTAAACTACTGGAGAAAACCTATGGCTGCAAATGAGGAATCCTAATATAGGAAAGAAGTCCTTACTGAAGGACGGAATATCCGTACCTTATGTCCAGTAAATGAAGACGAAAACGAACGCGGAAGATTACTATGACGTCACAATAACTACATAATAAAGGGACATGAATAAGTGTATGTTTTACTTTTACATACTTGTTATTTATTTTACCTGATGTGTTCTTAGCTTGTTTTACTTGTTCTTGTTTAATCATGTGTTTCTTATTGTTTCATGTGTTTTATATTCATGTATTTCATGTTTTAAGTGGTATAGTACTTGTTATAACACAATGAGTAACTTTCTAAAAATAGCAGGTTTCTATATATAGTAACTTTCGAAATATAGCTGGTTTCCATATATAGTAAATTTCCAAAAATAGCAAGTTTCCTTAAATAGTAAGTTTCCAAAAATAGAAGTTTCCATAATTAGTATGTTCCCATAAATAGCATGTTACCATATTTAGTATGTTTCCATATTTACCATGTTACCATAATTAGTATAATTCCATATTCAACATGTTTCCATAATTAAGGTATTTCCATAATTAATCATAGGCTTATTAAATAATTAAATGATATAACATATAGTTTTAATAAGCTTATAATATGTCATGTTTAATTATATTTTAAAGTTTAATAATGATTAAAATACTTAGTCTAATCTTATTATTATTAATTAATAATGATATTACATGTTATCACAAGTTATTATTAATTAATAATATTGCATGATTAATGTAATTAAATTTTACTTTATAAATTAATTAATCTATGTTTTAATTAATTTATATGTACATGAATAATTAAGTAATTAATTATTTTATCCTAAGTTTTATTTAAATAAAATATACATACAAAATTCATGGTTATTATTTAAATAAAATTTATATCCTAAGTCATGCATATTAATTAATTCAATTAACATGTTTTAATTAAACTAATAAAATAATTAAAATTACATGTTTTATAAAAATCTTAGCCAAACACCCCCTTACACACCACCACAGCCGATGATTGGATGGTTCATACCGGCGGCCAAGGCTAAAACCTTGCTTCCGGTTGCCACTGCTATCATAGGGTTCCCACTGGCCCATGTTATGTCGCCCTGCTGTGACAACACAACCCACCGAGACCCTTGGGGTCTCGGTTCCCACTGACTGCACAAGGTTCCCCACTGTGGGGACCTTGTAACTTGCGACTGCCAAAAACCAAGCACCACCGCACCCATTGGGGTTGCGGCTGGTGGACAGAAAAAGACACCGAGAGTCATGCGACTCTTGGTTTATGTGCAGCCGAACCAAAAACAAACCAAACCCCAACCTTTTCTTGTTTTAATCTTTTACCATACATGTTTTTAATTAATGATTTCAAGATATATGAACAATAATCATAATCAAATAAAAAGGATTAAGGTTTGATAAATACCAAATGCATGAATGAATTAAGTTTTGAATAAAGAACACGAACCCGTAAATATCAAAGACCAAAAAATAATGGATCGACCTTTTGGTTGATGTTGATGTCGCGGCCAAGAGAGAGAAGGGAGAAGAGTTTTAGGGTTTTTTATTATTTTTTGTGTTTATATTTTATGAAAATTCCCTGGGATCCTTATTTGGTTAAAACATGGATTTCAATTTGGGTTGGGCCAAAGCCTCTTTTCCCCTTGTTTTTGGACACCACATACACCACCACACATACACATTTGTTTTATTTTTCGTGTTTAAATTATCATATCGTTTGTTCGTTTTTAATGTTCGTGTGTTATGTCTTGTATGATTTAAGTATTTTACGTGAATACTTATCGTGCATTAATATTCATGTTTACATACGTAATACTTATAATAATTAATTAATATACGTAACGTTCATATTAAATGTTCGTGATTCATGTCGTATATTAATTAATTAAAAAGCTTAAATTTAACCGTAAAGTCGTGCATTTAATGATCTTAGGGATTTTAAAGCGGGTTTTACAACTCTTCCCCTCTAAAAGAATAATTCATCCTCGAATTAGAGATACGATAAACAGAAAATGACATACCCGAACCATAGTTGGAAATGAGGGTAAGAAGTCCGGATAGACTCCTCCGTTTCCCAAGTGGCTTCCCGCTCGGAATGGTCCCTCTAAAGGATTTTAACGAATGGAATAGTCTTTTTCCTCATGACTCGTTCTTGACGGTCGACAACTCTCTCGAGTTCCTCAATGTATGATAGGTTCTCTCGAATCTGCTCGACTGGATACGAAACTGTATGCAATGGATGGTAATTATAACCTATGAGTAAGGATACATGGAACACATCATGCACATGAGACAGTTGAGGAGGTAATGCTAGAAGATATGATACTTCACCGACACGTTAAAGGATTTCAAACGGTTCGATGAAACGAGGACTGAGCTTGCCCTTAAGTCCAAAACGCTTGACACCACGTGCTGGTGATACCTTAGGGAAAACATGATCACCAATATTAAATTCTATCAGCATAGCTCTTCTATTGAGCACGGGCTTCCTGTAGCTTCGCCTTGGCGATGGCAACCTTCTCATTGGTCACCTCTATCATTTCTGATCCTTCAAGGATTTGTTCTCCAACTTGATCCCAACAGATTGGAGCGCGACACTTTCTGCCATAGAGCATCTCGAAAGGTGCACACTTATTACTTTCATGCCAACTATTGTTGTAGGCAAACTCAACCAAACAAATGTAGTCGTCCCAACTTCCTGTCCATTCCAATGCACAAGCTCGCAACATGTCTTCTAAGTCTGAATGGTACGCTCCGATTGACCATCGGTCTGAGGATGAAAGGCGGTGCTAAGCTTAAGTCTGGTGCCCCAAGATTTCTGTAAACCTTTCCAGAACTTAGACGTGAAACGAGGATCTCTATCGGATATGATGTTTGATGGATTACCATGCAGTCGAATGATCTCCTTAAGGAATATATCTGCCAATTTGCTAACTGAGAAATCTTTGCGAATTGGGAGAAAATGAGCTGACTTGGTTAAAGGGTCGACTATAACCCATATAGCATCATGCTTTCTCTGAGTTAGTGGAAGTCCAGTGACGAAATCCATGGAGATTTCTTCCCACTTCTATTCGGGAATCTCTAACGGTTGTAGTAAACCACTAGCCCGCTGATGTTCGATCTTAACCTGCTGGAAGGTTAGACATTTGGATATGAAAGTAGCAACATCCTACTTTATGCCACTCCACCAGAAATGTTGTTTGATGTCATGGTACATTTTGGTGGATCCTTGATGAATAGAGAATGGAGAGCTATGAGATTCTGTCAGTAAAGCTTCTCGGAGTGTCTGATTATCCGGAAAACATAGCTTGGTTACTTTCCATACAATGCCTTCTTCGTCTACACAAAATTCTGTCTGCCGATAAAGATTCTGAATAATAGCCCAAATCTCACCATCATCTTTCTGAGCTGCCTTGATCCGAGAAATCAAGTCTGGCCCAATTCTCAGATTAGCCCAGTATATGTTGTCCATGTACTAAGAACTCAATGTCTAATCGCTCTAAGTCACGTATCATTTCTTCTTGTATCTTGATGTCGTTAATCATGCCCGACTTCCTGTTGAGAGCATCTGCCACTACATTCGCCTTACCGGGATGATACTGAAGATTGATGTCATAGTCCTTGAGTAGTTCCAACCATCTTATATGCCTCATGTTAAGCTCTCTTTCAGTGAATATGTACTTGAGACTCTTGTGATCAGTGAAGATGTCACATGATTCACCATATAGATAGTGTCTCTGATGTAGTGTTTTTACTACCCTTTAGGAAAAGAGAGCAAAAGTGGCAAGTATTAAGTGTCGGTTTAGGAAAACCAAGCACTAATGACCCAAAGTGGGATCGTTCTCAAGGAGGCTAGTGTGTTGTGTAATGAATTGATTAACTTTGTGATTATATTGTTATGAGAAAGAAAAGTAGGAATGGGATGAGAAGAGAATGACGGTTACGATGACGGATACACTAAGACAAAAGAGTCGTTCACGTAAAACCGTAAAAAGCACCAAAATTAAAATTTTACCCTAAAGATTCCTAAAAATCACTAAAAATCCACTAAAATATTCTAAGGGTTTACAAGAAATGCAAACTTGCTAAAACCTTTTAATTAATTAAATATTAACTTTTTAATGCTAATTAAAGCCCTAAAAATCAATATTAACTAATAAAAAGTCCAAATCAAGATCTTAAAGTTTGTAAACCTTTAAAATAACCTAATTAAGCTAAAAAGTATTTTTCAACATTTTAAAACCAGTAAAAACTATTTTTAAACAATTAAAAACTATTAAAAGCTATAAAAATTTAAAATAATTCTAGAAAATGATTGAAAAACCCTAAAAGTATTTGGAAAGTTGTAAAATTTCTAATTAAGTGTCTAGAATCTAGGAAAAATGTAAAAACTTAGAAAATCAGACTTTTAATTTTTAATAATAAAATAATATTAAAATATTAATAAAAATCCCAAAATCCTAAAAAAATCTAAAAAGTTGCAAACTAGCTTAATTTAACCTAAATAACACAGAAATGAAGTTGAAATTACCTAGATACCCTTAATGGGCCTAGAAAATGGGCTAAACCCAAAACAGATTCCTTATTGGGCCAAAATGAGCCCAATATGAAAAAGTGGCCCAAATAAGCCCAAAAAGCACTACTTGACTCAAAATTTAATTTTAAACAACTTTTTCCAAAGGCCCAAAAGCTGAAAATGTGAAATAAGCAAGCTTATACCAAACAGCTTATTCTTAATGGGCTTTTTGGCCCATTAAGCTATAAGCTAATGCCATAAGCTCAAATTAGACACACAAGCTTCTTTTGTCCTAAATAAGACTTCTGTAAAAAGAAATTTGAAATAAGCCCAAGGAATAAGCCTGAAAATGCAATAAGCAATCTACAGAAAACGACAAAATAGTCGTTTTTTAGTTCTAGGCCACCCCAAGAGCTGATTCAAGTTTCTAAAGCTTTCAAATGACTTTAATAAGGTTAATCAACAAAAAGTTTTCAAATAAGCTGACTCAATAAGCTGGAAAAAGCAAATAAGCACTTATGAAAGAGTCAATTAAGTTGGTTTTCTAGCAAAAAGTCAAAGTCAAAGTCCAATAAGGTCCAGTCTAATCAAATGGGTCAAATAATGAAGATCTATCACAAAAAATAAGTTGTTGCAGGTCTGGATAAGCTAAAATAGCTTAATGATAAGCTGATTACAAATTAACACTAGCAGGGGCTAGTTTTGGGTGTTGAGTAGTGGGAACTTTACCCACTGCTTGACTTGTAGACTTTTTTTGTCTTTAGTGACTTTTTTGGAGATTCAAGTTTCAACAAGGCACCCAAATGATCATTGGATCATAAGGAGTCAATACAAACAAAGAAATCAACAACCCAACAAGCCAATTTGTACAGTTAATTCAAACAATCACCAGATCTGTCACAGACTTAGAACAATAAGCAGTTGAGGTTCAATAAGCACTTAGAGCACAATTTAGCCAGCCAAACTTAACCAAATGCATACACAAGCAATATTAAACTTAAATAAGCAAGTCTAAATAGGTTTCATGCAATGATTCAAAGTTTTAAGCAAGATCCAAGCACCTTAAGTTACTGATGAACATAAACACATGCAGTTTTCACTTTTGCTGATGCACTTGACCAACAAGCCAGATTCAAACCTCCAAATCTATCACATATGTTATAATAATGATGTTTAAACAACTTTTAACCCTAAGCATGCACAAATTATATATTTCACCAAAATCTTAGGTCAAATACAGTTAAAATCAACAAGTTATAGCAGATTGTGTGATTCAAGGTTTCAAACTCAAAAACTTGCAGAAAACAACTCTCAACCAAGCATATATCAGATACCAAGCACATATACAAACTTTCCACAACACAATAAAAAGTTTTAATCTCAAACAGGTAATCCCAAACACCCTTTTAACTTTTCAAATCAAATTTTAAACAAGTATAAGTGTGACTCAGTTTACCAAATGATTAATCTAGCATATAAACAACATTATCATGCAAGATTAAGCAGATTCAAGCCAAGAAAACAACAAGAACACAAGTAGAGCACAAATCCACAAAAAATCCAAAATTTATCAGATTTTCAAGGTTTTAAGACAAACCTCATAGATGTACATCCACACACACGAATGTTAGAGCTTATGTGCTAGCAAGAACAAGCACAAGCTTCCAACAGCAACCCTACTAAGATTTAACAAGGTTAGAAGCACAATATCAAAACAGAAAGGTGACTTTTGTTGGAAAATAAACTTGATTAATGCAACTTCTTGTACCCACTCTTGATTATCCCCAAGATATGAGCTTCACAACACCTTAATATCACAATTAGGATGCTATGATCAGCTTATATCCCAAAAATTCCAAGATGTACCAAGAAAACTTAGCAAAATATCAAGTTTTAGTCCAATGTGTAATTTCTTACACAAGGTTTAAAAACACGTTTTAAGGTTCAATTTTAGTTAACAAATATCATAAACAAGCTTCAAATTAAGTGGCACTTGGTCTTTCTTCAACAAACTTAACACAATTTCATTAAACTGAAAAGAGGATTTACAAGTTGTTGAACAAGGAAAAACCAAAAGCAGCTGAAATGTAAAGCCTAAGTGCCTTTATATAGGAATACAATGGTTCTAGAAATGCAAGGAAAAACGTATAACCCTAATGCTTGAAGTCCCCATTTTGCCCTTGCAGGTTTGAATTTTCTTGAGTACATGTGAGTTCTTCTTGGACGTTTGTGAAGTAGCAAGCATGTGAAGTTGATCAAGGGCTCATAAGGTGCTTAAGTTTGAAGCAAGAAGCTTGGTCGTTGGATGACTGGCAGCTTTTGTCATTTTCTCCCAAAGTGTAGCAGAGGAATCTTGTGTGGGGCTGTTGGTGGGTGGGGTGTCAAGTTTTTGAGTTGGGTTGTGTTTATTAGCACCCTAATCACTATTTTGGAAAAGTTTAAGGGTTAATTCATGGTAATTAAGGAATACCCAAACGTGTTCATCATGTGAATAGTGGTGATTTTGATCTGATTTTGTTCTTTAAACTTGTGTTAGGCGCCAATTTAAACTAATCAGTTAAGATTAGTTAATTAAATGGGGTGAGTGGGATCTTATGTGGAGGAGTGGAGAGTTGTGATTGGTTGAAGTGGTGAGTGGGGTGAGGTGGCATGTTCTAGTTGGTCTAGGTTACAATGGTTGTCGGCCACAAACAAACCCCCATCTTTGCAATACTTGTCATTTCCATCTAAAAAGCTGTCAACGCCCCTTTCCTTCTTAACAACTTTTCCTTTTTCACACTTTTGCCCCAAAAAGTTTTGTAAAATGATTTCAGGGGTATTTCTTGCTAATTTGTGATTTTTGAAGGACTGATTTGGTATTTTCTTCAAGGATAATGGTCTAAACTTGTATGATTGACATTTTGGAGGAATGAAATTGCCAATTCATGTTTGATGAGGGACCATTTTTGCCAAGTCTTCAAAGTCAAGGGTCCTTTTGGTAATTTTGGGATTTTCAAAGGACCAAATTTGTAATTCTTGTTCTTTGAAGGACTTCATGATATATTTGACCTTTTGGAGGATAATGGTTGACAATTTAGATTTGTTGAGGTGCTAAACTTGTCAATTCTTCAAAGTGGAGGGCCCTTTTTGTAATTTTGACAAACTTTAGGGACCAATCTTGTAATTATGAAGATACAAGGGTACAAAGTGTCAATTATTCCAAATTGGAGGACCCTTCTTCATAATTCTTCAAGTCTTCAAGGGTTTTCTTTGGAAAATTCTTCATTAGGGCTTAGTTCATTGTGCGTCTTCGTTTCCCGTGTTCGTTTTTGCATGATTCTTGTGATCTTTTGTCATTTTCTCAATATCCGTACCTAAAATACACAAGCAACAAACACAAGCATATATTTGGGTATTTTGATGATATTTAATACATTTTAAGCCCTTTTTGGATGATGAGACTATGTATAAAAGTAGTCTCATCACTCCCCCATACTAAACCATTGCCGTGCCCTCACGCAATGCTAGAATAAAGTATCGTAGCATCTCCAAAATTCATTTTTATTCACTTGATTGAACGATAAACTAGCTATACTACTACTATTACTACTACCTGCGTTTTAGACATAATGTATGATTTTCATCGCAAAATGGGACGTTTAGGTTCATAGAATAAGAACACGTGAATGCTTCGTTAGAAATAATTTCATCGTCCTCGATTTTCAACCCAATTCCATGCCAAGCGTGCAACGAGATCATTGTCATTATAAGTTAGTAATGCTAACACTACCCATATGCCCTTTTCACGTACTTAACATCCCAATTTCCTAAGTTGTTTCTCTTATATTTTATTTTGTCTTGAATGTTTCACGAGGATACATTGTTTGACTTATGCGATAATAGAGATTTAGGTCTAAAAATAGAGTCTTAACGGTGTAACCGAGACCATCAAATCAATAACCCCTCCTAATAGACAATGATGTCAAAAAATTAAGTCAACAAGAAGGATCGATAAACACGGTTTTATAACGGTTTTGAACATGAGACTTATTACCAAGACTTTTATACGCCCCCTAACGGAAGGACCTTATTATCTTTGGTTTACCTCCATCTTTTATTCAACTTCGCCATGAAGCTTTTATTATGACTTCGGTCTTGCCTTGCCTTTTATTATCCACCTCATCGGTAGTTTTATTAGCCAAAGACATATATCCTCACGCTAAGGCGAATTTTGGATCTTTAAAGCTTCAAAGATTAAGGCTTGATTCACTTTCAATTTTGCATAGATTTTTTGGCCTTGTGGGGCTTCAAATTGTTTGCTTGATTTAGGTGAGCACTTTAAATCTTATTATTGGGTGAAGCTTTTGATTATTCGGGTGCCAATACTTCAAAACCGTGACGCTGGCGATACCTTAATGTCTTCCCAATTTAATTACACGGAAGCTACTAGAAAATACTAGAAACCCAACAATCCCAACTAAACCGCTAATTCAATATTTATTAAGCAAAAAATATTTACACGCGAAGGGAGAATAAGCAAACAACGAGAACACATGAGTTTTTGAAAGAATACGAGTACTCTACGTTTAGCATAGTAACTTATAATTAACCCTATCATTTCTCATCCTCATTTAAGAGACTTATCCTAATGTGAAGTTAAGGAATCAAAGCTAAGTGCTCAACACGCACAGTCGAGTCAAAAATTACTCTTATTCTCGCCATCGGAAAACCTACATTCGTGTCTTCAAACACTTATAAAACATGAGAAAATTTTTAAAATTTGGCCATTTTAGCCTTATTTTGCAACAGAACGATAAACAAAAAGATAAACTTTGGAAAGCGTGAAGGTTTGGCAAGGCAAGTATCTATTCACCCCCCATACTAAAGTTAAACATTGTCCTCAATGTTTCGAGTCTAGGGATGCAAACACCCCCATACTAGAGACGTAGTCGAATGCCTAATCTAGCATGGAAAGGGTGTAACCGTTAAATTTAAAGCCGTTTATGAAGTGTGCTATAAACCTAAGGTTAGAACATCAAAGGATATATCATGGATATTGAGAAAGTCTTCAAAGCAAACGATCGAGCGCTCCCATAAAACGAACACGAGAGGCTCCAATCGTGAAGATCATGATCATCTAAAGCCCACAATTCACAAATAAACATGGAACAAAGGTTGGAAGGGCACAAATCCCAACACGTTACTACATTAGAAAGCGATAATATGTACATAGGATAAGCATGGGACTCCCCCACGAGGCACCTCGTTTTTGATTACCGAGTCATGAGCTCGACTCGATCCCCTCAATACTAATTATCATTGGGGAAGGTGATTTGGTCGAGGTAGTTCAAGGATGGAACTTCCCCGCCAAAGTAGTGCTTCAACCTATGTCCATTCACCTTGAAATTGGGGCCATCATTTTGAGCTAGCTCGATGGTCCCATATGGAAAAACTTGAGTCACGGTGAATGGACCGGATAAACGGGATTTCAGCTTACCGGAAAAGATTTTTAAACGAGAATTAAAAAGAAAAACTTGATCCCCAATGTTAAAAACCCGGTTTTTAATTTTAGAATCATGCAACTTTTTGGTTTTTTATTTATAAAGCAATGAATTTTCATAAGCAATGTTCCTCAATTCATCCAATTCATTTAATTGCATTTTCTGGTGTTTTTCCGCGGTCTCTATGTCATCATTACAATGCTTAAGGGCCCAATAAGCCTTGTGTTCCAATTCGATTGGCAAATCACAATTCTTCCCACACACAAGCTTATAGGGAGTGCACCCAATGGGCGTCTTATGAGCGGTCCTAAAGGCCCATAAAGCATCGTCCAACTTATCCGACCAAGATTGTCGGTTTTCCCCAACAGATCTCTCCAAGTTCCTCTTCAACGCTCGGTTTGAAACCTCGACTTGCCCACTAGTTTGTGGGTGATAAGCCGTAGAAAGCCGATGTGTAACCCCATATTTCCTTAGGACCCTTTCGAATTGGTCGTTACAAAAATGGGTTCCACGATCGCTTATGATCGCACGAGGGGTTCCAAACCGAGAAAACAAGCTTTTCAAAAACTTGACTACCACACGAGCATCATTGGTGGGCAAAGCCTTAGCTTCCACCCACTTAGATAGGTAGTCAACCGCAACGAGAATATACTTATTACCACGAGATGATGGGAACGGCCCCATAAAGTATATACCCCAAACGTCAAAGATCTTACACACTTGGATGATATTTTGTGGCATTTCATCGTTTTGTGAGGCTTTTCCTTGTCGTTGGCATGAGTAACACGACTTTACAAGATCTTGTGCATCTAGGTAAATAGTAGGCCAAACGAAGCCGGCATCAAACACCTTCTTAGCCGTGAGATTAGCACCGTGGTGACCACCCGTGGGTCCCTCGTGACAAGCTCTAAGGATATTAGAAGCTTCGGTGCCAAATACACAACGTCGGATGATTTGATGCGCACAAGTTCGAAACAAGTAAGGGTCATTCCAAATGTAGAACTTGACGTCACGAAAGAATTTTCGTTTTTCTTGAGTCGTCATACCCTTGATGACGAAGTTACCCGCATGGTAATTTGCAAAGTCCGCAAACCATGGGGTGGAAGAATCAAGCTTAGAATTCACTACACCAAGTGTCTCGAGCGGAAAAGTTTCGGTGATTTCCTTGCGCTCGTAAACACTTTGGTGAGGATCTTCCAGACGAGAAAGATGATCGGCCGCTAGATTCTCGGCTCCATTTTTGTCAACAATTTTGTGATCAAATTCTTGAAGGAGGAGAATCCAACGAAGTAATCTCGGCTTTGCATCTTGTTTAGCCATAAGATACTTGATAGCCGAATGATCCGTATACACTATGCATTTTGTCAAGACGAGATAAGGTCGAAATTTCTCAAATGCATACACCACGGCAAGGAACTCCTTCTCCATTGTAGTGTATTTAAGTTGAGCCTCGGTCATCGTCTTGCTAGCATAGTGAATAGGCAAGAAGTGCTTTTCATGACGTTGCCACAATACGACCCCAATAGCGTAGTCACTAGCATCACACATGAGCTCAAAGGGGAGGTTCCAATTCGGAGCAACAAGAATGGGAGCTTTGGTAAGTTTCCTCTTAAGGATTTCAAAGGCTCGTACACAATCTTCGTCAAAGACAAAACATGCCTCTTTTTCAAGAAGATGTGTAATAGGTCGAGAGATCTTTGAAAAATCCTTGATGAATCGACGATAAAAGCTTGCGTGGCCTAGGAAACTCCTAACTCCCTTAACGGTTTTGGGATGAGGTAATTTGGCGATGACGTCTACCTTAGCTTGATCTACCTCAATCCCCGCTTTCGAGACCTTGTGCCCTAAGACGATTCCACTTTTAACCATAAAATGACATTTTTCCCAATTGAGCACAAGGTTGGTTTCCTCACAACGTTTCAACATTCTCTCAAGATTCGACAAACACGAAGTGAACGAATTACCAAACACGGAAAAGTCATCCATGAAGACTTCCATCGTCTTCTCGATCATGTCATGAAAAATAGCCATCATGCACCTTTGAAAAGTTCCCGGTACATTACAAAGTCCGAATGACATTATACGATAGGCAAACGTTCCATATGGACACGTAAACGTAGTTTTTTCTTGATCACGAGGATCGATGGGAATTTAGAAGTAACCGGAAAAACCATCTAAAAAGCAATAGAAATCGTTTCCCGCAAGACGCTCCAACATTTGGTCCATGAAGGGCAAGGGAAAATGGTCTTTACGAGTGGCTTCATTCAACTTACGATAGTCAATGCACACTCTCCATCCGGTCACGAGTCTAGTGAGAATTAACTCGTTGGCATCGTTTGGCACAACGGTCATTCCTCCCTTTTTAGGGACACAATGAATAGGACTCACCCAAGGGCTATCGGAAATAGGGAAAATCATTCCCGCGTCAAGGAGTTTAAGGACTTCCTTTTTGATGACGTCGTGAATTTTGGGGTTCACCCTCCTTTGACATTGGATTGCGGGCTTGTAATCCTCCTCCATTAAGATTTTATGGGTACAAAATTTGGGTTCCCCTTAATGTCGGATAACTTCCACGCAATTCCCCTTTGTGATCCTTTAGAACATCGAAAAGTGCGGTTTTTTCATCATTCGAAAGTTCCTTCGCAATAATAACCGGCAACTTGTCGCCCTCCTCCAAATAGACATATTCGAGATGAGGAGGTAAATCTTTCAACTCGAGGATAGGTGGTTCCTCAAGTGAAGATTTGGGCTCGATATTCATAACCTCCTCGGGTGGAGGAAATGGGAAATCGTTAAAAAATCCTTGATAATCGAGAAGTCCTCATCGTTGTCGAGGTCTTCGTTACAAGTACGTGGAACATCGAATTCTTCCAACGTAAAACCACCACCTTCAAATGGAGTGAAGGTTGGTGTCGAGTTATCAAGGATAGTATCTAACATAGTGGGATTGCCACTATTTTCATCATCACCAAAACCTAGAACTTCTTGTGAAAATTCCTCGCAAACCACGTCGATCATATCAACGAGGTTTATGGTTGCAACGGAATAAACATGAGAAATTTGAGAGTTTTGAGTTGCGTTTATAACAAGTTCCTCGTCGTTGAAACGTAAGGTGATCTTTCTAGAATGAACATCGATCAAAGCCATAGACGTATCTAAAAACGAACGACCTAAAATGAGAGGATCTTGAGGATCCGTGGGAATATCAACAACGATAAAGTCTACGGGATAGTAGAACTTTCCCACTTTCACAAAAACGTCTTCCGCCAATCCACATGCGGGAATCGTGGAATGGTCGGCCAACTCGATAGACATTAGTGAAGGAGTAATATTAGGAAGATTGAGCGACTTGAAGATTGCAAGTGGCATCAAATTAATGCTAGCACCAAGATCGGCCAAGGCAAAGCATTCTTCCATATCTTGGATTGCACAAGGGATCAAAAGTTTACCGGGATCACCGACTTTTTGAGGTATGCGATTAAGATAAACCGACGAACAACTAGACAATTGGTGCAATTTCTCCTTGTTGTTCAACATACTCTTAAAGTTAGCGGCAAATCGAGGCATCATGACCAAAGCATCGGCGAAACTCACATTAAAGTGAAAATCACGAAACATTTTCATAAAAAGCTCAAATTGGTAATTGTCGCGCTCTTGACGTTTCTCCTTTCTAAGTCTCGATGGATAGGGCAAAGGTGGTGTGGGTTGAGGCATAGGCATAGCCTTTGGAATCTCGGGTTCCAATGTTGGTAAAGGGTCAACCGTAGGTGTGGCATGAGAGGTACTTCGTGGGATTGGGACATGCTCCTTTTGGACCACCACCCCGGGTTCTTCCTCAATTGTCCTCCGTAGGAGCAATTGGTTGAGGAGTCGGTTCCTTAAGTGTCTTACCACTACGTGTGGTAATCACTTTCATCTCACCCTTAGGGTTTGATACGGTGTTGCTAGGAAGACTACTCGAAGACGGTTTACACATAATTTCCTCAAACATAGATGAGATTTTATCTTCAAACATGGATTGCCTCTTCTCGGCTTTAATCATTTATTGTTTAATCTCATGTTGCCCTTGTTCCATTATTTGTTGGTTTTGTTGTAACCTAGTTACATTTCCTTCCATCTTATTGGTATGGATTTTAAGCTTATTAGCTAACTCATTTTTCAATTCTTTCTTCAAGTCGGTCTTAAACTCGGATCTTAGGCTAATAATTTCTCTTTGAATATTGTCAAACCTAGCATCGTTCCCATTAGCGTATTCAACAAAATCATTTGGAAGATCTTTCAATGTTTGCAAACCTTTGTTGTTGTTTTGAAAATCATTTTGATTTTTGTTTCAAACTTGATTATTAGCCCCTTGATTACCATAGTTTCCCTTGTTGTAATTGTTTTTGAAACCAACTTGATTGTTGCGATAGTTGTTGTTAGCATTTTGATTTGAACCAAAACCCGGTGGAGTCAATTGATTAGAGCGGGTAACTTGACCGTTTTGGTTGTAAGTTCCCGTGGCCGCGTAGGCACTCGAAGTGTTACCACCGTTGTTAATGCACTCAGAGAAATCATGACCTCCACCACAATACATGCATGAAACCTCAACCGCTTTAGCCGTAGCGGGAGCACTTGGTTCTCCTACTTTGAACTCAATCAAAAGACCTTTAAGCTTATCAAAGATTTTGTTTTTCAAGTTCGCCTCAATTTGGCAAGCATCGATGGTAGTAGACAAAGAAGGTGAAGCCGAAGACGAAGCCTTACGAACACTAGACGTGCTACGAGGACTATACACCTTAGATCTATTCTCAATTATCACCAAAGCTTCCTCAACCGTTTTACACAAAAAATTACCACCCGCGGCGGCATTAAGATAATCCCTTTCATGATCATTAAGTCCATTGTAAAACGTGTCAATTTGATGCATATCGGAAAAACCGTGATGAGGACATTCATATAACATTTCCTTAAACCTATTCCAAGCCGTTGAAAAACTTACATTAAACTCTTGTGAAAATTTTGAAATCTCGTTTTTCAAGTGCGTAGTCTTAGAGGGCGGAAAAAATTGGTTCACAAACTTAGACACGAGATCCTTCCACGTCAATATAGAATTGGGTGGCTCTTTCTCTAACCAAATTTTAGCGGGCCCCGCTAAGGAATACGGAAAAAGCATCATCTTAATCGAGTCATTCGAGACATCCTTAAACTTGCAAGTGGTGGTAAGACGATTGAAGGCGGATATGGTTGTGTGGATTGTCCTTCTCATCACCACGGAATTTGTTGTTTTGGATCATCGACAACAAACCCGTTTTCACTTCAAAATTCTCCGCAAGGATAGCAGGAATCACTATAGCCTCTCCATACCCCTCGGTGGGTGCTTGAAGTAACTCCATCATAGTACGATTCGCCATGGTTGGTGCTTCTCTTACAATGGGTTCGTCAATAGGAGACTCCTCACTAGAAAGATTAGGAGTGGGAGTTTTGTTCTTTCGTTTACGTGCACGTCTTGCTTGATTACGAGTTAGCATAAACGTCACGTACAACGAGGGGATGAGGAAAGAATATTCTTTTTGGTGTTTTGTTTTTTTCAAATTTTTTTGTGGTTTTTGATTGTATTAACCTTTTTGGATTTTGGTGAATGTATTAAGTAGACAAAAATCTACAAATCTCCTCCTTAATCAAATCTCTTGATTAAAGAAGCCTCAAGGAATGAAAACGATCACGTGAAGTGAACGCCTTCGATGACTTTAGAACGTTGGTGGAACACCAAAACGTTCAAGAGGGTTTAATCAATTGAAACCAAGAAAATATATATGATACTTAGTAATACTTTGGGCGGCAAAACCCTCGATTAGCTCTCAAAATCAAATACTCACAAGCAAGCGGGGAAACGAGGCGGCGCGAAGCACTTAAGAGCCTTTTCCCTTAGGATATATTTTATAATATCCGCCTTATACCCACCTTATAGTTTGTATTTTTCAAAATTGAGCTTCACGAAAGTATTTATCTATTTTTGCCTTTTTTTTCTTTGGTTTGAGATTCGAATACAATGATTAGGTAATGACCTCCCAAGTCAAGGTTGTGATTTCTCACGTATTTGGAGTACTTGTGAATTTATTGTTCTACGTATACAATATAGTAATAGTATTCACACAAAAATCGAAAAACCGATAATACGGATTAGTAGAGTGCTAATAATACAAATACTATTATGGTTAGTATATAAAAACAACAATTCCAAATCAAAACACAACACGCCTCCCCGACAGCGGCGCCAAAATTGATGTAGTGTTTTTACTACCCTTTAGGAAAAGAGAGCAAAAGTGGCAAGTATTAAGTGTCGGTTTAGGAAAACCAAGCACTAATGACCCAAAGTGGGGATCGTTCTCAAGGAGGCTAGTGTGTTGTGTAATGAATTGATTAACTTTGTGATTATATTGTTATGAGAAAGAAAAGTAGGAATGGGATGAGAAGAGAATGACGGTTACGATGACGCATACACTAAGACAAAAGAGTCGTTCATGTAAAACCGTAAAAAGCATTAAAATTAAAAATTTACCCTAAAAATTCCTAAAAATCACTAAAAATCCACTAAAATATTCTAAGGGTTTACAAAAAATCCAAACTTGCTAAAACCTTTTAATTAAATAAATATAACTTTTTAATGCTAATTAAAGCCCTAAAAATCAATATTAACTAATAAAAAGTCCAAATCAAGATCTTAATGTTTGTAAACCTTTAAAATAACCTAATTAAGCTAAAAAGTATTCTTCAACATTTTAAAACCACTAAAAACTATTTTTAAACAATTAAAAACTATTAAAAGCTATAAAAATTTAAAATAATTCTAGAAAATAATTGAAAAACCCTAAAAATATTTGGAAAGTTGTAAAATTCCTAATTAAGTGTCTAGAATCTAGGAAAAATGTAAAAACTTAGAAAATCAGACTTTTAATTTTTAATAATAAAATAATATTAAAATATTAATAAAAATCCCAAAATCCTAAAAAATTCTAAAAAGTTGCAAATTAGCTTAATTTAACTAAATAACACAGAAATGAAGTTGAAATTACCTAAATACCCTTAATGGGCCTAGAAAATAGGCTAAACCCAAAACAGATTCCTTATTGGGCCAAAATGAGCCCAATATGAAAAGTGGCCTAAATAAGCCCAAAAAGCATTACTTGACTCAAAATTTGATTTTAAACAACTTTTTCCAAAGGCCCAAAAGCTGAAAATGTGAAATAAGCAAGCTTATACCAAACAGCTTATTCTTAATGGGCTTTTTGGCCCATTGCCATAAGCTCAAATTAGACACACAAGCTTCTTTTGTCCTAAATAAAACTTCTGTAAAAAGAAATTTGAAATAAGCCCAAGGAATAAGCCTGAAAATGCAATAAGCAATCTACAGAAAATGACAAAATAGTCGTTTTTGAGTTCTAGGCCACCCCAAGAGCTGATTCAAGTTTTTAAAGCTTTCAAATGACTTTAATAAGGTAAATCAACAAAAAGTTTTCAAATAAGCTGACTCAATAAGCTGGAAAAAGCAAATAAGCACTTATGAAAAAGTCAATTAAGTTGGTTTTCTAGCAAAAAGTCAAAGTCAAAGTCCAATAAGCTCCAGTCTAATCAAATGGGTCAAATAATGAAGATCTATCACAAAAAAAAAGTTGTTGCAGGTCTGGATAAGCTAAAATAGCTTAATGATAAGCTGAGTACAAATTAACACTAGCAGGGGCTAGTTTTGGGTGTTGAGCAGTGGGAACTTTTCCCACTGCTTGACTTGTAGACTTTTTTTGTCTTTAGTGACTTTTTTGGAGATTCAAGTTTCAACAAGGCACCCAAATGATCACTGGATCATAAGGAGTCAATACAAACAAAAAAATAAACAATCCAACAAGACAATTTGTACAGTTAATACAAACAATCACCAGATCTGTCACATACTTAGAACAATAAGCAGTTGAGGTTCAATAAGCACTTAGAGCACAATTCAGCCAGCCAAACTTAACCAAATGCATACACAAGCAATATTAAACTTAAATAAGCAAGCCAAAACAGGTTTCATGCAATGATTCAAAGTTTTAAGTAAGATCCAAGCACCTTAAGTTACTGATGAACACAAACACATGCAGTTTTCACTTTTGCTGATGCACTTGACCAACAAGCCAGATTCAAACCTCCAAATCTATCACATATGTTATAATAATGATGTTTAAACAACTTTTAACCCTAAGCATGCACAAATTATAGATTTCACCAAAATCTTAGGTCAAAAACAGTTAAAATCAACAAGTTATAGCAGATTGTGTGATTCAAGGTTTCAAACTCAAAAACTTGCAGCAAACAACTCTCAACCAAGCATATATCAGATACCAAGCACAAATACAAACTTTCCACAACACAATAACAAGTTTTAATCTCAAACAGGTAATGCCAAACACCCTTTTAACTTTTCAAATCAAATTTTAAACAAGTATAAGTGTGATTCAGTTTACCAAATGATTAATCTAGCATATAAACAACATTATCATGCAAGATTAAGCAGATTCAAGCCAAGAAAACAACAAGAACACAAGTAGAGCACAAATCCACAAAAAATCCAAAATTTGTCAGATTTTCAAGGTTTTAAGACAAACCTCATGGATGTACATCCACACCCACGAATGTTAGAGCATATGTGCTAGCAAGAACAAGCACAAGCTTCCAACAGCAACCCTGCTAAGATTTAACAAGGTTAGAAGCACAATATCAAAACAGAAAGGTGACTTTGTTGGAAAATAAACTTGATTAATGCAACTTCTTGTACCCACTCTTGATTATCCCCAAGATATGAGCTTCACAACACCTTAATATCATAATTAGGATGCTATGATCAGCTTATATCCCAAAAATTCCAAGATGTACCAAGAAAACTTAGCAAAATATCAAGTTTTAGTCCAATGTGTAATTTCTTACACAAGGTTGAAAAACACGTTTTAAGGTTCAATTTCAGTTAACAAATATCATAAACAAGCTTAAAATTAAGTGTCACTTGGTCTTTCTTCAACAAACTTAACACAATTTCATTAAACTAAAAAGAGGATTTACAAGTTGTTGAACAAGGAAAAACCAAAAGCAGCTGAAATGTAAAGCCTAAGTGCCTTTATATAGGCATACAATGGTTATAGAAATGCAAGGAAAAACGTATAACCCTAATGCTTGAAGTCCCTATTTTGCCCTTGCAGGTTTGAATTTTCTTGAGTACATGTGAGTTCTTCTTGGACGTTTGTGAAGTAGCAAGCATGTGAAGTTGATCAAGGGCTCATAAGGTGCTTAAGTTTGAAGCAAGAAGCTTGGTCGTTGGATGACTGGCAGATTTTGTCATTTTCTCCCAAAGTGTAGCAGGGGAATCTAGTGTGGGGCTGTTAGTGGGTGGGGTATCAAGTTTATGAGTTGGGTTGTGTTTATTAGCACCCTAATCACTATTCTTGAAAAGTTTAAGGGTTAATTCATGGTAATTAAGGAATACCCAAACGTGTTCATCATGTGAATAGTGGTAATTTTGATTTGATTTTGTTTTTTACACTTGTGTTAGGCGCCAATTTAAACTAATCAGTTAAGATTAGTTAATTAAATGGGGTGAGTGGGATCTGATGTGGAGGAGTGGAGAGTTGTGATTGGTTGAAGTGGTGAGTGGGGTGAGGTGGCAGGTTCTGGTTGGTCTAGGTTACAATGGTTGTCGACCACAAACAAACTCCTATCTTTGCAATACTTGTCATTTCCATCTAAAAAGCTGTCAACGCCCCTTTCCTTCTTAACAACTTTTCCTTTTTTCACACTTTTGCCCCAAAAAGTTTTGTAAAATGATTTCAGGGGTATTTCTTGCCAATTTGTGATTTTTGAAGGACTGATTTGGTATTTTCTTCAAGGATAATGGTCTAAACTTGTATGATTGACATTTTAGAGGACTGAAATTGCAAATTTATGTTTGATGAGGGACCATTTTTGCCAAGTCTTCAAGTCAAGGGTCCTTTTGGTAATTTTGGGATTTTTAAAGGACCAAATTTGTAATTCTTGTTCTTTGAAGGACTTCATGATATATTTGACCTTGTGGAGGATAATGGTTGACAATTTAGCTTTGTTGAGGGGCTAAACTTGTCAATTCTTCAAAGTGGAGGGCCCTTTTTGTAATTTTGACAAACTTTAGGGACCAATCTTGTAATTATGAAGATACAAGGGTATAAAGTGTCAATTCTTCCAGATTGGAGGACCCTTCTTCATAATTCTTCAAGTCTTCAAGGGTTTTCTTTGGAAAATTCTTCATTAGGGCTTGGTTCATTGTGCGCCTTCGTTTCCCGTGTTCGTTTTTGCATGATTCTTGTGATCTTTTGTCATTTTCTCAATATCCGTACCTAAAATACACAAACAACAAACACAAGCATATATTTGGGTATTTTGATGATATTTAATGCATTTTAAGCCCTTTTTGGACGATGAGACTATGTATAAAAGCAGTCTCATCAGTCTCCAGATTTGAAGTGCAAAGACTACTGCTGCTAGCTCCAAATCACGGGTAGGATAATTCGCATCATAAGGCTTTAGCTGACGTGATGCATATGCAATCATTTTCCCATGTTTCATGAGTACACAACCCAATCCTTTACCCGAAGCATCGCTGTAGATCTGAAATCCACCTGTGCGAGATGAGAGAGTAAGAAAAGGTGTAGATACCAACCGCTGCTTGAGTTCTTCAAAGCTCTTCTCTCGCTCATCAGTCCAAACGTATTTCTCTCCTTCACGCATCAACTTGGTCAAAGGTAAGGCTAGTCTTGAAAAGTTCTCTACGAATCTGCGATAATAACCAGCTAAGCCCAGAAAACTACGATCCTCAGTTTCAGATGTCAGTCTCGGCCATTTAGTGATAGCTTCAACCTTCGTAGGATCCATAGTAATCCCTTCTATGGAGACAATGTGGCCTAGGAATTCCACCTTGTTTATCCAGAATTCACACCTGGATAATTTGGCATACAACTGCTTCTGACGAAGAATCTGTAGCACTATACGGAGATGTTCTTCATGTTCTTCCTTGGATTTAGAGAAGATGAGGATGTCGTCGATGAACACTATGACAAATTTATCTAGAAAATCATGGAAGACGCGACTCATTAAGTCCATGAATACCGTAGGAGTATTAGTGAGTCCGAAAGGCATGACTACGAACTCATGATGGCCATATCTTGTGCGAAAAGCTGTCTTGAGAATAACCTGCTCTTTCACTCGCAACTGATGATAACCGGATCTTAGATCAATCTTGGAGAAATGCTTGGCACCTTGCAATTGGTCAAACAGCTCATCGATATGCGGTAATGGATAATGGCTTCTAATCGTGATCTTATTCAGCTCACGATAGTCAATGCATAAACGCATGCTGCCATCCTTCATCTTGATGAAAAGTACCGGTGCACCTCATGGTGATACACTCGGATGGATGAAACCTCGCTACAGTAATTCCTGTAGTTGATCTTTTAAGTCATTGAGCTCTGTGGGAGCGATGCGATAAGGAGCCTTAGAGATTGGTTGAGCTCCTAGGATGAGCTCAATCCTAAACTCTACTTCGCGGATAGGTGGTATACCCGGAAGTTCTTCTAGAAATACATCGGGGAATTCAGAAACAACTGGTTGATCTTGGATCGACAGAACTTCGGCAGTAATATCCTAAATTGAAGCTAAGAAGCCCTCACAACCATGATATAGTAAAGCACGAGCTTCTAAGGTGGAAATGATTTGTACAGACTTTCCTGGTATGAAACCATTATGAATGTACTATGGTGCTTGAACATCACCGAAGATAACCCGATAGGTATGACAGTCGATAGTAGCATGGTGCTTGGATAACCAGTCCATGCCTAAGATGAGATCAAATTCGCACATATCCAAAGGAAGTGCGTCTACTTGGCGAATCTTATCATCAAATTCAAGAGGAAGATCTTGGTACACCTGGGTAATGCGTACAGAGTCTCGCATAGGCTTAGATATACTTAATATGTTCTCTAGTGGTATAGGGATTTGATTAAGACTAGTGGCATACATAGTGGATATGACTGAATGAGTTACACCCGTATCGAATAAAACGCAAGCTGCATGATCGTTCATAAAGAGGATGACAGTGATAGTACCTGAAGACTTATTTGCTTGATCCCTGGTGGTAGTGTAGACACGACCCAAAGCTGGTGGCTTAGGAAGAACATCACTAGAAGTACCAGCAGTATCTCCCTTCTTGCAATCCTTCAACATGTGTCTGGATTGTCCATACTTTAAATAAACTCCGGTAGCCTTACGGCATGGTCCGGGATGTCTACGACTACAAGTCGTGCAGATAGGGTAGGTATAACCTCCTAGAGGTACCCTTGCTACCTGAGAGCTTGCTTAAGAAAATATGCATGAGACATGATTATTTGGCATAAACATGAATACAATAAAGTTTAAGTGATAATTTACCTGATGAAGACGAGTTGTTAGGCTGCTGACCCTTAGGATTATGGTTACGCCCACTCGCAGAGTTCTTGTTTATGATGTTGACATGTTAGTATGTAAAACATACAGCAGCTTAACATAGAAAAGTTTATGAATTTAGGGACCTGTTGTTGTTGGACTGGCTGGCATTGTTACGGTAATTGTCATGACCGTTCCGCCCGTTGGATCGGTATCGGTCATTAGATTGACCGTGCCCCTTGTTGGCATTCTACTGAGTGGTCGGTTGGGATTGGTCACCACCCTTCATTCTGAAAGATACAATTGGATAGGAAAAGATATAAAATGAGCGTACATATAGGAATAATATGATAACGCTTGATGATTGAAATTTATACATCTTCTCTGGACGAGCTTGTTCCTCGTAGTCATCTCGCTCAAGCAGCATTTCCAAGCTACGTGCTGCATCATTAACTTGTGCCAAATTAATGTAAGTAGCACTAAGTAACCGATCGGCAGTTGTGGAGTGAAGAGCCCATCGAAAGTGTAACACCCCATTTGGATAAATGGACTGTTACGTATTAATTATGACGTGTCATCAAAGCATGCAAGGTAATGTCCTAAAACATAAGTGGCCATAAAGGGAAAACTGGAATCAAACATCGATTCCCATACATAAGCCCAAAACATATATAAAGTAAATGGAATATGAAGGACAAAACAAGTGTCCAAGAAAGCATAAGTATATGAGGCAAAAGGAGAAGAAGTCTAAGGCAGCTTCCATCCTATGTACATCATCCAAATGCTCCAGTCTATCCTTGGGTACCTGCCGTTTGGGTCATAGAAAGGAAAATATAAGGTTAAGCAATACGCTCAATGAACGGATATAATGACAATGAAATGATAGCATAAACATAAGTAAAGAATGAAATGAAAGTATGAACTGATAGTGCAACGAAATAATGTAAGTCATGGAAAACCTGATTTAAACTTATAAAACTGGTTTCATTTTTCTGAAAAGACTTATGTTTAGTTTATATAGAAAACTGTATTTTTAATATGCATGGAGCCCATATAGATCATGTTACATCAATGTGCATGAATACCTAGAGGGGTGACCTCATCATGCAATTAGAGGGGTTGCCTATAATTAATATAGTATGAGTGGAGGGATCAGCTCCTGTACGGATGCAAGGCACACACCGCAGTTACCATGAAATCTTATTAACTTTTCCTAGGATGCACCCATTCGCCCCACATGATAATAATAACAAAGGCCAAATACTATAAAGGGACGCTACGAGCAATCACTCTCACAGCAGAAGAGTCATAACACCGGTGCCTCCAGTGCTATGGTTATTGAACCCCCATAACTAGGTGAAACTGGCATGCATGTATATAGCTCAGGCAATATAAAATAAACATAACATATACTGAATATGTTTAAGACACGTAAACTACTAGGGAAAACAGATGGCTGCAAACGGGGAATCCTAATATAGGAAAGAAGTGTCCATATTGAAGGATGGAATATTCGTACCTTATGTCCAGTAAATGAAGATGAAAAGGAAAGTGGAAGATCACTCCGACTTCACGATAGATACATATAAAAAGGGACTGTTAGGACCTCTGTAATAGACATTTGTAATAGGTATGCTAGGAGGTCTGTAGTTCCTCCTGGTCCTAGTAGTAGTAGGAGCAACACGTGCTCCTGGTCTAGTAGAAAGTCAAACATTATTATTCTGAGTAGTTGGTTAGGATATGCATGAGATATGTTAGGAAAGGATATGCATATCAGAAGTTACACGTTTTGGTTTAATGTTGTATTAGGGTTTCCGTGTAGTATAAAAGGAACCATTGGTAGAAGGGTTAAACACACCTTCATCAAACATTATTCATTTGATATTAATAGTAGAAATCCTTAGTAAGGATAAAGTTATTTAGTTATTCTGTTTCTTCTTGTTCATAGTATTTGTATTCCGCACTTATACTGTGTGTTTCATCTAGAGTCACTCTGTGAATAGACTTGTGATTACAAAAGTCGTTCACCATCCTTAACAGGCTACAAGATCCATATCTAGTGGACCCAACAAGTGGTATCAGAGCCTGGGAGAGTGTCTGATCAAGAAGAATCAATTTTTCTTTGTACTAACATCTTTTTTTAATCATGTCTGCCTCTAGTTCTACTGAAACAGGAGAAGCAAGCACCTCTTAAACATAGCAACCTCAGCAAATCGGTGCTACTGTTTCCAATATAAATGGAAAATTCCCACTATTGAAAAAGGATGAGTATGATAGCTGGGCCATGAAGATGGAATGCTGGATCACCAATACTGATCTAGACCTTTGGAAAATTTTTCAGAATGGCAACAGTAAGAAGCTTACTGGAAGACACAAGAATGGTAATGCTCATGAAGAAATCACAGCTGTTCAGAAGGAAATCAAAGCAAAAACTATTTTGCTTCAGTCCCTTCTTGATGATCACATGGGTGACTTTTATCACTTGGATGATGCTAGGTAATAACTAGATTTTACTTAGTTATGAAAGTTCGTTGAACCAGACTCTTCGAATTGACTATTGGTTTAACGTGCGACTCAGTCGTCTTTTCGTGGAAAAACAATAGATTTGGTCGTTGTAGTAAAGTAAAAGTGCAAGACTTTAAAGTAAATGACGTTAATTAAACTAAAACTAATTAAAACGTAAATGGTGCAATATTAAAACTTTTAAAAGTAAATGACGAGAAATAAAATGACGTAAAATTAAAACTCGACGAAAAGTAAATTTGACAAGTTAATAAAAATGACAATTTGAAAACTTAAAATAATGCAAACTTAAAAATAAACCTAAGACAAAAATATTAAAAACCAATCCTACCGTCCGAATACACTCCTATCGGAATCCTCGTCGGAATCCGAAAAGAATACACCAAAAGGAACCTCGTCGGAATGTGCCAAGAGTAGTCCTGTCGGAATAACACTTATCTCTCCAATCGGAATGAGATCGGAATGTGTCCCCCGTCGGAATGTTGATCAGAATCCACTATCGGAATAAGCAGATCGGAATGAGGATAGGAATCCCCGATCGGAATGCTGTCACCACAAGCCCAATCGGAATACCAAACCAACACCCCTGATCGGAATGTCAAATCGGAATCCAAAAAGGAATCACAAACCCTTTTCCAATTTACTGATCGGAAAGCTGGTCGGAAAGGCAAAACCCCTTTCCGATTGCCTTGGTCGGAATACAGTAAGAAAAACACAAATAAGCAAGTACAAATAAGCTATTAACCAAATAAGCACACGACTAAAAACTTAATCAAAACACGTAAAAGAAAAAGCTAATAAGCTAGAATTTAAAGACTTTTAAATACACTAAATGATAAAAGATATTCGAAAACAAATTGAATATAAAAATAACTTTTATAAACACATAAGTAAATTTAAGAAAAACACAATTAAGCTATAAAATCAATAATCCAAAACAATCAAAAACATAAAAACATAACACTTAATAAAATAAGCATAACAATAAGCACATAAACATAAAGATTAAGCAAAACAAGAAAGGTAGAATGAGAGAATAAAAATAAGAACTTGGTTAAAAATAAGATTCAATAACAAAATTAAAAGACTTACTTGAAATTAAATGCAAGAATCTAAAGGTGCAATTAAGTAAATGACAATAAGAAATTGCAAGTAATTAAAGGTGGAAGAACTAGGTGTCAAATAGCCAAACCCTCCTAATGTGATACTAGGAGGGTATTTATAGGAGATTAGGGGAGGTAAGCATGTGTTGGAAGCTTCCTTCTTTCTTTCTTTCTCGTCTTTTCGTCTTCTAAATTCTTCGAATTTTTCGACTTTGTCTCGGGATTAATTAAACTCGTCTTGTAATTTCTTCATTAATTAGACTTCAGTTCTTCGGCTTTATTAAACTTCCGTCTTAAGACTTTTCTTCGATAAATCTTCAGAATAGGCCTTGGACTTCCTTTCTTTTTGCACTCTTGATCTTTTGACTTTGTCTTTTGTCTTTTTCTTCGATAAAAGCCCATGAAAGACCGTGTTTTCTTCCCTTTTCACATTTTGGCCCTAAATCACAACAAAAACACAAACCACGCATAATTCTGACATTTACGACATAAAATACACGTTTTGGCTTGGTTATTATTATAATCAAGTGGTAAAAGGATAAGTGTTTTCACACTTATTAAATCCCCTACACTTGACCATTGCAATGTCCTCATGCAATGCATTAATTACAAAGCAAGATTTACATTTTCCATCATAATCAATCCACATTGGCCTTTATTAAAGAGACAAAATATTTAAAGGAGAAAACAAATAAAAAAGATCAAAAACTTACCTTCGGTTTTGGAATGTCATGAATGATTATGATCCTCAAGTTTCACGTTCCCCATACCAAGCTTAAAAACGAGATCATTGTTATGATAAGTTAGCAGACTAACACAAACTCATGTGGGCCAATTATTTACTTAGACTCCCTTATTCCTAAGTGTATCTCTTATATTTTATTGTTGTCTTGAATGATCACGAGGATGCATTGTTTGACTTATTTTGATAGTTATTTAGGCTGAAAATAAAGTAGGACAATTTAATCAATAGTTAGCTAAAGGACAAAATCTTTTAAAACTGCTTTTCGGGACCTCATAAAGTTCATATCTTGGCATAACTCGCTTCACGATTTGAGACCTTTCTCGGACCGATATTTGGCAGCGACTTCATACTTCAAATCTTGAGAGACGTTTATGAAATAATGGTCTTCTCTTCATAACAGGAATTTCTTCACTTGAAGTTTTTGAGAGATTCTTTATGCTTGGACCACGACTTCTTCATTTTTCTCCAATCTTTATTTGGGATTTTGATATAAAAGGATCCGCCTCCTTTTAGGACTTGGATCTATTTATCCTCATACCTTGTTAGGGCCTTTTTGGATAGACTTCTCCATGATCTTTAGGAGAGTATTTGCTTTTCGTCGTGTGTCTCGATCCTTCATATTGATTTTTGATAAATGATTTTTCACATCACTTGGGATCTTTAGCAACAAAATGTAGCCCTCATGCCTTGTTAGGGCCTTTTCAAACTCGCCAATCTTCGCATCCCGCTTCAATAAGTTATGCCTTGGCTATGAACTCTAATTAATACCGAGCAACTTTAAACCGATCTTGGGCTAGAAGCTAAGTAACTTTTCAAATCGTACGACCTTACTTATTGCAATTAAATTTATTAACAAGCGACGAGAGAAAAATCTCATAATCAACTCACATAAATTCATGAAAGAATACCAAACTTATAATTGACTCTATCATCTCTCGTCCTCCACAATTTAAAATCTCAAGGAATGAGACTCGTGGATGCTTAGCCAATTAAATCAAAGTTTTGGGTTTTCAAGTCATCTATAGGATCTTGTAAATTCTTAGACTTTTTCAAGTTTAGAATTCGCATTTTAAAGTTCCCTTGATAAAAGACTTTCTAGGATCAATTATAGGAACTTGCGAAAAGTTCTCGTTCTTAACCCATAAGAGTTAAGACTTTTGCGTTTTAAAGTTCCCTATATAAAAGCCTAGCAAAACTTGACTTAAACACGTTAAGGATACTAGCTAGAGTAAACTTGGATAAGTAAACTCGGGTTGAGTCAAAAGATTCACAACGTTTAAAAATTAAAACCACTTTATTCAAAATTTTATTCTAATGAACAAAAGAAAATAACTATAACAAAGGAAAAACTACTAGGCCAAAATAGATAAAAAATTTTGAAAAATGTCGAAAAATCAATTTTCCGGTTAAAATGAGGACAAATAGAAGGAAAAGCCCACTTAACTTTGATAGAAGTCCCCCCTACACTTAATATAAACATTGTGCTCAATGTTTAAGCATGTGGGAGTAAACTCCCCTACACTTAGGACATTGTGCACGTTGTTTAAATCTTGGTGAGGAATAGACAACTAAAGTGATTCCTATTTTAATATTGAAGAATATAAAATAGAGAATCAAAAGAGTTTAGGATAAAACCGGGAAGACGGAGACACGGAATCACGGGTCGTCAAAAGTCGTCAAGAATGGATCTTTGAAAGCTCGAATCCCTGCACATGATAAGAAAGAAAACAACAAACACATACTAGGGTCTCCCCTACACTTATTTATAAAAACGGAATAAAAAGGATAGATACTGCGGGTTGCCTCCCGAGAAGCGCTTGTTTTTGGTAACCGAGTCGTGAGCCTGACTCGACCTTCATTAGCATAGGAAGAAGCTTGAAAAATATCCACCGGGATCAAATACGTGGTTTTCATCCATCAAATAGCACAAGCTTAAGGCGAACAAGGCAAGCCAAAGAAGAGTAGGCAAGGTTCCCTTAAGCAGTTGTTGAGCATGGTGGTAGAAAGTAGGTTGAAGTGCAAGCATATCTATAGTAGTTCCAAAAATATTTCCTTTTATTTCATCAGATGGATACTGAGTTGGCTTAAGAATTGTAATACCGGGATCGAACACCTTTTCCTTTAGGGAAAAATAACAATCAGGCTTAGTAGACCTTAAAGAGGATCCGCTCATAAATCTCACAATCTCATCCTCAGAAGGGGGATAGAGAGGTGTCAAGACATAGGTACTGTGGATATCGGTGTCGGCCGGCTTCTTCTCCTTTGAAGCGGGTTTCTTCATATCCAAAGGAGGATAAAGAGCATCATCAAAGTCCAAAGGAGGAGAATCACTCTCATTTGGGAAGTAAGTGTTGAGAAAAGTAGCAAAATCTTCTTCAAATGAGTAGTCATCCAAAGTAGGATCAAGTGTTGTTGGCGGAGGATCTTCATCATAATTAGGTGCAAGGTCATCATGTGAAGAATCACTCGAAAGAGTATCGATATCATCAAAGTCATCATAAGTTGACATGTCTGGATACTCTGAAACAAAATTATCATAATCATCCCCATCGTAACTAGAATCATCATAATCATCATAGATCGGTGGAGAATCATAAATTGGTGGAGAATCTAAATTGGAGAGAGAATCATCCACATCATCTTGGAAAAGTGGATTATCAAAGCAAGAATCAAAAAGAGGATTGTTGTAAACGACAAAATCATCAAGCACATTAATCATATTCGCTGATTCTCTTCCATTTGATTTGGTTGTGATCTTCCCATTTTAAAAACTTGTGCCTCATTCCCGACCCTTAAGATTAGCTCACCTTCGGCAACATCGACTAAGGCTTTTCCGGTTCTCAAGAATGGCCGACCAAGTATTAATGGAATACGAGGGTCCATTTCATAATCAACAACAACAAAGTCGACCGGAAAAGTGAAGGTACCAACTTTAACAAACACATCTTCGGCAATACCAATAGGGTAAGCGAGAGTGCGATTTGCTAGCTCAAGAGTCATCTTTGTTGGTGTAAGGTCGGGTAATGATAACTTTTTCCAAACACTTAAAGGCATCAAATTAATACTTGCCCCGAGATCGGCTAAGGCAGTAAATTCTTCGGTTTGGTTAAAAGTACATGGTAGCACAAAACGACCGGGATCTCCAAGTTTTTCCAGAAGTTCTTTAAGAAGGATTCCAGAGCAATTTTCATTCAATCGAGTGTTAAAAAACTCGGCCATCTTCTCCTTTTTATTAAGCAATTCCTTAAACATCTTAACAAATGTCGGCATTTGGCAAGAGCTTCAACAAGGCCAAAGGTGATGGTCACTCCTGAAATCTTCTTCAAAAAGTTTGACACTTGAATGTCATCCTTGGTGAGCAATCTGCCTTTGTCTAAGCGAGAAGGATAAGGGATGTTGGGTTTATAGGTGGAAGGTGGGGTTGGTGAAGGGTGTTTCTTGGGTACTTCTTTATTAAGAGGTGGAGACGGTAATGGAGAACTAATACTAGGCGTGGGAGTAGGATGGATAAATGGTGGTGGAGGAGGTGTAGATGGAGTAACTGAGGGACGGATAAATGGTCCTACTAAGGTTTCTCCACTGCGTGTAGTAATAGCACTCACATTCGCTCTTGGGTTGGTGACGGTATTTGAAGGAAGAGAGCCCGAAGTAGAGGGTTGAGTAGTTGGTAAGAAACTAGCCAGCATATTCTTCAAATCATTTGTTTGATTGCTAAAAGAGGTTTGTATATCATGTCGAAGCTCGGATCTAATATCATTCCCTTGCTTAGTGATATCTCCTTTCAAGTTGATGATTTGGCTTTGTAGATTCTTAATTTGCTCTCCTTGGGTCTTCATGAATGCTTCAACAACTTGATTAATGGGTGGGGCTTGTTGAGCGGGTGGGTGATAAGGGTTAGAAGCTCGAGGTGGGTTTTGGTTGTTTCTATTGTAGTTGTTGGGGTTGTGGTTTTGAGGAGAAAAACCGGGTGAAAGAAAGTTTTTAGAACGGTAACTTAGCAAGTTACGATCACCTTGAGGTCGGGCTTGATAGCTGTTCGTTGAATACTTACCATACGTCGCACACAGGTTTTCCGGATTGTCATGAGTAGAAGGACAATCAGTATATGAATGAGGACCCCCGCAAATCTCACAAGAAGTTGCTACAGCTTTAACTTGTTGTTGTTGATTTGTAGCCAAAAGTTGCATATTCTTGCTCATTTCGACCATTGCGCGGGTCAATTCGGTGATATCAGGGTTTGAAGAAGTAGAAGAAACATTGACTCTCGGGTTATTTGATGTAGTGTTTTTACACACCTTTAGGAAAAGAAGGTAAAATAGGGAAAGTATTAAATACGAGGGTTTAGGAAAACCGTGTACTAATGACCCAAAGGTGAAAGTTTGTTTCCCAAGGATGCTAGTGTGTTGTGTAGAGAAATGATTAATTATGTGATTATATGATTATGAGAAAAGAGAAAATAGAAATGAGATAAGAAGAGAAAGACGGTTACGATGGCGTATTAAACTAAGACGAAAAGGTCATACGCGTAAAACCGTAAAAAGTACCAAAATTAAAAATTTACCCTAAAAATTCCTAGAAAATTGCAATAAATCCTAAATAATGTAATTAGTGTTTACAAAAAATCAAAAATCACCCAAACCTTTTATTTAATTAAATAATGATTTTTTAATGCTAATTAAAGCCCAAAAAATCAATTTAATTAACAAAAAGCCCAAAATGAGATTTTTTAATTGTAAACCTCTAAAAATACCCTAACTTAATTTAAAACTATTTTTTAAAATTTTAAAATAAATTAAAACTATTTAAAAACAATTAAAAACTATTAAAACTTAAAATAATTATAAAACTTAATCTAAGAATAATAAAAATATTCTAAAAGTTGTAAAATTCCTAACTTAATGTATTTAACCTAAGAAAAATATAAAAACTTGAAAAATCTAAATTTAATTTTTAATAATAAATAATAATAAAATAATATTAAAAATCTTAAATTTATAAATAATTCTAAAAGCTTGCAAACTAGCTTAATTTAACCTAAATAACACAGAAATGAACTTGAAATTACAAAAATACCCCTAATGAGCCTCCAAATGGGCCAAAAGTTCAAACAGTCACCTTAGTTGGCTTATTAAGGCCTAATAAGAAAAATGTTGTCCAGTTAAGCCCAAAAACTCCTATCTGACTCAAAATTTGATTATGAACATAATTTTTCAAAGGCCCAAAAGCTGAAAATGTGAAATAAGCTGGCTTATATCAAACAGCTTATTCTTAATGGGCTTTTTGGCCCATTAACCTATAAGCTGATGCCATAAGCTCAAATTAGACACAAGCTTCTTTTGAGTTACTTAAGGCTTCTGTAAAAAGAAATTTGAAAAAAGTCCAAGGAATAAGCCTGAAAATGCAATAAGCAATCTACACAAAACGACAAAATAGTCGATTTCGAGTTCTAGGCTATCCTAAGAGCTGATTCAAGTTTCAAAGCTTTTAAATGACTTAACTAAGCTTAATCAACAAAAAGTTTTCAAATAAGTTCACTTAATAAGCTGAAATAAGCAAATAAGCACTTTCTTAAAAGTCAGCTTTATGAATTTTCTAGCAAAAAGTCAAAGTCAAAGTCTAATAAGCTCCAATTCAATCAAATGGGTCAAATGAGGAAGATTGATCACAAAAATTAAGTTGTTGCAGGTCTGGATAAGCCAATATGGCTTATTGATAAGCTGAATGCAAAATTACACTAGCAGGGGCTAGTTTTGGTTGTTGAGCAGTGGAAACTTTTTCCACTGCTTGACTTGACTTTTTTGGAGATTCAAGTTACACAAAGGTACCTAAATGATCAGTGGATCATAAGGAGTCAATCACAACAAAGAAATCACAATCACTAACAACCAATTAGTACAGTTTAATCAAAACATCACCAGATCTAGCACAGATATGAACAAATAAGCAGTTATGGTTCAATAAGCACTTATAGCACAATTCAGCCAGCCAAACTTCACCAAATGCATACACAAGCAATAATAAACTTAAATGAACAAGTATAAACAGGTTTCATGCACTGATTCAAAGTCTAAGTCAAGATTCAAGCACTAAAAGTTACTGATGAACTATGAACATGCAGTTATGAACACTTGCTGATGCAATTGACCACCAAGCCAAATTCAAACCTCCAAATCTTGTTAACAGGTTATAAGAACTATGTTTAAACACTTTTTAGCCCTAAGCATGCATACACTCTAGGTGTTCCCAAGGTCTTAGGCCAAAAACAGTCAAAACAAGCAATCTATAGCACAATCTTTGATTTGGTGTTTCAAAGTTGAAAACTTGCAGCAAATAGCACTCTAACAAGTATATTGCAGATACAAAGCAATAACACAAACTTCCAACAACATAATATCAACTTATGATCTCAAACAGGTAATCCCAAACACCCTTTTAACTTTTCAAAATCAACTTTTCAAATCAAAAGTGTTATCCAAGACCACCCAAGCCCAAATAAGCACAATAACAGATGAGATATGCAGATTAGAACAAGATTGAGCCACAAAATCAACAAGAACACTAGTCACACACAAAATCACCAAAAATCCAAATTTCTATCAGATTTTAAGTAGAATGATGTGTACCTCATGGATGTACATCCACACCCACGAATTTTGAGCTTATGTGCTAGCAAGAACAAGCACAAGCTTCCACAATAAAGCCTGCTAAGATTCAACAAGATTAGAAGCAAAATATCAAAACAGAAAAGATGAAAAATTCTTGATTAATGCAACCTTAGTTCCCCACACTTGATTATCCCCAAGTTATAGGCTTCACCACACCTTGATAACTCAATATCAGGATGCTATGATCAGCTTTATAGCCCAAGAATTCCAAGGTTTGAACTAGACTTAGCAAAATATCAAGAAAAGTGGAAAATGTGCAAACTTTTTCACACTCCTTTTGAAAACATGTTTAGGATTCAAGAACAATAAAAAAAAGAACAATAACAAGCAGATAATATGATTGGCACTTGAGCTTTCTTCACCAAATTCAAACACAATTCATTAAGATGAATATATGATTTACAGATTTGTGAACCAAGGAAAATTCAAGAGCAAAGTACAAATGAAGCACCCTATGGCCTTTATATAGGCATACAAGTTAACTATGAAATTTGAAAAACGTGTAACCGTAACTATGGAAGTTCCAAATTTTCCCTTTGAGTAGTTTTGAACTTTGAAGATCATGTGACATTTTCTTGGCGTCTTGTTGTAGCTGGAATGTGAAAAGTGATCAAATGGCTTGAAATAAGCTTAACTTCCAAGCTATGTTGTGGGACGTTGGATGAGGGCCACTGTTTTGGCGTCTTCTTCAAAGGGTGAAAAGCAGGGGGAAACATGTGACAATGTGGTGATGTGGCAAGCTGTTTGAAGGTTGGGTTAAGATTAGGGAGACCTTAATTGTAATTCTGGAAGGAATTGAGTGCTAATTGCAAGTATTTAAGGAAAGCCCAATTTTGCTAAGAACTCCAAGAACACATGGTTTGATTTGTTTTGTGTTTTAAACTTGGTGTTTAGCGCGAAATTAACAAACTAATATTAATTAGTTAATGTTCGGCTGAGTGGATTTGTGAGGTGGCAAAAAGGTGGGCTGTGATTGGCTGAAATGTGGTAGTGGGGCACGTGTCACAAGGTGAGTGGTCTATGTATCTTTCCTTGTCTGACCAAAATAACCCCCCATCTTCTATACTCCTTTAATTTGCAAATAAATACATGAAAACCGGATTCCCTTTGTTAGCCAAGTTTCTCTTTTCACACTTTTGCCCCAAAAAGTTTTGTAAAATAATATAAGGGGTATTTCTTGCCAATTCTTGATTCTTGAAGGACTGATTTGGTATTTTCTTCAAGGATTATGGTCTTGACTTGTAAGATTGACATTTTGGAGGACTAAAATTGCCAAGTCTTCATTTTTTAGGGACCATTCTTGCCAAAAGTTGAAAGTCAAGGGTCCTTTTTGCAAATTGACATATTTCAAGGACCAAACTTTGTCTTTTCTTGTTCTTTGAAGGACTTTATGATATATTTGACTTTGAGGATGACAATGGTTGACAATTTAGCTTTGTTGAGGGACTAAATTTGCCAATTCTTCAAAGTGGAGGGCCCTTTTGGTAATTTTGACAAACTTTAGGGACCAATCTTGTAATTATGAAGATACAAGGGTATAAAGTGTCAATTCATCAATATTGGAGGACCCTTCTTGCATAATCTTCAAATCTTCAAGGGTTTTCTTGGAAAGTTCTTCATTAGGGCTTGGTTCATTGTGCGGCTTCGTTTCCCGTGTTCGTTTTTGCATGATTCTTGTGATCTTTTGTCATTTTCTCAATATTCGTACCTAAAATACACAAGCAACAAACACAAGCATATATTTGGCCAATTTCATGATATTTTATGCATTTAAAGCCCTTTTTGGACGATGAAACTATGTATAAAAGCAGTGTCATCACTCCCCATACTAAACCATTGCCGTGCCCTCACGCAATGCTAGAATAAAGTATCGTAGAATCTCTAAAATTCATTTTTATTCACTTTTATTGAATGATAAACTAGCTACACTACTACTATTACTACTACTTGCGTTTTAGACATGATGTATGATTTTCATCACAAAATGGGACGTTTAGGTTCATAGAATAAGAACACGTGAATGCTTCGTTAGAAATAATTTCATCGTCCTCGATTTTCACCCCAATTTCATGCCAAGCGTGCAACGAGATCATTTTCATTATAAGTTAGTAATGCTAACACTACTCATATCCTCCCATTTTCCTAAGTTGTATCTCTTATATTTTATTATGTCTTGAATGTTTCACGAGGATATATTGTTTGATTTATGCGATAATAGAGATTTAGGTCTAAAAATAGAGTCCTAACGGTGTAACCAAGACCATCAAATCAATAACCTCTCCTAATTGACAAGGATGTCAAAAAATTAAGTCAACAAGAAGGATCGATAAACACGGTTTTATAACGGTTTTGAACATGAGACTTATTACCAAGACTTTTATATGCCCCCTAACGGAAGGGCCTTATTATCTTTGGTTTACCTCCATCTTTTATTCAACTTCGCCATGAAGCTTTTATTATGACTTCGGTCTTGCCTTGCCTTTTATTATCCACCTCATCGGTGGTTTATTAGCCAAAGACGTATATCCTCACGCTAAGGCGAATTTTGGATCTTTAAAGCTTCATAGATTAAGGCATGATTCACTTCCAATTTTGCATAGATTTTTCGGCCTTGTGGGCTTCAAATTGTTTGCTTGATTTAGGTGAGCACTTGAAATCTTATTATTGGGTGAAGCTTTCTATTATTCGGGTGCCAATACTTCAAAACCGTGACGGTGGCGATACCTTAATGTCTTCCCAATTTAATTACACGGAAGCTACTAGAAAAGAATAGAAATCCAACAATCAAGACTAAACCGCTAAGTCAATATTTATTAAGCAAAAAATATTTACAAGCGAAGGGAGAATAAGAAAACAACGAGAACACATGAGCTTTTGAAAGAATACGAGTACTCTACGTTTAGCATAGTAACTTATAATTAACCCTATCATTTCTCGTCCTCATTTAAGAGACTTAGCCTAATGTGAAGTTAAGGAATCAAAGCTAAGTGCTCAACACGCACGGTCGAGTAAAAAATTACTCTTATTCTCGCCATCGGAAAATCTACATTCGTGTCTTCAAACACTTATAAAACATAAGAAATTTTTTAAAATTTGGCCATTTTTAGCCTTATTTTGCAACAAAACGATAAACAAAAAGATAAACATTCGGAAGCGTGAAGGTTTAGCAAGGCAAGTATCTATTCACCCCCCATACTAAAGTTAAACATTGTCCACAATGTTTCGAGTCTAGGGGTGCAAACACCCCCATACTAGAGACGTAGTCGAATGCCTAATCTAGCATGAAAAGGGTGTAACTGTTAAATTTAAAGCCGTTTATGAAGTGTGCTATAAACCTAAGGTTAGAACATCAAAGGATATATCATGGATATTGAGAAAGTCTTCAAAGCAAACGATCGAGTGCTCCCATAAAACGAACACGAGAGGCTCCAATCGTGAAGATAATGATCATCTAAAATCCACAATTCACAAATAACCACAGAACAAAGGTTGGAAGGGCACAAATCTCCACACGTTACTACATTAGAAAATGATAATATGTACATAGGATAAGCATGGGACTCCCCCACGAGGCACCTCGTTTTTGATTACCGAGTCATGAGCTCAACTCGATCCCCTCAATGCTAATTATCATTAGGGAAGGTGATTTGGTCGAGGTAGTTCAAGGATGGAACTTCCCCGCCAAACTAGTGCTCCAACCTATGTCCATTCACCTTGAAATTGGGGCCATCATTTTGAGCTAGCTCGATGGTCCCATATGGAAAAACTGTAGTTACGGTGAATGGACCGGACCAACGGGATTTCAACTTACCGGAAAAGATTTTCAAACGAGAGTTAAAAAGCAAAACCTGATCCCCAATGTTAAAAACCCGGTTTTTAATTTTAGAATCATGCAACTTTTTAGTTTTTTCTTTATAAATCAATGAATTTTCATAAGCAATATCCCTTAATTCATCCACTTCATTTAATTGCATTTTCCGGTGTTGTCCCGCGGTCTCCATGTCATCATTACAATGCTTTAGGGCCCAATAAGCCTTTTGTTCCAATTCAATTGGCAAGTGACAATTTTTCCCATACACAAGCTTATAGGGAGTGCACCCAATGGGTGTCTTATGAGCGGTCCAAAAGGACCATAAAGCATCGTCCAACTTATCCGACCAATATTTTCGGTTTTCCCCAATCGATCTCTCCAAGATCCTCTTCAACACTCGGTTTGAAACCTCGACTAGCCCACTCGCTTGTGGGTGATAAGTCGTAGAAAGACGATGTGTAACCCCATATTTCCTTAGGACCCTTTCGAATTGCTCGTTACAAAAATGGGTTCCACGATCGCTTATGATCGCATGTGGGGTTCCAAACCGAGAAAACAAGCTTTTCAAAAACTTGACTACCACACGAGCATCATTGGTGGGCAAAGCCCTAGCTTCCACCCACTTAGATAGGTAGTCAACCGCGACAAGGATGTACTTATTACCACGAGATGATAGGAACGGCCCCATAAAGTCAATGCCCCAAATGTCAAAGATCTCACACACTTGGATGATATTTTGTGGCATTTCATCTTTTTTGAGGCTTTTCCTTGTCGTTGGCATGAGTCACACGACTTCACAAGCTCATGTGCATCTCGGTAAATAGTAGGCCAAAAGAAACCGGCATCAAAAACCTTCTTAGCCGTGAGATTAGCACCATGGTGACCACCCGTGGGTCCCTCGTGACAAGCTCTAAGGATGTTAGAAGCTTCGGTACCAAAGACACAACGTCGAATAATTTGATCCGCACAGGTTCGAAACAAGTAAGGGTCGTTCCAAAAGTAGAACTTGACGTCACGAAAGAATTTTCGTTTTTCTTGAGTCGTCATACCCTTGATGATGAAGTTGCCCGCATGGTAATTTGCAATGTCCGCAAACCATGGGGTGGAAGAATCAAGCTTAGAATTCACTACACCAAGTGTCTCGAGCGGAAATGTTTCGCTGATTTCCTTGGGCTCGTAAACACTTTGGTGAGGATCTTCCAAACGAGAAAGATGATCGGCCGCTAGATTCTCGGCTCCTTTTTTGTCAACGATTTTGTGATCAAATTCTTGAAGGAGGAGAATCCAACGAAGTAAGCTCAGCTTTGCATCTTGTTTAGCCATAAGATACTTGATAGCCGAATGATCCGTATACACTATGCATTTCGTCAAGACGAGATAAGGTCGAAATTTCTCAAATGCATACACCACGGCAAGGAACTCCTTCTCCGTTGTAGTGTATTTTAGTTGAGCCTCGGTCATCGTCTTGCTAGCATAGTGAATAGGCAAGAAGTGCTTTTCATGACGTTGCCCCAATACGGCCCCAATAGCATAGTCACTAGCATCACACATGAGCTCAAAGGGGAGGTTCCAATTGGGAGCAACAAGAATAGGAGCTTCGGTAAGTTTCCTCTTATCGATTTCAAAGGCTCGTACACAATCTTCGTCAAAGACAAAACGTGCCTCTTTTTCAAGAAGGTGTGTAATAGGTCGAGAGATCTTTGAAAAATCCTTGATGAATCGACGATAAAAGCCCGCGTGGCCTAGGAAACTCCTAACTCCCTTAGCTTGATCTACCTCAATCCCCGCTTTCGAAACCTTGTGCCCTAAGACGATTCCACTTTTAACCATAAAAGGACATTTTTCCCAATTAAGCACAAGGTTGGTTTCCTCACAACGTTTCAACATTCTCTCAAGATTCGACAAACACGAAGTGAACGAACAACCAAACACGAAAAAGTCATCAATGAAGACTTCCATTGTCTTCTCGATCATATCATGAAAAATAGCCATCATGCACCTTTGAAAGATTCCCGGTGCATTGCAAAGTCCAAATGGAATTCTACGATAGGCAAACGTTCCATATGGACACGTAAACATAGTTTTTTCTTGATCACGAGGATCGATGGGAATTCGGAAGTAACCGGAAAAACCATCTAAAAAGCAAAAGAAATCGTTTCCCGCAAGACGCTCCAACATTTGGTCCATG
This sequence comes from Glebionis coronaria, assembly GCA_025667525.1. Lineage (NCBI taxonomy): Eukaryota > Viridiplantae > Streptophyta > Magnoliopsida > Asterales > Asteraceae > Glebionis > Glebionis coronaria. The sequence goes on from CM046874.1 coordinate 269,406,438, forward strand.
AAGGGCAAGGGAAAATGGTCTTTACGAGTGGCGTCATTCAACTTAAGATAGTAAATGCACACTCTCCATCCGGTCACGAGTCTAGTGGGAATTAACTCGTTGGCATCGTTTGGCACAACGGTCATTCCTCCCTTTTTAGGGACACAATGAATAGGACTCACCCAAGGGCTATCGGAAATAGGGTAAATCATTCCCGCGTCAAGGAGTTTTAGGACTTCCTTTTTGATGACGTAGTGAATTTTGGGGTTCACCCTCCTTTGACATTGGATTGCGGGCTTGTAATCCTCCTCCATTAGGATTTTGTGGGTACAAAATTTGGGATCGATCCCTTAATGTCGGATAACTTCCACGTAATTGCCCCTTTGTGATCTTTTAGAACATCGACAAGTGCGGTTTTTTCATCATCCGAAAGTTCTTTCGCAATAATAACCGGCAACTTGTCGCCCTCCCCCAAAAAGACATATTCGAGATGAGGAGGTAAATCTTTCAACTCGAGGATAGGTGGTTCCTCAATTGAAGATTTGGGCTCGATACTTATAACCTCCTCGGGTGGAGGAAATGGGAAATCGTTAAGAAAATCCTTGATAATCAAAAAGTCCTCATCATTGTCGAGGTCTTCGTTACAAGTATGTGGAACATCGAATTCTTCCAACATAAAACCACCACCTTCAAATGGAGTGAAGGTTGGTGTCGAGTTATCAAGAATGGCATCCAACATAGTGGGATTGCCACTATTTTCATCATCACCAAAACCTAGAACTTCTTGTGAAAATTCCTGGCAAACAACGTCAATCATATCAACGAGGTTTCTGGTTGCAACGGAATAAACATGAGAAATTTCAGAGTTTTGAGTTGCGTTTATAACAAGTTCCTCGTCGTTGAAATGTAAGGTGATCTTTCTAGCATGAACATCGATCAAAGCCATAGACGTATCTAAAACGAACGACCTAAAATGAGAGAAACTTGAGGATCCATGGGAATATCGACAACGATAAAGTCTACCGGATAATAGAACTTTCCCACTTTCACAAAAACGTCTTCCGCCAATCCACATGCGGGAATTGTGGAATGGTCGGCCAACTCGATAGACATTAGTGAAGGAGTAAGATTAGGAAGATTGAGCGACTTGAAGATTGCAAGTGGCATCAAGTTAATGCTAGCACCAAGATCGGCCAAAGCATAGCATTCTTCCATATCTTGGATTGCACAAGGGATCACGAATTTACCGGGATCACCTACTTTTTGAGGTATGCAATTAAGATAAACCGATGAACAACTAGACAATTGATGTAATTTCTCCTTGTTGTTCAACATACTCTTAAAGTTAGCGGCAAATCGAGGCATCATGACCAAAGCATCGGCTAAACTCACATTAAAGTGCAAATCACGAAACATTTTCATAAAAATCTCAAATTGGTAATTGTCGCGCTCTTGACGTTTCTCCTTTCTAAGTCTTGATGGATAGGGCAAAGGTGGTGTGGGTTGAGGCATAGGCATAGCCTTTGGAATCTCGGGTTCCAATGTTGGTAATGGGTCAACCGTAGGTGTGGCATGAGCGGTACTTCATGGGATTGGGACATGCTCCTTTTCGACCACCACCTCGGGTTCTTCCTCAATTGCATCCTCTGCAGGAGCAATTGGTTGAGGAGTCGATTCCTTAAGTGTCTTACCACTACGTGTGGTAATCACTTTCATCTCACCCTTAGGGTTTGATATGGTGTTGCTAGGAAGACTACTCGAAGACGGTTTGCACATAATTGCCTCAAACATAGATGAAATTTAATCTTCAAACATGGATTGCCTCTTCTCGGCCTTAATCATTTCTTGCTTAATTTCATGTTGCCCTTGTTCCATATTTTGTTGGTTTTGTTGTAACCTAGTCACATTTCCTTTTATTTTGTTTGTATGGATTTTAAGCTTATTTGCTAACTCATTTTTCAACTCTTTCTTCAAGTCGGTCTTAAACTCGGATCTTAGGCTAATGATTTCTCTTTGGATGTTGTCAAACCTAGCATCGTTCCCATTAGCGTATTCAACAAATTCATTTGGAAGATCTTTTAAAGTTTGCAAACTCTTGTTGTTGTTTTGAAAATCACCTTGATTTTTGTTTGAAACTTGATTATTAGCCCCTTGATTACCATAGTTTCCTTTGTTGTAATTGTTTTTGAAACCAACTTGATTGTTTCGATAGTTGTTGTTAGCATTTTGATTTGAAGCAAAACCCGGTGGAGTCAATTGATTAGAGCGGGTAACTTGACCGTTTTGGTTGTAAGTTCCCGTGGCCGCGTAGGCACTCGAAGTGTTACCACCGTTGGTAATGCACTCAGAGAAATCATGACCTCCACCACAATACATACATGAAGCCTCAACCGCTTTAGCCGTAGCGGGAGCACTTTGTTCTCCAACTTTAATTCAATTAAAAGTCCTTTAAGCTTATCAAAGATATGGTTTTCCAAGTTCGCCTCGATTTGGCAAGAATCGATGGTGTTAGACAAAGAAGGTAAATCCGAAGACGCAGGCTTACGAACACTCGATGTGTTACGAGGACTATACACCTTAGATCTATTCTCAATTATCACCAAAGCTTTCTCAACCGTTTTACACAAAACATTACCACCCGCGGCGGCATTAAGATAATCCGTTTCATGATCATTAAGTCCATTGTAAAACGTGTCAATTTGATGCAAGTCGGAAAAACCGTGATGAGACACTCATGTAACATTTCCTTAAACCTATTCCAAGCCGTTGAAAAACTCTCATTAAATTCTTGTGAAAATTTTGAAATCTCGATTTTCAAATTTGCAAGTGGCGGTAAGACGATTGAATTGGCGGATATGGTTGTGTGGGTTGTCCTTTTCATCACCACGGAATTTGTTGTTTTGGATCATCGACAAAAAACCCGTTTTCACTTCCAAATTCTCCGTAAGGATAGCGGGAATCACAATAGCCTCTCCATAACCCTCGGTGGGTGCTTGAAGTAACTCCATCATAGTTCGATTCTCCATGGTTGGTTCCTCTCTTACAATGGGTTCGTCAATAGGAGACTCCTCACTAGAAACATTAGGAGTAGGTGCTGACTCCTTTCGTTTTTTTCGTTTACGTGCACGTCTTGCTTGATTACGAGTAAGCATAAACGTCACGTAAAACGTGGGGGTGAGCAAAGAAGATTCTTTTTGGTGTTTTTTATTTTTCCAATTTTTTGTGGTTTTTGATTGTTTTTACATTTTTTTGGATTTTGTGATTGTATTAAGTAGACCAAAATCTACAAATCTCCTCCTTAATCAAATCTCTTGATTAAAGAAGCCTCAAGGAATGAAAACGATCACGTGAAGTGAACGCCTTCGATGACTTTAGAACGTTGGTGGAACACCAAAACGTTCAATTGGGTTTAATCAATGAAACCAAGAAAGTATATATGATACTTAATAATACTTTGGGAGACAAAACCCTCGATTAGCTCTCAAAATCAAATACTCACAAGCAAGCGGGGAAACGAGGCGGCGTGAAGCACTTAAGAGCCTTTTTCCTTAGGGTATATTTTATAATACACGCCTTATACCCACCTTATAGTTTGTATTTTTCAAAATCGAGCTACACGAAAGTATTTATCTATTTTTGCCTTTTCTTTCTTGTTTGAGATTCGAATACAATGATTGGGTAATGACCTCCCAAGTCAAGGTTGTGTTTTCACAGTTTTGGAGTACTTGTGAATTTATTGTTCTACGTATACAATATATTAATAATATTCACACAAAAAACGAAAAACCGATAATACGTATTAGTAGAGTGCTACTAATACAAATAGATATTATGGCTATATAAAAACAACAATTGCCAAATCAAAACACAACACGCCACCCCGGCAGCGGCGCCAAAATTGATGTAGTGTTTTTACACACCTATAGGAAAAGGAGGTAAAATAGGGAAAGTATTAAATATGACGGTTTAGGAAAACCGTGTACTAATGACCCAAAGGTGAAAGTTCGTTTCCCAAGGAGGCTAGTGTGTTGTGTAGAAAAATGATTAATTATGTGATTATATGATTATGAGAAAAGAGAAAATAGAAATGAGATAAGAAGAGAAAGACGGTTACGATGACGGATTAAACTAAGACGAAAAGGTCATACACGTAAAACCGTAAAAAGTACCAAAAGTAAAAATTTACCCTAAAATTTCCTAGAAAATTACAATAAATCCTAAATAATGTAATTAGAGTTTACAAAAAATCAAAAATCACCCAAACCTTTTATTTAATTGAATAATGATTTTTTAATGCTAATTAAAGCCCGAAAATCAATTTAATTAACAAAAAGCCCAAAATGAGATTTTTTTTAATTGTAAACCTCTAAAAATACCCTAACTTAATTTAAAACTATTTTTGAAAATTTTAAAGTTAATTAAACTATTTTAAAACAATTAAAAACTATTAAAACTTAAAATAATTATAAAAATTAATCTAAGAACAATAAAAATATTCTAAAAGTTGTAAAATTCCTAAATTAATGTATTTAACCTAAGAAAAATATAAAAACTTGAAAAATCTAAATTTTAATTTTTAATAATAAAATAATATTAAAAATCCAAAATTTATAAAAAATTCTAAAACTTGCAAACTCTCTTAATTTAACCTAAATAACACAGAAATGTACATGAAATTACAAAAATACCCCTAATGAGCCTCCAAATGGGCCAAAAGTTCAAACAGTCACCTTAATAGGCTTATTACGGCCCAATAAAAAATGTTGTCCAATAAAGCCCAAAAACTCCTATCTGACTCAAAATTTGATTTTGAACACAATTTCTCAAAGGCCCAAAAGCTGAAAATGTGAAATAAGCTGGCTTATATCAAACAACTTATTCTTAATGGGCTTTTTGGCCCATTAAGCTATAAGCTGATGCCATAAGCTCAAATTAGACACACAAGCTTTTTTTGAGTTACTTAAGACTTCTGTAAAAAGAAATTTGAAAAAAGTCCAAGGAATAAGCCTGAAAATGCAATAAGCAATCTACACAAAACGACAAAATAGTCGTTTTCGAGTTCTAGGCTATCCCAAGAGCTGATTCAAGTTTCAAAAGCTTTTAAATGACTTAACTAAGCTTAATCAACAAAAAAATTTCAAGTAAGTTCACTCAATAAGCTGAAATAAGCAAATAAGCACTTTCTTAAAAGTCAACTTTATGAATTTTGTAGCAAAAAGTCAAAGTCAAAGTCTAATAAGCTCAAGTTCAAACAAATGGGTCAAATGAGGAAGATTGATCACAAAAAGTAAGTTGTTGCAGGTCTGGATAAGCCAATATGGCTTATTGATAAGCTGAATGCAAAATTACACTAGTAGGGGCTAGTTTTGGTTGTTGAGCAGTGGAAATTTTTTCCACTGCTTGACTTATTTGAATTTTTGTCTTTAGTGACTTTTTTGGAGATTCAAGTTACACAAAGGCACCCAAATGATCAGTGGATCATAAGGAGTCAATCACAACAAAGAAATCACAATCACTAACAGCCAATTAGTACAGTTTAATCAAAACATCACCAGATCTAGCACAGACATGAACAAATAAGCAGTTATGGTTCAATAAGCACTTATAGCACAATTCAGCCAGCCAAACTTCACCAAATGCATACACAAGCAATAATAAACTTAAATGAACAAGTCTAAACAGGTTTCATGTACTGATTCGAAGTCTAAGTCAAGATTCAAGCACTAAAAGTTACTGATGAACTATGAACATGCAGTTATGAACACTTGCTGATGCAATTGACCACCAAGCCAAATTCAAACCTCCAAATCTTTTTAACAGGTTATAAGAACTATGTTTAAACACTTTTTAGCCCTAAGCATGCATACACTCTAGGTGTTCCCAAAGTCTTAGGTCAAAAATAGTCAAAACAAGCAATCTATAGCACAATCTTTGATTTGGTGTTTCAAAGTTGAAAACTTGCAGCAAATAGCACTCTAACAAGTATATAGCAAATACAAAGCAATAACACAAACTTCCAACAACACAATATCAACTTATGATCTCAAAGAGGTAATCCCAAACACCCTTTTAACTTTTCAAAATCAAATTTTCAAATCAAAAGTGTTATCCAAGACCACCCAAGCCCAAATAAGCACAATAATAGATGAGATATGCAAATTAGAACAAGATTGAGCCACAAAATCAGCAAGAACACAAGTCACACACAAAATCACCAAAAATCCAAATTTCTATCAGATTTTAAGTAGAATGATGTGTACCCCATGGATGTACATCCACACCCACGAATTTTGAGCTTATGTGCTAGCAAGAACAAGCACAAGCTTCCACAATAAAGCCTGCTAAGATTCAACAAGATTATAAGCAAAATATCAAAACAGAAAAGATGAAAAATTCTTGATTAATACAACCTTACTTCCCCACACTTGATTATCCCCAAGTTATAGGCTTCACCACACCTTGATAACTCAATATCAGGATGCTATGATCAGCTTTATAGCCCAAGAATTCCAAGGTTTGAACTAGACTTAGCAAAATATCAAGAAAAGTGGAAAATGTGCAAACTTTTGCACACTCCTTTTGAAAACAGGTTTAGGATTCAAGAACAATAAACAAAGAACAATAACAAGTAGATAATATGATTGGCACTTGAGCTTTCTTCACCAAATTCAAACACATTTCACTAAGATGAATATATGATTTACATATTTGTGAACCAAGGAAAATTCAAGAGCAAAGTACAAATGAAGCACCCTAAGGCCTTTATATAGGCATACAAGTTAACTATGAAAGCTGAAAAACGTGTAACCCTAACTATGGAATTTACAAATTTGCCCTTTGAGTAGTTTTGAACTTTGAAGATCATGTGACATTTTCTTGGCGTCTTGTTGTAGTTGGCATGTGAAAAGTGATCAAATGGCTTGAAATAAGCTTAACTTCCAAGCTATGTTGTGGGACGTTGGATAAGGGCCACTGTTTTGGCGTCTTCTTCAAAGTGTGAAAAGCAGGGGGAAACATGTGACAATGTGGTGATGTGGCAAGCTGTTTGAAGGTTGGGTTAAGATTAGGGAGATCTTAATTGTAATTCTGGAAGGAATTGAGTGCTAATTGCAAGTATTTAAGGAAAGCCCAATTTTGCTAAGAACTCCAAGAACACATGGTTTGATTTGTTTTGTGTTTTAAACTTGGTGTTTAGCGCGAAATTAACAAACTAATATTAATTAGTTAATGTTCGGCTGAGTGGATTTGTGAGGTGGCAAAAAGGTAGGCTGTGATTGGCTGAAATGTGGTAGTGGGGCACGTGTCACAAGGTGAGTGGTCTATGTATCTTTCCTTGTCTGCGAAAATAAACCCCCATCTTCTATACTCCTTTCATTTACAAATAAATACATGAAAACCGGATTCCCTTTGTTAGCCAAGTTTCTCTTTTCACACTTTTGCCCCAAAAAGTTTTGTAAAATAATTTAAGGGGTATTTCTTGCCAATTCTTGATTCTTGAAGGACTGATTTGGTATTTTCTTCAAGGATTATGGTCTTGACTTGTATAATTGACATTTTGGAGGACTAAAATTGCCAAGTCTTCATTTTTGAGGGACCATTCTTGCCAAAAGTTGAAAGTTAAGGGTCCTTTTTGCAAATTGACATATTTCAAGGACCAAACTTGTCTTTTCTTGTTCTTTGAAGGACTTTATGATATATTTGACTTTGAGGATGATAATGGTTGACAATTTAGCTTTGTTGAGGGACTAAATTTGCCAATTCTTCAAAGTGGAGGGCCCTTTTGGTAATTTTGACAAACTTTAGGGACCAATCTTGTAATTATGAAGATACAAGGGTATAAAGTGTCAATTCATCAATATTGGAGGACCCTTCTTGCATAATCTTCAAATCTTCAATGAGTTTTCTTGGAAAATTCTTCATTAGGGCTTGGTTCATTGTGCGGCTTCGTTTCCCGTGTTCGTTTTTGCATGATTCTTGTGATCTTTTGTCATTTTCTCAATATCCGTACCTAAAATACACAAGAAACAAACACAAGCATATATTTGGCCAATTTCATGATATTTTATGCATTTAAAGCCCTTTTTGGACGATAAGACTATGTATAAAAGCAGTCTCATCATTATTCCTTGAAGATGCGGATGAATCCCAGTTTTTGTGATGAGTAGTCATGTTCTCTATAAGCTCTCTACACTCCTCGGGTCTTCTTTTCATAAATGTGCCACCGGCGGCTGCATTAATCGTATCACGATCACGAAAAGTTAAACCATTGTAGAAAGTATCAATCAAAGTAACGGGAAGCATGTTGTGGTTTGGACATTGATCGATCAAAACATTATATCGTTCCCAAGCATCAAAAAGTGATTCATCATGTTCATGTGTAAATCCACTAATTTGATTTCGAAGGTTCGTGACCATGGCTGGTGGAAAGTAGCGCGAAAAAAATCGTTGAGTCATCTCATCCCTAGTATGAATTGAATTCTTCGGAAGACGATCAAACCATTTTTCGGCATGGTGGGATAAGGTGTGTGGAAATAGGTGAAGGCGAAGAAAATCCATAGTAACCCCGGGCAACTTCATGCTTTGAGTAACGGTAATGAATTTGTCGAGGTGTTTGTTGGCATCATCATCCGGTAATCCACAAAATAGACAAGTGTTTTGAACTTGTTGGACTCATGTGATGCTTTAACGAAAACTCTAGAGCCGTGATTTGCATCGGCGCAATCGGTCCTATCATCCATTCATCGTTGGTTGCCAAAGCTCCTCCATCGTTCGAAGGTCGGGTGGGGGAACATTGTTGTTGTTATTCATGTTGGGGTGGGGTGGATTATTGTTGTTGTGCGCACCAGCCATATCTAAATCTTCACGAGTCTTGGGCTCAGAATAAGTTGAAGATCTAGTACGCATGCACGTACAAAAGCAAAAGAAAAAGATACCAAAGAAATAGAGGATATATATGTACGTGTAAAAATAAAATTAAAATCTTTTTTGGATTTTTGAAAATTTTTAATTTTTATAGATTTTTAACAATTTTAATTTTTATGGATTTTTGAAAATTTTTGAGCAAGAATAATAACGTTCACGAGTGAACGGATCCCAAAATTCAACGCGTCTCTCACAGAAAACCGTTAATCTTTACGAAAAGAGCCGGCAGCGGCGCCATTTAATAACTAGATTTTACTTAGTTATGAAAGTTCATTGAACCAGACTCTTCGAATTGACTATTGGTTTAACGTGCGACTCAATCGTCTTTTGGTGGAAAAACAATAGATTTGGTCGTTGTAGTAAAGTAAAAGTGCAAGACTTTAAAGTAAATGACGTTAATTAAACTAAAACTAATTAAAACGTAAATGGTGCAATATTAAAACTTTTAAAAGTAAATGACGAGAAGAAAAATGACGTAAAATTAAAACTCGACGAAAAGTAAATTTGACAAGTTAATAAAAATGACAATTTGAAAACTTAAAATAATGCAAACTTAAAAATAAACCTAAGACAAAAATATTAAAAACCAATCCTACCGTCGGAATACACTCCTATCGAAATCCTCGTCGGAATCTGAAAAGTATACACCAAAAGGAACCTCGTCGGAATGTACCAAGAGTAGTCCTGTCGGAATAACACTTATCTCTCCAATCGGAATGAGATCGGAATGTGTCCCCCGTCGGAATGTAATAAGTGTGTAAACACTTATCCTTTTGCCACTAGAATCGAGGAAAAACAAGACCTAATCATGTGTTTTATAACGTAAAAGTCGGAATTACGCGTGGTTTGTGTTTTTGTGTTAAATAGGTACGAATGATCAAAAGAAGAGAAAACACAGGATTTCACGGTCAAATGTTGAAGAAAAGTCCAAAAAGAGGCGAAGACAAAGTCAAAAGATCAAAAGTGTGCCAAAATTCACGATAATCGTCAAAATCGATACGATTTAAAGAAAAGATCAAGGAAGTCAAATTCAAGTTCGATTTTTCGCGGATTTAACTTTTTAAAGATATTCGAGCTTTGTGGGTCCTACATTTGGGAAATGGGCCCAAATGCCCATTAAGATGTTTAAGATATGTTAAGAATGGGCCAAAAGCCCATTTATCAATTTTGTTCAATGTTAAACGGATGGAATTGAGCCTCCCAAGCCCATTTGTGATAAGATGAGACGGATGGGTAAGTTTTCGAGATATTGGGCCACAAGCCCACACCTCACACACGGTTTTTATACCCAACCGTTTTCCCGCACACGCTTTGTTTTATCCCAACCTCACCTCAAACGTAACTCACACCCACACACACGGTTTTATTTATTTTACCCTACACCTCCCCACACTCAACTCATTCCCCCTCATACGTGTACTTCTCTCACCCCAACACACATAAATAAAACGCTTTTATGTTGATCCCAAACTTAGATCGATTTAGCTTTATGTATACGAGATTAGATCAAGTAATACACTTAGAGAAACCTTTGTATATGTATATGACAATCTAAGTGTTGTGCGGAATTAACACTTAAACAAGAACACACAAGATGTAAGCAAACTTTCACTTTGATTAATGATATCAAACTTGCTTACAATGAAAGTGTTTAACGTATGAAAACTTATATTGAACAATAACCTAAAGGTCTTCTTTTATAGACATAAGAAGCCTTGTACAATAATCTACGTATCAATTATTCTAGGTAAAGATAAATATAGAAAATACATTGTTGTTCCTATCTTTACTAGAAGTAATCTAGAATATAATAAACGTGTAGATCATATCCTTCCATCAGTGCTTGTCTTCAGTGTGTCAACGCTTGACTTCTTCTTGTCAACGCTTGACCTGTCAGCATTTGTTTTACTCCTGTCAACGGTTGTTTTACTCTTGTCAGCGCTCAAGTAGACTGGCTATAATTTATTCCCAACAATCCTCCCCTAAACTTGATATCTACTCTAGTAATCAAGTTTCTGAATAAACATTAAGATCTAGGAGGAATCTTACAAACCTTCTCATATTGGTAATAAATAAATCTGATCAAATCTTTGGCCACGTCACTTGAATAATCAATTTCCAGCTGTGTGTTCTTCATCCTCTCCAAGACTTCCTTGGACATGAAATACTGACCATCTACAAGTAGATACTCAGCAAACTTTGTAGAACTCAAATAATATACTCCAACAGCTGAATACAATCTCCATTGAAGACCACTGAGGTCATCTTCAAGATCCTTCCAAATAGCAGGATCTTCATCTCTTGGTCCACACATTCTCTTGAATGTTGACCACAGTTTTATTGCATTGACTGAAGTGGGATCTTCAGTCTCATACTTGGCCTCTAACAACCTCCATAGGTCTACCTAGTCTTCTCTATCAAAACTTGCAAACAAAGATATAAGAGTGGTAAAAGTGTGAACCTCTTTTCCATACCTGCCAATCTTCTAAAACCCACATTCATCTTCTTCATAGCTTATAATAGGGTTTCTGGAATCAAGTGGTAACACTTGTACCATATCTGAAGCTTCCAATGGTGAGAGCTTGAGGCTCTTTCTTATAACAGCTTCACTTGGATTTAATGGATCCATATCTTTGGGAAACTCAAGAGGGACTCCCTTTTTCACAGGTCTGGGAACAAACATTGCCTTCTTAAGCTCCATTTCCTCTTCAAGTTCTTCTTTTCTTTCATCAGAAAGAAGTCTTAGAGTGTTTTCCTCCTGCACTCTAACCCAAATGGGATAAGCTCTGCACTCCAACTCTTCAAATGTCAAACCAATCAATTTCTTATGAGTCCATCCTGTTCCATGACATCTGAGTAGCATGTAGTACAACTCCCTTATATCCCTTTTCAAATTTGAGAGAACATTGTTTGCCTTGTGTTTTAGAATGACCTTGCAATCCTTTTGTACTCTGAGAAGAATCTCCAAACCCCATATCTAATCTGAAATGGTCAAATGTGGATTCTCCATACACCTATCTTCCCAAGCATGGTACATCTGAACAACCTCTGGCATATCAAAATCAACCTGCAATTTCAACTCATTCAACTTTTCTTTTGCTAGCTCATCACCATACTTAAGTCTTTCTGGTTGTTCTATGATCATTACACTTGAGTCTGAACTAGCTTCATCACTTCCTTCTTGCTCTTCTGAAGTGACAACAAAAGGTGATTTACCCACCTTCTTTCTTTCTTGTTCCATAATTTGTGCAGCCAACCTTCTATCAAACTCAATTTGTGTTGCATTCTTTGGAACAACTTCTTCTACCATAATACCCTTACCCTTATCTAATGGATCAACTGTTGGTAAGGTAGATGGTAATACCTATGAAGAAACCTCTTTGATGATGGATGATGACTGGAATACATCAACCTCATTTGCAGGTCTGTCAACGCCCAATTTTGCTTTGTCAGCGTTCAAATTCTGCTTGTCAACGCTCAAATTACCTGTCTCATCGCCTCTTGCAATTTCCTCCAACATGGCTGTAAATGACAAATTTAAGTTTGTAGGAGAGACTAGAGACGTATCAAAACCTGTCTGTTTCTTCAAACTTGTTAGGGCCTCAGCAACACCCAAAGATTCACCATCATGGGAGCCCTTTATCACTCACATTTATTTGTTCATCCTCCCCTTTGGAAGATTCCTCCATCCCTCTCCTGGTGCTAGCATTTTCCAAAACAACAATCCTCTCCCTCAATTGCTTGAGTTCAAGGCCTTGTGTACTGACAATATGTACCAAGTCTACATTTTGCTTTTGCAAGCTTATGCAGACAGCTGTCAATTCCATTAGGGTCATTGGTTCCAGTATGCCCTCTTCTAAAATGGGTATTTGACCTCCCAAGTTAGATTCGTTGGGCATGGATGAGGTCTTAATGATGGTAGGACTTTCTTGGCCAGTTTCTAAGCCAGAACCAATAGTCCCAGCCTCATCCATAGCACCAACCACACTTGTGGTGGTGGTTCTCTCTGCTACATGGCTAGGACCACTTGAGGAGAACACTCCAGTGGTCCTTTGGCGTTTTTGCAACCTATATTGTGTTGGGGGAGAAGATGATGTGGATTGGGTGGATGTGGGTTGGTTAAGGGGTGTTTGGGTCTGTGAAGGATTTGTGTCAATGTTTGGAATAGGCACATCAACGCCAACATTTAATGTGTCAGCGTCGAAGGGTTCTTGGTCAATTTGCATATGTTGTGGTGAAGGTAAAGGTTCAGATATGGGGTCAATTTGGGTTGGGGGTCTAGTTGGGGTTGAGCTGCTTCAATGACAGCAATCATAGATGGGGTTAGGGGTAGGTCACGATGTGGGGGTGAGTTCATCTTCATAAAAATTACTTTCTTTTGCACAGGGATCTCATAAAAATCATCATGATCCCTTGAGCAGTAATTTTGCACCTCAAAAACCATTTGTAAAAATCTGGGATAAGCTAGTCATTTTGTTCCCTTTATTTTTACACATGCCCTTAAAAATCATTTTTGAATAATTAAACTTTTGCCCAGTAGCAATGCACATAATAGCACTTGCAATAGATCTATTGATCTCATTGTGTGCAGTACACTTGGGACTCAAACATTGTAAGAGGACATGTATTAGGTACTTCCAGGCTGGGGGAAACTCCTGTTTATGATGTTTATTTAAAGTTCCTTCAGCAGGAAAAGGATAACCCAAAGCCCTTAGTCCTTGTTCTATTTCATGTATGGGGCGGGTGGTTATACCATCTACATCATCAAGATGCAAAGCTTGGCGAACCAGAGCTTCAGTAACCACCCATGTGTGCCCATGAACAATAGATGATAATGTTGTCACTCTATTAACTGTTGAGGAACTAACATTGTTCCAAAACTGTTTAATATGTGTGACAAGAATGAGTGGAGCATGAGAAAGAGCATACCTAATTGGGGATGCATTCAAATACGCCACCATTTGTGTGTATTGGGGAAACAGAGTATCATCAGCTTCAAGATATGCTACCATGTTGTGTTGACTCCTGAACCCCAATTCCAAATCACTTGGTTTAAACTTTGGTGCCATTGTTGAAAGCTGTTTGAATGATTGATAAAGATGAAGTTATAGGAGAAAATTGTGTTAGACAAGAATGATAGGTACCCTGTTTAAAATAGGAGCCAAATATATAGGAGAGAAAGTATGCATGTGATTGGTCAAAAATTAGTCAACTATTGTCAAAATACAATCATGAAAATATTGAAAAAGAATAAGTTTATCTCATGCATTAAATGAGAGTTATCTGTTCCCAAAATTACGGCCCAAAAATATGTCAAAAAGTAACAACTAGGTAGGTCCCATTGAGTGTCAACGGTAAAAAATAACCCATCAACGCCCAACGGCTATATTCTTGTCAACGTTTGCCAAAGCCATGTCAGCGTCTAAATTGGTCACAACAACGCTTGGAAAAATACTTGTCAGCGTCCAAAAATAAAAATATTTAAAAATGAAAAATGACCTTAACAAAGTAATTTATCCTAGAGAAGATAACCTAAAAGTTTATAATTATTATAGGGCGGCAAGCACTGTCCAGTTATGCACACTTGCTTATGCAAGATAGACATAACAGTCCTCTAGTGTCCATTGCTAACCAAAACTCTTAACAACTAAGTTACCTTATAAAACTCTTTGTTACTCCCAGGTAAAACCCATGATAAAATCAATCCCAAGTCTCCCAACAGACCACAACCAATTCTAGGCCAAAAATTTCTTGGCAGCATGCATAGTATATCAACTTTGCATGCTACAGTGCCTCATGATTTAGTAAAACTAACTCATACTCACCTGTGGACACAATCTAGAATTATGATAAGAGTATCATAAGGATACCCAAAAGTCCTAAAGGTTCCTAAAACCTCCCCTTAGACTGTGATATAAATGTTGCCAAAAATATGCATGAACATAAAAATTTATGTCAAGATAGGAATTGAAAATTCCAACCATCATCCATAAACAAAAACATGCTCAAATGCTTCTCCAATGATCCATAAGCAACTCTGTATCCAATGGTATAATGCTAACACCACCTGCACATTTAGATTGAAAACCACAAAACTAACATTGTTGCTGACAACGCCCCGATAACACTTGTCAGCGTTAAAGAAACATTTGTCAGCGTTAGACAAATATATTGCTGACAACGTCACAATAACACTTATCAGCGTTAAAGTAACCTTTGTCAGTGTTAGAAAAATATAGTGGAAAATCTAAATCCTTAAAAAGACCAATAACAATGCATTATCCTGTACATACGTTTACAAAAAGACTCCAAAACACATATTATGTGAGATTGATCATTCCAATACTTGTTACCAAGTATTGAAACCTTCCAGCATCAAAAGGTTTAGTTAGTAAATCTGACACATTTTCTTCAGTGTCAACCCTTTCTGGTTGTATTAAACCTTTTTCAAAACAATCCCTTATAAAATTGTGTCTAATTTCTATGTTTTTAGTTTTAGAATGATGTACATGATTCTTAATAATGCATAAAGTGTTGTTATTGTCAATAAATATCTTGGTATGCATGAAATTATACCCATAATCCAACAGCTGGTTCTGAATCCACAAAACTTATCCACAACAAGCAGCTGCAGCCACATACTCTGCTTCAGTTGTAGAATTAGCCACCACTGTTTGTTTCTTGCATTGCCAAGATATCAACCTGCTCCTAAGAAACTGACATCCACCAGTTGTGGATTTTCTATCAAACTTATCACCTCCATAGTCACTGTCTGAATATGCAATAAGCTCCAAAGGTGAATCTTTTGGGTACCACAAGCCAAGACTAGGATAACATCTTAGGTACCTAAAGATCCTCTTAACAGCATAAAGGTGACATTCTTTGGGAGTCACTTGATGGCGTGCACAAGCACACACAACAAACATGATGTCAGGTCTGGAGGCTGTGAGATACATCAATGAACCAATCATTGATCTATAGTGCCTGACATCCACATCCTTTCCATCTCCAATCTTTCCCCAAGGGTGTTCTCTATCCATAGGAGTAGTAGCCCTCTTTTCATGTGGAGAAAAGCCAAACTTCTTCAAGATCTCTGCCACATACTTATCCTGGGAGATGAAGATACCATCTTCTTTCTGCTGAACTTGTAACCCTAGAAAGAAGTTCATCTCCCCCATAGCACTCATCTTGAATTTATTTGTCATAAGCTTGGAGAAATCCTCACTAATCTTTAGATTAGTGGATCCAAAAATGATATCATCAACATAAACCTAAACAAGCAAAACATCTTTACCAGCCTTCTTGGTAAACAAAGTCTGGTCTATGGTGCCCCTCTTGAATCCATTATCCACCAAATAAGTGGATAATGTGCCATACCATGCTCTTGGGGCTTGATGAAGTCCATACATAGCCTTCTTGACTCTATACACCTTGTCTGGATTCTCTGGATCTTCAAAACCAGGAGGCTGCATAACATACACCTCCTCAACAATTGTTTCATAGAGGAAGGCACTCTTGACATCCATTTGATAGACAGTGAAGCCCATGCATGATGCATAGGCTAGAAAGATCCTTATAGCTTCAATCCTTGCAACTGGTGCAAAGACCTCCTCATAGTCTATCCCCTCCTCTTGTGTATATCCCTGAGCCACTAATCTTGCCTTGTTTCTGACCACAATACCTCTTTCATCTCTCTTGTTTCTTAGAACCTATCTTGTCCCAATAGGTCTGACATACCTGGGACAATCAACCAGCTCCCAGACATCCTGAATTGCAAATTGGTGAAGCTCATCCTGCATTGCTTCCACCCAACTTGGTTCTTTGAGAGCATCAAAGATCTTCTTAGGTTCCTGTTGTGACAGAAAACAGGCAAACAAACATGCTTGCACAAGAGGGGTATCAACCTTCTTGTGAATATTGGCAATAAATCCACCAAGACCTTGATGAGATCTTCTAGTCTGAACAGGAGTCATAATATCACCAATGATTTTAGAAGTAGGGTGATTCTTCATAGTAGAAGTGAGAACTCCTCCTTCAAAAATTCTGGGGTCTTCAATCTCATTATCCATGTTGCCAATATCTTCTTCTTCAGACTCTCTTTCATCAATATGAGGATGAACCTCTTCATATAAATTAGAAGGTTCACCCTGTTCAAAAGTAGAAGAGAAAAGATGTGCAAAAGTGTTGTCAACGCCTGATCCTTGGTTGTCAGCGTTTGGGTTGTCAACGCCTGAATTGGTGTTGTCAACGTTTGAGCCATCAACGTCTGAATTTGTCCTGTCAGCGCTAGATTTGCCTTTGTTAGCGCCTGAAGGACCATGCATGTTGTTATCTGGTGGTACTTGGGGACCACCATTATCCTTTCCAGCAGCAGCAAAAGCATCTGTCCATATGGGAATTGTGACATACTCTAGTATAGGAGATGACTTTTCTGCTTGTGATCCAACCTCTTCATTAACCTGTGTACCTGAAACATCAACAACTTGTTCTTCTACAACATTTGAAGTTACCTTCACAATGTCTGGATTAGTGACATGCATATAATTTAAAGTCCTAGATAGAGGTTCCAAGTCAAACAACCAATTTAGACCACTTTCAGGATCACTAGGTTTACTCTCCAAAAACCTAACATGTACTCTCTCAAGAATACGTTTTTCCTTCTTAAGGTAAACCCTATATCCTTTGCTCTGCACCGAATACCCCATGAAATAGCCTTCATCACCTTTTGCACTAAATTTACCTAAGGCATCACTAGTATCAAGTACAACTACATGACAACCAAAAGGTCTAAGAAAACCAATATTAGGTTTCCTTCCCCAAAGTAATTCATAAGGTGTTTTGTTCTGTATCTTGTTGACCAATGCTCTATTTTGAACATAGCAAGCTGTATTAATAGCCTCAGCCCAAAAAGCTATGGGGAAATGAGCATCAGCCAACATAGTTCTGGCTACTTCAATTAGGGTTCTATTCTTTCTTTCTGCAACCCCATTTTGTTGTGGGGTTCTGGCAACACTAAACTGCCTAGTAATCCCTTTCCTGGCACAAAAATCATCTAAAACTTTATTCCTAAATTCACCACCATTATCACTCCTAAGCATTTTAACTTCATTACCAGTCTTCTTCTCAATCTGAGTGATAAAGTCAATTAAAGTGTCAGCTGTATCACTCTTCATAGCTAAAAAGAAAGTCCAAGTAAACCTAGAAAAGTCATCTGCGATGACAAAGCAGTATGATTTACCATTCAAACTTTTTATATTGGTTGGACCAAACATGTCCATATGAAGCAAGTGAAGTGGTCTAGTACTAGAGTGCACCTGGTTAGACTTGAATGAGACCTTGTGTTGCTTGCCTTTAAGACATGCAACACATTGGTGGTCATTGTGGAAAGCCTTTTCAGGCAAGCCATCAACCAAACCAAGTCTCACCAGCCTGTTTATATTCTTAAAGTTTATGTGCCCTAGTCTCCTGTGCCATAGATTACTTTCATCTACTGAAGCATTAGCATAAAAACATGACATATTGTTATTCATCCTAATCCCATTCAGATTCACATTATATATGTCTTTATGTCTAGGTGTTCTATAGTTAATATATTTCTCATCTGGGATCTTATAATCCTTGCTTAACACCAAGCATTCAGTGTCAGTAAACAGAACTTTATTTTTGTTATCATAAACTTGTGATACACTAAAAAGATAGTAATCAAGTTCCTTTACCAAAAATACGTTCTCAAAACGCAAGTTCTTGGTGAGAAGTGTTCCTTTGCCTGTGATAGTTCCATATCCGCCTCCAAAGTAAACCTTATCACCATCCTTAATGGGAGTGAAGTTAGTCAGATAATCTTCCTTCCCTGTCATGTGCCTTGAGCATCCATTGTCCCAATATCCATAATTATTGACCTGTTTTTGAATGCCCTGCACATAAAGAAAACAAGTTAGTTTTCTTTGGGAACCCAAGCCTTAGCAGACTTGGATTCATCTGGTTGTTCAACAAGAACAGACTTAGTTCTCATAACAACCCCTTGTTCATCCCTCTTTGGATGAAATACCCAGTTAA
The DNA here is from genome assembly GCA_025667525.1 of Glebionis coronaria. NCBI lineage: Eukaryota > Viridiplantae > Streptophyta > Magnoliopsida > Asterales > Asteraceae > Glebionis > Glebionis coronaria. The sequence continues at coordinate 269,425,395 of CM046874.1, forward strand.
CCCCAATAGGTTTTCTAATGACCTTTGAAATGTAATTAAATCTGTTGCAGGTCATAGAAATCCCATTATCATTAGGGTTTTGATCTTTCTTTGTTCTTCATGTCAAGCTTGAAGAAGCTTTAGACCCCTTACCCTGTGGTTGCAAATATTTAGGTCTGGTCACGTTTCTGTCAGTGTTGGATTTGGTCTTGTCAACGCTGCAATTACCCTTGTCAGCATTGAACCTAGGGTTTGCTACAGAAACCCATTGCCTATTAGACCAAGTATTTGTCTTTTGAAATGGTCTTTGTCCATGAGTGTTAGACCCTCTAGTGAAGAATGGGGCAGGTCTAACAACTTGTGGACTTTGTTGCACACAAGGTTTGGGTCTGACAACGTTTGACTTTCTAACAACGGTTGACTTTGGAAGCGTTGACACACTTATATGCTAAATGTGAAAAGCTACCACAAGTGTAACAAGCTTTTCTAGACACAACCCTAGGTCTAGAAGAGAAGAAGCCTGTTCCATCATTTCTAACTTGGCTCTTAGGTGACCTAGTATTCCTATACATCTCTGCATACTTAATGCTAGGTTTTCTAACAGTGTTTGAGCCAAGGTCAACAGCCTTACCAGTGATTGGGTTTGTTACCTTAATGGGGGTTGACTCATTAGGACATTCACATAACAAGCCACCCTTAACAAATAAGGTAGGGTTAGCTTTCTTCCATTCATTCAAGTCAGTCAACTTCTGTTGATACTCTTCAACTGGGGTAATGACTCTTGGTGGAGGAATGAATTCCTCCTCTTGGAGTTCTGGTAAACCAGTCCAAGATAGGTCCTTTTGTTGGACACCATAGAAGTCACCAGCTGGTGGTGGAACCACAGAGTAGTCTTTCATCCCAATCCCAGTCATGTCCATAGGATCCCTTTGTTTATTCACACATTCTCCTAGGGTTTGTGTGGCCTTATCAAATCTCTGAATTTTAAGGCCAACATTATCTTTATTCTTAATGGCCTCATCTAACTTAGTCTGTAGCTCACCATTAACCTATTCCATGAGGCTCCTAATATCATTCCTAGCATTTAACTCATGTTTTATGATATTTATTTTATCTTTTAAGTCAAATTCCATTTTCTTGTATTCAGAAACTATCTTCTCAGTTTGAGTGAGAGCTAGTTGGTAATTAGACAGTTTGCATCTTTCAGTACTCACATCATCTAATAATCTTAACACCTCTTTGTTAAGTTTCTCTGTATTTAACCTACAACCCTTACTACAAAAAGCATCATCATATACCTCATTATCTGATGAAGAGGAGGAGTGTGCCATGAGAGCATATTGAACATGCTCTTCTTCTTCAATCTCAGCAACCAAAGCTTTATCCTCTTCCACATCCTTAGCCAAATAGCTCCAGTCCCATCCCATACCATCAATTTCTTGAACTGCAACCATGGCCTTAGGATCCTAAGCCTTAACAATTTGGCTTGAGGGTTTGCCAACATCAGATCTTCTAGGAGATCTGCATTCCCTCATGAAGTGCCCCATACGATGACAGTTGTAGCACTCAACTTTGGATTTATCAAATCCAGCTGTGTCCTTTGCATTGAAGGTCATCTTCTTCTTAAACCTTCTATTCCACATGTTTGCTCTTATACTAGCAAGAGCCAAGTTCCACTTAATATCCATCTCTTCCAAGTGCTCATCACTTATTTTCTCAAGGTCCTCATATGTAATCACTGAACCATTGGGCAAAGAAGCAATATAAGCACATACAGTATCCAGATCCAAACCAGCAGGTTTAACTCTTGGTGAGTCACTTTTGTATGTGTCAGCGTCTGAGTATGAGGCATTGACAGGACATGTTCCAGCGTTGACACATGATGATCCAGTAACTGGATGCATGTAAGAGTCCTTCTGATTGAATTGACCTTCACTATGAGAGAAGAAGGCCATGTTACTGTTGGTAGACTTGCTTCCATGCTCCAAAAGAGTTTCATTCTCCAACAGCCTTAGTTTGTTGTAGATATCATCAAAAGTAGAACTTTTGTGAGTTTTGTTGGCAAGTATAGATCTTGCCTCAATCTTCCACGCCTCACCAAGACTTTTAAGAAAAGTGGCATTAATGTCACCATCACCAAGTTGTGTCCCCATGAAGAATAATTTGCTTTTAATGTCAAGCAATCTGCTTCTCACACTGCTAAGCTTCTCATTAGGTTGAGCCTTGAAGACAGCATAATCATGCATGAGTTGCTTCTTCTTTTCTTTCTTAGTATCTTCATTGCCACCATATGCAACTGCAAGAGCTGCCCAAAGGTCCTTAGCAGATTCATAACCTCTGTATTTATGCTGGTTCTCTTGTCCCAAAGAGAGTTTCATAATATTTAGGGTTTTCATATCAACCCTTTTCTTTGCTATGTCTTCAGCAGTCCCAACTCTACCATCCTCTGGCTTTTCTTTCATATCTGCTTCTGAACATCCAGCAACAACTGCTCTTCTAGCAATAGCATTAGCAATCTTTTGGGCTTTATTGAATGTGTTTCCATATTCAATAATCTCCTAGAGAGTGTAGTCATAGATCCCCAGATATTGCTCAATGTTGAATATCCACAACTCAAAGTTGGTTGCATCAAGCATGGGAATCTTGATGTTTGGTAAAGGTGAGGAGGAGGAGGTTACTTCTGGATTTGACATGATGTTTTTAGGGTTTTTGTGAAAATTAGGGTTTTGGTGATTTTAGGGTTCTTGTGTTCTTTAAGATCAAAATTTCCTCAACAAGCTCTGATACCAGTTGTTGATCCCAAACTTAGATCGATTTAGCTTTATGTATACGAGATTAGATCAAGTAATACACTTAGAGAAACCTTTGTATATGTATATGACAATCTAAGTGTTATGCGGAATTAACACTTAAACAAGAACACACAAGATGTAAACAAACTTCCACTTTGATTAATGATATCAAACTTGCTTACAATGAAAGTGTTTAACGTATGAAAACTTATATTGAACAATAACCTAAAGGTCTTCTTTTATAGACATAAGAAGCCTTGTACAATAATCTACGTATCAACTATTCTAGGTAAAGATAAATATAGAAAATACATTGTTGTTCCTATCTTTACTAGAAGTAATCTAGAATATAATAAACGTGTAGATCATATCCTTCCATCAGTGCTTGTCTTTAATGTGTCAACGCTTGACTTCTTCTAGTCAACGCTTGACCTGTCAGCGTTTGTTTTACTCCTGTCAACGCTTGTTTTACTCTTGTCAGCGCTCAAGTAGACTGGCTATAATTTATTCCCAACATTTTATTTTTTACCCCACACCCACCTCACTTGATATCGATAAAAACAAGGAAAAGTCATTTACTGTTTTTCTCCTTCATCTCCCAAAAACACAGCCACCAATCTCAAACCCTGTTTTACCCAATACAAAAATTAACCATAACAATTGGGGGTTTTGTTTCACTCATGTGATTCACATGATTTGGAATAAATTCCCCCCTTTATCGGAAGCTCCATTATGGGTGGTCCTGATCCTTAATCCGACGTGGCCCTTTTTTCCTTGATTTAATTGGTGAAACCACATCATCTTAACAAATCCACCAATAGAATCCTCCCACATCAAACACAAGAAACACAAAACCGCCACGAGGGCGATCCGTGTGATGCTTGGATGATCTCTGCCGTTGATTCAAGAGAAGAGAGAGAAGAGAAAAAAAGATGCGGCCAGGATGTATTTTCGTGAGCACCAAGTCCATGAAGGGAGATTAGGGTTTGCCTATATAACCCTCACACAACTTGTAATGAAAAGAGAGCCAATTTTTTCTTTATTTTATTTACTATTTTTTAATTTAGGAGTAGGATTTAATTAGATTTTAATTTTCTGCAAAATTAGATTAGGTTTAATGTATTTTTTAATTTCCAGCAATTGTACTATTTTTATTAATTAATGAAAAGTTAAATTTTATTTAATCTCGTCTTGTTTTTAAATTTTGTCAAGTTTAATCTTTAATCTTTCTCTTTTTATATTACTGTTCGCGAGTTATTATTATTATTAATATCATAAAAGAAAAAAAAATAAAAAATAAAAAATAAAAAAATATATAAATCTGTTCGAGGCCTATTGTTTGGTTCGAGTGTTGGTCCGAGAAGAAGATGTTGATGATTTGAGGTGGTGTTTGTATTCGGTGACAAAGGTGGTGCTGAACCACCCTTCGGCTCAACGGAAATCGTCTCAGGTTCTAAATCTCTTTTTAATTTATTGTTAAGTGTTATTTTTGCTTTGATAATCTGCTTATGATTGTTTCGATATCTGTTTATCTTATTGTTTAGTTATCTGTTTTATGTTTGTTCTTTTTTTCGAGTTGTTAGATCTGCTTAATGTTTATGGATACTGCTTAGTATTTTATTGTTTTAAGTTTTTAAGATCTGCTTTTATTGTTAAGTTACTGTTTAAGTTTTTAGTTTGGATTATAGCCTATTTGATGTCTACTTATTAGGTTATTATATCTGCTAGTGTCTAGATTTTCGAGTTGTATTTGGATCTGCTAGATTTATATGCTTTTAGTTTTTACAAGTTTTATTTTCAAATTCTGCTTTTGGTTTGTTTGGTGCTTAAGTTTTATATTTGTTTAGATTTGCTTATTAAGTTTTAGATTATTTTGATTCTTATGCTTAGTTGCTTTTTAGATCTAATCTGTTATAGCTTATCTGATTTTGGTATAAACTGCTTACTTGATGTTACTTTTGTCCAGTTTGCTTATTTGTTCTTGCTTAATATAGTTTGCTTATTTGAAAGTTTTAGTACATCCACCTGTTTATTTGCTTATCATTATTGCGATTTTGATTATTAGCTTATATTTGCTTATTTGCCTTATTACTTATCATATAATCTAGCTTATCTGTTTTCTTTTTTTTTGTGAGTTTAACTAGCTTATTTGGTTTTATCCTTGTACTATTATGCTGCTATAGCCACAGTTACAACTATTCTGTTGGTCCAAAAATATAAGTTCCAAAAATCCTAAATATTAATTAGCAAAAGAAAGGTCATAGTGGGACTCGAACCCCTGACCTCACGCATAGCAACCCAACGCCCTTCCAATTGATCTAAGCCTTTATTCGTGTTTTACTTTACACCATTTAATTAATATAGCTTTGTCAATTTGTCAGTTTTTTTTAATACAAGTTTTAGTTTGTTTAAAGTTATTTAAAAGTTTTATATAGTTTTTATTTAATTCAGTTTTTATAAAAAATAAAAAGATAAAAAATATTTTAGTTTTAATTACTTTTATAAATTTAAATTAGTTTTCAATTTACTTTTATTTAAAATAGTTTTCTTTTATGTTTTTAAATTTAGTTTTAAAAATTAGTTTTCCATTTAATTTTGTTTTAAAAAATAGATTTCATTTAAAGTTACTAGTTTAAAATTAATTAGATTGAAAATTTAGATTTAAGTTTTATTTTAAAATAGTTTTCAGTTAAAAGTTTTTATTTAAACTAGTTTATTTTATTTAGATTAAATAGTTTTTATATTAAATAGCTTTTAGTTTAAAATTTCAAAATATAAATTACCAAAAATAAGTTGAGTCTTACGTTTAATCCGATTTCAATTCGAGTAAGTCGAGGAAAACGAACATTAATCGATTAAAAGTTTTGCCTTGCTAAATATTATTTATTAAAATGGCGCCGCTGCCGCTTCGCTCGTTACGATTGACGATTTGTCATGAGACGATTTAGATTTTGGGATCCGTTCGATTTTGAACGTTAACTTTTTTGTAACAAAAATCAAAAATACAAAAAAATCAAAAACTTAAAAATACAAAAAATTAAAAAATCACAAAAAACAAATTCTTTCCTAAGATTTGCACCAAAAAAATTTTAAAAATCAAAAAGTAATACTTTTCCTAAAGTATTACACCAAAAATATTCTTCTTTATCCTCTATTGTGTTTAATTCCTTTCTCTACCCCTCTTATTTATAATTCTTCATGGATTCGTCTTGCGTTTGGTGTGGGAGACCATGGCTTGGTTTTCCAATATGTCCATGGTGTACTTGTGCGAAGTGTGGTTCTGATATCGACAATACACAATTTGGATTTTGTCCATTGTGCAATTCAAGAAATTCGTACTTCTCCTCTTACACAAATTTCTCCCCCCCTCCCGTCTATGACAATCCCTATCCTCAACAAGCACCGGATTTTTCTCAATACCCGTGTTGCATTCATTGTGAGGGCCCTCACGATACTTCTTATTGTCAGCCAATGAATTATTATGAGCCAAATTCGTGTCCTCATTTTTCTTCACCGATGGATTATTATGAACCAAATCTGTGTTCTAATTCTTCTCAACCGATGACTTCCTATGAGCCACATCCGTGCTATAATTCTGGTTTTCATAACTGTGAGCCCCCACATCCCACCCTCAATCATCAATCCTCTCAGAGAATTCGTATTGCCCAACAACTCACTACTTTGAATGACGAAACACACGCCATTATTTACAACTTCAAGAAGTCGTTGTTCAGCTAAAAGAAGCAAGGGAGGAGGAAAAGCGACAGCAACAAGAGCAAGTATCTAATCTTAGTGATTATACTCCGCCTCTTGTGTGTTCTTTTTATTACGATGATGACGAGGATAATATTTACAATCTCAATCCATCATGTGAGACTACCACTCCTATTCTCGATTCTTCCACTACGGAGACCGATGCCTCTCTCATCATGGGGGATGAGAGTCTTATCACTATTCCTTGTGATGAGATTCTTATTCCAATCCAAAGTGAGCCTACGGTTTCTTCTGATAGTGACGATGAGTGTGAATCTCTTTCTAGTGATGATTCATTACCTTCCACCGACATCTTGGGAGACGATTCTTTGGCTTTCTCTAATCCCCTTTTTGATCTTGATGATGATTTTACTTCTAGTGATGACGAGTCACTATCCGATGAAGACGTTTAGAAGGAAAATTTCAAGATTTATTCTAACCCTTTATTTGATTTTGATGACGCTTGCATCTCTAGTGAGGTGAATCCTCTCTTTGAAGAGGGGATTGAGGACATTGGTAGCTACGACTCTATTGCTATTGATGAGCATTCTTTGTTAGCCATGCCACCTCCCATCGTAGAGGAGGTGGATAGATTTGACCCTACCTTCTGTTTGATTCGGTCTGGTGAGGTGACGCGGGTGGTAGATATGTCTTCTGATATTTCTCATATTATGTTACCACCCCATCCCACCACGTGCACACCCAAGCAGGTGATGTATCGCTTTTACTCTCCTCATTTCATACCGGGAAATGAGGATGAGTGCTTTGACCCGGGAGGTGACATTGACCATTCTATGATTGATACTTTTACGGCTTTGTCGAATAGTGACCATCCATTGTCTTTGGGGGATGACAATTTGTCTCCTTTACCCATCCTACCTCCCGTGGATCACGACCTCACATACTTTTCGTATGTTGAGAGGACTTTTCTACCTTTCATGACTTATCCTCCTGCCTCTTATTTATTATGTTCCTCCGGGACCGAGGATAAGATTTTTGATCCCGGTATTACATTAGAGGCTTCCCCATGGACCATTTAATTCGGGTTCGAGTCAGGCTCGTGACTCGGTTAACAAAAACAAGCGCTTCTCGGGAGGCAACCCGATGATCTATTTTTATTTTGTACAATAAGTGTAGAGGGAGCCTTGTAGGTTGTTTGTTTTGTGTGTTGTGATGTTGTGTGCAGGGACATGTGCTTAATGATCCACTTTGGGTGCTTTTGACGCGACCTGTGTTCCCGTGTTTCCCATGTACCCGGTTCCTTCGATAAGTTTTTGCTATCGTGATTCAATTTAGTATATAAATAAAATGAATAAATGTAATCACTTTAGTTGTCCTTTCCTTAGCTCGATTTTAAACAACGTACTCAATGTCCTAAGTGTAGGGGAGTTTATTCTCCCACATGCTTAAACATTGAGGACAATGTTTATATTAAGTGTAGGGGAGATTTCTATCGAAATTTTAGTGGGCTTTTCCATGAATTTGACCCCATTTAATCAGAAAATTTTTAAAAAATTTCAAAATTTTTCAAAATTTTGATCTATTTTGGCCTAGTAGTATTTTTTATTTTCTTTCTGTCATCGCATCGTATTTATATTTCAAGAATAAAGTCAAAAATAAATAAATAAATAAAATGCTTTTAACAAGTTTAGATATCTTTGATATATTAGGCCTGTCGTGAATATTTTGACTCAACCCGAGTTTACTTATCCAAGTTTACTCTAGCTAGTATCCTTAACCATATGGACCTTAATTGGTTTATTAGGCTAAGCATCCACGAGTCTCATTCCTTGAGATTTTAAATTGTGGAGAACGAGAGATGATAGAGTTGATAATAAGTTTAAAGGTTAATTTTGCTTATATGGTTTTTGTGGCTCTTTCTTCCCGCTTGTATATTTAATTGCTTAATAAATGAGGATTTTTGCGGTGTCGATTCGATATCTTAATTCTTAGCCAAATCTTTATTCTCCTTGTAATTAAAGCATGAACACATTGAGGGTGCCAGCGTTGTGGACTTCCGACTAAGGTGGCTCATAACCACTAAGTAGGAGGTATTCAGACCATGGGACCGCGGAATTTGGCCTACTATATATATCATGAATAAAGAAAGAATAAGATTAAAACATGACCTTAAGGAGCCTTAGGGTGTGGGGCATGTAGCACGAACCTTGTCATTAGAGCCTTAGGGTGTATGGCATGGTAAGTGTTGAATAAAAATTGATAAAAAAAAATCAATTCCCTCGTTTATCGTTCAAGGAGCCTTAGGGTGTGGACAATAGACGGGGAGCATTTTTACATCTTAAAGAGCCTAAGGGTATATGATGTGAACTTGCTAAACTCCACATAAAGTCTACATGACTTTGGAGGAAATAATTAATAAGTAGTACTATTGGCCAAATTTTGCGTCCGGGAATTTATTCCCCAAATCGTGTTAAATCATCCTTGATGTGGGCTTACTTTAGTAACAACGTTTTTGAGGACGAGGTTAGGTTTTGAGTGTCGGGTTTGCACTGTTTGGCCTTCATTTTTGGAATAATAATTATCAAATAAGTCAAATGAGCCTACGGGTGAATGACAATCAATAAAATCTAGAGATACAAAGTAGGAATTGGAGAAAAGAGTATTACACAATTGTCTTATATAAGTGGTTTTAACCTAAGGACTTATGGTAAACAATGATCTCGTTTTTAAGCTTGGTATGGGGAACGTGAAACTTGAGGGTGATTTATATTCATGACACCAAAGCCCTAATTCAAGTCTTAGATTTCTTTACGAGTTTCTTCCATCAAATAATTTCCAAGTTAATAAATCGTTAAAACTTTTGTCTCCTTTAAATTTTTTTTAACTTTCCATCGTAGTAGTAATAATATATCTTAATAAAGGCCATGATGGGTTAATTATGAGAAAAATGTAACTTTATGCTTTAAAACTATGCATTACATGGGGTCATTGCAATGGTCAAGTGTAGGGGATTTAATAAGTGTGTAAACACTTATCCTTTTGCCACTAAAATCGAGGAAAAACAAGACCTAATCATGTGTTTTATAACGTAAAAGTCGGAATTACGCGTGGTTTTGTGTTTTGTGTTAAATAGGTACGAATGATCAAAAGAAGAGAAAACACAGGATTTCACGGTCAAATGTTGAAGAAAAGTCCAAAAAGAGACGAAGACAAAGTCAAAAGATCAAAAGTGTGCCGAAATTAATGAAAATCGACAAAATCGATACGATTTAAAGAAAAGATCAAGGAAGTCAAATTCAAGTTCGATTTTTCGCGGATTTAACTTTTTAAAGATATTCGAGCTTTGTGGGTCCTACATTTGGGAAATGGGCCCAAAGGCCCATTAAGATGTTTAAGATATGTTAAGAATGGGCCAAAAGCCCATTTATCAATTTTGTTCAATGTTAAACGGATGGAATTGAGCCTCCCAAGCCCATTTGTGATAAGATGAGATGGATGGGTTAGTTTTCGAGATATTGGGCCACAAGCCCACACCTCACACACGGTTTTTATACCCAACCGTTTTCCCACACACACTTTGTTTTATCCCAACCTCACCTCAAACGTAACTCACACCCACACACACGGTTTTATTTATTTTACCCTACACCTCCCCACACTCAACCCATTCCCCCTCACACGTGTACTTCTCTCACCCCAACACACATAAATAAAACGCTTTTATTTTTTACCCCATACCCACCTCACTTGATATCGTAAAAACAAGGAAAAGTCATTTACTGTTTTTATCCTTCATCTCCCAAAAACACAGCCACCAATCTCAAACCCTATTTTACCTACTAAAAAATTAACCATAACAATTGGGGGTTTTGTTTCACTCGTGTGATTCACACGATTTGGAATACTTCCCCCCTTTATCGGAAGCTCCATGATGGGTGGTCCTCATCCTTAATCCGACGTGGCCCCTTTTTCCTTGATTTAATTGGTGAAACCACATCATCTTAACAAATCCACAATAAGAATCCTCCCACATCAAACACAAGAAACACAAAACCGCCACGAGGGCGATCCGTGTGATGCTTGGATGATCTCTGCCGTTGATTCAAGAGAAGATAGAGAAGAGAAAAAAGATGCGGCCAGGATGTATTTTCGTGAGCACCAAGTTCATGAAGGGAGATTAGGGTTTGCCTATATAACCCTCACACAACTTGTAATGAAAAGAGAGCCCATTTTTTCTTTATTTTATTTACTGTTTTTTAATTTAGGAGTAGGATTTAATTAGATTTTAATTTTCTACAAAATTAGATTAGGTTTAATGTATTTTTTAATTTCCAGCAATTGTACTATTTTTATTAATTAATGAAAAGTTAAATTTTATTTAATCTCGTCTTGTTTTGAAATTCTGTCAAGTTTAATCTTTAATCTTTCTCTTTTTATATTACTGTTCGCGAGTTATTATTATTATTAATATCATAAAAGAAAATATATATATATATATATATATATATATATATATATATATATATATATATATATATATATATATATATATATATATATATATATATATATAAATCTGTTCGAGGCTTATTGTTTGGTTCGAGTGTTGGTCCGAGAAGAAGATGTTAATGATTTGAGGTGGTGTTTGTATTCAGTGACAAAGGGGGTTCAGCACAACCCTTCGGCTCAAGGAAAATCGTCTCAGGTTCTAAATATCTTTTTAATTTCTTGTTAAGTGTTATTTTTTCTTTGATAATCTGCTATGATTGTTTCGATATCTGTTTATCATATTGTTTAGTTATCTGTTTTATGTTTGTTCTTTTTTTTGAGTTGTTAGATCTGCTTAATGTTTATGGATACTGCTTAGTATTTTATTGTTTTAAGTTTTTAAGATCTGCTTGTTATTGTTAAGTTACTGTTTAAGTTTTTAGTTTGGATTATAGCTTATTTGACGTCTGCTTATTAGGTTATTATATCTGCTAGTGTCTAGATTTTCGAGTTGTATTTGGATCTGCTAGATTTATATGCTTTTAGTTTTTGTAAGTTTTATTTTCAAATTCTGCTTTTGGTTTGTTTGGATTTTATTATATCTGCTTAAGTTTTATATTTGTTTAGATTTGCTTATTAAGTTTTAGATTATTTTGATTCTTATGCTTAGTTGCTTTTTAGATTTAATCTGTTATAGCTTATCTGATTTTGGTATAAACTGCTTACTCGATGTTATTTTTGTCCAGTTTGCTTATTTGTTCTTGCTTAATATAGTTTGCTTATTTGAAAGTTTTAGTACATCCACCTGTTTATTTGCTTATCATTATTGTGATTTTTATTATTAGCTTATATTTGCTTATTTACCTTATTGCTTATCATATAATCTAGCTTATCTGTTTTTTTTTTTTTTTGTGAGTTTAACTAGCTTATTTGGTTTTATCCTTGTACTATTATGCTGCTATAGCCACAGTTACAACTATTCTGTTGGTCCAAAAATATAAGTTCCAAAAATCCTAAATATTAATTAGCAAAAGAAAGGTCATAGTGGGACTCGAACCCCTGACCTCACGCATAGCAACCCAACGCCCTTCCAATTGATCTAAGCCTTTATTTGTGTTTTACTTTACACCATTTAGTTAATATAGCTTTGTCAATCTGTCAGTTTTTTTAATACAAGTTTTAGTTTGTTTAAAGTTATTTAAAAGTTTTATATAGTTTTTTATTTAATTCAGTTTTTATAAAAAATAAAAAGATAAAAAATATTTTAGTTTTAATTACTTTTATAAATTTAAATTAGTTTTCAATTTACTTCTATTTAATATAGTTTTTTTTATGTTTTTAAATTTAGTTTTAAAAATTAGTTTTCCATTTAATTTTGTTTTAAAAAATAGATTTCATTTGAAGTTATTAGTTTAAAACTAATTAGATTTAAAATTTAGATTTAAGTTTTATTTTAAAATAGTTTTCAGTTAAAAGTTTTTATTTAAACTAGTTTATTTTTTTTAGATTAAATAGTTTTTATATTAAATAGCTTTTAGTTTAAAATTTAAAAATATAAATTACCAAAAACAAGTTGAGTCTTACGTTTAATCCAATTTCAATTCGAGTGAGTCGAGGAAAACGAACATTAATCGATTAAAAGTTTTGCCTTGCAAAATCTCATTTGTTAGAATGTTGATTGGAATCCACTTTCGGAATAAGCAGATCGGAATGAGGATAAGAATCCCCGATCAGAATGCTGTCACCACAAGCCCAATCGGAATACCAAACCAACACCCCTGATCGGAATGTCAAATCGAAAACCAAAAAGGAATCACAAACCCTTTTCCGATTTACTGATCGAAAAGCTGGTCGGAAAGGCAAAACCCCTTTCCGATTGCATTGGTCGGAATACAGTAAGAAAAACACAAATAAGAAAGTACAAATAAGCTATTAACCAAATAAGCACACGACTAAAAACTTAATCAAAACACGTAAAAGAAAAAGCTAATAAGCTAGAATTTAAAGACTTTCAAAAACACTAAATGATAAAAGATATTCGAAAACAACTTGTATATAAAAATAACTTTTATAAACACTTAAGTAAATTTAAGAAAAACATAATTAAGCTATAAAATCAATAATCCAAAACAATCAAAAACATAAAAACATAACACTTAATAAAATCAGCATAACAATAAGCACATAAACATAAAGATTAAGCAAAAAAAGAAAGGTAGAATGAGAGATTAAAAATAAGAACTTGATTAAAAATAAGATTCAATAACAAAATTAAAAGACTTACTTGAAATTAAAGGCAAGAAATTAAAGGTGCATTTAAGTAAATGACAATAAGAAATTACAAGTAATTAAAGGTGGAAGAACTATGTGTCAAATAGCCAACCCCTCCTAATGTGATATTAGGAGGGTATTTATAGGAGATTAGGGGAGGTAAGCATGTGTTGGAAGCTTCCTTCTTTCTTTCTTTCTCGTCTTTTCGTCTTCTAAATTCTTCGACTTTTTCGACTTTGTCTCGGGATTAATTAAACTCGTCTTGTGGTTTCTTCATTAATTAGACTTGAGTTCTTAGGCTTTATAAAACTTCCGTCTTAAGACTTTTCTTCGATAAATCTTCAGAATAGGCCTTGGACTTCCATTCTTTTTTCACTCTTGATCTTTTGACTTTGTCTTTTGTCTTTTTCTTCGATAAAAGCCCGTGAAAGCCCTTGTTTTCTTCCCTTTTCACATTTTGGCCCTAAATCACAACAAAAACACAAACCACGCATAATTCCAACATTTACGACATATAATACACGTTTTGGCTTGGTTATTATTATAATTAAGTGGTAAAAGGATAAGTGTTTTCACACTTATTACTAGGGAGATTTGGAATGGAGTAAACGCAAGGTTTGGAGGGAATGAGGAATCAAAGAAAATGCGCAGATCCATGCTGAGATATGAATTCACAGAATTCAAGATCTCTGAAACTAAAGGTATTCATCAAGGGTGTGACAGGTTCCAAGATACTTAGCCAGTTGAATCAACTCAGGTCCAAACCTGACAATGGAGACATCAATGCCAGGTTTCTTAGAGCCCTACCTCACCCATGGAATCAGTTAGTCATCTCTCTAAAAGCAAAAGGTGGCCTTGACTATCTTAATTTTGATGACTTGTTTTATAAACTCAAAACCTTTGAGCCTCATGTAAGAGGATACTCAAGTGATTCCTTTCCTACTCCTGCTAACTCTGCTTTTGTGAGTTCCATGGGATCTAGTACAATGTCTTATGCTAGTATCCCAAGCTATACTTTGTCATCTCAACATACTTCTACTCCTAAACCAAAAGCCAAGACTGGTAGCATGGTAGAAGCTGTTCTTCACTCTTTTGTTGCTGATGTTGATCCACAACAGCAGCTTGCTTTTGATGATTTCAAACAGGTTGATAAACTTGACTTGGATGAAATGGATCTAAAATGGTAGATGGCTATGCTCACTCTCCGGGTTCATAAGTTTGAAAAGAAAGCCGGTCGAAAATTCAACTACAACCCAAGAGAGCCTGCCAGGTTTGATAGAAGCAAGCTCAAATGCTATAACTGCCAGCAGCAAGGAAATTTTTCTAGAGAATGCCCTAACAAAAATGACCAGGAGAAGAACAGGTATTTAGCCTTCAAGGTTCAAGAGCTCAAGGATGAAAAGAAAGCTTTGGTGTCTGTTGACTCTATGGTTAACTGGAATGATCATCAGACTGCTACCTTGGAATCAGATGAAGCTTCTACTGATGTATTTGCTATGATTGCGGGGAATCTATCTGATGCTGAAGAAGAAGAAGAATTTGCTCTTATGGGAATCTCGCCTCAGGTACAAAATTGCCCTCTTGGTTGTCACGATAAATACTCAGAACTATTGACTCAATACAATGAACTTAATGAGCAAAATGACAAATATTTTCTAGAAGTTCAAGCATATAAGAGTTCTTTAAAAACTTTGGAACAACAAAAGAGGTGGCTTCAAGATAGTCAACGTGAATATGAGGATAAATTAGAATTCTAAGCATTGATTTAGAAAACACCACTAACATGCTTACATATACTGAAAAACTAAACAATGACAGCATTAAGGCTAAGCAAGACATGTAAGAAAAATTGGATGCTACACTTTTATGATTTGAAAAATGGCAAAAAGCACCCAAAAATCTTTCAAAGTTAATTGATAGTAGCATGTCTGGTAGGACTAAGAGAGGTTTAGGATTTGATAAATATATTGTTTCAAAAGATGTATTTGATTTATCTTTTCAAGTGTCTTTGATCCTAACAAGGAGGAGGAGGGAAAACCTAGTTACAATAGGTTTAAACCAGCTGCAACAATGCATTATGTTCCTCCACCTCTTACAGGAACTTTTATGCCCATATCTAGGCATACTGACTTAGATGGATCACAAATGCATGAGTCTCCAAAAAGCTCTACTAATTCTAATGACGTTGTCTCTTGTTCTTTCACTGACAAGGCCAGTGACTATGCATCATGTGGTTCAAGTGAAGAGCCAAGACCTTCAAGTTCCAACACAAATGACCCTGCTGCTACTAGTGCTAGGATGAGTGATGAGAGAGTTGCTTCTACCTCCATTGTTTCTAGTTCTAGTTTATTGAGTCCTATGAATGTTTATTCTCCTAGAATTGTTTGTAATAAATTTAGCAGTGTGAAATAATGTCAGTTGAATAAAAGGTCTTTTAAAACATGCTTTGTTTGTGGTGGTAAATTTCATTTGATTATGGATTGTGATTTTTATGATCAAATTCCTTCTGTTTATCAAGCTTATCCTGCTCCTGGTCCACCAGGAGTTTCTCCCTTTTCTTCTATAAGACTAAACCCATGTGTCCAATCTTATTCTTCTTCTAGAAGGACCACTCCTTCAGCTTCTAATCTTTGGAGAAGCAATGGTTGTACCTACAATAGACCAACCAGCAACTATTTTCAGAACTTTAATCAGAATTATGCTTTTAATTCAGACCAAATGTATTTTGGGTTGGGAAATTTAGGTACTACTGTTAAGCGCTCAATAGGTTGTTCTTGGTCACAAAATAATACCCATATGATACACAGGCAACCTAAGAACAACAGTGGATCTCATCAATCTTCTTGGCTATCTACTAAAGATCCACAAGGCAGACTCAAGCCTGAAAAGGTCTGGGTCCCCTTAAGACACTAACTTTTGCATGTTACTTTTCTGTTGTTGTAGATTACTCCATACCAAGATCCTTCACTTGGAATAGTTGATATTGGATGCTCTAGGAGCATGACAGGGAATAAAGGACTTTTATCTAACTTTGTACAATTTCAAGGCGGAAAGGTCTACTTCGGAGGTGGTGAAAGAAGGATCTCTGGCAAAGGAACTATTCAGACACCTAACCTTAATTTTGAGCAGGTCTACTATGTGGAAGCACTTCAACACTTCAACTTGATCTCTGTCTCTCAGATTTGTGACAAGAAGCAGTTTGTCCTCTTTACGGATACTGAAGCACTAGTGTTATCCAAAGACTTTAAGCTACCGGATGACTCTCAAGTTCTACTCAGAATCCCTAGAAGACACAATCTCTATAGTATCAAGCTGAATGAAGTTAATCCTACTGGTCAACTAGCTTGTTTGGTTGCTAAAGCATCAGAAGATGAAGCCAATAAATGGCATAGAAGGATGGGACATGTAAACTTCAAGACCATTCACAAACTGGCAAATATGAATTTGGTCTCTGGTTTACCTCCTAAAACTTTCAGAAATGACATCAATTGCCTTGCGTGTAGCAAAGGAAAACAACACAAAGCATCCTTTAAGTCCATTACTGCTCTCAGCCTCATAACTGAACCATTTCAGCTACTACACATGGATTAATTTGGTCCTACCTCCATTAGGAGCATTGACCATAAACAATACTGTCTTGTGGTAACTGATGGGTATAGCAGGTTAACGTGGGTTTTCTTTCTGGCTGCTAAAAGTGAGACCTACTCGGTTCTCAAATACTTCATAACACTCATTGAGAATCAGCTGTCCAAGAAGGTGAAAGGTATCTGTTGTGACAATGGAAAAGAATTCAAAAATTCAGACCTCATAGCACTTTGCAATTCCAAAGGTATCAAAAGAGATTATAGTGCTGCCAGGACTCCTCAACAGAATGGTGTTGCAGAAAGGAAGAACATGACTCTAATAGAAGCTGCCAGAACCATGCTTGTAGATTCCAAGCTTCCAACTATGTTTTGGACAAATGTTGTCAACACTGCAAGTTATGTGTTGAATAGGGTTTCAATTACCAATCCCCATAAGAAGACTCCCTATGAGCTACTCACAGCTAAAGTACCCAGCATTGCTCATTTGAAGCCATTTGGTTGTCCTGTCACCATTTTGAATACTAGTGACTATTTGGGGAAATTTGATGGCAAGGCAGATGAAGGCTACATTGTGGGATATTCAGCTCACTATCGAGTTTATCGTGTCTATAATCTCCATGCCAAGCGTGTCATTGAAACTATAAATCTCAGGTACTTTGAGGAGAAGACAAACATCCAAGGCCAAGGTCCTGAATGGTATTTTGATCTTGATTATCTTAGTGACTCATTGGGATATTTTCGTTTCAAAACTAACTAAGATGCAGGTCCACAAGTGTTTGCAACGTCTAGTGCAGGTGCTCATTCTAGCTTTTCGGACTCAGATGAGGATGATGACATTTTGTTGTTCCATCATATTCCACCACAGTCTCTCCTAACACCAATGCTACTCCTATTGATGCCTCTCCATCAAACAATGTGGACTCACAAGGAGATCTTGACATATTGCTCAAGCAACAACAAGATGCCACTACAACAACTGCTCAAGGAGGCTTTGAGTTTCCCTTGAGTACTCTTGCTGTACCAGTTACTCCTAGTGCTCCTAATGTTACTCCTAGTGCAAGTTTAACACCTATTAGCAGTCCGGTTAGTGATCCTGCTTCCACAACTAGATTCTCTGGTCCTTCTGACTTGGGAAACTATCAAAAGAAGACTTCTACTAAGCTGGATGATATTCATAAGCAATCAATAGATGGCATTTTCGACTTTGCTTCATATGATTATGACATTGTTGGGGATCTTAATAACTTGGCACAAGAAGTGGATGTAGCTCCTATTATTGTTCAGCAGATCAATAAAGACTATCCTGCTACTCAAATCTTTGGAGATCTTGGTTCTACTGTCAAAAATCGCCGCATGCATAAGAAAGCAACGTCTGATCATCATGCTCTTGTGAGCTACATTGAACACCAAAAGCGTAATAATCACACAGACTTTCTTCCCTGCTTGTTTGCTTGTTTTCTTTCACAGGTGGAACCTAGGCCAGTCTCACATGCTCTTGAGGATCAAAGTTGGGTGGAGGCTATACAGGAGGAGATGCAGCAGTTCTTGTTTCAGAATGTTTGGATCCTCGTTGACTTGCCAAATGGAAAGACAGCAATTGGTACCAAATGGATTCTCACGAACAAGAAAGATGCAAGGGGTATTGTGGTGAGAAATAAGGCTAGGCTGGTTGCACAAGGTCACACACAACTTGAAGGAATCGACTATACTGAAGTATTTGCTCCTGTTGCTAGGATTGAGGCCATTCGTCTGTTTTTGGCTTTTGCTTCTTATGTTGGCTTTACGGTTTTTCAGATGGATGTTGATGAGACTGCTTTTATACATAGTCTCATCGTCAAAAAAGGGCTTAAAATGCATTAAATATCATCAAAATACCCATATATATGCTTGTGTTTGTTGCTTGTGTATTTTAGGTACGGATATTGAGAAAATGACAAAAGATCACAAGAATCATGCAAAAACGAACACGGGAAACGAAGCCGCACAATGAACCAAGCCCTAATGAAGACTTTCCCAAGTAAAACCCTTGAAGATTTGAAGAAATATGAAGAAGGGTCCTCCAATATGGAAAAATTGACACTTTATACCCTTGTATCCTCATAATTACAAGTTTGGTCCCTAAAGTTTGTCAAATTACAAAAAGGGCCCTCCACTTTGAATAATTGACAAGTTTAGCCCCTCAACAAAGCTAAATTGTCAACCATTATCCTCCACAAATTCAAATATATCATGAAGTCCTTCAAAGTACAAGAAATTACAAGTTTGGTCCTTTGAAAATCCCAAAATTACTAAAAGGACCCTTGACTTTCAACAATTGGCAAAAATGGTCCCTCATCAAACATGATTTGACAATTTCAGTCCTCCAAAATGTCAATCATACAAGTAAAGACCATAATCCATCAACAATATGCCAAATCAGTCCTTCAAAAATCACAAAATGGCAAGAATTACCCCTGAATTCACTTTGCAAAATGTTTTGGGGAAAAAGTGTAAAGAATGAAAAGTTGTTATAGCTTAAATGGGCATTGACAAGGTTTTGAAGTGAAATGACAAGTTCAATAAAGATGGGGGTTTAATATTGGCCGACACAATTCTTACCTAAACCAACCGATGGGTGACACGTAGCCCACTCGATCTTCTCCACCAATCAGCTTCCACCTTTTGGCCACATCACCATCCCACTCACCAATATTAATAACTAATCCTAACGGATTAGTTATAACTTGGCGCTTAACATATTTTTATACCCAAATCTGGATCAAACGTCACACTATTCACTAAAGAACAAGGATTAGGGCTTTTTGATTAAGCAAAAATTATGCCCCAATATTATCCAGATTTATGATTAATGATATCATAATCACATCCCAAACCTTAAACATGACACCCCACCAACCCACATGTTGCATGGGGCCTCCCCTGCTACGTCTAAGAGGAAGAAGACAAAGAGAGCCAGTCATCCAACGTCCCATAATTGTGCTTACATCCTAAGCCTGATACAAACCCTTGGATACTCTTTTTACTTGCCAACTATCACAATATAACAAAATTCGTCACATGATTCTTCAAGAAATTCAAACAAGACAAGGGCAAATTTGGAAGTTCAAGGCTAGGGTTTCACTTCTTTTTCAGCTTTCTAGATACATTGTATGCCTATATAAAGGCACTAGGACTTCACATTTCAACTGCTTTTGGTTTTTCCTAGTTCAACTACTTGTAAATCCTCTTTTCAATTTATGAAAGTGTGTTGAGTTTTGTTGAAGAAAGACCAAGTGGCATCTTATTCTTAGTTTGTTATTGTCATATGTTAACTGAAATTAAACCTAAAAACGTTTTTCAAACCTTGTGTAAGAAATTACACATTGGATCAAAATTTGATATTTTGCTAAGTTCTTGTTTCAACCTTAGAGGGTTATAGGGCTGATCATAGCATCCTAATTGTGATATTAAGGTGTGGTGAGGCTTATAACTTGGGGATAATCAAGTGTGGGGTAACAAGGTTGCATCAATCAACTTTATTTTCCAAAAAGTCACCTTTCTGTTTTGATTTTGTGCTTCTAACCTTGTTGAATCTTAGCAGGGTTGTTATTGGAAGCTTGTGCTTGTTCTTGCTAGCACATAAGCTCATAAATTCGTGGGTGTGGATGTACATCCATGAGGTTTGTCTTGAAACCTTGAAAATCTGATAAAAATTGGATTTTTGTGGATTTGTGCTCTACTGTTGTTATTGTTGTTTTCTTGGCTTAAATCTGCTTAGTCTTGCATGATAATGTTGTTTATATGCTAGATTGATCATTGGGTAAACTGATTCACACTTTTTCTTGTTTAAAGTTTGATTTGAAAAGATAAAGGGGTGTTTGGGACTACCTGTTTAAGCTTGAATCTTGTTATTGTGTTGTGGAAAGTTTGTGTTTGTACTCTATATCTGATATATGCTTGGTTGAGAGTGTTTTGCTGCAAGTTTTTGGGTTTGAAACTTCAAATCATACAATCTGCTATAACTTGATGAGTTTAACTGTTTTTGACCTAAGATTTTGGTGAAATCTAGTATTTGTGCATGCTTAGGGTTAAGAGTTGTTAAAACATCATTATTATAACTTATTTGATAGATGTTGAGGTTTGAATCTTGCTTATTGGTCAAATACATCAGCAAAGTGTAAAAATGCATGTTCTTTTGTTCATCAGTAACTTAATGTGCTTGAATCTTGCTTAATACTTTGAATCATTGCATGAAACTTGTTTAGACTTGTTCATTTGAGTTTAATATAGCTTGTGTGTGCATTTGGTTGAATTTGGCTTGCTGAATTGTGCTCTAAGTGCTTATTGAACCTGTTCTGCTTATTTGTTCATGTTTGTGCTTGATCTGGTGCTTTATTGGTTAAACTGTATCAATTGGGTGATTGTGGTTGTGATATTTTGATTTTTATTGACTCCTTTTGATCCAAAGATCATTTGGGTGCCTTTGTGTAATCTGAATCTCCAAAAAGTTCACTAAAGACAAAAAGTCAAACAAGTCAAGCAGTGGAAAAAGTTTCCACTACTCAACACCCAAAACTAGCCCCTACTAGTGTTAATTTGAACTCAGCTTATCAATAAGCTATTTTAGCTTATCCAGACCTGCAACAACTTATTTTTTGTGATAGATCTTCATTATTTGACCCATTTGATTAGACTGGAGCTTATTGGACTTTAACTTTGACTTTTTGCTAGAAAACTAACTTATTTGACTTTTACATAAGTGCTTATTTGCTTTTTCCAGCTTATTGAGTCAACTTATTTGAAAACTCTTTGTTGATTTTGCTTAATTAAGTCATTTAAAAGCTTTAGAAACTTGAATCAGCTTTTGGGGTGGCCTAGAATTCAAAAAGGACTATTTTGTCGTTTTCTATAGATTGTTTATTGCATTTTCAGGCTTATTCCTTGGGCTAATTTTAAATTTCTTTTTACAGAAGTCTTATTTAGGACAAAAGAAGCTTGTGTGTCTAATTTGAGCTTATGGCATTGGCTTATAGCTTGATGGGCCAAAAAGCCCATTAAGAATAAGTTGTTTGGTATAAGCTAGCTTATTTCACACTTTCAGCTTTTGGGCCTTTGGAAAAAGTTGTTTAAAATCAAATTTTGAGTCAAGTAGTGCTTTTTGAGCTTATTTTGTACACTTTTTCATTTTGGGCCTAATTTAGCCCATTAAGTGATCTTTTTTGGGTTTAGCCCATTTTCTAAGCCCATTAAGGGTATTTAGGTAATTTCACTTTCATTTCTGAGTTATTTATGTTAAATTAAGCTAGTTTGCAACTTTTTAAAAATTTTTATGATTTTTGGATTTTTAATAATATTTTAATATTATTTTATTGTTAAAAATTAAAAGTCTTATTTTTAAAGTTTTTATATTTTTCCTAGATTTTAGACACTTAATTAGGAATTTTGTAACTTTCCAAATATTTTTAGGGTCTTTTAATTATTTTCTAGAATTAATTTAAGTTTTAATTGATTTTAATAGTTTTTAATTGTTTAATAATAGTTTTTAGTGGTATTAAAATTTTGAAAAATACTTTTTAGCTTAATTAGGGTATTTTAAAGGTTTACAAACTTTAAGATCTTGTTTTGGACTTTTTAATAGTTAATACTGATTTTTAGGGCTTTAATTAGCATTAAAAAGTCATTATTTAATTAATTAAAAGGTTTTGGCAAGTTTGGATTTTTTGTAAACTCTAGGAATATTTTTGTGGATTTTTAGTGATTTTTGGTAATTTTTAGGGTAAAATTTTAATTTTAGTACTTTTTACGGTTTTACGTGTACACCTTTTTCGTCTTAGTTTAATACGACATCGTAACCGTCATTCTCTTCTTATCCCCTTTCTATTTTTCTTTCTCACAAATATAATCACAAAGTTAATCCAAATCATTACACTCATAACACACTAGCCTCCTTGAGAACGATCCCCACTTTAGGTTCATAACTTGTGGTTTTCCTAAACTACTCGTTAACACTTGCCCTAACTGGCTTGTTTTCCTAAACAAGTGTTAATTTACAACTATCATTTTGGCGCCGCTGCCGGGGAGGCGTGTTGTGTTTTGATTTGGAATTGTTGTTTTTATATACTAACCAAAATAGTATTTGTATTAGTAGCACTCTACTAATACGTATTATCGGTTTTCGATTTTTGTGTGAATACTATTACTATATTGTATACGTAGAACAATAAATTCACAAGTACTCCAAATACGTGAGAAATCACAACCTTTACTTGGGAGGTCATTACCCAATCATTGTATTCGAATCTCAAACCAAAGAAAAAGGCAAAAATAGATAAATACTTTCGTGAAGCTCAATTTTGAAAAATACAAACTATAAGGTGGGTATAAGGCGGATATTATAAAATATATCCTAAGGAAAAAGGCTCTTAAGTGCTTCGCGCTGCCTCGTTTCCCCGCTTGCTTGTGAGTATTTGATTTTGAGAGCTAATCGAGGGTTTTGCCGCCCAAAGTATTACTAAGTATCATATATATTTTCTTGGTTTCAATTGATTAAACCCTCTTGAACGTTTTGGTCTTCCACCAACGTTCTAAAGTCATCAAAGGCGTTCACTTCACGTGATCGTTTTCATTCCTTGAGGCTTTTTTAATCAAGAGATTTGATTAAGGAGGAGATTTGTAGATTTGTGTCTACTTAATACATTCACCAAAATCCAAAAAGTTAATACAATCAAAAACCACAAAAAAATTGAAAAATACAAAACACCAAAAGGAATCTTCTTTGCTTATCCCCTCGTTGTACGTGACGTTTATGCTAACTCGTAATCAAGCAAGACGTGCACGTAAACGAAAGAACAAAACTCCCACTCCCAATCTTTTTAGTGAGGAGTCTCCTATTGGCGAACCCATTGTAAGAGAAGCACCAACAATGACGAATCGAACTATGATGGAGTTACTTCAAGCACCCACCGAGGGTTATGGAGAGGCTATTGTGATTCTCGTTATCCTTGCGGAGAATTTTGAGGTGAAAACAGGTTTGTTGTCGATGATCCAAAACAACAAATTCCGTGGTGATGAGAAGGACAATCCACACAACCATATCCGCCAATTCAATCGTCTTACCGCCACTTGCAAGTTTAAGGATGTCTCGGATGACTCAATTAAGATGATGCTTTTTCCGTATTCCTTAGCGGGGCCCGCTAAAATTTGGTTAGAGAAAGAGCCACCCAATTCTATATTGACGTGGAAGGATCTCGTGTCTAAATTTGTGAACCAATTTTTTCTGCCCTCTAAGACTACGCACTTGTAAAATGAGATTTCAAAATTTTCACAAGAGTTTAATGAAAGTTTTTCAACGGCTTGGAATAGGTTTAAGGAGATGTTACATGAATGTCCTCATCACGGTTTTTCTGATTTGCATCAAATTGACACGTTTTACAATGGACTTAATGATCATGAAAGGGATTATTTAAATGCCGCCGCGGGTGGTAATTTTTTGTGTAAAACGGTTGAGGAAGCTTTGGTGATAATGGAGAATAGATCTAAGGTGTATAGTCCTCGTAGCACGTCTAGTGTTCGTAAGGCTTCGTCTTCGGCTTCACCTTCTTTGTCTACTACCATCGATGCTTGCCAAATTGAGGCGAACATGGAAAATAAGATTTTTGATAAAATAAAAGGACTTTTGATTGAGTTTAAAGTTGGTGAACCAAGTGCTCCTGCTACGGCTAAAGCGGTTGAGGTTTCTTGCATGTATTGTGGTGGAGGTCATGATTTCTCCGAGTGCATTACCAACGGTGGTAACACTTCGAGTGCCTACGCGACCACGGGAAATTATAACCAAAACGGTCAAGTTACCCGCTCTAATCAATTGACTCCACCGGGTTTTGGTTCAAATAAAAATGCTAACAACAACTATCGCAACAATCAAGTTGGTTTCAAAAACAATTTCAACAAGGGAAACTATGGTAATCAAGGGGCTAATAATCAAGTTTCAAACAAAAATCAAAATGATTTTCAAAACAACAACAAAGGTTTGCAAACTTTGAAAGATCTTCCAAATGAATTTGTTGAATACGCTAATGGGAATGATGCTAGGTTTGACAATATTCAAAGAGAAATCATTAGCCTAAGATCCGAGTTTAAGAACGACTTGAAGAAATAGTTGAAAAATGAGTTAGCTAATGAACTTAAGATCCATACCAACAAAATGGAAGGAACCGTAACTAGGTTACAACAAAACCAACAAAAAATGGAACAAGGGCAACATGAGATAAAACAAGAAATGGTTAAAGCCGAGAAGAGGCAATCCAAGTTTGAAGATAAAATCTCATCTATGTTTGAGGCAATTATGTGTAAACCGTCTTCGAGTAGTCTTCCTAGCAACACCGTATCAAACCCTAAGGGTGAGATGAAAGTGATTACCACACGTAGTGGTAAGACACTTAAGGAACCGACTCCTCAACCAATTGCTCCTACGGAGGAAGCAATTGAGGAAGAACTCGAGGTGGTGGTCCAAAAGGAGCATGTCCCTATCCCACGAAGTACCGCTCATGCCACACCTACGGTTGACCCATTACCAACATTGGAACCCGAGATTCCAAAGGCTATGCCTACTATGCCTCAGCCCACACCACCTTTGCCCTATCCATCGAGACTTAGAAAGGAGAAACGTCAAGAGCCCGACAATTATCAATTTGAGCTTTTTATGAAAATGTTTCGTGATTTGCACTTTAATGTGAGTTTCGCCGATGCTTTGGTCATGATGCCTCGATTTGCCGCTAACTTTAAGAGTATGCTGAACAACAAGGAGAAATTGCACCAATTGTCTAGTTGTTCGTCGGTTTATCTTAATAGCATACCTCAAAAAATCGGTGATCCCGGTAAATTTTTGATCCCTTGTGCAATCCAAGATATGGAGGAATGCTTCGCCTTGGCCGATCTTGGTGCTAGCATTAACTTGATGCCACTTGCAATCTTCAAGTCGCTCAATCTTCTTAATCTTACTCCTTCACTAATGTCTATCGAGTTGGCCGACCATTCCACGATTCCCGCATGTGGATTGGCGGAAGACGTTTTTGTGAAAGTGGGGAAGTTCTACTATCCTGTAGACTTTATCGTTGTTGATATCCCCACGGATCCTCAAGTTCCTCTCATTTTAGGTCGTTCGTTTTTAGATACGTCTATGGCTTTGATCGATGTTCATGCTAGAAAGATCACCTTACGTTTCAACGACGAGGAACTTGTTATAAACGCAACTCAAAACTCTCAAATTTCTCATGTTTATTCCGTTGCAACCATAAACCTCGTTGATATGATCGACGTGGTTTGTGAGGAATTTTCACAAGAAGTTCTAGGTTTTGGTGATGAAGAAACTAGTGTAAATCCCACTATGTTAGATCCAATTCTTGATAATTCGACACCAACCTTCACTCCATTTGAAGGTGGTGGTTTTACGTTGGAAGACTTCGATGTTCCACGTACTTGTAACGAATACCTCGACAACGATGAGGACTTCTCGATTATCAAGGATTTTCTTAACGATTTCCCATTTCCTCCACCCGAGGAGGTTATGAGTATCGAGCCCAAATCTTCACTTGAGGAACCACCTATCCTCGAGTTGAAAGATTTACCTCCTCATCTCGAATATGTCTATTTGGAGGAGGGCGAAAAGTAGCCGGTTATTATTGCGAAGGAACTTTCGAATGATGAAAAAACCGCACTTGTCGATGTTCTAAAGGATTACAAAGGGGCAATTGCGTGGAAGTTATCCGAAATTAAGGGGATCGATCCCAAGTTTTGTACCCACAAAATCTTAATGAAGGAGGATTACAAGCCCGCAGTCCAATGTCAAAGAAGGGTGAACCCCAAAATTCACGACGTCCTCAAAAAGGAAGTCCTTAAACTCCTTGACGCAGGAATGATTTACCCTATTTCTGATATCCCTTGGGTGAGTCCTATTCATTGTGTCCCTAAGAAGGGAGGAATGACCGTTGTGCCAAACGATGCCAACGAGTTAATTCCCACTAGACTCGTGACCGGATGGAGAGTGTGCATTGACTATCGTAAGTTGAATGAAGCCACTCGAAAATACCATTTTCCCTTGCCCTTCATGGACCAAATGTTGGAGCGTCTTGCGGGAAACGATTTCTATTGCTTTTTAGATGTTTTTTCCGGTTACTTCCAAATTCCCATCGATCCTCGTGATCAAGAAAAAACTACGTTTACGTGTCCATATGGAACGTTTGCCTATCTTAGAATGCCATTCGGACTTTGCAATGCATCGGGAACCTTTCAAAGGTGCATGATGGCTATTTTTCATGACATGATCGAGAAGACAATGGAAGTCTTCATGGATGACTTTTCCGTGTTTGGTAATTCGTTCACTTCGTGTTTGTCGAATATTGAGAGAATGTTGAAACGTTGTGAGGAAACCAACCTTGTGCTCAATTGGGAAAAGTGTCATTTTATGGTTAAGAGTGGAATCGTCTTAGGGCACAAGGTCTCGAAAGCGGGGATTGAGGTAGATCAAGCTAAGGTAGACATCATCGCCAAATTAACTCATCCCAAAACCGTTAAGGGAGTTAGGAGTTTCCTAGTCCGCGCGGGCTTTTATCGTCGATTCATCAAGGATTTTTCAAAGATCTCTCGACCCATTACACATCTTCTTGAAAAAGAGGCATGTTTTGTCTTCGACGAAGATTGTGTACGAGCCTTTGAAATCCTTAAGAGGAAACTTACCGAAGCTTCCATTCTTGTTGCTCCCAATTTGAACCTCCCCTTTAAGCTCATGTGTGATGCTAGTGATTACGCTATTGGGGCCGTATTGGGGCAACGTCATGAAAATCACTTCTTGCCTATTCACTATGCTAGCAAGACGATGACCGAGGCTCAACTTAAATACACTACAACGGAGAAGGAGTTCCTTGCCGTGGTATATGCATTTGAGAAATTTCGACCTTATCTCGTCTTGACGAAATGCATAGTGTATACGGATCATTCGGCTATCAAGTATCTCAAGGCTAAACAAGATGCAAAGCCGAGATTACTTCGTTGGATTCTCCTCCTTCAAGAATTTGACCAAAAAATTGTTGACAAAAAAAGGAGCCGAGAATCTAGCGGCCGATCATCTTTCTCGTTTGGAAGATCCTCACCAAAGTGTTTACGAGCCCAAGGAAATCACCGAAACATTTCCGCTTGAAACACTTGGTGTAGTGAATTCTAAGCTTGATTCTTCCACCCCATGGTTTGCGGACTTTGCAAATTACCATGCGGGTAACTTCATCATCAAGGGTATGATGACTCAAGAAAAACGAAAATTCTTTCATGACGTCAAGTTCTACTTTTGGAACGACCCTTACTTGTTTCAAACTTGTGCGGATCAAATCATCCGACGTTGTGTATTTGGAACCGAAGCTTCTAACATCCTTAGAGCTTGCCATGAGGGACCCACGGGTGGTCACCACGGTGCTAACCTCACGGCTAAGAAGGTGTTTGATGCCGGCTTCTTTTGGCCTACTATTT
The DNA here is from genome assembly GCA_025667525.1 of Glebionis coronaria. NCBI lineage: Eukaryota > Viridiplantae > Streptophyta > Magnoliopsida > Asterales > Asteraceae > Glebionis > Glebionis coronaria. The sequence goes on from CM046874.1 coordinate 269,453,716, forward strand.
ACCGAGATGCACAAGATCTTGTGAATTCGTGTCATTCATGCCAACGACAAGGAAAAGCCTCACAAAAATATGAAATGCCACAAAATATCATCCAAGTGTGTGAGATCTTTGACGTTTGCGGTATAGACTTTATGGGGTCGTTCCCATCATCTCGTGGTAATAAGTACATCCTCGTTGCGGTTGACTACCTATCTAAGTGGGTGGAAGCTAAGGCTTTGCCCACAAATGATGCTCGTGTGGTAGTCAAGTTTTCGAAAAGCTTGTTTTCTCGGTTTGGAACACCTCGTGCGATCATAAGCAATCGTAGAACCCATTTTTGTAACGACCAATTCGAAAGGGTCCTAAGGAAATATGGGGTACACATCGGCTTTCTACGGCTTATCACCCACAAACGAGTGGGCAAGTCGAGGTTTCAAACCGAGCGTTAAAGAGGATCTTGGAGAGATCCGTTGGGGAAAACCGACAATCTTGGTCGGATAAGTTGGACGATGCTTTATGGGCCTTTAGGACCGCTCATAAGATGCCCATTGGGTGCACTCCCTATAAGCTTGTGTATGGGAAAAATTGTCATTTACCAATCGAATTGGAACACAAGGCTTATTGGGCCCTAAAGCATTGTAATGATGATATGGAGACCGCGGGAAGACACCGGAAAATGCAATTAAATGAATTGGATGAATTGAGGGACATTGCTTATGAAAATTCATTGATTTATAAAGAAAAAACTAAAAAGTTGCATGATTCTAAAATTAAAAACCGGGTTTTTAACATTGGGGATCAAGTTTTGCTTTTTAATTCTCGCTTGAAAATCTTTTCCGGTAAGTTGAAATCCCGTTGGTCCGGTCCATTCACCGTGACTTAAGTTTTTCCATATGGGACCATCGAGCTAGCTCAAAATGATGGCCCCAATTTTAAGGTGAATGGACATAGGTTGAAGCACTACTTTGGCAGGGAAGTTCCATCCTTGAACTACCTCGACCAAGTCACCTTCCCCAATGATAATTAGCATTGAGGGGATCGAGTCGAGCTCATGACTCGGTAATCAAACACGAGGTGCCTCGTGGGGGAGTCCCATGCTTATCCTATGTATATATTATCGCTTTCTAATGTAGTAACGTGTGGGGATTTGTGCCCTTCCAACCTTTGTTTCGTGGTCTTTTGTGAATTGTGGACTTTAGATGATCATGATCTTCACGATCGGAGGCTCTCGTGTTCGTTTTATGGGAGCACTCGATCATTTGCTTTGAAGACTTTCTCAATATCCATGATATATCCTTTGATGTTCTAACCTTAGGTTTTTAGCACACTTCATAAACGGCTTTAAATTTAATGGTTACACCCTTTCCATGCAAGATTAGGCATTCGACTATGTCTCTAGTATGGGGGTGTTTGCACCCCTAGATTCGAAACATTGAGGACAATGTTTAACTTTAGTATGGGGGGTGAATAGATTCTTTCCTTGCCAAACCTTCACGCTTTCCAAAGTTTATCTTTTTGTTTATCATTTTTTTGCAAAATAAGGCTAAAAATGGCCAAATTTTAAAAATTTTCTCATGTTTTATAAGTGTTTGGAGACACGAATGTAGGTTTTCCAATGGCGAGAATAAGAGTAATTTTTGACTCGACCGTGCGTGTTGAGCACTTAGCTTTGATTCCTTAACTTCACATTTGGCTAAGTCTCTTAAATGAGGACGAGAAATGATAGGGTTAATTATAAGTTACTATGCTAAAGGTAGAGTACTCGTATTCTTTCAAAAACTCATGTGTTCTCGTTGTTTGCTTATTCTCCCTTCGCATGTAAATATTTTTTTTGCTTAATAAATATTGACTTAGCGGTTTAGTTGGGATTGTTGGGTTTCTAGTCTTTTCTAGTAGCTTCCGTGTAATTAAATTGGGAAGACATTAAGGTATCGCCAGCGTCACGGTTTTGAAGCATTGGCACCCAAATAATCAAAAGCTTCACCTAATAATAAGATTTCAAGTGCTCACCTAAATCAAGCAAACAATTTGAAGCCCCACAAGGCCGAAAAATCTATGCAAAATTGAAAGTGAAGCAAGCCTTAATCTTCGAAGCTTTAAAGATCCAAAATTCGCTTTAGCGTGAGGATATACGTCTTTGGCTAATAAAACTACCGATGAGGTGGATAATAAAAGGCAAGGCAAGACCGAAGTCATAATAAAAGCTTCATGGCGAAGTTGAATAAAAGATGGAGGTAAACCAAAGATAATAAGGCCCTTCCGTTAGGGGGCGTATAAAAGTCTTGGTAATAAGTCTCATGTTCAAAACCGTTATAAAACCGTGTTTATCGATTCTTCTTGTTGACTTAATTTTTTGACATCGTTGTCTATTGGGAGGGGTTATTGATTTGATGGTCTTGGTTACACCGTTAGGACTCTATTTTTAGACCTAAATCTCTATTATCGCATAAGTCAAACAATGTATCCTCGTGAAACATTCAAGACAATATAAAATATAAGAGATACAACTTAGGAAAAATGGGAGGATAAGTACGTGATTAGGGCATATGAGTAGTGTTAGCATTACTAACTTATAATGACAATGATCTCGTTGCGCGCTTGGCATGGAATTGTGGTGAAAATCGAGGACGATGAAATTATTTCTAACAAAGCATTCACGTGTTCTTATTCTATGAACCTAAATGTCCCATTTTGCGATGAAAATCATACATTATGTCTAAAACACAAGTAGTAGTAGTAGCAATAGTAGTAGTGTAGCTAGTTTATCATTCAATAAAAGTGATTAAAAATGAATTTTGGAGGTGCTACGATACTTTATTCTAGCATTGCGTGAGGGCACGACAATGGTTTAGTATGGGGGAGTGATGAGACTGCTTTTATACATAGTGTCATCGTCCAAAAAGGGATTAAAATGCATTAAATATCATCAAAATACCCATATATATGCTTGTGTTTGTTGCTTGTGTATTTTAGGTACGGATATTGAGAAAATGACAAAAGATCACAAGAATCATGCAAAAACGAACACGGGAAACGAAGCCGCACAATGAACCAAGCCCTAATGAAGACTTTCCCAAGAAAAACCCTTGAAGATTTGAAGAATTATGAAGAAGGGTCCTCCAATATGGAAAAATTGACACTTTATACCCTTGTATCCTCATAATTACAAGTTTGGTCCCTACAGTTTGTCAAAATTACAAAAAGGGCCCTCCACTTTGAAGAATTGACAAGTTTAGCCCCTCAACAAAGCTAAATTGTCAACCATTATCCTCCACAAATTCAAATATATCATGAAGTCCTTCAAAGTACAAGAAATTACAAGTTTGGTCCTTTAAAAATCCCAAAATTACCAAAAGGACCCTTGACTTTCAACAATTGGCAAAAATGGTCCCTCATCAAACATGATTTGACAATTCCAGTCCTCCAAAATGTCAATCATACAAGTAAAGACCATAATCCATCAACAATATGCCAAATCAGTCCTTCAAAAATCACAAAATGGCAAGAATTACCCCTGAATTCACTTTGCAAAATGTTTTGGGGCAAAAGTGTAAAGAATAAAAAGTTGTTACAGCTTAAATGGGCGTTGACAAGGTTTTGAAGTGAAATGACAAGTTCAATAAAGATGGGGGTTTAATACTGGCCGACACAATTCTTACCTAGACCAACCAATGGGTGACACGTAGCCCACTCAATCTTCTCCACCAATCAGCTTCCACCTTTTGGCCACATCACCATCCCACTCACCAATATTAATAACTAATCCTAACAGATTAGTTATAACTTGGCGCTTAACATATTTTTAAACCCAAATATGGATCAAACGTCACACTATTCACTCAAGAACAAGGATTAGGGCTTTTTGATTAAGAAAAAATTAAGCCCCAATATTATCCAGATTTATGATTAATGATATCATAATCACATCCCAAACCTTAAACATGACACCCCACCAACCCACATGCTGCATGAGGCCTCCCCTGCTACGTCTAAGAGGAAGAAGACAAAGAGAGCCAGTCATCCAACGTCCCACAATTGTGCTTACATCCTAAGCTTGATACAAACCCTTGGATACTCTTTTTACTTGCCAGCTATCACAACACAACAAAATTCGTCACATGATTCTTCAAGAAATTCAAACAAGACAAGGGCAAATTTAGAAGTTCAAGGCTAGGGTTTCACTTCTTTTTCAGCTTTCTAGATACATTGTATGCCTATATAAAGGCACTAGGACTTCACATTTCAACTGCTTTTGGTTTTTCCTAGTTCAACTACTTGTAAATCCTCTTTTCAATTTATGAAAGTGTGTTGAGTTTTGTTGAAGAAAGACCAAGTGCCATCTTATTCTTAGCTTGTTATTGTTGATGAGACGGCTTTTATACATGGTCTCATCGTTCTTTTTGGACTTAAAATGCATTAAATATCATCAAAATGCCCAAATATATGCTTGGTTTGTTGCTTGTGTAATTTAGGTACGGATATTGAGAAAATGACAAAAGATCACAAGAATCACGCAAAAACGAACACGGGAAACGAAGCCGCACGATGAACCAAGCCCTAGTGAGGAATTTTCCAAAGAAAACCCTTGAAGATTTGAAGAATATTGAAGATTGGTCCTCCAAGTTTGAAGAATTGACACTTTATACCCTTGTATCTTCATAATTACAAGTTTGGTCCCTAAAGTTTGTCAAAATTACAAAAAGGACCCTTAACTTTGAAGAATTGGCAAATTTAGTCCCTCATCAAATCTAAATTGTCAAATATGGTCCTCCAAGAAGTCAACCAACAAGTCAAAGCCTTGAAGTTTGAAGATATGACAAATTCAGTCCTTGGAAAATGAAGAGATTGCATAAATGGTCCTTGTTTCAAGTTTACAAAAACATTGTGCCAAAAATGACAAGTGCTGAAAGTTAAATACAAAGGAAATGGAAGTTTTGGCTAATTTATACAATGTGAAGAAGTGAAAAGAGTTGAGGGACCATTCATGGCCAGACAACCAAACCTAGCCCAGCCTCTCACAACACGCCACCTCACCCTCCACTTAAACTTCCACCAATCATAACACACCCCATCACCACGTCATACATCCACTTACTGGTTATTTATTAAACTTTGTTTAATTTAAAAAAGTGGGGGAAACAAGTTTTTAAATATTAATCACTCCTAAGCTTAATTAAACTTCGCCTGCTAAACCAATAATCCTTAAGAACCCTAAACCCCAATTGCTAGTAAACCAAAGGGGTTTTGTCCCTATTCTTCCAGATTGCTAATTAACTTAGCAATAATCAAAACCCACCTCTCAAAATCCCCAACCCGTGACTCTAAGTGGGTCCCCCATGTTCCCCTGCTCAACCAAAAATGGCAATATTCGCATCTTAGCAGTCCATCAACGTTCAGCATCAATCCCTTCTTCCCAAAGCTTGAAATAAACGTTCCAGATGCATTCAAACACAGCTGGCTATCAAGGACAATCACATGTGAGCAGATTTGACCCATTTTGACGAATTTGACCAAGGGCATAAAAGGAAAATCATAGCTAGGGTTTATGGCATTCTAGTATGTTCTGTAGCTTAGTATAAGTATGAGTGGATTGTACTCATACTTTTTCTTGTTCCAGTTTTGATGTAATTTCTTTTTCTTTAAATTAATGAAAGTTTTTTTTAGCTACATAAAACTGAGAACCATTTACTTTTCCAGCATTTACATTTTAAAGTTTGTTTGAATCCGTTTTACAATCCTCAAGTTTTTTTTAAGATTTTACTTGTTTTCAAAAAAATTTCAGAAACTTGTTTTCTTTATCTTACTGCTAAAAGCCACTCAATAAGCTTCTTAAAACAAGCTTATTGAGTCACTAGTAGCTTGTTCTTTCTTTCTTGGTGGTTTGTGGTGTGCAGGAAACAAGGGTAGAACAAGTTCTATTTTCACCATTTTCTTCTCATTTGCACTCAACTCAATCCAATCACACTTGATCTGCACAAGCCCGGGCTTGTAGGAGGTGGCTTATCAGCCACTGTTGGGCTTGGAAGTAAGCCCAACAAGGTAGTTCTTATTATCCCTTTTATAATTTTAAGTTTCTGATAAAAAAAGGTGTTTTATGTGATTTCTGCATAGAAGGTGTTTAAAGTGTGTTTATATTGTTTGATTTGAGTTGTTTTATGATGATATGCATGTTAGATGCTGTTTTGATCAATTTGAATAGGGTTTAGAGTATGTTGATTTGAAAAAGTTACATAAAAAGATTTTAAAGGGGTGTTTGGGACAAGAGATTAGCAAGATTTGTGATAAAATTTCATGCTTAAACCTGTCTAGAAACATTACCTAGGTTGTATTTGAATGTTATATGGTCTTTGGTTTCAGTTTAAGTAAGGTTTAAACTCATTTGCATGCTCAAAAAGGTTAAACATAGCTAAAATCAGAAAACTGCATATTGTGCATGATTTTGTGTTGATTTGACCTTCAAATTTGGTAGATTGTTAGGAGATAGGTTGTTTTAGAGTTGTGAATCAGTTGTATGCTAGATTGTGGATTTGTATGCAAGCTTAAGGCTCTTGAAATCCGGATTTGTGCATGAAAATTGTGTCTACTGTTCATCAGACTGCTTTTGGCTTAATCAGAAACTTTCAAGCTTAATTGGTGCTTATTGTGTTAAGTGACTGCTTGTTTTTTGTGTGCTTTTTGACTCCTTATACTCCAAAGAGTATAAGGGTGCCTTATTGTCCAAAAAAAGCTATCAAGATAAGCTTTCCTAAGCTTATTGAAAATCAAACCAAAATTTTACACTGTCAGTGGGAACTCCTTTCCCACTGCTAGTGCCCTGGTTTCCACTGCCTAGCTAAAAGACAGAAAACCATCACAAGTCACTTTCAGAAGTTCATAATTTTGTCTTTAGTGCTTAAATTTTTGAATTAGACCTTGAAACCAGTGCCATTATTTTTCTTATTTAATTTAGGATTTTTCTGATTAATAAAATTTTTATTTACTGTTCATTTAGTAATTTTTAGGTTATTTAGCTATTTTTAATTAATTTTAAAGTTTCTGTTTTTGTCTTTTAGTGCCAAAAAGTAATATTTTTAGGTTTAAACAATTTTCTGAACTTAGAATAATATTTTAAGGTTTTTGGTTTAAAAATTAGTTACTGTTCACCTTTTTAATTAATTTTTATAATTAATTTAAGTTAATTAGGGTTTTAATTAAACTAGTTTTGTCATTTAGTGAGAAATTTAATATTTTTCAAGATTTTTCATTTTTCTACTGTTAATTAGAGTAAAATAGGATTTTTAAAATTGGTAGATTATTTTTAGCATTATTTTATTATTTTTTATAATTATTTTAATTTTAAAATAGTTTTTAGTAATTTAAAAATAGAAAAATAGTATTTGAAAATCAAAAAAAATACTTTTTAGTTTTTAAATAATATAAGTAAGTTATTTGTTCAATAAAATCATATTTTGGACATTTTGATTAATTATATTTAATTTTAGGGCTTTAATTAGCATTTAAAATTGAATATTTAATTAACAAAAGGTTTTAAAATATTTTTATTGGATTTTATTCCTTATTTATATTATTTTAGACTTGTTTTAGCTTATAAGTAATTTTTAGGTTTAAAATTTTTATTTTTGTCGTTTTTTACGGTTTTACGTTTACGCCTTTTTCGTCGTAGTTTAATTAGTTTTCGTAACCGTCAATTCTTTCCTTTCTCATTTCTTTTTTTCAATTATCATAATCACAAACATCATAAATCAACTCTTAACACAACGCACTTGCCTCCTTGGGAAACGAACTTGCTTGGTCATTGGTGCTCGGTTTTCCTAAACAGACACTTAACGCTTATCACTATTTGTACTTCCTTTTCCTAAAGGTCGTATTTTACTACAATCATTTTGGCGTCGCTGCCGGGGAGGCGTGTTGTGTTTTGGTTGAACCATTGTTGTTTTCTATATTAGCCATAAAAGTATTTGTATTAATAGCACTCTATTAATACGTATTATCGTTTTTCGATTTTTGGTGTGAATATTATTACTATATTGTATACGTAGAACAATAAATTTACAAGTACTCCAAATACGTGAGAAATCACAACCTTGATTCGGGATTTCATCACTCGATCATTGTATTCGAATCTCAAACCAAAGAAAAAAGGCAAAAATAGATAAATACTTTCGTGAAGCTTGATTTTGATAATACAAACTATAAGGTGGGTATAAGGCGGTTGTATTTCACGACCTAAAGGAAAAAGGCTCTTAAGTGCTTCGCGCCGCCTCGTTTCCTCCGCTTGCTTGTGCGTATTTGATTTTGAGAGTGAATCGAGGGTTTTGCCGCCCAAAGTATTATTACGTATCATATATATTTTCTTGGTTTCATTTGATTAAACCCTCTTGAACGATTTGGTGTTCCACCATCGTTCTAAAGTCATCGAAGGCGTTCACTTCACGTGTTCGTTTTCATTCCTTGAGGCTTCGTTAATCAAGAGATTTGATTAGTGAGGAGATTTGTAGATTTTGGTCTACTTAATACATTCCAAAAAATCCAAAAAAGTTAAAAACAATCAAAAACCACAAAAAAATTGAAAAAGTAAAAATACCAAAAAGAATCTTCTTTGCTCGCCTTCTCGTTGTACGTGACGTTTATGCAAACTCGCTCTAAAGCTAGACGTGCTCGTAAACGAAGAAACAAATCACTCACTCCTACTAGTGAGGACTCTCCTATTGACGAACCCATTGTAGTGAAAGAAGCACCCATGGCTAATCGAACTATGATGGAGTTGCTTCAAGCACCCACCGAGGGTTATGGAGAAGCGATTGTGATTCCCGCTATCCTTGCGGAGAATTTTGAGGTTAAGACGGGTTTGTTGTCCATGATTCAAAACAACAAGTTTCGAGGGGACGAAAAGGACAACCCGCATAACCACATTCGCCAATTTAATCGTCTCACCGCCACGTGCAAGTTTAAGGATGTTTCAAACGACTCGATTAAGATGATGCTTTTTCCGTATTCCTTAGCGGGGCCCGCAAAAATTTGGTTAGAGAAAGAGCCACCCAATTCTATATTGACGTGGAAGGATCTCGTTTCAAAATTCGTGAACCAATTTTTTCCGCCCTCTAAGACTACGCACTTGAAAAACGAGATTTCAAAGTTTTCGCAAGAGTTTAATGAGAGTTTTTCAACGGCTTGGAATAGGTTTAAGGAAATGTTGCACGAATGTCCTCATCATGGTTTTTCCGACTTGCATCAAATAGACACGTTTTACAATGGCTTGAACGATCATGAGCGTGATTATCTTAATGCCGCCGCGGGTGGTAATTTCTTGTGTAAGACGGTTGAGGAAGCATTGGTAATTATTGAGAATAGGTCTAAGGTGTATAGTCCTCGTAGCACGTCAAGTGTTCGTAAGGCTTCGTCTTCATCTTCACCTAGTTTGTCACACAACGTTGATGCTTGCCAAATCGAGGCTAATTTGGAGAACAAGATTTTTGATAAGCTTAAAGGATTGTTAATTGAGTTTAAAGTTGGTGAACAACCCGCTCCCGCTACGATTAAAGCGGTTGAGGTTTCTTGTATGTATTGTGGTGGAGCTCACGATTATTCCGAGTGCATTACCAACGGTGGTAACACTTCGAGTGCCTTCGCGGCCGCGGGAACTTATAACCAAAACGGTCAAGTTCCTCGCACTAATCAATTGACTCCACCGGGTTTTTCACCAAATCAAAATGCTAACAATTATCGAAACAATCAAGTTGGTTACCAAAGCAATCAAAAGAACAATTATAAGGGTAATAGCAACTATGGGAATCAAGGGAGTAGTAGTAATAGCGAATTGCAAAATCAAAATCAAAACCGTAATTTTCAAAATGCAAGTCAAGGTCTTCAAAATAACAAAGAACTTCCATTGGACTTTTTGAATTACACTACTTCAAATGATAAGATTATGGAAAACATTCAAGAGCAAATGGCTAATCAAGCTAAGGAAACGGCTAAGAATGCAAAGGAGTTAGCTAATTTCATTAAGGAAAATCTAGCCATGAGGAATGAATTGAAAAATGATTTTGCTAACCAAATTCGAGGTCAAAACAACAAGATAGAGCAAAGTCATGCTAGGCTTGAACAAAGAATTGACCAAAAAGCCGCTATCCAAGATGTGAAGTTTAATAATTTTGATGCTAAGCTTAATGCAATTTTAGAAGCCGTAATGGGAAACAAAGCCTCTACTTCGGGAAGTTTGCCTAGTAACACCGTTTCAAACCCGAAGGGAGAGATGAAAGTGATTACCACACGTAGTGGTAAGGCACTTAAAGAACCGACTCCTCAACCAATTACTCCAACGGTGGAGGAAATTGAGGAAGAACCCGAGGTGGTGGTCGAAAAGGAGCATATTTCAAGCCCACAAAGTACCGCTCATGCCACACCTACGGTTGACCCATCACCCATTTTGGAACCCGAGATTCCAAAGGCTATGCCTATGCCCCAACCCACACCACCCTTGCCTTACCCATCGAGACTTAGGAAGGAGAAACGACAAGAGCGCGACAACTATCAATTTGAGCTTTTTATGAAAATGTTTCGTGATTTGCACTTTAATGTGAGTTTCGCCGATGCCTTGGTCATGATGCCTCGATTTGCCGCTAACTTTAAGAGTATGTTGAACAACAAGGAAAAATTACACCAAAAGTCTAGTTGTTCGTCGGTTTATCTTAATCGCATACCTCAAAAAGTCGGTGATCCCGGTAAATTTTTGATCCCTTGTGCAATTCAAGATATGGAAGAATGCTATGCCTTGGCCGATCTTGGTGCTAGCGTTAACTTGATGCCACTTGCAATCTACAAGTCGCTCAATCTTCCTAATCTTACTCCTTCACGAATGTCTATTGAGTTGGCCGACCATTCCACGATTCTTGCATGTGGTTTGGCGGAAGACGTTTTTGTGAAAGTGGGGAAGTTCTACTATCCCGTAGACTTTATTGTTGTTGACATCCCCACGGATCCTCAAGTTCCTCTTATTTTAGGTCGTTCGTTTTTAGATACGTCTATGGCTTTGATTGATGTGCATGCTAGAAAGATCACCTTACGTTTCAACGACGAGGAACTTGTTATAAACGCAACTCAAAATTCTCAACTTTCTCATGTTTATTCCGTTGCTACCATAAACCTCGTTGATATGATCGACGTGGTTTGCGAGGAATTTTCACAAGAAGTTTTAGGGTTTGGTGATGAAGAAACTAGTGGCAATCCCACTATGTTAGATCCAATTCTTGATAATTCGACACCAACCTTCACTCCTTTCGAAGGTGGTGGTTTTACGTTGGAAGAATTCGATGTTCCACGTACTTGTGACGAAGACCTCGACAACTATGAGGACTTCTCGATTATCAAGGATTTTCTCAACGATTTCCCATTTCCTCCACCCGAGGAGGTTATGAGTATCGAGCCCAAATCTTCACTTGAGGAACCACCTATCCTCGAGTTGAAAGATTTACCTCCTCACCTCGAGTATGTATATTTGGAGGAGGACGACAAGTTGCCGGTTATTATTGTGAAGGAACTTTCGAATGATGAAAAAACCGCACTTGTCAATGTTCTTAAGGACCACAAAGGGGCGATTGCGTGGAAGTTATCCGACATTAAGGGAATCGATCCCAAATTTTGTACACATAAAATATTAATGGAGGAGGATTTCAAGCCAACAATCCAAAGTCAAAGAAGGGTGAACCCCAAAATTCACGACGTCATCAAAAAGGAGGTCCTTAAACTCCTTGACGCGGGAATGATTTACCCTATTTCCGATAGCCCTTGGGTGAGTCCTATTCATTGTGTCCCTAAAAAGGGAGGGATGACTGTTGTGCCAAACGATGCCAACGAGTTAATTCCCACAAGACTCGTGACCGGATGGAGAGTGTGCATTGACTATCGTAAGTTAAATGAAGCCACTCGAAAAGACCATTTTCCCTTGCCCTTCATGGACCAAATGTTGGAGCGTCTTGCGGGAAACGATTTCTATTGCTTTTTAGATGGTTTTTCCGGTTACTTCCAAATTCCCATCGATCCTCGTGATCAAGAAAAAACTACGTTTACGTGTCCATATGGAACGTTTGCTTATCGTAGAATGCCATTCGGACTTTGTAATGCACCGGGAACTTTTCAACGATGCATGATGGCTATTTTTCATGACATGATCGAGAAGACGATGGAAGTCTTCATGGATGACTTTTCCGTGTTTGGTGATTCCTTTACTTCGTGTTTGTCGAACCTTGAGAGAATGTTAAAACGTTGTGAGGAAACCAACCTTGTGCTCAATTGGGAAAAGTGTCATTTTATGGTTAGAAGTGGAATCGTCTTAGGGCACAAGGTCTCGAAAGCGGGGATTGAGGTAGATCAAGCTAAGGTAGACGTCATCCCCAAATTACCTCATCCCAAAACCGTCAAGGGAGTTAGGAGTTTCCTAGGCCACGCGGGCTTTTATCGACGATTCATCAAGGATTTCTCGAAGATTTCTCGACCCATTACACATCTTCTTGAAAAAGAGGCACGTTTTGTATTTGACGAAGATTGTGTACGAGCCTTTGAGATCCTTAAGAGGAAACTTACCGAAGCTCCCATTCTTGTTGCTCCAAATTGGAACCTCCCCTTTGAACTAATGTGTGATGCTAGTGATTACGCTATAGGGGTCGTTTTGGCGCAACGTCATGATAAGCATTTCTTGCCTATTCACTATGCTAGCAAGACGATGACCGAGGCTCAACTTAAATACACTACAACGGAAAAGGAGTTCCTTGCCGTGGTGTATGCATTTGAGAAATTCCGACCTTACCTCGTCTTGACAAAATGCATAGTGTATACGGACCATTCGGCTATCAAGTATCTCATGGCTAAACAAGATGCTAAGCCGAGATTACTTCGTTGGATTCTCCTCCTTCAAGAATTTGATCACAAAATCGTTGACAAAAAAGGAGCCGAGAATCTAGCGGCCGATCATCTCTCTCGTTTGGAAGATCCTCACCAAAGCGTTTACGAGCCTAAGGAAATCACCGAAACATTTCCGCTTGAAACACTTGGTGTAGTGAATTCTAAGCTTGATTCTTCTACCCCATGGTTTGCGGATTTTGCAAATTACCATGCGGGTAACTTCATCATTAAGGGTATGACAACTCAAGAAAAACGAAAATTCTTTCGTGATGTCAAGTTCTATTTTTGGAACGACCCTTACTTGTTTCGAACTTGTGCGGATCAAATCATCCGCCGTTGTGTATTTGGTACCGAAGCTTCTAACATCCTTAGAGCTTGCCATGAGGGACCCACGGGTGGTCACCACGGTGCTAATCTCACGGCTAAAAAGGTGTTTGATGCCGGCTTCTTTTGGCCTACTATTTACCGAGATGCACAAGATCTTGTGAAGTCTTGTGATTCATGCCAACGACAAGGAAAAGCCTCACAAAAAGATGAAATGCCACAAAATATCATTCAAGTATGTGAGATCTTTGACGTTTGGGGCATAGACTTTATGGGGCCGTTCCCATCATCTCGTGGAAATAAGTACATTCTCGTTGCGGTTGACTACCTTTCTAAGTGGGTGGAGGCGAAGGCCTTGCCCACTAATGATGCTCGTGTGGTAGTTAAGTTCTTGAAAAGTTTGTTTGCTAGGTTTGGAACCCCTCGTGCTATCATAAGCGATCGTGGAACCCATTTTTGTAATGACCAATTTGAAAGGGTTCTAAGGAAATATGGGGTTACACATCGTCTTTCTACGGCTTATCACCCACAAACAAGTGGGCAAGTCGAGGTTTCAAACCGAGCATTGAAGAGGATCTTGGAGAGATCCGTAGGGGAAAACCGACAATCTTGGTCGGATAAGTTAGACGATGCTTTATGGGCCTTTAGGACCGCTCATAAGACACCCATTGGGTGCACTCCCTATAAGCTTGTGTATGGAAAAAATTGTCATTTGCCTATCGAGTTAGAACACAAGGCTTATTGGGCCCTAAAGCATTGTAATGATGACATGGAGACCGCGGGAAAACACCGGAAAATGCAATTAAATGAATTGGATGAATTAAGAGATATTGCTTATGAAAATTCATTGATTTATAAAGAGAAAACTAAAAAGTTGCATGATTCAAAAATTAAAAACCGGGTTTTTAACATTGGGGATCAAGTTTTACTTTTTAATTCAAGATTGAAAATATTTTCCGGTAAATTGAAATCCCGTTGGTCCGGTCCATTCACCGTGACTCAAGTATTTCCGTATGGGACCATCGAGCTAGCTCAAGATGATGGTCCTAACTTCAAGGTGAATGGACATAGGTTGAAGCACTACTTTGGTGGGGAAGTTCCATCCTTGAACTACCTCGACCAAGTCACCTTCCCCAATGATAATTAGTGTTGAGGGGATCGAGTCGAGCTCATGACTCGGTAATCAAAAACGAGGTGCCTCGTGGGGGAGTCCCATGCTTATCCTATGTACATATTATCGCTTTCTTAGTCTAATGTAGCTTACGTATGGGGATTCGTTCCCTTCCAACCTTTGTTCCATGGTTGTTTGTGATATGTGGTTTTTAGATCATGATCTTCACGATTGGAGCCTCTCGTGTTCGTTTTATGGGAGCACTCGATCATTTGCTTTGGAGACATTTCTCAATATCCATGATATATCCTTTGATGTTCTAACCTTAGGTTTTTAGCACACTTCATAAACGGCTTTAAATTTAATGGTTACACCCTTTCCATGCTAGATTAGGCATTCGACTACGTCTCTAGTATGGGGGTGTTTGCACCCCTAGACTCGAAACATTGAGGACAATGTTTAACTTTAGTATGGGGGGTGAATAGATACTTGCCTTGCCAAACCTTCACGCTTTCCAAAGTTTATCGTTTTGTTTAGAGTTTTGTTGCAAAATAAGGCTAAAAATGGCCAAATTTTAAAATTTTTCTCATGTTTTATAAGTGTTTGAAGACACGAATGTAGATTTTCCGATGGCGAGAATAAGAGTAATTTTTGACTCGACCGTGCGTGTTGAGCACTTAGCTTTGATTCCTTAACTACACATTAGGCTAAGTCTCTTAAATGAGGACGAGAAATGATAGAGTTAATTATAAGCTACTATGCTAAACGTAGAGTACTCGTATTCTTTCAAAAACTCATGTGTTCTCGTTGTTTGCTTATTCTCCCTTCGCATGTAAATATTTTTTGCTTAATAAATATTGACTTAGCGGTTTAGTTAGGATTGTTGGGTTTCTAGTCTTTTCTAGTAGCTTCCGTGTAATTAAATTGGGAAGACATTAAGATATCGCCAGCGTCACGGTTTTGAAGTATTGGCACCCTAATAATCGAAAGCTTCACCCAATAATAAGATTTCAAGTGCTCACCTAAATCAAGCAAACAATTTGAAGCCCCACAAGGCCTAAAATCTATGCAAAATTAAAAGTGAATCAAGCCTTAATCTTCGAAGCTTTAAAGATCCAAAATTCGCCTTAGCGTGAGGATATACGTCTTTGGCTAATAAAACCACCGATGAGGCGGATAATAAAAGGCAAGGCAAGACCGAAGTCATAATAAAAGCTTCATGGCGAAGTTGAATAAAAGATGGAGGTAAACCAAAGATAATAAGGCCCTTCCGTTAGGGGGCGTATAAAAGTCTTGGTAATAAGTCTCATGTTCAAAACCGTTATAAAACCGTGTTTATCGATTCTTCTTGTCAACTTAATTTTTTAACATCGTCGTCTATTAGGAGGGGTTATTGATTTGATGGTCTTAGTTACACCGTTAGGACTCTATTTTTAGACCTAAATCTCTATTATCGCATAAGTCAAACAATGTATCCTCGTGAAACATTCAAGACATCATAAAATATAAGAGATACAATTTAGGAATAATGGGAGGATAAGTACGTGATTAGGGCATATGAGTAGTGTTAGCATTACTAACTTATAATGACAATGATCTCGTTGCACGCTTAGCATGGAATTGAAGTGAAAATCGAGGACGATGAAATTATTTCTAAACGAAGCATTCACGTGTTCTTATTCTATGAACCTAAACGTCCCATTTTGCGATGAAAATCATACATTATGTCTATAACACAAGTAGTAGTAATAGTAGTAGTGTAGCTAGTTTATCATTTCAATAAAGTGAATAAAATGAATTTTGGAGATGCTACGATACTTTATTCTAGCATTGCGTGAGGGCACGGCAATGGTTTAGTATGGGGGAGTGATGAGACGGCTTTTATACATGGTCTCATCGTTCTTTTTGGACTTAAAATGCATTAAATATCATCAAAATGCCCAAATATATGCTTGGTTTGTTGCTTGTGTAATTTAGGTACGGATATTGAGAAAATGACAAAAGATCACAAGAATCACGCAAAAACGAACACGGGAAACGAAGCCGCACGATGAACCAAGCCCTAGTGAGGAATTTTCCAAAGAAAACCCTTGAAGATTTGAAGAATATTGAAGATTGGTCCTCCAAGTTTGAAGAATTGACACTTTATACCCTTGTATCTTCATAATTACAAGTTTGGTCCCTAAAGTTTGTCAAAATTACAAAAAGGACCCTTAACTTTGAAGAATTGGCAAATTTAGTCCCTCATCAAATCTAAATTGTCAAATATGGTCCTCCAAGAAGTCAACCAACAAGTCAAAGCCTTGAAGTTTGAAGATATGACAAATTCAGTCCTTGGAAAATGAAGAGATTGCATAAATGGTCCTTGTTTCAAGTTTACAAAAACATTGTGCCAAAAATGACAAGTGCTGAAAGTTAAATACAAAGGAAATGGAAGTTTTGGCTAATTTATACAATGTGAAGAAGTGAAAAGAGTTGAGGGACCATTCATGGCCAGACAACGAAACCTAGCCCAGCCTCTCACAACACGCCACCTCACCCTCCACTTAAACTTCCACCAATCATAACACACCCCATCACCACGTCATACATCCACTTACTGGTTATTTATTAAACTTTGTTTAATTTAAAAAAGTGGGGGAAACAAGTTTTTAAATATTAATCACTCCTAAGCTTAATTAAACTTCGCCTGCTAAACCAATAATCCTTAAGAACCCTAAACCCCAATTGCTAGTAAACCAAAGGGGTTTTGTCCCTATTCTTCCAGATTGCTAATTAACTTAGCAATAATCAAAACCCACCTCTCAAAATCCCCAACCCGTGACTCTAAGTGGGTCCCCCATGTTCCCCTGCTCAACCAAAAATGGCAATATTCGCATCTTAGCAGTCCATCAACGTTCAGCATCAATCCCTTCTTCCCAAAGCTTGAAATAAACGTTCCAGATGCATTCAAACACAGCTGGCTATCAAGGACAATCACATGTGAGCATATTTGACCCATTTTGACGAATTTGACCAAGGGCATAAAAGGAAAATCATAGCTAGGGTTTATGGCATTCTAGTATGTTCTGTAGCTTAGTATAAGTATGAGTGGATTGTACTCATACTTTTTCTTGTTCCAGTTTTGATGTAATTTCTTTTTCTTTAAATTAATGAAAGTTTTTTTTAGCTACATAAAACTGAGAACCATTTACTTTTCCAGCATTTACATTTTAAAGTTTGTTTGAATCCGTTTTACAATCCTCAAGTTTTTTTTAAGATTTTACTTGTTTTCAAAAAAATTTCAGAAACTTGTTTTCTTTATCTTACTGCTAAAAGCCACTCAATAAGCTTCTTAAAACAAGCTTATTGAGTCACTAGTAGCTTGTTCTTTCTTTCTTGGTGGTTTGTGGTGTGCAGGAAACAAGGGTAGAACAAGTTCTATTTTCACCATTTTCTTCTCATTTGCACTCAACTCAATCTAATCACACTTGATCTGCACAAGCCCGGGCTTGTAGGAGGTGGCTTATCAGCCACTGTTGGGCTTGGAAGTAAGCCCAACAAGGTAGTTCTTATTATCCCTTTTATAATTTTAAGTTTCTGATAAAAAAAGGTGTTTTATGTGATTTCTGCATAGAAGGTGTTTAAAGTGTGTTTATATTGTTTGATTTGAGTTGTTTTATGATGATATGCATGTTAGATGCTGTTTTGATCAATTTGAATAGGGTTTAGAGTATGTTGATTTGAAAAAGTTACATAAAAAGATTTTAAAGGGGTGTTTGGGACAAGAGATTAGCAAGATTTGTGATAAAATTTCATGCTTAAACCTGTCTAGAAACATTACCTAGGTTGTATTTGAATGTTATATGGTCTTTGGTTTCAGTTTAAGTAAGGTTTAAACTCATTTGCATGCTCAAAAAGGTTAAACATAGCTAAAATCAGAAAACTGCATATTGTGCATGATTTTGTGTTGATTTGACCTTCAAATTTGGTAGATTGTTAGGAGATAGGTTGTTTTAGAGTTGTGAATCAGTTGTATGCTAGATTGTGGATTTGTATGCAAGCTTAAGGCTCTTGAAATCCGGATTTGTGCATGAAAATTGTGTCTACTGTTCATCAGACTGCTTTTGGCTTAATCAGAAACTTTCAAGCTTAATTGGTGCTTATTGTGTTAAGTGACTGCTTGTTTTTTGTGTGCTTTTTGACTCCTTATACTCCAAAGAGTATAAGGGTGCCTTATTGTCCAAAAAAAGCTATCAAGATAAGCTTTCCTAAGCTTATTGAAAATCAAACCAAAATTTTACACTGTCAGTGGGAACTCCTTTCCCACTGCTAGTGCCCTGGTTTCCACTGCCTAGCTAAAAGACAGAAAACCATCACAAGTCACTTTCAGAAGTTCATAATTTTGTCTTTAGTGCTTAAATTTTTGAATTAGACCTTGAAACCAGTGCCATTATTTTTCTTATTTAATTTAGGATTTTTCTGATTAATAAAATTTTTATTTACTGTTCATTTAGTAATTTTTAGGTTATTTAGCTATTTTTAATTAATTTTAAAGTTTCTGTTTTTGTCTTTTAGTGCCAAAAAGTAATATTTTTAGGTTTAAACAATTTTCTGAACTTAGAATAATATTTTAAGGTTTTTGGTTTAAAAATTAGTTACTGTTCACCTTTTTAATTAATTTTTATAATTAATTTAAGTTAATTAGGGTTTTAATTAAACTAGTTTTGTCATTTAGTGAGAAATTTAATATTTTTCAAGATTTTTCATTTTTCTACTGTTCATTAGAGTAAAATAGGATTTTTAAAATTGGTAGATTATTTTTAGCATTATTTTATTATTTTTTATAATTATTTTAATTTTAAAATAGTTTTTAGTAATTTAAAAATAGAAAAATAGTATTTGAAAATCAAAAAAAAATACTTTTTAGTTTTTAAATAATATAAGTAAGTTATTTGTTCAATAAAATCATATTTTGGACATTTTGATTAATTATATTTAATTTTAGGGCTTTAATTAGCATTTAAAATTGAATATTTAATTAACAAAAGGTTTTAAAATATTTTTATTGGATTTTATTCCTTATTTATATTATTTTAGACTTGTTTTAGCTTATAAGTAATTTTTAGGTTTAAAATTTTTATTTTTGTCGTTTTTTACGGTTTTACGTTTACGCCTTTTTCGTCGTAGTTTAATTAGTTTTCGTAACCGTCAATTCTTTCCTTTCTCATTTCTTTTTTTCAATTATCATAATCACAAACATCATAAATCAACTCTTAACACAACGCACTTGCCTCCTTGGGAAACGAACTTGCTTGGTCATTGGTGCTCGGTTTTCCTAAACAGACACTTAACGCTTATCACTATTTGTACTTCCTTTTCCTAAAGGTCGTATTTTACTACAATCAATTGTCATATGTTAACTGAAATTGAACCTAAAAACGTTTTTCAAACCTTGTGTAAGAAATTACACATTGGATCAAAATTTGATATTTTGCTAAGTTCTTGTTTCAACCTTGGAATTCTTGGGTTATAGGGCTGATCATAGCATCCTAATTGTGATATTAAGGTGTGGTGAGGCTTATAACTTGGGGATAATCTAGTGTGGGGTAACAAGGTTGCATCAATCAAGTTTATTTTCCAAAAAGTCACCTTTCTGTTTTGATTTTGTGCTTCTAACCTTGTTGAATCTTAGCAGGGTTGTTATTGGAAGCTTGTGCTTGTTCTTGCTAGCACATAAGCTCATAAATTCGTGGGTGTGGATGTAAATCCATGAGGTTTGTCTTGAAACCTTGAAAATATGATAAAAATTGGATTTTTTGTGGATTTGTGCTCTACTGTTGTTCTTGTTGATTTCTTGGCTTAAATCTGCTTAGTCTTGCATGATAATATTGTTTATATGCTAGATTGATCATTGGGTAAACTGATTCACACTTTTTCTTGTTTAAAATTTGATTTGAAAAGATAAAGGGGTGTTTGGGACTACCTGTTTAAGCTTGAATCTTGTTATTGTGTTGTGGAAAGTTTGTGTTTGTGCTCTATATCTGATATATGCTTGGTTGAGAGTGTTTTGCTGTAAGTTTTTGGGTTTGAAACTTCAAATCATACAATCTGCTATAACTTGATGAGTTTAACTGTTTTTGACCTAAGATTTTGGTGAAATCTAGTATTTGTGCATGCTTAGGGTTAAGAGTTGTTAAAACATCATTATTATAACTTATTTGATAGATCTTGAGGTTTGAATCTTGCTTATTGGTCAAATACATCAGCAAAGTGTAAAACTGCATGTTCTTATGTTCATCAGTAACCTAAGGTGCTTGAATCTTGCTTAATACTTTGAATCATTGCATGAAACTTGTTTAGACTTGTTCATTTGAGTTTAATATAGCTTGTGTGTGCATTTGGTTGAATTTGGCTGGCTGAATTGTGCTCTAAGTGCTTATTGAACCTGTTTTGCTTATTTGTTCATGTCTGTGCTTGATCTGGTGCTTTATTGATTAAACTGTATCAATTGGGTGATTGTGGTTGTGATATTTTGATTGTTATTGACTCCTTTTGATCCAAAGATCATTTGGGTGCCTTTGTGTAATCTGAATCTCCAAAAAGTTCACTAAAGACAAAAAGTCAAACAAGTCAAGCAGTGGAAAAAGTTTCCACTGCTCAACACCCAATACTAGCCCCTGCTAGTGTTAATTTGAACTCAGCTTATCAATAAGCTATTTTAGCTTATCCAGACCTGCAAAAACTTATTTTTTGTGATAGATCTTCATTATTTGACCCATTTGATTGGACTGGAGCTTATTGGACTTTGACTTTGACTTTTTGCTAGAAAACCAACTTATTTGACTTTTACATAAGTGCTTATTTGCTTTTTCCAGCTTATTGAGTCAACTTATTTGAAAACTCTTTGTTGATTTTGCTTAATTAAGTCATTTAAAAGCTTTAGAAACTTTAATCAGCTTTTGGGGTGGCCTAGAACTCAAAAACGACTATTTTGTCATTTTTTGTAGATTGCTTATTGCATTTTCAGGCTTATTCCTTGGGCTTATTTCAAATTTCTTTTTACAGAAGTCTTATTTAGGACAAAAGAAGCTTGTGTGTCTAATTTGAGCTTATGGCATTGGCTTATAGCTTAATGGGCCAAAAAGCCCATTAAGAATAAGCTGTTTGGTATAAGGTAGCTTATTTCACACTTTCAGCTTTTGGGCCTTTGGAAAAAGTTGTTTAAAATCAAATTTTGAGTCAAGTAGTGCTTTTGAGCTTATTTTGGACACTTTTTTCATTTTGGGCCTAATTTAGCCCATTAAGTGATCTGTTTTGGGTTTAGCCCATTTTCTAGGCCCATTAAGGGTATTTAGGTAATTTCACTTTAATTTCTGAGTTATTTAGGTTAAATTAAGCTAGTTTGAAACTTTTTAGAATTTTTTATGATTTTTGGATTTTTAATAATATTTTAATATTATTTTATTGTTAAAAATTAAAAGTCTGATTTTCTAAGTTTTTTATTTTTCCTAGATTGTAGACACTTAATTAGGAATTTTGTAACTTTCCAAATATTTTAGGGTCTTTTAATTTTTTCTAGAATTAATTTAAGTTTTAATTGATTTTAATAGTTTTTAATTGTTTAAAAATAGTTTTTAGTGGTTCTAAAATTTTGAAAAATATTTTTTAGCTTAATTAGGGTATTTTAAAGGTTTACAAACTTTAAGATCTTGTTTTGGACTTTTTAATAGTTAATATTGATTTTTAGGGCTTTAATTAGCATTAAAAAGTCATTATTTAATTAATTAAAAGGTTTTGACAAGTTTGGATTTTTTGTAAACTCTAGGAATATTTTTGTGGATTTTTAGTGATTTTTGGTAATATTTAGGGTAAAATTTTAATTTTAGTACTTTTTACGGTTTTACGTGTACACCTTTTTCGTCTTAGTTTAATACGACATCGTAACCGTCATTCTCTTCTTATCCCCTTTCTATTTTTCTTTCTCACAAATATAATCACAAAGTTAATTCAAATCATTACACTCATAACACACTAGCCTCCTTGAGAACGATGCCCACTTTAGGGTCATAACTTTTGGTTTTCCTAAACTACTCGTTAACACTTGCCCTAATTGCCTTGTTTTCCTAAACAAGTGCTAATTTACAACTATCATATGTCAAGAGTGCATTTCTCTATGGCAAGATTGATGAGGAAGTTTATGGCACTCAACCTAAGGGCTTTGTGGATCCACTTCACCCCAAGAAAGTTTACAAGGTGGTCAAAGCTCTATATGGACTTCATCAGGCTCCTAGAGCTTGGTATGAGCGTCTGTACACTTTCTTGTTGAAACGCGGCTACAGAAAAGGCACTATTGACAAAACACTGTTTCTTAAAAGGAATGCCAAGGACATCATCCTAGTTCAAGTGTATGTGGATGATATTATCTTCGGTTCTACTAAGAAGGAATGGTGTGATGAGTTTGAACAGGTAATGAAAGGCGATGTTCAGATGAGTGTCATGGGAAAACTCACATTTTTCCTTGGTCTTCAAGTCAAGCAGCAGTCGGATGGTATCTTCATAAGTCAAGACAAGTATGTTCATGAAATTCTTCAGAAGTTTGATGTGGAACCTCTTAGACCAGCAGCAACACCTTATGAGGTCACTAAAGTCAAACTCAAGAATGAGCCAGATCCTCTGGTAAATGTTCACATGTACAGGTCAATAATTGGCTCACTCATGTATTTGACTACATCATGTCCGGACATTATGTTTGCAGTAAGTGCTTGTTCTAGACATCAGGTGGCTCCAACCGTATCTAACTTGAATGCAGTCAAGAAAATCTTCAAGTATATCAAGGCACAACCCAAGCTAGGCTTGTGGTATCCAAGGGAATCACCTTTTGTTCTTGAAGCCTATAGTGATAGTGACTATGCAGGTGCCAATAATGATAGGAAATCTACTACTGGTGGTTGTCAGTTTTTGGGTCGAAGACTTATCTCATGGCAATGTAAGAAATAGACAATAGTAGCTACCTCTTCAACTGAACCTGAATACGTAGCTACTGCTAGTTGTTGTGGACAAGTCTTGTGGATACAAAATCAGATGTTGGATTATGGGCTCAACTTCATGAACACCAAAATTTTCATCCACAATCAAAGCACTATCTGCATTATGAAGAATCCTGTCGTTCATCAACAAACCAAGCATATTGAGATTAGGCACCATTTTGAAAAGGGATGCCAATGAGAAGAAGCTGATACAGGTTCTTAAAGTGAATACGGATGATAATGTTGCTGATTTATTCACTAAAGCCTTTGATAGTCCGAGATTCAACCACTTGGTGGTTCACATTGGTATGGTCAATCCTTGAGGCCTAGGATTGAGGGGAGGCTAAGCCTAAGGGGAGGCTTAATGTACATATTTTCTTGTACAGTCTTACATATGGTAGATTCTAACAACAGTTTTCATGGGCATTTGCGGTGTGTGAAACTTCTAGTGGAAGATTTTGGTTACTCCTAGTGGCAGTCTTCTGCTCCTAGTGGGTACAAATCCTTATACTTCACTTATGGTTGGCTTCTAGTATCGATTTTGGGCCACTGTTCACTTCGTTGACTTTCATTGACCACTTGGTGCTCCTAGTGTTAACCTTTACGCGTTTTGAGTTTTAGTCAACGCGAGTTACTTCTGCTGTATATCTTTTTGGTTTATCTTTGGTAACTAGGATTTGCAAATAATGGTTTAAGGGGCAAGTGGTTACTCTTGTATTAATGACTTAATTTTGAAAGGGCAACCCCCATAATTAGGGGTCAATGAACAATTTATGACCATTATTTATGGTCAAATCCATCATTTGACTCAATCATCCCAACCATACACACACACATACGCTCCTACTCTTCACCCTCTTCAATCAATCATCTTCCAATGCTTCAATCATCAACAATGGCCACACTCCAGTACAAACCCGATCACAACATGGTGGCCTATCTTGGCTAAGGTCCTAAAAGAGAAGAGTTCACAGACATCCTGGAATACATTGAAGCTTCCAATCTAAGGTATGCTCTTACTGTTTGCCCCACTGTGTATGATACTGTTATACGCCAGTTTTGGGCAACTGCCCACCTCGTTGATGTTTTGGGTCGCCCATTAGAGCTTCTTGCTACCATAGATGGTCGCTCATATGTGGTGTCTGAGGCATCCATTAGATATGCCCTTCATTTCCAGGATGAAGATGGCATTGTCTCTATTCCCAATTCAGAGGTATTGGATGGTATGGCTGCTATAGGTTATAATCATTGGGGGAGTTTAAATTTCAGAAGAATAGATTTGCCCCTCAATAGAAGCTACTGGTTTACTTCTTGATTCATTGTCTGAGTGCAAAGTCTGGGAGTTGGGATGCGTTTCCTATCCCCTTGCTACTGGTTTGATTTGTCTTTCTCAGGGTCGTACTTTTAACTTTTCTCGTTACTTGTTTGATGGCATGATTTGTAACCTTAGTGATACTGGCTCTAGGAAGAAGTTCTTGATGTACCCTAGGTTTTTGCAGCAGGTTCTTTTGTGCCTACCTAGGAATAGGGAGGAATATGTGACCCCAAAGCTTACTTCCAAGGTGTATGCGAATATGGCACTTGGATATAAGGGTCCTGTGAGGCCTCTTACCGATGCTATGTTGGGCCTTGCCCAAGGGGATCCTAATGTGATTCCTCCGGGTGATGAAGCCGAGGAGGAACTTCCATTGGAAAATGATCCTATGGAGGAGGAGCACCCTGCTACTGGTGTGCCTCATGTGGAGGTTGAGGAGCCAGCTAGAGAGGTGGTGGTAGAAATGCCATCTACCTCAAAGGCTGCCCCCTCTTCTCGCCCACATGAGCCCCCATTTGCTGATACTTCCCCTCCTAGCCCAGCTCCGCACTCTGATGAGAAGCCTTCTAGCTCTCATGCTCATATGGATGACCCATCTGTTGCTTCTGGTCCCAATGATGCATCCCCCAAGCCAAGTCCTCTTGGTGGGTAAGCTGAGGAACCTGTTACTCTAACTTCTTTGCTAGCTCTTATGAACATGTATTATGCGAAGATTGTTTCTCTGGAAGATGACCTCAATCAGCACCGCAAGCTCACACGGGACTTCGTGCTTCCATTGGCGAACAGGGTTAAAGCATTGGAGTCACAGCTGAAGCGCCAAAAGAAGAGAGTTGTGCTTTCTGATTCTGATGAAGCTATTGAGGAGGATGGGCTGACTATTTTGGCCAGGGCTGCATTTGTTGATAAGCTGAGTGATGACTTGCCTGCTCCTCCTAGTCCTTCATGCATTCCAAATGTTGCTGCTTATCCCAAGCCAATGGATGATTCTGCTGGTCCTTCTGTTGCTCCTTCTACTGGTCCTTCTGCTGGTCCTTCTCATGATCCCAAGGGTAAAGCCCCTATGACTGATGCACCCTCTCCTCCCAGGAAGCGTACTCGCAGACAATTGGAGGAAGAAAGATTGGGGGAAGAGGCTGCTCAGCGATTGCAAGAGGAGTTTAACCAACAAGCCAGGGCTGAGGATGAAGCTCTACAACAGCAAAGACGTGAGTAGTTGAGGCACAACGCCATGCATTGGAATGACAATGACTGGATGAAGGTGCTTACCATCCTTACTTCAGACTACTCTCAGTTCACTGATTTGTTAGGTGCCGATGTGAATCAAGGCAACTGTGTTCAACGGGCGATGGCTTTGATGCGTAAACAACAGTTATCTCTTGATGCCCAACTTTGTGAACAACGCCGTAACAGACCTTTATCACATACTAAGGAGAGAAGTTTGATGCAGCAATATGTTAAGAATCAATCAGCTGCTTACTATCAGACTGGATGGACATGGGAAAGGGTGAGGAGGTTGTTCTTTGATGAGCTTAAAGATCTTTACACAAAGATGATCAAGCGTCAAAATACATCTGTCCCTGAACACTTGATTTATCGCCCACCTCCTCGTGTTGTCCTCACTTCTAAGCCTGTTGTTGCTCCCACCTCTTCGTCGAATGTTCACAAGAATACTTCTGGGGTTCCATGTTCTAGTTCTCCTTCTACTGCTGTTCCTACCACCACCAGTCCTGCTACTAATCCCACTCCTGTTACTCCTGTTGTGAAGCCAACATCAACACCGATGACTGAACCACTTCCTACTTCATCAGCTGGTCCAGCTACTTCTGATCCTATGGTTGTTGAGGACTTTGTTCCTACTGCTGCTGACAAGGTCAAGGATGAATCTTCTTATAGTGTCCCCACACCTCGTCGTTCTATTAGGAATAAGAAGGCTCGTCATGGTAAGTCTATCCCATTTGAGAAGAGAGATCCTGTCAATCTCATTGATGTTGCTTCTGATAGTGAGACGGAGTTGCACCTTGGCAAGGGTGTGATTGTAGCTTGGGAAATTCGGCCATCCCCCATTTCTCGTGGTACCTTTACTCATAAGATTACGACTAGTGATGGCTACACTCGATATGTCTCTAGATTGCAAACCATTTTGACCTGGGTGGAGCGTCGTGATCTTATGTTGTTGTATGGTTTAGTGGATGTTGAGATTCCTAAGTCTCCAAGTGAGCTTCCTAACTGGACAGGGTTGACTATTTGGGGTGGTTTGAAGCTGATGTTGGATTCCCCTCCTGATTCTCCTTATGCTTGTGTATGGAAGGGTCAACCTCGATGGGTGATAAGGAGGTGGAAGTTGTATGCTGGTTGTGGTGTTCATGTGTTAGAGCTTGAGTCTGGTGTCGTTGTGTTTATGCTTACTAATATGGAGTATCCATTGACAATTGCTACCATGGAAGCTATGCTGGAATGTTATCTGCTAGTATCTAATGCTCCTTCTGGTAATGAGTCTGCCATGGCCGCTACCTTAGTTGAAGGTATTCAAGCCCGGCTGCATGCAGACAAGGTTGCAGCTTCTGGTATGTGATTGGTTTGCTTCTTCTATCCTTATGTTATACTTACATTCTTTTCACCAATATGTATAGTGATTGGTGACTCACATTTTACTTTAGTTAGTTAGTTAAAACAAAAAACAAAAAAATAATTTTATATAATATCTGCTTATACTTTAAACATGTGATGGATTTTCAACACTTGTACATAATAATATTATGTACAGATATTATATTATGATAATATAATATCTGCTTATACTTTTCCATCATGAAATTGTTTTCCACTTGGCATTTTCACACTTGGGCTGTTTTGAGAGGTACTTCTGGTGTTGGACCTAGTCCACACAACAAATGGTGCTCAACTCACCATGTTTAACAGACAAGAAAGAGTTGATTCACCATGAGGGTACGGCTCTGGTGTGATTATCAAATCCGTTGATGGTTGCCAGGTTACCAAAAACTGGATGGTTTTCACTTGCCTTGGTCCTAGACTGACAAGTGGCTAGTCCAAGGGGGTACGGCTCTTAGATCTATATCAAATCGTTGATAGGTGTAATAGCTTGCTCAAAGCTATAGGGTTTTCAGCTCACCGATGCTTCATTGCTAAGAGTTGGCTAGTCTGGAAGGGTACGACTTCTGGTAAAGACTCATATCAAATCCGTTGACGGCTGTGATGATTTGCCCAAAATCATTAGGGTACCCCCACTCACCATTGATTTACGTTCTAAGAGTTAGGATGGGTTCTGGTCCCCCAAGGTGATGCTTATTCCACCGCAAAGACTAGCTAGCCCAAGAGCGAGCATCTACTTGGTAAAGGCTCATCAATTCTGCTCATGTTGCTGTAAAGATTCAACAAGGTTCAGATCTGTTCAAGCTTTCAAGAAGCTCCTAGGTGTTACTCGTTGTAGCAGTCTTTGTGTTGTTCATGCTGATGGTTATGTTGCTGCTCTTTGTGTTGTTGTTTCAATCCTCAAGCTGTTTTGCAAGATCTACCAAGAAACTTGAACTCAACAAGTCAAATTTAAGTTTAGGGGAGGATTGTTAGGACCTCTGTAATAGACATTTGTAATAGGTATGCTAGGAGGTATGTAGTTCCTCCTGGTCCTAGTAGTAGTAGGAGCAACACGTGCTCCTGGTCTAGTAGAAAGTCAAACATTATTATTCTGAGTAGTTGGTTAGGATATGCATGAGATATGTTAGGAAAGGATATGCATATCAGAAGTTATACGTTTCGGTTTAATGTTGTATTAGGGTTTCCTTGTAGTATAAAAAGAACCATTAGCAGAAGGGTTAAACACACCTTCATAAAAAATTATTCATTTGATATTAATAGTAGAAATCCTTAGTAAGGATCAAGTTATTTAGTTATTATGTTTCTTCTTGTTCATAGTATTTGTATTCTGTACTTATACTGTGTGTTTCATCTAGAGTCTCTCTGTGAATAGACTTGTGATTACAGAAGTCGTTCACCATCCTTAGCAGGCTGCAAGATCCATATCTAGTGGACCCAACAGGGACGTGTATGAGTTGTCTGATTAACTTATACTTAACTGATTATTAGTTTACTTGGTGTGATCTTAACTTGTTTTACTTGTTCTTGTTCTGTTTTTAAGTGTTCTTACTTATATTACTGATTCATGTTAAATCATGTGTTTTCTTAAGGTTTCATGTATTATGATTAGTGTATTTCATGTTCTTATGTGTTAATATACTTGTTATATTATAATGAGTAACTTCCTAAAAATAGCAGGTTTCTAAAAATAGTAAGTTTTCAAAAATAGAAAGTTTCCAAAATTAGTAAGTTTCCAAAAATAGTAAGTTACTATAATTAGAAATAAGCCTGGTTAACAAGTATAAAATATAAGCTATTGTGTTAATAAGCATAAAATATATAACTCATGATCATATAGTAAAGTTTATTAAATAAATACTTTAAGCTAAAATAATATTTATTGCATTAATAATAAAATGCATGGTTTTACTTGGGATTATTAATTAATAAAATGACATGATTAATTTAATAAAACTTTACATTAACTTGATAATTATGTCATTAAATTAAAGTATGGTTATTAATTTAATTATGTAAGTATATACTTAGGCTAATTTCATGATTAATTACATTAATTATTTATAACCTAAGTTTCATAATCAATTTAATTATAACTTGTATTTTAATAATTAAATCAATAACTTAAACTAGTAAAATATTCATGTGTACCCGCCTACCGAGACTCCCATATCTCGGTCGCACAAAACAACGACGAACTATGCAAAACAAGCAAAACAGTTCTGTCCAATATATGTTTTCTAACTCTGTCCAATATTTATGCACAGTTCTGTCCAATATCCATTTTACTAGCTCAGTCCAATATATAATTGCAGTGTCGTCCAACATATGAGCCCAGACCTACTGTTCTTGTTTTATACCCCCTGTTTGGCAGAAAGTTAACCCCGACTGCCCATCTTTTCCTGCTGCCGTTTAGTTTTTACCCACCGAGAGTCTGGGGAGTCTTGGTTGCCACTTTTTACAACCAAATGCACCCTACTGGGTGTTTGGGCTTGCGGCTGACCCACCAAAACACACGCCGCCCTATAGTGGGTTGCGGCTGTATGCTCCGAAACACCACCGAGACCATGATTGGTCTCGGTTTGCGTAAACCCGACACCAAAACAACATAAATCCTAAACCCCATGATTTTAACCTTTTTAATTAACAGGTTTTATCAATGGTTTTTTTTATGATTCTTGATTAATGAACCTAATTAAATGACAAGATCAATGATTTAGAAGATACCGTTTGCATGTATGATTTAGGAATTAGAACACGAACTCAATATCGTAAATCTGTAAGAACAAAACAAAAAAATCCTTGTGTTTCTTTATTTGTGTGTTGCGGCCAGGGAAGAGAAAGGAGAGATCGTGTTTTATGTTTTTTTAGGGTTTAGTATTGGTAAAAGATGTATAATAAATCTCCTGGTGGTTTACTAATTTGGACTTGAATTGCTTAATGGGATAGGCCCTAAGCCCTTTTCCTTTCTTTTCTTGCCGCCACATGCACACACATACATACTTCTTTTGTTTTGATTTTTCTTGCTTAATTATTTATCGTGTGTGTTCATCTTTTAGGGTCGTGTTTTATTTCTTGTAATTTTTTTTAGTATTAAACGTAAATACTTATCATGTATTAGTATTTCTATTAATATACGTAATACTTGTAGTAAATTAATTAATATACGTAATATTCGTATTAAACGTTCATGGTTCGTGTTGTATATTAATTAATCATGAAGTTTTAATTTAACTGTGTTTTCGTGCATTTAATGCTATTAGGTATTTTAAAGAGGGTTTTACAGAAAGTGCTTCACTTGTTCTTCAGCAGTACCCGCAGCAGTGCCCAGAAATCCAGCCAACCTAAGAAACCTCTGCATAAACTCAGTGCTAGTCTCTCCAATTCTCTGATGAATGGAATGATAGTCCCTCTTGAGTCTTTTCTGCTCAGCTGTCAGAAAGAACTGACCATAAAACAGAGTCTTGAATTGGTCCCAAGTCAAAGCAGCTAACCAAACATCACCTCCAGTTGCTAGCTTGTATGCCCTCCACCAAGCTAAGGCATCTCCTTCAAACTTATAGCAAGCCAATCTTTCCTTGTAGATTCCATCACATCCCATAGCATCGAAAAATTTCTCCATATACGAAATCCAGTTTTCTACATCAAATGATATCTCAGCCCTCTCAAAAGATCGAGGTTTCTGCTTGTTAAACCTCTCAAGCCAAGTGTGTAGAGTAACCGGTGGAGGAGGAGGAGGATTGTTCTGATTCTGGTATTCATTTCGGATCTGATTCCTTATCTGTGGAAGCATAGCTTGCAAAGCTGCTTGGACAGCTGCATCTAGTTCCTGTTCACGTGTGTTGACCATCTTACAGTTTAAAAGAGGAAATGAAATGATTAAGCTGATTAGAACATAGGATAAACATAATAAATACATGAAGAGTTTATGAAGGCATAGCCAACGAAAACAGCCATTGGCAATAGTGGACGCCTATGGGTCGGTCCACATAATAAAATTGACATGAGCAAAGGTGAACGTCTATGGGTCGGTTC
This sequence comes from Glebionis coronaria, assembly GCA_025667525.1. Lineage (NCBI taxonomy): Eukaryota > Viridiplantae > Streptophyta > Magnoliopsida > Asterales > Asteraceae > Glebionis > Glebionis coronaria. The sequence continues at coordinate 269,484,998 of CM046874.1, forward strand.
ACAAAATAAAATTCGAATGAAAAGCACATGCGACTAAATATGACCAGTCCTGTACCAACCATTACTTAGTCAAAATCTTAACATAAAACAATGATGATGCATGAAATGAAATAAGTAAAATGTACTGTCAGTTTTAGGAAGACACTGATGACTACCCACTAGTCACAGGTCAATTTTAAGAGCCTACAGGTCGAAACCTGGCTCTGATACCATAATTGCAACACCCCATTTGGATAAATGGACCGTTACGTAGTAATTATGGCATGTCATCAAAGCATGCAAGGTAAATGTCTAAAACATTAAATGACCATAAAGGAAACCGGAAACAAACATCGGTCCCAACATAAGCTCCATACACAAATGAATAAGTATAGAATGTAAGAAAAGGACTAAACAATGTCCAGCAAAACAAAAGTATGTAAGTGCATTAAAAGAGAAAGAAGACTAGGCGCCTCCTATCCATGAACGTACTCATGATTCCTAGCTTTGCCCTTTAGTACCTACCGTATTGGGACATGGAAAGAAAAATACGGATGAGCAATACGCTCACTGTGCGGATATATGACAATGTAATGTAAAGCATAAATATAAGCAAGTAATGAAATAAAATGAATAACAACAGAATAAGTGTATGTCCTGGAAAACCTGGTTTAAGCTTATAAGACAGGTTTTATATTTCTGAAAAGAATTATGTTTAGTTTATTCTGAAAACTGTATTTTAAATATGCCCAGAGCCCATACAGGTTATGTTATATCAACTTGTATGATAACTTAGAGGGGTGACCTCATCATGCGATTAGATGGGTCGCATTTAATTAATATAGTATGAGTGGAGGGATCAGCTCCTGTAACGGATGCAAGGCACACACCGCAGTTACCATGAAATCTTACTACTTGTCCTAGGATGCACCCATTCGCCCCACATGATAATAATAACAAAGGCCAAATACATGAAAAGGGACGCTGCAAGCAATCACTCTCACCGCAGAAGAGTCATAACACCAGTGCCTCAAGTGCTATTGTTATGGAACCCCCATAACTTGGTGAAACTGGCATGCATGTATATAGCTCAGGCAATCTAAAATAAACATAACATATATACTGAATGTGTTTAAGACACGTAAACTACTAGGGAAAACAGATGGCTGCAAATGGGGAATCCTAATATAGGAAAGAAGTCCTTACTGAAGGACGGAATATCCGTACCATATGTCCAGTCAATGAAGACGAAAACGAACGTGAAGATCACTCCGACTTCACAATAGCTACATAATAAAGGGACATGAATAAGTGTCTGTTTTACTTATACATACTTGTTACTTATTTTACTTGACGTGTTCTTAGCTTGTTTTACTTGTTCTTGTTTAATCATGTGTTTCTTATTGTTTCATGTGTTTTGTATTCATGTATTTCATGTTTTAAGTGTTATAGTACTTGTTATAACACAATGAGTAATTTTCTAAAAATAGCAGGTTTCTATATATAGTAACTTTCCAAAAATAGCAGGTTTTCGTATATAGTAACTTTCCAAAAATAGCAAGTTTCCTTAAATAGTAAGCTTCCAAAAATAGAAAGTTTCCATAATTAGTATGTTCCTGATAACGACCAAAATATACATATTCAACCCGTTATTATAATGCCACTTTGTATTATAAATAAGAGCTTTTGATACTTAATACATTACGTTTTATATGCAGGTATGAAGTATGAAGAAGCAAAGTGAAGAAAATACAAAGAAGGGTCCTTATTTTGCAATTTAGCCAAACTATTGAAAGAAGATTCTGGAACGCACAAAAGTGCGGCGCACATAGTCAGAAGTGCGGCGCACATTCCCATATCCAAAGTGCGGCGCACTTTCAGATAAGTGCGGCGCACATTTTCTCTTAGCCAGCACTATAAATAGGAGCCACTTATACTCATTTGATATATCTCATCTTTCAACTACTACTCTAATCCGAGTATTCTTAGCTTTTTAGAAGTATTTTTAGTATTATCCACTTTTGGGAAATACTTGAAACGAGAGTATTCCACTCTTCAATTCTTGGAGGAACGATACAATCGTGACACTTGTGTACTCGTCATTCGATCAAATCTAAGTATCATGTTCACTTACTCTTTTCCATTTGTTACTTTGATTACTATGCTATGCTAAGCTATTTATGACTATATGGGTATGTGACTATGATTAGTGATGATGCTATGATATGATCCTTTATAAATTGATTTCAAGCTAATGTTGTAGAACCATTTTACCACCTCGTTCTATAAACCATATTTTATCTAGAATTGATTTGTTACGATAATTTGGCGTTGAGAAACGCAAATTGTTATAATAAGTTCTTAAAGACTTGTTTATGGTTTTGAATCTTTGGTTGGAGAGATCCGCTTAGAAACCTTGATAAAATATTGAACTCGTTGGAAACTTGTTTTGAGCTTAGTCGTTCGAATAAACATAAGTCTTGAATCACCCTAAAGTAAATTGTGCAAACGTCATTTTGACGAAAAAAGATTATCACTCTTTACCTACATAAACATATCTCGGTCATTGATACAAGGTTTTCACCAAGTATGAAAATTTGTTCGTCCCGATTCAATTCGAATTGATTACTGGTTTAGCGTGCGACTCAGTCGTCTTTTGGTGGAAAACAAATATATTGGTCGTTGTTGTAAAATAAAATTGCAAAACTTTAAAGTAAAAGGCAAGGTAAATAAAGCTATAAATGATTAAAAAGTAAACGACGAGAAATTAAAACAAATAACTAATAGTAAAGGAGCGAAACAAATAATAAAACGTAAATTAAAGCAAAACAATTACTAAAAATAAAATTAAGCGAATAAATTAACTTTCGACTGAAAAATAAAGTTTGCTTAATGAAAAAGGAGAGAATAAAACTAAAATGGTACTTTAAAGCTAAACGAGGCAAAACCTAAAGCGGGTACTAAATAAAAGATAAAACTTGAACTTTACGAAAAAATATAAATACTAAAAATTGACGAAAAATTCAACTAAAAATACGTGACTTTCAGAATTAAAAACGGAACAACTTTCAGATAAAACTAAACAATTACGGAACAATACTAATAAATAAACAAGCTAGCAGGCAGCTAGCTGGAAGCTAGCAAGCACACTCCTCACTTTTGGCGCCAAAACTTACTAAGCTGGCAAGCAGGCACCACAATTATTTCGGAATATCAATTATTTCGGAAAAAGTTCGGGAAAAAAGTTCGGAAAAAGGTTCGGAAAAAAGTTCGGAATATCAATTATTTCGGAATAATGACTTTTCAGAACTTTTAACTTTTTCGGAATAATCGTTTTTTCGGAATATTGATTTCTTCGGAAAAATAGTTTTTTCAGAAAAAAGAAAAATCTTCGGAATAACAATAAATTCAGAGAAAAGGAAAATTTCGGAAAAATGACTTTTTCGGAATAATTTGTTTTCAGAGAAATGACAAATTCAGAGAAAAGGAAAATTTCGGAATAATTAACCCTAATCCGAAAAAGTGAAAAAAACAGATACAGTAATATCTAATAATTAGAAAATAAGCCAAAGATAAGCACAAATCAAATAAGCAATTAACCAAAGCTTAATCTAAAACACTTTTAAGAAAAACTAATTAAACCACAAATTAAAAACTTGAAAAACACTAATAAATCTAAAAATTAAAAATCAACTTTTAATAAAATAAACTAATAAAAACACTTAACTAAAATCAAATCAAACACACAATAAGCTATAAAATCAATAAGCTAACACAATCAAAAACATAAAAACATAACAATTAATCAAATAAGAATAACAATAAGCACATAAACATAAAGATTAAACAAAAATAAGAAAGGTAGAAGGAGAGATTAATATAAAACTTGATTAAAATTAAGGACTCAACAACAAAATTAAGAGCAAGAATTAAAGAAACTTACAAATTTAAGGTGCAACACAAGGAATGTAAATTGACAAGTAAATAAGTGACATTAAAAATAAAGGTGGAAAGACTAATGTGTCAAATTAGCTAACACCTCCTAATGTGAGATTAGGAGGGTATTTATATTGATTAGGGAGGTTAAGCATGTGTTGCTTCTTCCTTTCTTTCTCTCGTCTTCTTAATTCTTCGACTTTTTCGACTTTGTCTCGGGATTATTTGAACTCGTCTTGTAATTTCTTCATTAATTTAGACTTGAGTTCTTCGGCTTTATTAAACTTTCGTCTTTAGACTTTTCTTCGATAAATCTTCAGAATAGGCCTTGGACTTCCGTTCTTTTTGCACTCTTGATCTTTTTACTTCGTCTTTTGTCGTTTTCTTTGATAAAAGCCCGTGAAAGCCCATGTTTTCTTCCCTTTTCATATTTTGGTCCTAAATCACAACAAAAACACAAACCACTCATAATTCTGACATTTACGACATAAAATACACGTTTTGGCTTGGTTATTATTATAATTAAGTGGTAAAAGGATGGGTGTTTTCACACCTATCAGTCATTATTATCATCATCACGAACTTATACGAACTATCCCATATTTTTCATATTCGTTACTATTGTTATTCATATCAACCATTTCTTTCTTCAATTATTATACTGTTACCAAAACGAAACTAAGTCTCAGCGAACGATCCTGGCTTACCACTACAAGCTCTATTACGAACGAAAGGATATACTTGGTCGTGTTTGCATTCTAGTCCCTTGTTTTGTCTAAACCTTGTATTATAAATTTAAGACTTGCGAAATGAACATCAAGTTTTTGGCGCCGCTGCCGGGGACTTATAATCCTGTTTTGTAACAAAAACTTTCATAATCTTTGAAGATTGAACCATTTCCCACTCAAACAAACCAAAAAAATTTCCTACGGTACAGAAAGTACGCCGCACAATTCAAAAAGTACACCGCACTTCCTGTAGCGAACCAAAGTACGCCGCACAATCCCAAAAGTGCGACGCACATTTCTTATGTAAACCCAAAACCTTTGTTGGATGCACACTGTTCATCCGAAACTCCACCATTATCACCATTATCAGAACCTGAACGTACCCTTAACCGAAGGTACGTAGACTTCACCTTCGTGTACCTTTTGATAGGAGACACGATCAATCTCAAACTCAAGAAATTAACCAACCTTTTGACAACCTTTCTGAATTTCTATTTTTCACCAAACTCATCAACCGTTACGATCCAATGTCGGACACCGATGATGAACCAATGTGGTCAGCCGATAGAGTTGTAGCACCAACTCCTGGCTCCACAATCGTTTTACCTAAAATTGCGAAGGATTTTGCAATCAAAGGAAACCACTTGACACTTGTCAAAAACCATCAATTTGATGGTCGAATCAAAACCGATCCTCGCAAACACATCCATGAATTTAGCGTAATATGCAAAATGTTTAACTATGGAGAAGGACAAGCCAAAGCCGTTCAACTCATGATATTTCCATCATCCCTCACTGGAGAAGCCAAGTCATGGCTCGACGAACTTAATGAAGGAACCATTCGAACATGGGAAGGTCTTAGAACCGCTTTCATTAGCCGATTCTTTCCTCCTGCCCTATTTGAAAAACTCCTCGGAGAAATCCGAAGCTTTTCTCAACAAGATCGAGAAACTCTCACTGACGCATGGTTAAGAATGAAAGAATTACTCAGAAACTGCCATGGTCATGGACTTAAAAAAGAAGGAATAATCAAGATTTTCTATCATGGTCTTGACGATGCTACCTAAGATGCATTGAACGCCGCAACGGGTGGTATTTTCCTTTATAAAACCCCTAATCAAGCCAACCAATTGGTTGACAAAGTCTTACTCAAGCTTGATTGGTCCAAAAATCACAAAAACAAAAACCCACGAAAAACCGTAGCTTTTTCCGAAGAAAGCAACAACCCAAGCGACACTGAAAAAATTATGGCTCGTATGGACGCCATGTCTCTCAAAATCGACACTCAATATAAAGAGATGAAAAACAAAAGTCGTGAAACTTGCAAGCACTGTGGAGGAAACCATCCTTCTAGTGAATGTGATGACGATTACACACCTATGACAAAGGAAGAAGAAGCCAATTTCATGAACACCTTTCGTCGAACTCGATTTTATAGCGATTATCGTAATCGTGACTGCGATAGTTAGAGATCTAACGATAAACCAAGTTACGATCGAGAAGAAAAGAAACCCAACCAAACCAAAGACAAACCCAACCTCGAAACCAAGCTCGACAATTTTATTGAATCTCAAATAAAAACCAACCTTTTCGTGCGAGATACATTCACTGACCTCAAAACAAAGTTCGAGACATCAAACAAAAACCACCAAGCTTCCATTCAAGACCTTGAAGCTAAGTTTGATCGTTTTGCCGATAAGCAATCGAATCGCGCTTCTGGTTCTTTACCAAGTAACACCAACCCAAACCCCAAAAACAACAACAAATATCAACCATCGCAAGCTCGTAATGAACATGTGAATGTCGTATTCATGCGGAGTGGTTTCTTACGAATCACCTACCAAACCTACCCAAGATACACCAATCGAAAACCCACTCGATAGTGACGATGAGGATGAAGCCCAAACAACCAAAACCAAACCCATTGAAAACTCGAACCCAACACCAAAACCGTATAAACTGAAAGTACCATACCCCCAACGCTTACGTAAGCAAAAGATGCATGCTAAGTATGGTAAATTCCTCGACTTAATCCAAGAAGTTCGAATCAGCATGCCTTTAGTCGATGTTCTGGCTGGAACGCCAAACTATGAAATATTTCTCAAAGAACTTATCAAAAGCAAACATAAGTTTGAAGATGTATCTTCTGCTTTTCTAAATGATGAATGTTCTGCCATTATCCAAAACAAATTACCACCAAAACTTGGAGATCCTGGAAGTTTTCTAATTCCATGTACTTTCCATCACTCATACTCTTGTAACGCCTTGGCCGATCTTGGCGCTAGTATCAACCTCATGTCATACTCCTTGTATGCTAAAATCTCAAAAGATGTTCTCAAACCCACAAAAATGAGTGTTCGCCTCGTGGACCGTTATTTTCAATACCCAATGGGAATAGCCGAAAACATGCTCGTTGGAGTTGGAAAATTCATTTTTCCTGTCGACTTTGTAATCCTAGATATGGAAGAAGATAGCAAGGTACCACTTATCCTTGGTAGACCTTTCTTGCATACAGCTAACGCTGTGATTCGTGTGAGACAAAAACAACTCAACCTTGGAGTTGGAGAAGATAGAATTTCCTTTTCTGTAGATGAAGCAATGAAACACTCTTATTATAATGACGATACTTGCTTTAGTATTGATGTCATTGACGAAGTCTTTGAAGCCGATTTCGACGCTCTTCTTGATAAACGAAGCGAAATTTTATATTCTATTGAAGGAACCATCCTCGAAGAAGAACTTTTTACTGAATTTGACGCCTTCTTTAATACCGACAAACCTTTAGAAACCCCTGAAGAAGAAAAAGAAACACCATTTGAAACCATAACTTTCGAAACCGATTTCAAAGTTAAGAAATCTGTGGAAGAGCCCCCTACAGCTTTAGAACTTAAACCTCTTCCTGAACATCTGGAATATGTGTTTCTTCACAAAGAAAAATTACTACCTGTAACTATTTCATCCCAACTTTTGGAAGAACACAAAAATGATCTAAATGAAGTTCTCAAGAAGCATAAACAAGCTTTTGCTTGGAAAACTTCTGATATTCCTGGCATATGTCCATCGTTCTGTAAACATAAAATCCAACTTTTGGATAACAAGAAACCGATTGTTGAAAAACAACGAAGACAAAATCCTAACATGAAGGACGTTGTTAAAAAAGAGATCCTTAAACTCTTCGATTCTGGAATAATCTACCCAATCACCGATAGCCCCTAGGTTAGTCCTATTCATTGTGTACCTAAAAAGGTAGGTATCACTGTATTAACTTACGAGAATAATGAGTTAGTACCAACACGAACCATCACCGGATGGAGAGTTTGTATTGACTATCAAAAATTAAATGATGCAGCTGCGAAAGATCATTTTCCTTTGCCCTTTATGGATCAAATGTTTGAAAGACTCGCAAGGAATGAATGCTTTTGTTTCCTCTATGGTTTTTCCGGATATTTTCAAATCCCAATCAACCCTATGGATCAAGAGAAAATCACATTTACTTGTCCATTTGGAACTTACGCGTATAGGCGCATGCCTTTTAGCCTATGCAATGCACCTGCTACTTTTCAGAGGTGTATGATTGCAATCTTTCACGATATGATTGAAGAATCAGTCAAAGTCTTCATGGACGATTTTCCGTCTTTGGAAATTCTTTCGACACATGTCTTAGCAATCTTGATAAAATGTTAGCACGATGTGAAAAGCAAATATTTTGCTAAACTGGGAAAAATGTCACTTTATGGTTAGAGAAAAAATTGTGCTTCGTAATGTAAGGGTTTTTGCAAACTCTTTTTAGATCTATTTTCGTTCCTCGACTCACTCGAGTTAGATATCCAATTTAACGTAAGACTTAATTTGCTCTTGGTAAAAACGTATTTTTAGTATTTAAAACTAATTTCTATTTAATAATAAAAAGTTTTTAATCTAATTTAAAAATCTAATTTAAACTAATTTTAATAAAACTATTTTAAAACTTAAACAAAAATTTAAAACTAATTAAAATAAAAACTTTTTAATCTAATCTATTTTTAAACAAAACTATATAAATTGAAAACTAATTTTAAAACTAAAATTTAAATAAGAATTTAAAACTATTTTTAATCTAGAAAAACTATTTTAAAATTATAAAAGAAATTTAAATAAAATATTTTATATTTTTTTTATTTTAAAAAAGAACTTAATAAAACGAAATTAATATAAACTTTTTAAATAAATTTAATAAAACTAAAAACATGAATTAAACTATATTAAAACTGATAGCAAAGATTTAAAAATGTATATTAATTAAAAGACGCCTAATTAAACACAAATAAAGTGCTAGCTGAGATGGTTGTGTCGTTAGCCTGATATGCGAGAGGTCAAGGGTACGAGCCCCACAATGACCAAATTTTTGCTCAATAATTATAATTTTGGAATTTTAATTGGACAATCAAACCAACATACAGATAAATTGTATATGTATGTTGTGCAGCTAAATATCAGCTAAAACAGACAATAACCAAATAAGCCTAACTAAACTCACAAAAAAAGATAAGCTAGAATATAAGCAATAAGACAAATAGAAAAGCAAATAAGCAATTACTTAATAAGCTGAAAAACCAAATAAGCAAAAAGGCAGATTAAACATTACACTACTGAAAATAAGCAAATAAGCCACTAAAAACATTAACCAAACAAGCAGATTAAACACTACTGAAATCCAAACAAATACTGAAATCTAATAAAATACTAGCAGATTTAATAAATCCTATTCCACACAGTAAAGAAAACTAACAGGTAAAAAAACTTGCAAGCATAAAACAAAATCAAACAGTAACATATTAAAGTAAGCAGATCTAAACAATACGAATAAAAATAAATAAATAAATAAATAAAACTGAAGCCTAAATAGTTACTAAATACGCAGATGAAAAACAAGCAGTAAAATGAACATAAGCAGATAAGACTTAAACTAAATAATAACTTAACAATTAAATAAAAAGAGAATCAAACCTATTGTCGAAACCGTTGTGACGAAGGGTGGTGCTAAACCCCCTTATGAACCGAAAACAAACACCACCATTAATCATCTCGAATCCAACCCGAACCAAGAACATCAATAGTGACCGAAAAATGGACTTCACTCGAACAGTAACTTGTATAATTTTTCCAGTAGGGAAAAATTACTTTCACTTTCTTTTTATTTATTTTTTTATATTTTTTATAATATATTAATAATAATATACCTCGAAACAGACAGTAATAATAAAAAAACAGATTAAGGATTAAAATAGAACTTGACAGAATTTAAAAAGAGACGAGATGAATTAAAACAAACTTTTCATTAATTAAAATAAAAATTACATCAACTGAAAATTGAAAAATACAATATTAAATCCTAAAACTAATTTTGCAGAAAATTAAATAAAGAAAAAGTGCTCCTCATTACAGATTTGGAGGGGGTTTTATAGGAAAACCCCCTAAAACCCTCCTCATGGCTTAAAAATTAAGCATTAAATCTTGGCCGCTCTTTTTATCTTCTTTCCATCTCTTTCTTCATCAACGGTTGAAAACATTCCTTGTGCCATGGATTGCCAAGCTGTAATGGTTTGTGTTTGTTGTGAGCTGATGTGGATGCACATGATTAGTAGATTTGTGATTGGTGAGGTGGTTTAACCAATCACAAAGGGAGATTTAGCCACGTCACGATGGATAGATGACCACTCCCTTGGTGATTGCTCCGAAAAAGATGGGGATTTAATCCCCATCCTTGTGAATTACACAGATTAATTGAAAGCCCCAAATATTTGGTGGTAATTTTTGATTGAGGTAATTAGGGTTTGTGGTAAATAGTGGAGGAGGGGGCTGCGTTTTTTGGGGAAGAGAAAGAAAGTGGGTAAATGTTCTTGTTTGTATCGATGAATAAAGAGGGGTGGGTAAAAACATTTATTCAATGCGTGAGTGGGTGAGAGTTTACACGTGTGTGAGTAAATATAATAAACGTGAGTGGGGATTGGGTTGACTGGGTTTGTGTGTGGGGTGTTGACCGGGTTTATAACTAGCAAATCTTATTTATTTCCTTCCCAAGATTTATTCACCTCATGGGCTTAGTGGCCCAAAATCCTTTAATCAGTTCCTCTTTGTTATTATAATTGGGCCATGTGTGGGCTTAAGTGAAAAAAATGGATACTTGAAATCTTTAAATGGGATTTTGAGCCCGTTTATTCAATGTGGGACCCACACGACTAAAATCCTTCAAAGACTTGAATCCGTGAACAAATTTGAACTTGATTTTCGGCTTCCTCGATCTTTCTTTAAAGTCGTGTCGGTTTAGCCGGTTTTCGTGAACTTGGGCATACTTTTGGTCTTTTGACTTTGTCTTCGTCTCTTTCTTGGACTTTTCTTCACATTTGACCGTGAAATCCCGTGTTTTCTTTCCATTTGATCTTTTGTACCTATTTTAACACAAAAACACAAAACCACGCGTAATTCCGACTTTTACGATATAAAACACATGATTAGGTCTTGTTTTTCCTTGATTTTAGTGGTAAAAGGATAAGTGTTTACACATTTATTAAATCCCCTACACTTGACCATTGCAATGACCCCATGCAATGCATTATTTTAAGGCAAAAAGTTACATTTTTCTCATAATTAATCCATCTCGGCCTTTATTAAGATATACTATTACTATTACGATAAAAAGATAAAAACTTAAAAGGAGACAAAAGTTAAACGATTTATTACTTGGAAATTATTTGATGGAAGAAAATTGTAAAGAAATCTAAGACTTGAATTTGGGCTTTGGTGTCATGAATATTAATCACCCTCAAGTTTCAGGTTCCCCATACCAAGCTTAAAAACGAGATCATTGTTTACCATAAGTTCTTAGGTTAAAACTACTTATATAAGACAATTGTGTAATACTCTTTCTCCAATTCTTACTTTGTATCTCTAGATTTTATTGATTGTCATTCACCCGTAGGCTCATTAGACTTATTTGATATTTATTATTCCAAAAATGAAGGCCAAACGGTTCAAACCCGACACTCAAAACCTAACCTTGTTCTCAAAAACGTTGTCACTAAAGTAAGCCCACATCAAGGATGATTTAACACGATTTGTGGAATAAATTCCGGGACCCAAAATTTGGCCAAATAGTACTACTTATTAACTATTCCTCCAAAGTCAAGTAGACTTTATGTGGAGTTTAGCAAGTTCACATCATATACCCTTAGGCTCTTTAAGATGTAAAAATGATCCACGTCTATTGTCCACACCCTAAGGCTCCTTGAACGATAAACGAGGGAATTGATTTTTTGATCAATTTTTATTCAACACTTACCATGCCATACACCCTAAGGCTCTAATGACAAGGTTCGTGCTACATGCCCCACACCCTAAGGCTCCTTGAGGTCATGTTTTAATCTTATTCTTCCTTTATTTATGATATATATAGTAGGCCAAATTTCGCGGTCCCATGGTCTGAATACCTCCTACTTAGTGGTTATGAGCCACCTTAGTCGGAAGTCCACAATGCTGGCACACTCAATGTGTTCATGCTTTAATTACAAGGAGAATAAAGATTTGGCTAAGAGTTAAGATATCGAATCGACACCGCAAAAATCCTCATTTATTAAGCAATTAAATATACAAGCGGGAAGAAAGAGCCACAAAAACCATATAAGCAAAAATTAACCCTTAAACTTATTATCAACTCTATCATCTCTCGTTCTCCACAATTTAAAATCTCAAGGAATGAAACTCGTGGATGCTTAGCCTAATAAACCAGTTAAGGTCCATATGGTTAAGGATACTAGCTAGAGTAAACTTGGATAAGTAAACTCGGGTTGAGTCAAAATATTCACGACGGGCATAATTTATCAAAGATATCTAAACTTGTTATAACCATTTTATTTTATTTATTATTTTTTTTACTTTATTCTTGAAATAGAAAATATAATTACGGTGCGGGGACAAAAAGGAAGCAAAATACTACTAGGCCAAAATAGATCAAAAATTTGAAAAACGTTGAAAAAATTTTAAATTTTCCGGTTAAATGAGGTCAAATTCATGGAAAAGCCCACTAAAATTTCGATAGTAATCCCCCTTACACTTAATATAAACATTGTCCTCAATGTTTAAGCATGTGGGAGAATAAACTCCCCTACACTTAGGACATTGAGTACGTTGTTCAAAATCGAGCGAAGGAAAGGACAACTAAAGTGATTACATTTATTCGTTTTATTTATATACAAGATTGAATCACAATAGCAAAAACTTATCGAAGGAACTGGGTACACGGGAAACATGGGATCACGGGTCACGTCAAAAGCACCAAAAGTGGATCATCAAAGCACATGTCCCTGCACACAACATCACAACACAAACAACCTACTTGGCTCCTCCCCTACACTTATTGGTGAAAATGGGTGAAGGTAAAAAGGGTAGAAAAAATTAAAAATCTAACATAGTTATACGATGCTTGATTTATTTATCACGAGTCTCTAGCTCGACTCGAATTCCCGAATGTCATCATTCAAATGGGAAAATCATGGGAAAAACCGAGATTTCCAAGGGAGGAAAATCTCTCCATGATAAAGGGTGAAACAAAGTCATATAAGGCGTACCCCATGAAAATCCACCCGGGTCAAACACATAATTTCCATCACAAAAGGAAATATACCCCGAGGTGGTACGCAAGTCAAAGAAAAGTGGGGTATCCTTAGTAAAATATCTCTTATAAGGAAGGTAAGGTGGTATGGCAATGAAAGCACAAAAGTCTCTACTCCGGGATCAAACACCGGTTTCTTAACGGGAAAATAGCAAGAGGTAGTGACATTTAAGCTCAAAATATCATCAAAATCCAAAGTGGGAAAGTCGTCCTCTTCCAAACTCGATGTGAAAACATAAGTATCATCAGAGTCATAGGAAAACTCATCCTCATGAGGAAAATAGGTATTTAGAAAGATATCTAAAACCTCCTCAAATGGAATAACCTCTAAAGTTGGAATGATCTCTAAGAGTGGAGGATCCTCCTCAAAAGTCATGACTTCTAAAATTGGAGTATAAAAGTCAAAAGGAGTCTCCATGGAAGAATCACTCATAGAGATATGAGGTGCATTAAGATCATGGGGTGAGTCATCAAAGTTAATGAGATCACTTAAAGAAGTGTCATCATCGTAGGTATCAAAGATTAGGGTATCAAAAATGGGTGGGTCAAAAGTGGGTGGGTCAAAAGATAGGTCGTCTAAACCGAAGATAGTGTGATCACTTGAAGAAGTGTCATCACTATAGGTATCATAAATGGGAGTTTCAAAATTTTGAGGCTCTAAGGGAAGGGATGAATTTATCACAAAATCATTTTGATTAAACGTTTTAATTCCAAAAGGGTTAATAAAAATCTCGTCATTATCATAATTAAGAACATCAATCATATTGACCGACTCTTTTCCATTTGATTTTGTTGTGATTTTTCCCATTTTAAAAACTTGTTGTTCATCTCGAACCCTAAGAATTAACTCCCCTTCGGCCACGTAAACTAAGGCTCTTCCGGATCGTAAGAATGGTCTACCAAGTATTAAAGGAATACGAGGATCCATCTCATAGTCGACGACGACAAAGTCCACGGGAAAAGTGAATGTATCAACTAGAACAAAAACATCTTCGACAATACCAACGGGGTATGCGAGAGTTCGATTAGCTAACTCAAGAGTCATACGAGTCGGTACAAGGTCGGGTAATGATAATTGTTTCCAAACCGAAAGTGGCATAAGATTGATGCTAGCACCGAGATCCGCTAAAGCCATACAATAATCGATTTGAGGAAACGAGCAAGGTAACACGAATCGTCCGGGATCTCCTAGCTTTTCGGGAAGCTCTTTGAGAAGAATCGCGGAACAATTCTCATTTAAACGGGTGTTCACGAGCTCAACCATTTTTTCTTTCTTATTAAGCAAATCTTTAAACATTTTCAAAAATTTTGGCATTTGAGCAAGTGCTTCAATAAGGCTTATGTTAACATTGACGTTGGAAATCATTTTCAAAAAGTTGGAGACATGAACGTCATCTTTGGTGAGCACTTTAGCCTTGTCTAACCTAGATGGATAAGGAATATTAGGCTTAGACTTTGAAGGTTGAGAAGGATAAAGACTCGCTTCTTGAACAACCGTAGGGATAGGCTCTTTCGGCAATGGAGTACTAGTACTAGGAGTGGTAGTGGGAGGAATCACCGAAGGGTGAGTAGGATTACTCATTATGACCTTCGGGCCTTGTCTCTCCTTTATGGGCGAAGAGATGGAAGGTCCCACTAAAGTGGCTCCACTTCGAGTATTGATAGCAGTCACATTAGTACGAGGGTTAATCTCGGTATTAGAAGGTAAGGCTCCTTGGGGTCTAAGGGCTTGCAACATAGTTAAAAATTTCTTATCGGTCGATTCTTGCATTTCTTTCATAATTCGCTCATGGTCGGTCAATTTTTGTAGAACCAAGTCCATTTGAGGATTATGCATGTTCATTTGATTATACCCTTGATTAGGAAAACCTTGATTAGGAAAACCTTGCTTTTGATATTGAGATTGAAAACCGTTGTTATTATAAAAACCTTGGTTATTATTTTGAAAACCTTGATTTTGACCATTAAAATTCCCTTGATTAGCATTCCCTTGAAAAATACCTATTTGAGGACCTTGGTTCCTATTTTGGAATTGGGTATTTTGGGCGGGTGGGGTGGTCTTTGTGGTGCTACAAAACCCGGGGGAGCCAAATAATTAGTACTCTTATAAGACAAATGGTTAACATCAACATTAGGTTTAAATTGAACCCTTTCATTAGCATTAAAAGCACAAACTTGTTGTTGTTGATTGTAAACCTTGTCACAATTGAAATATGAATGTGGTCCACCACAAGTCTCACACGTTTCACAAGTTTCTTTCATGGCATTAACTTGACCTTTTAGGGTTTCGGTTTTTAGAGCAAGTGATTCAACAAGTGAAGTGAGTTTATCGATTCTCTCTCTCACTAGAACTAGCACTCACCATAGTGGCCCTAACACTTTTGGTTTGTACTTTTGCCTTGTTTTCAATTATGGCCCAAGCCTCGTTCATTGATTTCACAAGAATATTGCCCCCTGCGGCACTATTAAGTGAGTCTTGGTCATTTAGAGTTAAACCATTGTAAAACGTATTTACTTTAGTGAAACCGTGTTGTGGACATTTTCTTAAAAGCTCTTTAAATCGATCCCAAGACTCACTAAACGTTTCCCCATATTGTTGTTCAAAGGTGATGATATCATTCCTTAAAGAAGTGGTCCGTGATGGTGGGAAAAAGTAGTTTATGAACTTGGTCTCTAAATCAAACCATGTAGTAATACTTTGGGGTGGTTCCTTATCAAGCCAAATCCAGGCTTGTCCCTCGAGGGAAAAAGGAAAGAGTTGTAAACGAATGGCCTCTTGTGGTACCCCATTGTATTTGACGGTGTTGGCTAATTGTATGAAACGTTTGATATGAGTGTGTGGGTCATCATTAGTACGGCCTAAAAATGGTGTAGCGGAAACCAT
This sequence comes from Glebionis coronaria, assembly GCA_025667525.1. NCBI lineage: Eukaryota > Viridiplantae > Streptophyta > Magnoliopsida > Asterales > Asteraceae > Glebionis > Glebionis coronaria. Next base: position 269,501,172 of record CM046874.1, read on the forward strand.
TTGAATAAAACCCGTTTTAAGTTCAAAATGATTAGCTCCAATGTCCGGCACCACAATCGCGTCATCGTTTCCTTCAACGTGAGATTGGAGAATCTCAATCATTGGTCGATTATCCATTGCCATCGTATTGTCGAAAGCTCGATTCTCGGGATCGGCTTGAATGACGGTTTTTTTGTTTTTCTTCTTCTTCTTCTTTTTGGAAGAATTGGAAGAATTTGGTACACCAATCGGTATGTATGTACGCGCGCGAGTGCGCATACAATTAAAACTTGGAATGAGGTGGGTGACCTCGGTCGACTTTGAGAGGAAAAGGATTTTCCCTCTCGAGGTGCAATATGAAAAATCTACAAAAATATATACTTAATACTAATTGAGTTGGCAAACCAATAGTCGGTCGTCCCTCTCAATATACGCACAAGCAAGCGGGGAAACGAGGTGGCACAAAGCACTTAAAACCCTTTTTTCCTTAGACGGCCTTTTATAGCACGTCGCCTTATACCCACCTTATAGTTTGTATATTTTGAGTTCAAACGTCTTACTAGTATTTATCTATTTTGCCCTTTTATTTCGTTATGGATGCGAATACAATAGTTAGGTGATGAAATCCCAACTAAGGCTTATTTGAAAAGTAGGTAAATTTATGGTGCTACGTAATATAATATAATAAATGAAAAATCTTTTTATATTTTTTAGAAAAATATATATTCACAAGAAAAATTGAAAGAAATCGAACTAAGAAATAACACTAATACGTAATATTTTTGGTGTAATACTTTTAGGAAAAAGTATTACTTTTGGATTTTTTTTTTTTTGGTGCAAATCTTAGGAAAGAATTTGCTTTTGTGATTTTTTACTTTTTTTTGTATTTTTATTTTGATTTTTTGTATTTTTGATTTTGTTGCAAGAAACGTAACGTTCAAAGAGAACGGATCCCAAAATCCAAACGTCTTCACGAAAAATCGTCAATCGTATGAGCGAAGCGGCAGCGGCGCCAATTTAATGTAAGGGTTTTTGCAAACTCTTTTTAGATCTATTTTTGTTCCTCGACTCACTCGAATTTGATATCCAATTTAACATAAGACTTAATTTGTTCTTGGTAAAAACGTATTTTTGGTATTTAAAACTAATTTCTATTTAATAATAAAAAGTTTTTAATCTAATTTAAACTAATTTTAATAAAACTATTTTAAAACTTAAACAAAATTTAAAACTAATTAAAATAAAAACTTTTTAATCTAATCTATTTTTAAACAAAACTATATAAATTGAAAACTAATTTTAAAACTAAAATTTAAATAAGAATTTAAAACTATTTTTAATCTATAAAAACTATTTTAAAATTATAAAAGAAATTTAAATAAAATATTTTTTATTTTTTTTATTTTAAAAAAAAAAACTTAATAAAACGAAATTAATATAAACTTTTTAAATAAATTTAATAAAACTAAAAACATGAATTAAAATATATTAAAACTGACAGCAAAGATTTAAAAACGTATATTAATTAAAAGACGCCTAATTAAACACAAATAAAGTGCTAGCTGAGATGGTTGTGTCGTTAGCCTGATATGCGAGAGGTCAAGGGTACGAGCCCAACAATGACCAAATTTTTGCTCAATAATTATATTTTTGGAATTTTAATTGGACAATCAAACCAACATACAGATAAATTGTATCTGTATGTTGTGCAGCTAAATATCAGCTAAAACAGACAATAACCAAATAAGCCTAACTAAACTCACAAAAAAAAAGATAAGCTAGAATATAAACAATAAGACAAATAGAAAAGCAAATAAGCAATTACTTAATAAGCTGAAAAACCAAATAAGCAAAAAGGCAGATTAAACATTACACTACTGAAAATAAGCAAATAAGCCACTAAAAACATTAACCAGACAAGCAGATTAAACACTACTGAAATCCAAACAAATATTGAAATCTAATAAAATACTAGCAGATTTAATAAATCCTATTCCACACTGTAAAGAAAACTAACAGGTAAATAAAACTTGCAAGCATAAAACAAAATCAAACAGTAACATATTAAAGTAAGCAGATCTAAAAAATACGAATCAAAAAAATAAATAAAAAAAACAAACTGAAGCCTAAGTAGTTACTAAATACGCAGATGAAAAACAAGCAGTAAACTAAACATAAGCAGATGGGACTTAAACTAAATAATAACTTAACAATTAAATAAAAAGAGAATCAAACCTATTGTCGAAACCGTTGTGACGAAGGGTGGTGCTGAACCCCCTTGTGAACCGAAAACAAACACCACCATTAATCATCTCGAATCCAACCCGAACCAAGAACATCAATAGTGACCGAAAAATGGACTTCACTCGAACAGTAACTTGTATAATTTTTCCAGTAGGGAAAAATTACTTTCACTTTCTTTTTATTTATTTTTTTATATTTTTTAATATATTAATAATAATATACCTCGAAACAGACAGTAATAATAAAAAAACAGATTAAGGATTAAAATAGAACTTGACAGAATTTAAAAAGAGACGAGATGAATTTAAACAAACTTTTCATTAATTAAAATAAAAATTACATCAACTGAAAATTGAAAAATACAATATTAAATCCTAAAACTAATTTTGCAGAAAATTAAATAAAGAAAAAGTGCTCCTCATTACATATTTGGAAGGGGTTTTTATAGGAAAAACCCCTGAAACCCTCTTCATGGCTTAAAATTTAAGCATTAAATCTTGGCCGCTCTTTTTATCTTCTTTCCATCTCTTTCTTCATCAACGGTTGAAAACATTCCTTGTGCCACGGATTGCCAAGCTGTAATGGTTTGTGTTTGTTGTGGGATGATGTGGATGCACATGATTGGTAGATTTGTGATTGGTGAGGTGGTTTAACCAATCACAAAGGGAGATTTAGCCACGTCACAATGGATAGAGGACCACTCCCTTGGTGATTGCTCCGAAAAAGATGGGGATTTAATCCCCATCCGTGTGAATTACACAGATTAAGTGAAAGCCCCAAATATTTGGTGGTAATTTTTTATTGAGGTAATTAGGGTTTGTGGTAAATAGTGGAGGAGGGGGCTGCGTTTTTTAGTGAAGAGAAAGAAAGTGGGTAAATGTTCTTGTTTGTATCGATGAATAAAGAGGGGTGGGTAAAAACATTTATTCAATGCGTTAGTGGGTGAGAGTTTACACGTGTGTGAGTAAATATAATAAACATGACTGGGGATTGGGTTGACTGGGTTTGTGTGTGGGGTGTTGACCGGGTTTATAACTAGCAAATCTTATTTATTTCCTTCCCAAGATTTATTCACCTCATGGGCTTAGTGGCCCAAAAATCCTTTAATTTGTTCCTCTTTGTTATTATAATTGGCCATGTGTGGGCTTAAGTGAAAAAAATGGATACTTGAAATCTTTAAATGGGCTTTTGATCCCGTTTATTCAATGTGGGACCCACACGACTAAAATCCTTCAAAGACTTGAATCCGTGAACAAATTTGAACTTGATTTTCGGCTTCCTCGATCTTTCTTTAAAGTCGTGTCGGTTAAGCCGGTTTTCGTGAACTTGGGCATACTTTTGGTCTTTTGACTTTGTCTTCGTCTCTTTCTTAGACTTTTCTTCACATTTGACCGTGAAATCCCGTGTTTTCTTTCCTTTTGATCTTTTGTACCTATTTTAACACAAAAACACAAAACCACGCGTAATTCCGACTTTTACGATCTAAAACACATGATTAGGTCTTGTTTTTCCTTGATTTTAGTGGTAAAAGGATAAGTGTTTACACACTTATTACTTCGACACAAAGTGTTTGGCACAGGCTTAGAAGTTGACAAATAGAAAATAAATGTAATCTCAAAACTCCCACCACCTACTAATGTGAAAGGCATTATAAGTTTTTTAGGTCATGCCGGATTTTATCGACGATTTATCAAAGAATTTGCGAAGATCGTAAGTACTTTAACTCAACTTCTAGAGAAAGAAAGAACATTCGATTTTAATGATGAATGCCTTTTGGCAATTGAAACTCTTAAAGCAAAGATTACATGCACACCAATTATTGCAAGCCCCAATTGGAACCTTCCATTTGTACTTATGTGCGATTCAAGTGAACATGCCCTTGGATCCGTCCTTGGACAAAAATATGGAAAATGTTAGGACCATTGTAATAGTTATATGTAATAGGTAGACTAGGAGGTATGTAGTTCCTCCTGGTCCTAGTCGTAGTAGGAGCAAGTCCTGCTCCTGGTCCTAGTCAAAGTCAAACATTGTTACTTACCTAATATTCTGTTAGGATATGCATGAGTTATATTAGGAGAAGATATGCATATCAGTTTTACACGTTTTCTTGTAAGCTGTATTAGGGTTTCCTTGTAGTATAAAAGGAACCTTAGGCAGAAGGGTTAGATGAACATTCAAAAAACGTAGTTCTAGTCTTTATTAATATTAGAAATCCTTAGAAAGGATCAAGTCTTCATAGTTATTCTGTTTCTCTTGTTTATATTTATATTCTACATTCATATTGTGTATAGAGTCTCTTTGTGATTTGACTTGTGATTACAGAAGTCATTCACCGGTCCTGACAGGCTGCAAGATCTATATCTAATAGTCCCAACAAGTGGTATCAGAGCCTGGGAGGGTCTCTATACAACAAGAATCAAGTTCTCCTATTATTAACAATCTGTTTATCATGTCTGCCTCAACTTCTACTCAAACAGGAGAAGAAGGCACTCCTAAAATTGTGCAACCTCAGCAGATCCTGGCTACGGTTTCCAACACGAATGGAAAATTCCCTCTTCTGAAGAAAGGTGAATATGACAACTGGGCAATGAAGATGGAATGGTGGATCACCAACACTGATCAAGATCTTTGGAAGATCATTCTGAATGGAAACAGCAGAAAGCTTACTGGACGAGACAAGAACGGTAATATTACTCTTCTTGACCCTAAAACTCATGAGGAAATCATCGCTATTCAGAAGGAGGTAAAAGCAAAAACAATTTTGCTTCAATCTCTTCCTGAAGATCACATGGGTGACTTCTACCATTTGGATGATGCCAGAGAGATCTGGAACGGCATAAAAGCAAGGTTTGGCGGAAATGAGGAGTCAAAGAAAATGAGAAGGTCCATGCTGAGAGATGAATTCACAGAATTCAAAATCTCAGAAACTGAAGGCCTGAATCAAGGGTATGATAGGTTCCAGAAGATATTGAGCCAGTTGAATCAACTTCGGTCCAAGCCTGATGATGGTGATGTTAATGCAAGGTTTCTTAAAGCCTTACCCTACTCTTGGAACCAGGTGGTAATCTCTCTTAAAGCCAAAGGTGGGCTTGATTATCTCAGTTTTGATGATTTGTTTCATAGGCTCAGAACATTCGAACCTCATGTGAGAGGATATCCGAGTGACTCTTTTCCCACTCCTGCTAATTCAGCCTTTGTGAGCTCTATGGCATCTAGTCCCATGACATATGCAAGTAGCCAGAGCAATAATGTGTCTCCCCAGCATACTATCCAGCATACTATTCAGCATACTGGACCCATGTCATATGCATCTAGCCCCATGTCTTCTGCTTCTGATCCTCCTGCCAAGTCTGGTAGTATGGTAGAAGCTATTCTTCATTCTTTCGTTGCTGATGTTACTGCTGAACAACAACTTGCGTTTGATGACTTCAAACAGATCGATAAGTTGGATCTGGATGAGATAGATCTTAAATGGCAGATGGCCATGCTTACTCTGAGGGTTCACAAGTTTGAGAAGAAAGCAGGAAGGAAGTTTAATTACAACCCTCGGGAACCAGCAAGATTCGATAGAAGCAAGGTACGGTGCTATAACTGCCAGCAACAGGGTCACTTTGCTAGAGAGTGCCCTAGCAAGAATGATCAGGAGAAGAGCAGGTACTCCGCTTTCAAAGTTCAGGAGGTTAAAGATGACAAGAAAGCATTGGTATCTGTTGACTCCATGGTCAACTGGAATGATCATCAGGCTTCTACTCTGGAATCAGCGGAATCAACGACTGATGTGTTGGCAATGATTGCTGGGAATCTCTCTGATGCAGAAGAAGCAGAAGAGTTTGCTCTAATGGGCATCTCACCTTAGGTACAACATTGTCCTCTTGGTTGTCATGATAAATACAAAGAACTGTTGTCCCAATTTAATGAAGTAAATGAACAAAATGATAAGTATTACTTAGAGGTACAAGCCTATAAAGCTTCATTAAACACATTGGAACAACAAAAGAAGTGGTTACAAGATACACAACGTGCATATGAGGATAAAATCAGGATACTAAGCATTGATTTAGAAAACACTACAAATATGCTTAAATATACAGAAACTGAAAGAGATGCTAGTATCAAAGAAAAAGAGGAGATGCAAGCTAAATTAGATGCTACAATGTTACGATTTGACAAATGGCAAAAGGCACCTAAAAATCTTTCAAAATTAATTGATAGTAGCATGTCTGGCAGAACTAAAAGAGGCTTAGGATCAAGTCTTCATAGTTATTCTGTTTCTCTTGTTTATATTTATATTCTACATTCATATTGTGTATAGAGTCTCTTTGTGATTTGACTTGTGATTACAGAAGTCATTCACCGGTCCTGACAGGCTGCAAGATCTATATCTAATAGTCCCAACAGAAAACAATTTCATCCCATCTATTTTTCTAGTAGAACTCTTAACGCAACCCAACAAAATTACACCATCATGGAAAAAGAACTCATGGTTGTAGTTTATGCATTTTACAAATTCCGATCATACCTCGTATTGTCAAAAACATTAGTTTACACCGATCACTCAGCCTTAAAGTACTTGTTTAAAAAGCAAGATGACAAACCTCGTCTCATACGATGGATATTGCTTTTACAAGAATTTGATTTAGAAATTAAAGATAAAAAAGGTGTTGAGAATGTTGATGCCGATCATTTATCTCGTATAGTGAATGATGATTCTAGTGATGATGAAATCGACGATTTTCCTGATGAACACATAATGCAAATAAATACTAACATTACACCATGGTTCATAGACTTTGCAAACTACTTGGCTGTAGGTATGTTACGAAATGGAATGACATATCAACAAAAGAAAAGATTCTTTTCTGAACTTAAAAAATACTTTTGGGACGATCCTCGCCTGTTTAGAATCTGTTCCGATGGAATGATCTGACGTTGTATTTCCGAATCCGAATCTCAAAAAGTTCTAGATGAATGTCACTACGGACCGACCGGAGGACATTATGCAGCGAACACCGCTGCTAAAAAAGTGTCTGACGCTGGCTTTTACTGGCCAACGATTATTCGTGAAGCTCATACCTTAGTACGATTATGCGAAGCATGTCAAAGGACTGGAAATCTTACAAAAAGAGATGAAATGCCTCCAAATAATATCCAAGTTTTTGAAATCTTTGACGTGTGGGTTATCGACTTCATGAGACCATTTCCTAAATCTTATAAATGTGAATACATTTTAGTCGTCGTCGACTATGTATCGAAATGAGCCGAAGCTCAAGCCTTGCAAACTAACAATGCAAGAGTTGTTATAGCATTCTTAAAGAAATTATTTTGTCGTTTTGGAATACTAAAAGCACTAATAAGCGACAGAGGAACTCATTTCTGTAACAAACTCATGGATAAAATCATGAAAAGATATGGAGTAAACCACCGATTTTCCACATCTTACCACCCTCAAACGAGTGGCCAAGTCTAAAACACTAATAGAGCTCTTAAGCGAATCCTTGAAAAGACCGTCCAAAACAACCCTGCTTGTTGGTCTAAGAAATTAGAAGATGCTCCATGGGACTTTCGTACCGCATTCAAAACACCAACTGGAACCACACCGTACAAGCTCTTGTATGAAAAAACATGTCACTTACCAATAGAAATTAAACATCGTGCATATTGGGCACTTAAGAACTGCAACCCCGATCTTATTGCAGCTGGAGAAAAACGTATATTTCAACTTCATGAGTTAGATGAATTTCGACATCAAGCTTATGAAAGTTCACATTTATATAAAGAACGAACCAAAGTGTGGCATGATCGCAAACTGCGGCAAATAAAAGATTTCAAACATGGAGAGAAAGTACTTCTCTTTATCTCAAAATATAAATTCAAGCAACCTAAGCTTACATCAAGATGGACCGGACCTTATACAGTAAAACACCAATATCCATCTGGATATGTTCAACTCTACGGTAGAGACAATACTACTTTTATTGTCAATGGACATAGACTCAAGCTCTACCATGAAGAAGAAAGCTATAATGAATTCAATGAATAAGAAATACCCTTCTTTTTGAAATAAAACCGAGTAGCTGAGTCTGGTTAAAGACTCTAAACTTAGTGCTATTCGGAAGTCAATTTGTATTTTATCCCCCACTTTTTACCTTAAGTGTGGAGGAGGACCTGTAAATAAATAAAACCGTCCTTGTATATATTGCATGTGTTTTTTGTTTTATGATAGCATGCAGGAAAAAAGCAAATTTGGAGCTCTGAGCTGGATTCATCTATTGAAGTCCCGCAATTTTCTACTTAGCCCGGGAAGTTCTCGTTTTTCCTTTGCATTTTTCCTATTTTTAGTTTCTATCAGTTATCACCTCGAGGACGATGTTCACCTTAAGTGTGGAGGAGGATACAAATAGGAAAAATAATAATAAATTTCTCCACATGAAAATCTTTTAGAAAAATAAAATAAAAATAGATATATTTTAAAACAAATAAAGTTTTTAGCAAAGCAAAAATCTCATTGATTGACACTATAACTAAGCACAAAAGCCATCCACCAAATATGTGAGGAAATCTAGCCTTATATTTCTCTATTTTGTGTGATAGCCGATAATCTAGTATGCTTCAAAATTTGTGCTTGATCATCATTTACTAAACCACAGTGAAGTTAATTTATAGATATTTTTTAGAAGAGGCAAAATAAATCACCATTTTATCATTTTAGTTAAGCTACACTGCCTTGCTAAAATATGTTGCACTCATACCTATGTGCTATATTATCCCTTGTACTACTGTTGATGCCTATCCATTTGTCAAGTCGGAAAAACTATATATTATGTTCTCTTAAAAAATGAAAAAGAAAAATTAAGTATTTTAGTATATTTGTTCTATGACTTTGACAAGGCATATTTTGTTCTACACCCTCATCATTATCAAGTTTTGTCTCTTTGAATATTTATCTGGTGCTCACGCCGCAACGGTTATGTTTATGTGTCATGTACAAACTTATGACAACTATCTATTTTATGTTCGTGCTATTTGAGTGTTATCTTACATGTACCCTTTTGTGAGTGACATTTGTGTGAACTTAAAATGTAAACACTATCCATGAGAGGTGCTGAAGTTATTTGTCATTTGCTTTTGCTACTTATAAAAATTTAATTATTTTCCTATGATACTTTATAACACTTAAAAGCACTTTTAAAATCCAATTTGTTTTCTCGCTTTGATTCCTTGAGGGCAAGCAATACCTAAGTGTGGAGGAATTTGATAACGACCAAAATATACATATTCAACCCGTTATTATAATGCCACTTTGTATTATAAATAAGAGCTTTCGATACTTAATATATTGTGTTTTATATGCAGGTATGAAGTATGAAGAAGCAAAGTGAAGAAAATACAAAGAAGGGTCCTTATTGTGCAATTTAGCCAAACTATTGAAAGAAGATTCTGCAACGCACAAAAGTGCGGCGCACATAGTTAAAAGTGCGGCGCACATTCCCATATCCAAAGTGCGGCGCACTTTCAGATAAGTGCGGCGCACATTTGCTCTCAGCCAGCACTATAAATAGGAGCCACTTATACTCATTTGATATATCTCATCTTTCAACTACTACTCTAATCCGAGTATTCTTAGCTTTTTAGTAGTATTTTCAGTATTATCCACTTTTGGGAAATACTTGTAACGAGAGTATTCCAATCTTCGATTCTTGGAGGAACGATACAATCGTGACACTTGTATACTCGTTCATTCGATCAAATCTAAGTATGATGTCCTCTTACTCTTTTCCATTTGTTACTTTGATTACTATGTTAGGCTAAGCTATTTGTGACTATATGGGTATGTGACTATGATTAGTGATGATGCTATGATATGATCCTTTATAAACTGATTTCAAGCTAATGTTGTAGAACCATTTTACCACCTCGTTCTATAAACCATATTTTATCTAGAGTTGATTTGTTACTATAATTTGGCGTTGAGAAACGCAAATTATAATAATAAGTTTTTACAGATTTATTTATGGTTTTGAATCTTTGGTTGGAGAGATCCGCTTAGAAACCTTGATAAAATATTGAACTCGTTGGAAACTTGTTTAGAGCTTAGTCGCTCGAATAAACATAAGTCTTGAATCACCCTAAAGTAAACTGTGCAAACGCCATTTTGACGAAAAAAGATTATCACTCTTTACCTACATAAACATATCTCGGTCATTATTATCATCATCATGAACTCATACGAACTATCCCATATTTGTCATATTCGTTACTATTGTTATTCATATCAACCATTTCTTTCTTCAATTATTATACTGATTACCAAAACGAAACTAAGTCTCAGTGAACGATCTGGCTTATCACTACAAGCTATATTACGAACGAAATGATATATTTGCCCGTGTTTGTATTCTAGTCCCTTGTTTTATCTAAACCTTGTAATATAAATTTAAGACTTGCGAAACGAATATCAGTTCCCATAAATAGCATGTTTCCATATTTAGTATTTTCCATATCTACCATGTTACCATAATTAGTATAATTCCATATTTAACATGTTTCCATAATTAAGGTATTTCCATAATTAATCATAGGCTTATTAAATAATTAAATGATATAACATATAGTTTTGATAAGCTTATAATATGGCATGTTTAATTATATTGTAAAGTTTAATAATGATTAAATACTTAGTCTAATCTTATTATTATTAATTAATAATGATATTACATGTTATCGTAAGTTATTATTAATTAATAATATTGCATGATTAATATAATTAAATTTTACCTTATAAATTAATTAAGCTAAGTTTTAATTAATTTACATGTACATGAATAATTAAGTAATTAATTATTTTATCCTAAGTTTTATTTAAATAAAATGTACATACAAAATTTATGGTTTTTATTAAATAAAATTTATATCCTAAGTCATGTATATTAATTAATTCAATTAACATGTTTTAATTAAACTAATTAAATAATTAAAATTACAAGTTTTATAAAAATCTTAGCCAAACACCCCCTTACACACCACCACAGCCGGCGGCTGGGTGGTTCATACCGGCGGCCAAGGCTTAAACCTTGTTGCCGGTTGCCACTACTATCGCAGGGTTCCCACTGGCCCACGCCGTGTCCCCCTGCTGCGACAAAACAACCCACCGAGACCCTTGGGGTCTCGGTTCCCACTAACTATACAAGGTTCCCCACCGTGGGGACCTTGTGGCTTGCGGCTTCCCAAAACCAAACACCATCGCACCCATTTGGGTTGCGGCTGGTGGACAGAAAAAGACACCGAGAGTCATGTGACTCTCGGTTTGTGTGCAGCCGAACCAAAAACAAACTAAACCCCAACTTTTTCTTGTTTTAATCTTTTACCATACATGATTTTATTTAATTATTTCAAGATACATGTACAATAATCATAATTAAATAAAAAAGACTAAGGTTTGATAAATACCAAATGTGTGAATGAAATAAGGATTGAATAACGAACACGAACCCGTAAATATCAAAGATCAAAAATCAATGGATCGACCTTGTGGTTGATGTTGATGTCGCGGCCAAGAGAGAGAAGGGAGAAGGGTTTTAGGTTTTTTTTATTATTTTATGTGTTTATATTTTATGAAAATTCCATGGGATCCTTATTTGGTTAAAACAAGGATTTCAATTTGGGTTGGGCCAAAGCCCTTTTTCCCCTTGTTTTTGGACGCCACATACTCCACCACACATACACATTTGTTTTATTTTTCGTGTCTTAAATTATCAATGTGTGTGTTCGTTTTTAATGTTCGTGTTTTATGTCTTGTATGATTTAAGTATTTTACGTGAATATTTATTGTGCATTAATATTCATGTTTACATACATAATACTTATAATAATTAATTTATATACGTAACGTTCGTATTAAATGTTCGTGATTCTTGGCGTATATTAATTAATTAAAAATTTTAAATTTAACTGTTAATTCGTGCATTTAATGATCTTAGGGATTTTAAAGCGGGTTTTACAAAGACACATACTAAATCACATTATTTAAGCACAAATCTAGTCGTACCACATCAATTAAAGCAGAAGAATACAAAATCAAAAACTAATTACTGAAAAGGCCAAAACCCTAAATTAATACATTAATTAATAAGTCAAAGATTATAATATATTGAATTAGCTAATTGAAAAACATACCTTCAATCCACTGGATTAAAGGTTTTATAGTCTTCGTAGCCGTGGTGTATTTATCTCCAGTGGATAGAAGAACTCTGTGTTTGGATTTATTGTTCCAGGTCTTTAATTTTTTATTGTTTTGGAGTGGAATTTGTGTTATAGTATAACTGTACCGGTTACATAAGTATTTGTTGTTACCCTCGGTTTCTTATAAATCAATCTCGCCTTTGTAAAGTTTTAATGTTTATACTTTTAACACGTATACTTTTGTGCCTGGTATATCTTATTCAATTAAATAAAAACGAAAAAAATGATAATTAAGGAATAATTAATATATTTTATACTAAATTAAGGAACAATTACATTTTTTAAATAAATAAATAAAAATATTATTTCCTACTAAGGAAATAATATCTTGAAAAAGTCTCTACTTTGAGTTTTGATTTACAAAAAAAAGATGGTCTTTATATAGTTTTGAAAAGAAGAAAAAAAAGTTCAAATTATAAATGTATATATAAATGAAAAGAAGTAGGCCTTACACAGTTACAATGCAACATATTCTTGTCGTATAAAATTTTTATAATTACATTCTATGAATAATGAATATTATACTACCTTTAGGTATTGGGAAGAGATCCCCTACATCCCTTATAATATCATAGCCACCATGGACCAATCTAAAGCATCCATCTCATAATGATATAACGGTTCAGATTAAACCAACCACCCACATAAGATCTCTTATTTTTCACACACACACCAAAAAAAAGATCGGGATCCTAAAAAGCCTCATCGGCGACCACCACAACAACCCCAACAAACTTTTTTTTGACGACCATCACAACAACCCCACATTCTTCCTGCGACCACCACAACAACCCTTGTTTTTTCCGGCGAACTCCACACCAACCCACCCTATTCCGATGACGTTAACAACAAATCACCTTTTTCCGACAGCCTCTACAAGAATCCACTATTTTCCGGTGACTTCCACAACAAACCCACTTCTCCGGTGACTTTCACAACATATCCACCATTTCCAGGTAATAAATAGGTAAATCACATATTATGATATTTTATACACACCATGTGTTTGATGAAATGACACAATAAAAGTCACATGTGATTTAGCAAGTTCTAATTTATGAATGAGCATTTTTATTGAAGTATGGTCGATTTTTGTAGATGATAAACTAATTACAAAAGTAAGACTTATAATTGCTGAACTAGGTTATGACTCGTATATGAGTCGCTGTGACTCATACATGAGTCACCGTGACTCATATATGAGTCACGGTGACTCATGTATGAGTCGCTGTAACTCATATATGAGTCACGGTTACTCATATATGAGACTATACATATATAAGTCTTTTTTGTAATGCGGGTAATAATATAGCTTCATTTGTAACAAGATCATGGTGACTCGTATATGAGTCAGAGTAACTCATGTGTGAGTCACTGTGACTCATATATGAGTCAGATTGATGGCGATGTTAATGAAGATGTAGTTGTTGATGCTGATGTTTCTGAAAATGTAGTTGTCAATGCAGGGATTTGATACCACTTTCATTAAGAAGAAACACAAGCAGATACAGAGAGAAGAACGAAATAATTCAGAGACTAACAAATGAGGCTAACTTCCATATAGACGAGTGCTTGTATTGGTTGAGTAAAGATGCAGAAAATTAGGAGAATCAAATACAACAACTACTTCAAGTGTTGAAAACATGTGTTGAATATCTGATTTAATTTTCTAATTTTCTTTTATAAATATGTAAAAGTGAAAACATGACTTGAATAATTTATTTAAATTTATGATTTCTTTTATTGAAGTGTTGAAAACATGTCTTGAATATGTGATTTAAATACTATGTATTGAATATCATGAGTCGCCTGACTCATGCATGAGTCACCTGACTCATGCATGAGTCTCCTGACTCATGCATGAGTCATATAAATTTGCAAGTGTTTATAAACACTTGTACATTTGATTTTTGTCATTTCTACACTTGATACAGTTTTATAAATATGTAAAAGTGCTTTTAACAGTTAAAACATATTCTGAGTCATTATGACTCATGCATGAGTCATATAATTTTGCAAGTGTTTATAAACACTTGTACATTTGATTGTTGTCATTTCTACACTTAATACGTAAAGTGTTATTTACAGTTAATACATATTCTGAGTCATTATAATACATATTCTGTCATTATGACTCATGTATGAGTCATACTGACTTATGTATGAGTCACATGACTCATGTATGAGTCACGTGACTCGTGTATGAGTCACGTGACTCATGTATGAGTCATGTGACTCATGTATGAGTCACATGACTCAAGTTTGAGTCAAAGACACTTATGATTCTCAGACACCCAAAAACATACTACTATGATTTTTAAAACATACTACTTAAAATCATATCATTCTCAAACGCTGAAAAACTATCAACGAAATTAAGTACTCCTATTAGTTCTATTACAATATAACACTTTCCTTCTACAGGCTCTGCTTGTTTCTTCTTGGTAGATGGTTTCTTGGCAGCTGCTTTCTCGGTTACTTCTTTCTCAGCTGCTGGTTTTTTGATTGATGATATCTCGGCTACTTCTTTTATATCAGTGACAACAAAAGCCAATATGGACACTGAGACATGCTTGGAAGTTTTAGAAACTACCTACCTTTTTAACACATGACTCATACATGAGTCAGTGTGACTCATACATGAGTCAGTGTGACTCATACATGAGTCAGTCTGACTCATACATGAGTCAGTATGATTCATACATGAGTCAGGGTGACTCATACATGATGGTTGTTGTTTATACTCTTTGATATCCTGCTCTTGGTAGTTTGTGCAGTATGGTGATACGCACGTAACTTGGCTACTAAATTTGGTGCATCCTTTGCAACATTCACAGCAAGAACCTGAATCAGAAAACATATGAAGCTTTTGCTCAATAATATATAAATTCAATTTTACTTGCAAGTTGTGTAGCTGGTGAATACAAGAATCCTAATATCTTAGAGATGTAAGATATAGGCAATTGTTGTCTTAAGTTCTATAAAGACTACCCAAATTGTAATTCTCGACACATGTAATTTGATTAAAAATTATGAACTTATATATGAGTCACATCGACTCATATATGAACTTATATATGAGTCACAGCGACTCATATATGAGTCACAACGACTCATATATGAGTCACAGCGACTCATATACGAGTCACAGCGACTCATATACGAGTCACAACGACTCATATACGAGTCATAGTCCAAGTTATGTAATCATGAGTCCCACTTCCGTAATCAGCTTATAAACTACAAAAATCGATCAAACATCAATAAAAAATCTCATTCATAAATTAGAACTTGTTAAATCACATGTGATTATCATTGTGTCATTTCATCAAACATATGGTGTGCATCAACAATCATAACATGTGTTTTACCTAAATTAGTTATGAAGTTGTCTTAGCATAATTAAAATGAAAAGAAAACATAAAAATAAGCATAATCAAAACAACTTACAATCATCGAGATCCATTTTGTCTCGTATATCCATCAATAATGAAACTTAGCGCAAAAAATTAGGGTTTTGTGGTGGGGATTTGATCATGATAGTGTGGATCTCGTCGTGGTTACTGGTGGTAGTAGGTGGTGGTGGTTGGTGGCGGTGGTGGGTGGCGGTAATAGGCAGTGGTGGGTTGATGGTGTTGTGTTTTTTGTGTTACGGGTTAAATAGAGATGATGGAGCTTTTGTTAAAAAAATTAATCTTAGACCGTAGGATGAAAGTAGATTGGATGGTGTTGATGAGTCCATTGAGACTTTGATAAATCAATGGACTTTATTGAACTTTTGGCTTTAGGTATTAGTATGAGTTTGATCTTTGTAACAGTTGATCATAATCAATACTCTTTCGTTAATTATTATTATTTTTTCCTCTAAACACCCCATTACCCCTAATTAAAGATCAAATCACCTCTTTGAACCCCCAGCTATGAACACAAACCCTAAATTTATAAAACCCTAATCACTTTGAATTAGTATACGAAACATTCCAGATCAGTGATTACCCTCACCCAAACCAAAACCTAACACTCAAAACACTATCACATGGGACGTGGCCCCCATACCGTACCTCCTCTGTCCCAATGTTTACCCAAACTATGGTTCACATGGGTTTATTGACTTCTCCAAGCAACAACCAAAGACCAAGATGGAACATTAACAACTCATCAACAGCATAAGCACATGGGCTCTTTGACCACTTTACAAATTCGAATCCAAGGGGTATTTCTGGAAAAGCATTAGCTAGGGTTTTTATCATTGTATACTTCTGGTATTTTCTATTCCCATGTATAAATAGGTTCCCATGTGAACCTATAACATTGTTCAAGAATTTTTGTAAACCTTTTTTATGTTATATTAAAAGTACTTTTAAAGGCTTGCTTAATTCTGAGTTCCTATTTAGTTTACTTGTGTTTCAAAATTGTACCTTTAATCTTTCTGCAATACTTATTTTTTTCAAGTTACCATAAATCCTTTTTCAAGTAATTCTTGTTTAAGAATTTTGGGACCCAATATGCTATAAGCTAGATTATGTGTTATGCTGACAACATAATCACACAAGCCAAGGTTATAGCATATTGTTCTTTTTCTTGTTGAGTAACTTTTGAATGTTTTAATTTGGTTTCCAATAGTTGAGTTTTTTAAAGATTTTTCTAAAAATCCTTATTTCCTGTTTTTGATTAACCTTAACAGTTTAATAAGTTGATCCATAAGCATTTGATAAAGCTTTTTGGTCTCAAATTATAGGGATTTTTCTTCTTGTTGTGTCTTAACAGGTACCACAACACCACCCTTTTGACTGTTGTAGTCTAGGGTGGTGTGCTCATTCATTCCACTACACTCTTGAACACAGCCTATCCCAAAGCCCTATAAATACCAAGATTTGCTATGTGGAGATGGCATGAGCTGGCCATGGGGTGGCTTGGATGTGAGTAACCCTAGGTATAGAGCTTGAACCCTTCAACTTTGTAATTTTGGAATTTTTCTTGGATTTTTGGTATGGCGTGTGGAGGATGATAGCTATAGTTCTTAAAATGTTAGTTAGAGTGTCTGAAAGAAGTTTAGTGTTAGTGTAAAAGGTTTGAAGTGGTTTTGTTCAAAATCTATTTGTTAAATCTTTGTTTTCAATATTTTAATTAGTGTTTGGATTTGAGTAGTTAGGTCATTAGGGGTGACACTTAATACCACTATTGAGTCTAGACAAAATTTAATACTCTAGTATGTTTTATTTTAGGCAATGGTTAGGTTAGTATGGTTTAAGAAGCAAAAGTTTGTATGTTCATCCAAAGTTTCTGCATTAAACTGGCAGAATACAAACAAGAGGCTTAATTTGGTTTGAAAGTGTGATTTGTAACCTTAATCTTGGTATACAATTAAATTTGAGGGTAAGCTAGGGCTTGTGTTGTGAAAAGGGTGGTTAGTTCAGCTTAAAATCATTTTGTGGGTGTTTGAATTTCAAGTCTTGGCACATTGCAATAGCAAAACACCCACACTCCCTTTCTGTTCACATCAGTAGGCCTTTAGGGGTTTTAAATCATGTTTTGGTTCTTGAAAACCTGTTACCAGTAGTCTAGGGTTAGATATAGGATTTGGTTAGCTGTTATTGAGGTTTAGAGTAATCTTGGTGGTTAACCTTGGCCTGTAAAGTCATTATTAAGCCCACATACCACCAGACCTTCCTTTTTTGTTCATTGTTGTTGTAATTGATTAATTGTGCCTTGATTTGTGTGTCTTTGTTGAGTTTGTGTGTTTACTTGACTTCCGACAACCCCACTGGTTGTGGGGGTGCCTCTTGTTCCCAACAAAACAAGCCACAAGGCTCCAAAAGACCCACAGTTCACTCTCTATGACACAGCAGTGGGAACTCCTTTCCCACTGCCTGTTCAATCTAGCCACTGCTAGACTAAAAGACAAAAGAAAGTCACAAGTCACTTTCAACTTCTTGTTGTTTTGTCCTATTAGGCAAATTTTGGTCTTTTCATATAATTTTTATTTTTCCCCAGTAAAGTTAATTAATTTAGAATTTTTGAAAAGAAATTTTATTTTTCCCATTATTTTATTAATTCTTAGGATTATTTTAATTTAAAAATTATTTTTAGCTAATTAAAAATAGAAAAAGAGTGTTAAAAATTAGGAAAAATACTTTTTAATTATTAATTAATATAAGTAAGATATTTGTTTAATAAAATAATATTTTGGGCTTTTTGTTGATTTTATTTAATTTTAGTGCTTTAATAAGCATTTAAAATTAAATATTAAATCGATAAGAAGTTATAAAATTTATTTATTGAATTTTTATTCTTATTTATATTATTTTAGGCTTAATTTTGGTTTTTAATTAATTTTTAGATTAAATTTTTAATTTCGTCACGTTCTACGTATTTTTACGTATACGTTTTAACTATTCGTCGTAGTTTAATTTAGCGTAACTCGTCTTTACTCTTTTCTAATCTTTCTCACTCTAAAAAACGATCACTAATCCAAGCTTGATTTTATTTATTGGCACATAATACATACACCTCCTTCGAGAACGAACTCGCATTTATCGGTTTTACGGTTTTCCTAAATCGTAATACTTAATACTTGCGACGGTTATTTGTTTTTCCTAAAACAAGTGACTAAGTTACTACTATCATTTTACAAAAGTCTTAAGCAGAGAGTTAGTTAGTAAGCCGTCTAAAGGAATGGGACTAAAGCATATTATAATCTATTGACCAAAAATACGCATTTTAATAAAAGACATCACTTTTTCAACTTTCTCTCTCTTAGTTTTTATACAATGACTATTTTACCATTGACTAATTAATTTACAGTTTTTTCATATTATTTGTAATAATACCTTCAAGTAAAAATAATATGGTAAACTTGACGTACATTTGTTATCTATTTTTGAAAGTGGATTACAAGCCAAGCCGAAAACGAACAATTTTCTAGCTTATTTTGAGATTTTATTTACAGGATGTAAGGCGAAATCAAACAAACAAAAAAGAGCTTAATCAAACACCCTACCTATAATGAGTTACGATCTTTTAGAAAGTGGATGAATAATAAAAGGTGTAGAAAGTAATTAGGATCGTTAGATCATCATGCAATTTCATCCTACCGTCAGATTTAAGAAAAAGTAAATTGCCCTTCTTTTCTAGTTGACCAAGGGCATCACTGTCTCTTAACCCGTTTTTTTTATTACACCCGTAAAATTAATCGCGCATAAATTCGACCACAAACTTTTACGAAAAACCGATATCACAATAATTTTTAGAATTTTATCCTCTTAATTAGTATGCCTTTCGATGTATAAGTCACAATCTTTTTACTTTTTATTGTGTATTGATTTTTTTGAAATTATCGACATTTTCGACTCTAATTATTGACATTGGGTATTGTATAAGTCGCGCTTCTTACTATAATATTGGCCAATATCAAATTCGAGTTAGAAAAGTTGTCAATCATAAAGCTATAGATTTTAGATTAATCTTTAGCCAAAGTTTTAAATCACTCAAATCCGATGTCATATGAGGAAGATATGACACGCTAAATATGACGTGTTAGTCATGTTTGATGATTGAAAAACATTGTTTATAAAAAATATAGATTCTAATAAACAATGATGAACATGTATCAATTTTACCCAATAAAATGCTACAAATTGCAAGTCCTTTAAACATAAAACAGTAAAAATAATTCCTTAAATAAACCATATGTACAAGCACTATAAAGCATAAAAATGGAGGAGCATTAAAAAACCATAATTAAACCAATTTTAGGCAAAAACCATTAGCAGAATGTAATATGGATCGGTAGCCCAATTGCTACAAAACCCGTCTGGCATTAAATTAGCACGCTTCAAAAAATTAAAAATTCAAATATCACAAAAAAATAGCTCATGTATTTTAGGCAATGTTTTAAACGCGTATCACATTTAATGAGGACGCTCCTCTACTTAATTTTAAATTTTAACCTTGAATCTTAGCCCTATATAAACACCACGCAACTGATATTGTTGTTGCATATTGATCCGTGATTTTATGCTATGCAAGCACTTAGATCCAATACTCTGACTTCTTCTCTCTTTCTGTGTTGTGCTGCCATAGAACAGAGTGAATTGCACATACCATTCCTGCAACAGTACATGATCTAAGTGTTGCCATTGATGTGAACCTTAATGGTTGGTACATCATAAACCAATCTCTCCTCTTGATCTTTTTGTGCTGCCATAGAACGGAATGGATTGCACATACCATTCCTGCAACAGTACATGATCTAATTGCTGCCATTGAGGTGAACCTTAATGGTTGGCACAACCTAAACAAATTATCTCTTCTTGATCTTCATTCAATGAAAAAATGTAATTGAATGAAGATTAACCAGGTTAATAACATTCTCTAATGTTTTATCATAAGCATAACTTGATTTATGTTATTGAAAGCGTATATTGTAAAATTGTACACGTTGCAATCTCTAACCTTTTCCTTTTATGATGATAGCCCATGTTTAATCTGCAACAATGTAATCCCTAAGTACATGAACGGCCTTTGTTGTATAAAGAACCAAAGATCTTTAAAGTTGATGATAGCACACGTTTAATCTGCAACATGGAAAGTAGAGTAGTTCTTGATCAACAATGTTTGGACTGCAATCCTTTGGTATTATTGGTTGTGTATCTATTGTTGTAATTATGCCTAGGATTATGAATAAATAATTATTATTGTATACTAAACTGTTTGATGTAATCAAAATCATAAATAAAGGAGCCTTCTTTTATTCATACAAACTATAGATACATGGAACACAAACAACTTATAAAAAAAATATACCAAGACATTACAAACGACTAGTTTCCACAACAAGATATGTTGCATGATTCTTTTTCTATAGGCACAAGAATTATTAAATCACATATAAACTATAAAGGTTAATTCGAAACAAAAAGGATCCTTCTAATTATTTATAAGGGTTGATTTAAGTCCTTCAATTTCTGAACAAGCCAATGTCAAGCGTTCTGCGGGTGCTAAAGACAAACAGACAAATGTTGCTACAGCTTCTGCGTCGTTATGTCTTATCAGAAATACAAGGCTGCAGAATTCAGTTGGTTAGTAAAATATAAATCTTAATTGTAATATACATCAAAAGTGTTTTAAGACTAATAACATTATGTTGCTTTGTAGTATCTCCAAACGTAATGCCCACAAGTGGTGTTGGACAAAATTCCAAAACTGCAACGCGAAAAAGACAAACCATATTAACTGATTCATCACTAGGTAAATTAACCAAACAACGCAAATTTGTATGTTTTTTCATTCAAAGTTTTATACGTAGGTTCTCACTATATGCGCATTTTGTATGTCAGCTACACCACGTCAACAAAAGAAGGTTTCAACATCTCCTAACTTCCTTTCTACAATGATAAACACCGCTGCTGGGCAATCATTAGGTATTATATATATGTAACTTTATTACTCATGTTATCTATTTTAGTCCGATAACAAGCCTCTAATTACATGACATATTTTTCAGTATTATCGCCAACTCCAATCAATAACTACACGAACACGAATGTTAGTGGTGTTTCTAACGGGTCAGATTCTTTGCAAATGCCAGTGGTTCATGGTGTTACAACAAGGCAAGCTAAAAAGTTACAACGCTTCCTTCACAACCATCACCTCCAAATTCAATTGGTAACAAATTATATACAAAGGTATTTTATGATGGTTTGAATGTGGTATACATCATACTGAGTTCAGTTTAACTTTTTATGTGTTGTAGCCTCACAAAGTCTAATTGTGAGCATAATGAATACAAATTTTAATTGTTTTATAAGCTCCATGAAATTGTGTATAATGAAGTTCGTTTTTCTCAGTTCTTGTCTAATTGAAAGTCCTAACAATATTGGGTTTTTAACTGTTTTTGGTTGTTAATATTTTTTTGGATATTCTATTTTCTAATTCAAACAATGCCTTGCAAAACTGAAAAATATTGTCTACTTATATGTAAAACATCGTGCAAATACCAAGTATTTATTCAATTAAAATCCAAAATGTAAATTTTACAACTATAAGGACTAAAAATTTAAATTCTATGAAAAGTAAATGCTCAAATTGTAAAACTAACAAGTACAAGGACTGAAAGTGTAAAATCAATTAACTATGAGGACTGAAATTGAAAACTATGCAAACAACTAACCAATTCTTAACAAATTCAAAACTAACTAAATGAATTTTAACAAACTATGAAAGTTCAAGGACTTTATTTAAGCAAACCCTAAAAAGTTTCAAGTTTAGCCAAGTTTAAAACCAGTTTAATTCATCAAGGACTAAAATGAAATTTTTGGAAAGTTTTAACCAAAAACGGGCTTAATTCACAAATAAGCTCGTTTGAGCTTATTTCTCAACCAAAATTGTTCAAACAACTTGCAAAGTGCTTAAAATCGAAAATCAACTAGACCTGTAAAAGGAAATTGGATGAAACTGACTAAAAAGCTGATAAGCACTTTTCAATAAGCACAAAATAAGCTACAGGAAAATCTAGACTTGCACAACTCAATTTTAGTAAAGAAACTGATAATTAAGCTCAAAATAGGAATGGGAAATCAAGTCTTGTTCAAAAGCATCCAGTAATAAGCCTGGAATTTGAAATAAGCTAAAAATAGGCTTATGTTGACCAGCGTTGACCAAAACTTTTTCAATAAGCTCAAAATCTCAAAAATCAACCATAAGCACTTCCTAAGTGAATTTGTAAAAGAAAATGGAATAGTTTATGAATAGGATTGTGAGATATGAAAATTCAGTTTACAAATTACAGAAACATTCATTTGCTTATTGGTTCAGATTTTTGCTTATTCCTACTTGCTTACTGAATACTGTACAGAATGCTTATAGAATCTAAAACTTCATATTATGACCTAGAATTGAGAGCTGGTTTGATGGAATTTCATTAAGAAACAAGTAAATGCTAAGCAAATCAATTTGACAACTTTTTAAACTAAACTTGACTGAAAATGACCCAAACTTTTTATACTGCCATTTGCCTCTTTGACTTAAGTCTTGACTTGAAAATGACTCAAAACCATTTGTAATGACTTTGTAACTGAAATTCAAGCAAAATTAACCAATTTCTTACACTTGATTATCAAACATAAGCTAATGCCAAACATCCTATCTGATTTTTATAAGAATTTTTGTGAGAGTTTATTAGCTAATGTTCAAACTGAATGAAGAGCTTTATCAAACCAAATTCAATGACCAAAATGAGATGTGTGAAAGCTAGTTGCAAGTAATTGAAAGCTACTAGGACTCAAATAGGATAGCAAAGCTATAGTGACTGAATTAAGCTGAAATCTAGGACAAGTATCAAATTAATAAGCAGATTAAGCTACACTTAAGCTATAACAAGTCTAGAATCAAATCAAGAACAGTCTAATCAACTTTTATCATGCAATCACAAACAAGATTAACTAAAATTGAGCAGGCATTTGACAATTGAGAGGAATTGAAAACAAGAAGCGTTTGCACCTTATTGTAGAAACCTTTGAGAAGTAGAGGAGCGCTGAGCTCTCTATTCTAGTGCTAACCACCACCTTAGCACTAGACAAACACTAATCAACAATCAAAAAACAGCTACTAATCATCAACATGGCTAAAATGGCTTGAAATCATCAATTCTGCTAAAACTTGGACTGGAATCAACAAACAGCTACAATATTCAAACAATTAGCTTATTATGATCAAGGTGTGATCATAACAAACTAAAACAGCAACAAGCAGGATCAATGGTGCAAGGATGAGCAGTAAAGAAGGTAAAGAGATTTGGCGGGAAAATGAGATTTGAATTTTATTTGAGTAAAAGTTGTTACAAAGCTGTTAAATGGTTACAAACTAACTAACAAACTCAAGAGTGTGTCAAACTCTTGAGTTGTTGAGCTAAAAACTAGAAAATGGAGAAAGAAAATAAAAGTGTGTGTGTTTTCACACTTTTCTACTACAACTGAAAATGAGGACTATCTAGGGTATGTATAGACTTGAGAAGTAAAGCAGTTGGGGTTGGTGACGTGTTGGAACCAATCCCAGGCTTCCACGTGTCCAATTGAGCTTAACTGATTTTTGTTGATGAAGAACTGAATTGGGGTTTTTCACTTGAGTTGATTTCATCTTAATTGGTTATGACCAATGGATTCCTCCTTCAAAAATAAGCAGGTTTGATGTTTATAACTTTTCTTGAAATTAATTCTAGCTTGAAATCGATCCTGGAAATTTTGTTTGTTTTGAAGATGCCACGTGTCAAGTCTTCATTGGTTGTGGAGGTAGCACACGGATTGAACTGTTGTGATTTGCTTATTTATGATTGGCGGCTATAGTGGGTATTAATTGCCATGATGTGGCAATCCAGGTCCACTCTTTCTTGGCTTCTCATTGGCCCAAAGCTTAGCACACGGATCAGCTTACATTAACTTTCCAAAAATGGCAATATTCACCCCTTGACTTTGGCAGATTGTATTTTAAGGCTAGTAACTTCATTTCTTTGGCATTTTTGGTCCTTCAAACTTCATTCTTGAGCAAATATGATCCTTTGACTGAGTTGACTTGAATGTTGACCTTGTTTGACTATGATCTTGACTTTTCCATATTTGCACTTTTGGTCCTTCATCTTTGGCAGATTGTCAAGATAGGTCCTTGCACTTCAAAGTCTTGTCACTTTTGATCCTTCTTTGTCTTTTTCATCAAATTAAGCTTGATTATTCCTTGTTTGCTTGAAAATGCATCCTTTTACCTACACAAGTGTACACAAACACAAACATACCACATAATACTGTTTTGACAAGATAAATTGGTATTTTTGCTTGTGTTTTAGGGGTATTTGTTGATAAATTGATATGAGTTTTTGCTCATATCAAATCCCCTACACTTGAACATTGTCATGTCCTCATGCAATACTATATATTTTAAAGCACAAAGTTACATTCTCCTCATAATTAATCCACCTTGGCCATATGGAATGCATCTACACTACTCTAAACTACATGATGCATGATTTTGATTTTTAACAATGCAATGAACAAAATACAATTCTATCTATGTCTTTTTGGTTTTTCTTGAAATGGTTTTGATGGAAATAACTCATAAAGAATTCAATGACTTTGATTAGGGCTTGGGTACCATGGACATTTATCACCCTCAAGTTTCACTTTCCCCATACCAAGCTTAAAAATGGGATCATTGTATTCACAAGTAAAAAGTGCATCAACTTATTCATGACAATTAAATGTGGAACCGGTTATTATTTGAGCAAATTGCTTGTGGGCAAATTTGTCATTTATTCAAGTGTGAAGTATAAGAAGTGCAAAATCCAAAAATAAGGAAGCACGGTTTTAATCCTAAGTAATCCTCTCATCCATTACTTGAAAAACCGCTCACAATTAATACAAGTCCGTTTCAAGAATAATAAGTCATTCGCCTTATGTGTAAAATCCTCATGTCATGCTTTCATAAGTAGCTACACACTCGCTAAGGAAAGAAAAATAAAACTCACGCAATAATTTACATCCGCCATCTTTTTGAGACTTTGGATCTTCAACCCCGCAACCCGTCAAGGTAATATTGGATTGGAGCAATCTATTGAATCCCGCAACCCGTCAAGGTAATATTGGAACTCAATAGTCATTATAATTAACACCACACTGCCCCTCATGGGAGTCTTGTATATATATTTTTTTCTTTTCTTTTTCTTTTTCTTTTTTTTTCTCTAGCCACTCATTTTTTTTCTTAAGCCGCTCTTATTTTTCTTTATTCCTCACTAAGAAATTTGAAAAGAATAAAAGGAAAAACACCCGCTAAATATTGAGCATGACATAAGTCTAGTACACATAAAACGTTCTAACTTAGAATCTTAAGACGTACTTATATCAACCATGAATGATTAGGCAAAAATGCATAAGAGATTACAAACCAATTAAAACCGTTCTTGATTATTTATTAACAATTATATACATGCAAAGAAAATGGAGGTTAAGAAGAGAAGGGTTTAGCCACAAGTAATTATCATGAAGTTTATCTAGCCCTTTTACACTTGCTTCAACTCTATCATTTCCCATTCTCCACAAATTTAAAATCTCAAATAATGAGATTGGTGGATGCTTAGCCTAATAGACCAATGAAGGGCTACATGGTTAAGGATACTAGCTAGAGAATGCTAAGACAAGCAAACTCTTGTTAACCATAAGATTCAAGCTAACTAGAGGGGATCCGGAGGTCGGGGAGGATAAAAGAAGTATTTAGACATTTTTAGAGAGACAAAGTAAAGCTTGAAATGTAGTGTGTGTATTTAGAGAGAGAAAGGGAAATACACAAGTGAAAAGTATCCTCACCCCTCCATGGAAGTATGGAGGGGTATATATAGCCTTGTTACACACGAACTATTCTAACTTAACAAAACTAGTCCCTGTGTGTGTGGCTATATCAAACTAATGTAATTCCGTAAATGGCGTTCACATTTTAGGGCTAACAACTCGGGTTGAGTCAAAATATCCATGGCGGGCCTAATATGTCAAAGAAGTCTAAACTTGTTAAACCATGTTTTTATTATATTTTTCTTTTTATATATTTTGATGAAAAATAAAAGAAGAAATATATACAATGCACATGTGTTATGCAAATGAAAAATGATTAATGCAAAAATTATGAATGCATATTTTTGGTGGCCAAAATAGATCAAAAATTTGAAAAATGTTTGAAAATCCAATTTTCCATGTTATCATGAAAGACAATGACAAGTTCT
The DNA here is from genome assembly GCA_025667525.1 of Glebionis coronaria. Lineage (NCBI taxonomy): Eukaryota > Viridiplantae > Streptophyta > Magnoliopsida > Asterales > Asteraceae > Glebionis > Glebionis coronaria. The sequence continues at coordinate 269,528,392 of CM046874.1, forward strand.
AGGTAAGGTCACTTCGATAGAAGACCCCCCTACACTTAAGCTAAACATTATCCTCAATGTTTAAGAGCATGTAAGTATAAAAACTTCCCCTACACTTATGACAAAGAATAGACTTTGCTTAACCCAAGTTAAGGAAAGGACAACTATTAGTGAAATCATGTTTAAGCACAAGGTGTCAATGAAAGATCACAATAGTAACGAAGTGAACCGGATACAAGGGCCTCCTCCATAAGCTCCAAAGCATGAAATGAGTGAACAACCCTACAAACAATCATAAAGACAAAAGAAGGTCTCCCCTACACTTATCTCCAAGTCTATCCCTTTATTTCTAACCTACAACACTCTAAACCTAGTTATACGATGCTTGAGTTAATGAGTCTCTAGCTCGACTCGTCCCTCAATGAATCAATTCATGGGGAAAATGGGGATCTCTTGGACCATTTCAACGGAAATGTCCTCCCCAAAGTAATGCTTAACACGGTGACCATTCACTTTAAAATTTGGACCATCGGGTTGTGACAACTCAATAGTTCCATATGGAAACACTTGAGCAATAGTGAATGGACCGGACCATCTCGACTTAAGCTTGCCCGCAAAAAGTTTCAACCTTGAGTTAAAGAGGAGAACCGGCTCTCCAACTTTGAACTCACGATTCTTGATCTTAGCATCATGCAATTTCTTAGTCTTTTCCTTGTAAAGCAAAGAATTTTCATAGGCATTGGCTCTCAATTCATCCATCTCATTGAGTTGATCTTTCCTATGGGAACCGGCTTGGTTTAAATCAAAGTTAGCCCACTTGAGAGCCCAAGATGCCTTGTGTTCTAACTTGAATGGGAGGTGGCACGCTTTTCCATAGACAAGCCTATAAGGAGTACAACCAATTGGTGTTTTAAAAGCCGTCCTAAACGCCCACAAAGCATCATAAAGCTTATCCGACCAAGAAGCTCGATGCTCTCCCACCGTTCTCTCTAAAATTCTCTTTAAACCACGATTTGTGACCTCGGTTTGACCATTTGTTTGAGGGTGATACGCGGTAGAAAGTCTATGATTAACTCCATATTTCTTCATAACTCTCGTGAATTGATCATTACAAAAGTGCGTACCACGATCACTTATGATGGCCCGAGGTACACCAAATCTAGCAAACAATTGTTTCAAAAACTTCACAACAACTCTAGCATCATTGGTAGGTAAGGCTTTAGCCTCCACCCATTTGGACACATAATCCACTGCCACAAGTATATACTTGTTTCCCTTAGAGGATGGAAAAGGTCCCATGAAATCAATGCCCCACACATCAAATATCTCACACTCTTGGATAAAATTTTGTGGCATCTCATCTCGTTGCGTAATTTTTCCTTGTCTTTGACACACATCACAAAATTTCACCATTTCATGGGCATCTTTGTAAATGGAAGGCCAATAGTAACCCGAATCAAAGACTTTCTTGGCGGTATAGTTGGGCCCAAAATGTCCACCCGTAGGTCCTTTATGACACGCTTCTAAAATCTTAAATGCTTCAGGCCCATCTACACACCGTCTAATGATTTGGTCCGCACATTGCCTAAAAAGATAAGGATCATCCCAAAAGTAGTACTTAACTTCCTTAAGAAATTTCTTCTTTGTTGATAAGTAAGACCCTCAATAAGCACATTGCCCACAAGATAGTTCGCGATATCCGCAAACCAAGGAGTGGCATCCTCTTGGGAAGAGATAGACATGAGCTCCTCTAATGGAAAGGATTCATTGATTTCTTGATGTGGCAAATCTCCTTGAAAAGGATGTTCAAGTCTACTCAAGTGATCCGCCGCTAAATTCTCGGCCCCTTTCTTATCACGAATTTCTATCTTAAACTCTTGAAGCAACAAAACCCATCTCAAAAGCCTAGGCTTAGCATCTTGTTTTGTCATAAGATACTTTAGAGCGGAATGATCCGTATACACTATGGTTTTGGATAGCACAAGGTATGGTCTAAATTTCTCAAAAGCATAGACTATAGCAAGCAACTCTTTTTCCGTGGTAGTGTAATGAAGTTTTGCACCGGTCATGGTCTTACTCGCATAGTGTATAGGGTGAAAATGCTTATTCACTCTTTGTCCTAAAACGGCCCCCACCGCATAATCACTAGCGTCACACATAAGCTCAAAAGGTAATTCCTAATTTGGCGAAACCAAAACGGGAGCCTTAGTCAATTTCTCCTTAAGAGTCTCAAAAGAGTCCAAACAATCTTGGTTAAAAATGAAAGGAGCCTCTTTTTCCAAGAGGTGAGTCATCGGTCTAGCTATCTTAGAAAAATCTTGTATAAAGCGCCTATAAAATCCCACATGACCTAAGAAACTCCTCACACCTTTAACCGAGGTGGGTGGGGGAAGCTTAGCAATCACATCAATTTTAGCTCGATCCACTTCTAATCCCTTGTTGGATATTTTGTGTCCTAAAACAATTCCCTCTTTCACCATAAAGTGACATTTCTCCCAATTAAGCACTAAACGTGTTTCCTCACAACGCTTAAGCATTCTCTCAAGATTGGTGAGACATGAGGTAAATGAATTTCCAAAGACGGAAAAGTCATCCATAAAAACCTCCATAGTTTGCTCTATCATGTCATGGAAAATCGCCATCATGCACCTTTGAAACGTCCCCGGTGCATTACATAAGCCAAAAGGCATCCTCTTGTAAGCAAATGTACCGTAGGGACAAGTGAATGTGGTCTTTTCTTGATCCTTAGGGTCAATGGGTATTTGGAAATAACCCGAAAAACCATCAAGAAAGCAATAGTACTCATTTCCCGCTAAGCGTTCAAGCATTTGATCCATAAAAGGTAATGGGAAATGGTCTTTCCTAGTCGCCTCATTGAGTTTTCTATAATCAATACAAACTCTCCAACCGGTGACAAGTCTCGTAGGAATAAGCTCATTGTTCTCATTAGGCACCACGGTGATTCCACCCTTCTTTGGAACACAATGAACCGGGCTAACCCATGGAGAGTCGGAAATGGGGTAAATCATACCCGCATCTAAGATTTTAATCACTTCCTTCTTAATAACCTCATGGATTTTTGGGTTAACTCTCCTTTGACTTTGAATGGCGGGTTTATAGTCATCCTCCATAAGGATTTTGTGTGTACAAAAATGTGGATCAATTCCCCTTATGTCGAATATTTTCCATGCTAAAGCTTTCTTGTGTTTCTTAAGGAATTCAATAAGTTGCTCCTTCTCATCCTCTTTCAATTCTTTAGCAATGATCACAGGAAATTGGTCTTTGCCCTCTAAGAAAGCATACTCTAGGTGGGATGGAAGGTCCTTAAGTTCAATTGGAGGTGGACTCTCTATGGAAGGTTTTATTATGGAAGGTTCCTCAATGGTAACTTCTTGTGGAATAGGAGAATGAACAGGGTCCTCATTGAGCAACTTTTGGATAATAAGAATATCTTCTTCCCAATTAATGGGAGAATCATCATCACCAAGAAAGTTTGACTCAAATTCCTCCAAGAGGAAATCACTCTCTCCAAAAGGTGTTAAAGAGGGAGCAATTGAGGCCACGGTTTCAACATGGGGCATCTCATCACTAGTACTCTTACAAGCATCATGAAAGTGTTCATCACACACCTCATCTAGCACATCAACAATGTTAATAGTCTCACAAGGTCTAGACTCTTTAGCCTCTTTCCTATCACAAACTTTCCCTAACTTAAACACCACTCTCTCATCTTCTACTCTCATAATTAGTTCTCCTTCCGCCACATCTATCAAAGTACGACCCGTTCTCAAAAACGGTCTACCAACAATCAAAGGAACTCTAGGATCCATGTCATAATCAACCACTACAAAGTCGGCCAGAAATGTAAACTTATCCACACCTACAAACACATCCTCCGCTATACCTACGGGGTAAGCTATGGTTCGGTTGGCTAATTCAAGAGTCATCCTAGTGGGAGTGAGCTCGGGAAGAGAGAGTTTTTTCCAAACCGATAAAGGCATGAGGTTAATGCTTGCCCCTAGATCCGCCAAAGCCATGCAATTTTCAACACCGGGAAAATTACAAGGTATCAAGAAGCGCCCCGGATCTCCAAGTTTTGTTGGTAAGGTTTTAAGTAGCACGGCGGAACAATTTTCATTAAGGGGTGTGTTGGGCAAATCAACCAATTTTTCTTTGTTTGAGAGTAAATTCTTGAACATCTTAGCAAACTTTGGCATATAAGAAAGAGCTTCCGCAAAGGATATATTGATGTTGAGTTGCTTAAACATCCTTAAGAAATTTGAGACTTGGATGTCATCCTTGTTCTTTAACTTGTCCTTTTTCAACCTTGAAGGATATGGAAGAGTAGGTTTTGGTGTAGGTGGAATAGGTGTTGTAGTGGAAGATTTGTCTTGGTTAGCTTCTTCCTTGGAAGGTGTGGAAGGTAAAGGAGAAGTAAGAATAGGTTGAGAAGGTGCGTTTGAGTGAATGGTAGCATTTTGAGGTGGTGAAGTAGAGGTAGAAGGCTTGTCACAAGTAGGAGCACAAGTGGATGGAACAATAGGAGGTTTAGGAGGTGAAGGATCCTTTGTTGTCTTTCCACTTCTTGTTGTAATAGCATTGACATTTGCCCTTGGATTTTTTTATGTGTTGGAAGGTAAAGCCCCTTGTGGTCTTTGATTATACATAATTTGGTTTTGAAGAAGAGCAAATTTCTTGTTATTTTCCTCTTGATTATCTTTCATTTGTTTCTCATAAGAAGTAAGCTTTTGAAGAATCAAATCCATGAGGTTAGGTTGCACATTTCCTTGATAAAAACCTTGTTGTGGAAAAGATGGAGGTGGTGCATTAAATCCTTGGTTTGGTGGATAGAAGTTATTTCCTTGAGGGTGAAAATGATTGGGTGCCTTATAGTTATTCCCTTGGTAAGGTGGTCTTTTCCCTTGATTCCTTGGTAAAATTTGAGGAGGATTTTGTTGAATTTGGTGGGTGGTTGGGGTGGGAATCCCGGTGGAGTAAGGTAATTTTGGGATTTGTAAGAAAGGTTATTTGGATTGATATTTGGCTTGAAGTATTCACGATGTTCGTCTTGGTAAGCATAGCATTCCCCTTGATAAACTTGCACCTTATCACATTGTTCATAAGAATGGGGACCTCCACAAGTTACACAAGAAAGAGTAATGGCATTCACATCATTTGAAGAATTGTTTAATGAAACCGTCTTAATGGCTTGAACTATCTCTTGAATCATCTCTTGTTGACCTTTATTCATTTGTTGAATGATCTCTTGGTGATATTTGAGGAATTGGTTATCACAAGGTGTTTGAGAAGTGTGTTGGATAACATGAACCCTTTCTTCAAATTGAGTGTTTGTTTGAACCATTGGTTTAGTCTCAATGATGTCCACGGCCTCTTGCATGGATTTAAGAAGAATATTCCCTCTCGCGGAAGCATTGAGTGAATCTTGGTGGTGAGATTTAAGTCCATTATAGAAAGTATTGATTTGGTGAACGTCATCCAATCCATGGTTAGGGCATCGCCTCAATAACTCTCTATACTCTTCCCAAGCATCACTAAAGGATTGACTAGGTTTTGGTTGAAAGCCTATAATTAAGTTCCTCAAGGCCATGGTCTTAGATGGAGGAAAGAACTTGTTCAAAAACTTAGTGGTGAAACCATCCCATGTGGTGATACTATCGGGTGGTTGGGTGTCTAACCAATGCTTAGCTTGTCCCTCTAGTGAAAATGGCACTAACATCAACTTAATAGCATCATGTGGAACTCCATTGTGCTTAATGGTATTGCAAAGAGAAAGGAATCTCTTAAGGTGATCATGAGGATCATCATTCTTGTTACCATAGAAAGGTGTTTGTGAAACCATGGTAATCATAGCCGTTTTTAGCTCAAATGTATTTGCGGGAATGTCGGGAATCCTAATAGCACTAGCATATCCATGAACATTGGTTTGCAAACGTTCCATCAAAGAACGACTATCAACAGCCATGGCTTCTTGTTGTGGATGAATCAAATCACGATTCTCGTGATCGGCTTGATGGACGGTGGTAGTCTTACTCTTTCTCTTTTTCTTCCTTTTCGGAGGAAGAGGTTGTACACCAATTGGTATTTGTGCACACCCGCGAGTGAGCATGCAACTCAATACGAGGAATGAGAGAGAAACTCTCGTGTGACTTTGAAGAGAAAAGAATTATCCTCTTCGAGTTTCAATATGAAATATCCACAAGAAAATAATATATATGTATGTACTACTTGGGTGCAAGACCCCCAATGAAGCCTTCCTTCTTAGAATACTCACAAGTGAACAGGGGGTTAGGTGGCGCGAAGCACTTAAGTACCTATTGACCCTTAGATGGCATTTTATAGCACATCGCCTTTCTATTCACTTAAATGTTCGTATTCTTCGAATTGTTGCTTATTGAAAGTATTTATCTATTCTTGCTTTATTTTGTTTGATCGATACACGTGTCAAGGACCGGAACGCCCCTCAACACGGTGTATTGCCTTGGCAATACTTATGGAGAATATGTAGATTGGTTGTTCTTATACGTATACGTATTTACTTATAATAATATATGGAAAATATTTTTGTAGTTATGAGTTTTTAAGAGAAAATAATATATGTACATAAAAACCGAGAGAATCCAATAATATATATGTTTGGGTGCAATCTCTTAGGAAAAAGATTGCTTTTGGATTTTTTAATTTGTTTGGTCAATTCTTTAGGAAAAGAATTGTTTTGTTAATTTTTTAGTTTTTATATATTTTTATATTTTTGATTTTTTATTTGTTTTTTATTTATGATACGTAAAAATAACGTTCACAAGGTGAACGAATCCCAAATGCCAATGAAAACCGTCAATCGATAGTCTCTCGTAAAGTCAAAGAACCGGCAGCGACACCATTTGAAATTGTGTATAATGAAGTTCGTTTTTCTCAGTTCTTGTCTAATTGAAAGTCCTAACAATATTGGGTTTTTAACTGTTTTTTGTTGTTAATATTTTTTTGGATATTCTATTTGCTAATTCAAACAATGCCTTGCAAAACTGAAAAATATTATCTACTTATATGTAAAACATCGTGCAAATACCAAGTATTTATTCAATTAAAATTCAAAATGTAAATTTTACAACTATAAGGACTAAAAATATAAATTCCATGAAAAGTAAATGCTCAAATTGTAAAACTAACAAGTACAAGGACTGAAAGTGTAAAATCAATTAACTATGAGGACTGAAATTGAAAACTATGCAAACAACTAACCAATTCTTAACAAATTCAAAACTAACTAACTGAATTTTAACAAACTATGAAAGTTCAAGGACTTTATTTAAGCAAACCCTAAAAAGTTTCAAGTTTAGCCAAGTTTAAAACCAGTTTAATTCATCAAGGACTAAAATGAAATTTTTGGAAAGTTTTAACCAAAAACGGGCTTAATTCACAAATAAGCTCGTTTGAGCTTATTTCTCAACCAAAATTGTTCAAACAACTTGCAAAGTGCTTAAAATCGAAAATCAACTAGACCTGTAAAAGGAAATTGGATGAAACTGACTAAAAAGCTGATAAGCACTTTTCAATAAGCACAAAATAAGCTACAGGAAAATCTAGACTTGCACAACTCAATTTTAGTAAAGAAACTGATAATTAAGCTCAAAATAGGAATGGGAAATCAAGTCTTGTTCAAAAGCATCCAGTAATAAGCCTGGAATTTGAAATAAGCTAAAAATAGGCTTATGTTGACCAGCGTTGACCAAAACTTTTTCAATAAGCTCAAAATCTCAAAAATCAACCATAAGCACTTCCTAAGTGAATTTGTAAAAGAAAATGGACTAGTTTATGAATAGGATTGTGAGATATGAAAATTCAGTTTACAAATTACAGAAACATTCATTTGCTTATTGGTTCAGATTTTTGCTTATTCCTACTTGCTTACTGAATACTGTACAGAATGCTTATAGAATCTAAAACTTCATATTATGACCTAGAATTGAGAGCTGGTTTGATGGAATTTCATTAAGAAACAATTAAATGCTAAGCAAATCAATTTGACAACTTTTTAAACTAAACTTGACTGAAAATGACCCAAACTTTTTATACTGCCATTTGCCTCTTTGAATTAAGTCTTGACTTGAAAATGACTCAAAACCATTTATAATGACTTTGTAACTAAAATTCAAGAAAAATTAACCAATTTCTTACACTTGATTATCAAACATAAGCTAATGCCAAACACCCTATCTGATTTTTATAAGAATTTTTGTGAGAGTTTATTAGCTAATGTTCAAACTGAATGAAGAGCTTTATCAAACCAAATTCAGTGACCAAAATGAGATGTGTGAAAGCTAGTTGCAAGTAATTGAAAGCTACTAGGACTCAAATAGGATAGGAAAGCTATAGTGACTGAATTAAGCTGAAATCTAGGACAAGTATCAAATTAATAAGCAGATTAAGCTACACTTAAGCTATAACAAGTCTAGAATCAAATCAAGAACAGTCTAATCAACTTTTATCATGCAATCACAAACAAGATTAACTAAAATTGAGCAGGCATTTGACAATTAAGAGGAATTGAAAACAAGAAGCGTTTGCACCTTATTGTAGAAACCTTTGAGAAGTAGAGGAGCGCTGAGCTCTCTATTCTAGTGCTAACCACCACCTTAGCACTAGACAAACACTAATCAACAATCAACAAACAGCTACTAATCATCAACATGGCTAAAATGGCTTGAAATCATCAATTCTGCTAAAACTTGGACTGGAATCAACAAACAGCTACAATCTTCAAACAATTAGCTTATTATGATCAAGGTGTGATCACAACAAACTAAAACAGCAACAAGCAGGATCAATGGTGCAAGGATGAGCAGTAAAGAAGGTAAAGAGATTTGGCGGGAAAATGAGATTTGAATTTTATTTGAGTAAAAGTTGTCACAAAGCTGTTAAATGGTTATAAACTAACTAACAAACTCAAGAGTGTGTCAAACTCTTGAGTTGTTGAGCTAAAAACTAGAGAATGGAGAAAGAAAATAAAAGTGTGTGTGTTTTCACACTTTTCTACTACAACTGAAAATGAGGACTATCTAGGGTATTTATAGACTTGAGAAGTAAAGCAGTTGGGGTTGGTGACGTGTTGGAACCAATAACAGGCTTCCACGTGTCCAATTGAGCTTAACTGATTTTTGTTGATGAAGAACTGAATTGGGATTTTTCACTTGAGTTGATTTCATCTTAATTGGTTATGACCAATGGATTCGTCCTTCAAAAATAAGCAGGTTTGATGTTTATAACTTTTCTTGAAATCCATTCTAGCTTGAAATCGATCCTGGAAATTTTGTTTGTTTGAAGATGCCACGTGTCAAGTCTTCATTGGTTGTGTAGGTAGCACACGGATTGAACTGTTGTGATTTGCTTATTTATGACTGGCGGCTATAGTGGGTATTAATTGCCATGATGTGGCAATCCAGGTCCACTCTTTCTTGGCTTCTCATTGGCCCAAAGCTTAGCACACGGATCAGCTTACATTAACTTTCCAAAAATGGCAATATTCACCCCTTGACTTTGGCAGATTGTATTTTAAGGCTAGTAACTTCATTTCTTTGGCAATTTTGGTCCTTCAAACTTCATTCTTGAGCAAATATGATCCTTTGACTGAGTTGACTTGAATGTTGACCTTGTTTGACTATGATCTTGACTTTTCCATATTTGCACTTTTGGTCCTTCATCTTTGGCAGATTGTCAAGATAGGTCATTTCACTTCAAAGTCTTGTCACTTTTGATCCTTCTTTGTCTTTTTCATCAAATTAAGCTTGATTATTCCTTGTTTGCTTGAAAATGCATCCTTTTACCTACACAAGTGTACACAAACACAAACATACCACATAATACTGTTTTGACAAGATAAATTGGTATTTTTGCTTGTGTTTTAGGGTGATTTGTTGATAAATTGATATGAGTTTTTGCTCATATCACTCCACAAACTGTTTGAATACACGTGTTAGCCAAGGAAGTACAAATGCATCAACACGTGCCCGGAAGTCTCCGCTGAGTGATGTTATAAACGGTAACCTTCAAACACTTGATCGTCTCTCAATTTTTTGATTGAGTTATCATGTGAACAAATGTTAACTTTTGTTGTGTTCGTCTAATGACTATATTTTCAGTGCCTTTGCAAACGCCTATCGTTGGTGATGTAACACAAACATGTAAATCGAACTTAAAATCTCACGTTAGAAGAACCATTCCATCGGTGCCCACAAAAAAATCTATCAACGAAGTTGGTGAATCCTCATATGTGCCACAAAAACAAGCGACCGCCTGCAAAAGCTTGCACGCCGGTTAGATTTGATCTCGGTGACAGCGATGGGAATGTTAGAAAAGTTTATGACAAATACGTTGGAATATCCAAAGGTATTTTTTGTAACATTGTTCCGTTTTAATAAGCTAAGTATATGTGGGATACTCTTTTTATGACTCTTACTGTTTGTAATATATAAATTACTACGACCATGATGACCCTATATATGAGTGCACAGAATGCCATGCTATGGTATGGGAGAAAGAAGCAAGAGAGCAGGAAACTACAATCCCAATAACAAAGCTTATAGCATATGTTGTAAAAAGGGGAAATTGTTTATTAAACAACTGCCGCCCGCTCCAAAAGAAATATCTTATTTGTTTAATAATAATATGCCAAGAGTCAAAACTTTAAAACAAACATCAGATCATACAACAGTATGTTTGCTTTTACTTCTATGGGAGGGAAGTTTGACGATTCTGTCAACAGAAACGGCCGCGGTCCTTATGTTTTCCGGTTGCATGGTTAGACTTACCATAAAATAGGAAGCTTACTTCTCGAAGATGGTGATACGCCCAAATTTGCACAACTTTATATTTATGATACTGAGAACGAAGTGGAAAATAGAGCGAGAGCAATAAGGTAATCTATTTAATTTTTACGGTATCTTCTTTTCCTTGGCTTTGAAGAATATTAGATTGATGACGTGTTTTTTTATTTGCATCAGCTCTAACACGTCCTCCGCTCCTTCGAATGCAAAGCATCCTATTGACAGAGGCATAATCCGTGAATTCAAAGATGTGTTGGACGGCTCAAGTGATTTGGTTAAAACATTTAGAAGGGCGCGAGACAATTTTAGTGAAGACAGTGAGCAAAATATTAAAATAAGGTTGGTATCTAAGTTAGGCAAAGATGGAAGGACGTACAATCTACCAACCGCTAATGAGGTCGCTGGACTGACTGTAGGCGACATTGATACTTGCGTACATAAAAGAGATATCGTAATTGAAAAACGTAAAGAAGGCTTCCAGTGTATTATTTTCCATCCTATGTACCTTCCGTTGCAATACCCTTTGTTGGTGCCATGTGCGCAAGATGGGTATTATCTGGAAATACCTCATCAAAAGAAGAGTGATAAACCATCTAGTGATGACGAGGAAGACGACGAAAAAGACGAAGAAGAAAAACGTAAATATGTTAGCATGGGCGAGTGGTTTGCTTTTCAAATACAAGACCGACCTAATCAAGAGAATTTATTTGTACGTGGGGGCCGTTTGTATCAGCAGTTTCTTGTGGATGGTTATACGATGGTTGAGACCGAACGTTTGTATTTCCATCGGTCCAAACAGACAAAACTAAGATGTGATACATACTCAAATATCCGCAAAGCATTGCAGATGGAAATACCGACCCAACCGTGCTTGGCAAACCTATAGTGTTGCCTTCTACGATTACCGGCGGTCCAAGGTTCATGAAGCAAAACTATATGGATGCAATGGCGTTGTGTAGATGGTACGGCTTCCCGGATTTGTTCATAACTATAACATGAAATCCTAACTGGCCTGAGGTTGCGCGATTCATGCGTGATCATAACTGTGCATCTTCGGACCGACCAAACGTGCTATCAAGAGTTTTCAAACAAAAACTTGACCTGCTGGTGAAGGACTTGAAAGATTGCGTTTGTTCGGATGTACCCAAGCAGGTAATGTGAACATCGTTTAAGTTTAGTTCAAAATCGTAAACAGTTCTTTAGTTTTTGTATAAAACTATGTGGTTTGGTTAACATGTTTTATTGTTGTTATCTTTAAACAGTTGTGTTATACAGTTGAATTCCAAAAAGAGGGCTTACTCACGCACATGTGTGTGTGTTCTTGCATAAGGACGACAAGGTGCCAAATGCTGAGCAGATTGATAGATACATTTCAGCCGAAATACCTGATAAAGACGAGGATCCCGATTTGTATAAATTAGTTTCTAATTTTATGATACACGGTCCTTGCGGTGAAGATAACCCAAACCGGAGTTGCATGGTTGATGGTAAATGTACCAAAAGGTTTCACTTTAAGTTCAACGAGCGCAGTTTGGTTGACTCGGAAAGATATCCTGTTTATAAAAGACGCGATAACGATAGGTATGTGGAAGCTGATAAAGGAGTTCATTTGCATAATGGCTATCTGGTACCTATAATGCCACTCTTCTAAAACGCTATCAGAGTCACATAAATGTTGAGTGGTGCAACCAGACCGGATCATAAATGTTGGGCTTGAGCCCCTGCGACACACTTTTTTCTCATTCTTAGGTAACATGTGGGTTTACATTTTTATGTGGTCCCACCACAATATATTTGTTTGTATCTTTTTTTATATATATTATTTTTAAGCCAAAATGCAGTTTAGTACCTTGAATTTGATAAAACGAAATTTCTACTACCCTGAGTTATTAGTGGTGAAAAATGGTACCCTCAATTTGATTAAGTGAAATTTTTACTACTTACACACACTTGACATAATCACATAACATTCATGTACACAAAACCTGTTACTAATATTTAACGGGTGAAAAATTACACGTTTTGTTGTTTTCATAATCAGTCAAAATAAAAATATAAAATTCTTCATGACGAAACTTTAATCGCATGTTATTGGGGCATATATAAAGGCTAACTTTTTAGCCTCTCTTCACGTCAAATAATTGATAAAAGTATATAATATATATATATATATATATATATATATATATATATATATATATATATATATATATATATATATATATATATATATATATATATATATATATATATATATATATATTTACCAACCAACAAAAGATATAGTAGTCGTCTTTGTTGCCAACTACACTAAGAGAAAAAAACATTTACAAAGAACTTTAGTAGTTTAGCAATATATTCAAGTTGATATGGTGATTGTAAAAAATAGAATATCATGAACATTCAAATATGATCACACACAAGTTATTATCTTATACAAAAATGGTCAATGAACAATATATATAAGCCATCCTAAGGCTCAAGGCTGCTACATAAACAAACCAAACACACTTTAAATGCACGAATGTGACGAATCCTAACTCCGATCCATGCACCCTCGATACACCTACTAACACTTATATATCATACTTCGTTTTAGAAACCGAGAACGATATCAATACTCAGTTGTGTTATTGTTAATATTTTCTTGTTTGCATTACATATTAGTGTAGTTACACAGGGCCACAAGGGGTCTTGCATTTGACTTCATTTTAATTTCTAGTTTGCATTACATACTCCCATTTTGCATGCAGAAACAAAGAAAATAATAAAAATAATGCATGAAATCAATTAGATAATTTGCTTATTTTTAGCGCCAATAACCACGAGTTCTCATCAAAATGACAAGCACACGTCAGTTTTTCTTCAATATCAGAAAGTTTTGGTAGATACTGCTATAAACATAACTCGTATTTTTTCCATGTTAAATTTGAATGGTCTGGGCTCACATGATGGTTACATGATCATGTCAATTGTGTGTAGGGTAGTAAAAATTCCACTTAGCCAAATTGAGGGTACCATTCTCCACCTCGAATAATTCAGGGTACTAGAAATTCCACTTAGTCAAGTTCAAAGTAAACCGCGTTTTGGCCTTATTTTTATAAAATAACAAATATATTTTAATCTTTCACAAACAAATTAGATTAACAATTATTATTAAATATATTTTTTTTCTCTCACCCAATTAAATCATAACCCAAATTTTAAACCAACATAAAATCCTAATCTAACCGATCCTAAACCATCCACTATATAAACCCACATTTAAAGTAAAACCCGAGTTTAAACCAAACGGATTAAAAGTTTCTATTCTATGTAAAGCCCATTAAAACATAGCTAAAAGTTTCTATTCTATGTAAAGCCCATTAAAACATAGCTTAGTTTTAGGAGCGCATATTTCAAGTAAAGATCCATATAAATTGAAAACTGGACCGAACCAAAATTTAGAACCAAACAAATATGGAATCTAGGTTTTAGGTTATAATCGAACCGAACCAAAAATAATAATCGATTACAGGTTTAGCAAAACGAAAAACAAACCGATTATATATTTATATATAATTAAAATTCTATTCAAATAAAAAACCAATTTTTTGCATAAAAATTCATATAATTAAATTTAAAAAATATAAAAAATATAGTTTGGGCTATTCAAGTCAACGAAAAGCAAACCGAATTTAAATTCGGTTTTCAGTTTTACCAAGGAAAAAAAAAACCACATAACTCGAATCGAATAAATCAAACAAATCCAAAAATAAACACCCCTAATCTCTGTATGATGCTAATATTCAAATATCATGGCAAATAAAAGTTCAGGCTTCAGCCATTTATCTATCTGCACATGATGAAAAAGTAGATGACCTTATAGCTAAATTGGTAAATAAACGCTGTAAAAGAACACTCCGTAGCAATCCTATATAAATTTTATGGCAGATGATGCTCGTCCAACTGATCACATTCAAACTAAGATATAATCTTTAGAGCATAGGGTATGGTTTGATGTTTTCGTGCTGAGCCGTGGGAAAACACCATAATTTTGAGAGGTATGGTGAGTGGTGGCTAAATGATCCCACCACACCACAAACACAAAAAAACCACATTTCACGCTCCCTGGTTGGCTTGAGCCATGGGGAAAAAATTGGGCCCATTTTCCTTTAAAAAAAAATTATGCACGAAAACGGGCGCCGTGCCCTCGGCTCGAGACACGAAAACGCCAACAGGGGTGTGACTCTCGCGTTTTGGTGTGGCGCCATGGGAAAACGCGGGGCGAAAATGCCCCGTACCCTGTGCTCTTAACTACGTTGGTATAAACGTTGTAAAAAATAATAATTCATTATAAAATCATGGCAGATGGTATTCACCCTACAAATTACATTCATACTACGATTTACTCCTACTTCAGAATCAGACAGAATAACCTTTTGCCACTCATCTACAATTAACAAAAGTGTATCATAAACAAACAAGCATCAAGGAAGACAAAACATAAGTAAATTTACGAAACTCTGAAGTGTAGTGGCTGTGATGGTGGAAATGAACTGAATTTACAGTGGCAGATGAGACTTGCGCTGACGATGGTGGAAGAGATGACAATGTTGATAGTGGAGTAGACGAATTTGAGAAGTCTAAAAAAAGAGACGAGCTTCTAGTCAGATTTCAGAGTGCTTATACAGATTCAAAGTTAAAAAGACGTAATTACTTGATAAAGATAGTTTCAAGATATGGACTTTTCTACTCAAGTCATGTTTTTGAATTAACTGCAGTAACATACTCGTCTATCAAAACACGAACTGAACCTTTATTAGTAAAAGATATAAACACGCGCAAAAGATATAAACATAATAGAAACTCTTCCAAGTATTCTGCTATATGCTGAAACCTAACTCACTTTATAAAATTTGATTGTATTAAGAAGCCTATATCAATGCAGAGGTCAGAAGAGATTATTTAATAAGTGTTCAACTGTAACAGTGAACTGAAACAAAATCAAACCAAGGCTGGCAGGTTGAAAGCAAGCCAACTCTAGTCAAGTTCGAGCTGAACTAATCAAAGGTGTAATGTTAAGTTTTAGCTTAATTTGATATGACAACTAGTCGATTTAGGGTCCGTTTGGTTGATAGTTTTTCTAGGGGTTATTTGACTTTAGGATTATAATAAGACGTTTGGTTCATTTTATAAAGAAAAAATAGAGGTTTTATTACCTGTGACACTAACCCCATACAATAGATGGGTTTATGCCGTTTATCTAAGTTTGGTGGGTCCTATTTAATATATGTGTGTATAACTTATCAATTATTTAATAGAAATAGCAAATTAAATTGTATAAAATATATTTAAAATTGTGGGTCCTATGACTATTAAAATAAATTTAAAATCAATTTTAAATTCAAACCTAAACCTCCTATTTTATAAATCCACACCTAAAGTAAAACCGTGTTGACTTGGCCTTAGTTTGCTAATAGATGCCATTAATAGCCCAATACTACACTCGATAAAACACACCTAATTTCAAGAGCTTGAATTAATCAAAGATATATATATATATAATGAGAACTTTGTTTCATAAAGTACACTGATGATAGTTTTAAGCCTAGTTCTTATAAACTTGAACTTGACTGTCATTTCAAACTCATGCTCCAAGACTCAACTAGTTTGCAGCCCTATTTTGATTGTTTAAAACTTAATCTGATTTAAAATTCCAAAAATATTACTACTAGTTAAAGTCAAGAAGATGTAAGCTTCCATTGATCACCTTGAAGGAAACTTCCAACAGAATACACATTAACATGCTCAGCCGGAATCTGGCTACTCCAATTCACCCGTGCGGACAAATCTGACCCCTTACCAGTATTACCAGACTCGCCATAATAAAGTGTCTTCAAAGCAAAATCACCAGTCCACGGCATCCACCCTTGAGGCGTAATCAATGCCTCCAAATTACAATCAATAAACACCGTCCTTGAGAACTCCTTCCATGGTCTTCCAAGATAATTCTTATGAACTTTAGGCTTACTATAATATAGCCTCATGTACTCTTCAGTTCCGTTTATCAAGCAGTTTTGGAAAACAAAGCCTGTAGACTGTGCAGGGTCAATTCGACCATGTGCTGTTACAGCATTGTTCTCGCCTTTTTCTGGTTTAAGTTGACGTGGGCGGACTAGGATTGTGCAGTCTTGGAAGATTGAAGCCGAGTTTCCAAAAATGAAATCCACATTGCCTTGTATTATGCATGATTTGTAGAATTGGCGAAGTGAGTGGGCGTAAAGGGTGTCTTGGTTTCCTAAGAACTCGCAGTTTTCGATTATGGATTGGTCGCTGTCCGAGCGGAAGGCGACAGCTTGGTGCGCGCCGGGACCGGCTGTGTTCTCTATGGTTAAACCACTTGCCATGAATCCGTCTCCAACTACACCTGTTGCAGAAAAAATACATACGAGTATGAGACCACTTCAATTATACTGCTATTTTAAAAGAAGGTTCACTTTTCCTGTGAGTGGCCATTACTATTATTTGCACTAAAAGTGTATTGTTAACACCAACACAAGGCATATGTTTTTTTTTCTCTTTCGCATCATATAGGTGCAAATAAGTAAAATCGCATGATGATCCTAAATTCTTTATTCGAATGAGTTAACGAAACTATGCCATAATTTTTCACTCCAAAGATGTCCATACTAGCACATTTGACATTTTATTGTTCTAAAAAGTACAAGCGTTTTTTTTAATGGCAAGTATAACCCTTTTTATATGTAAGTTTTCTTCACAAAATTGAGCCCGGACATGCCTTCAAAAGATCAATGATTCTTTACTGGCTTACAAAACTGAGCTCGAGCTTCCAGCAAGTTTTGCCGAGCAAATGTTCCTTTTATCATAATTATAATAAGTAACTGTTCTTAGGGTTGTCACTACACTAAAAACAAACTCTTCACCTTTTATGTAAAATATAATACATTGTGCAAACAAAACCATCATAAATAAGTTATTAGCTTCTATTATATCTCAAACAAATTTAAATTTCAATTCATTCATTGGTTGTATAAGTAAGCGACAAATGTTTATAATCATGTCTTAATATTAACATTTTATCAAACATAAAAAGTGAAGTTTGTTGTTAATGACAACGCTCAAACTGTTGTTAGCATTTCTCTTATTTTAAAAAGTACTAAATGCCATATTAACAGTACTTAAATTATATGTTTTCTGTTTAAGGTTATCATGTTTTTTGGTATCCCTTTATTTCAAGTATTTAAATTTGTATTCTACTCAAATTGTATGTTTTTTTTCATGAATAATTAATTTATAAGATCTGTAACGTGTTTTGAATTGAAAACCAGACCAAACCAGAAGAAAATTCAGGTTTACAACCAAACTAGTTTACATCGTTTATGAGCATATTTTGGTCCGGTTTAACATAACCAAAAAAACAAACACCTTTGGTGTGACTTACCAAACGTAGCTGTATTATATGTAGAAAGCCCGGGCTGACCCACATTCAAACTCCCGGTAATCACCGTTTTCCCAATCCCATCCCCATACATCACCACATTCTGTTTCTCCAACCCGACCCGAACCGTTTCCTCATAAACCCCTTCCTTCACCCAAATCACCCACTTTTTGGCGCTCCAATCCGGCCCCGCATTCACCGCGTCCTGGACGCTCCCGTAATCACACCCCTTATTTTTATTATCTTTACACACAGTCACGTCAGCTTTCAACTCTATCGGTACGCGTAGCTCCCCTCCCGCTACCTGGGCCCCACCACTCTCCCAAAACCCGTCTCTCTCCGTCTTCACCGGGGCCCACTTCGCCACGTCATCACCAAAAACATCTAACGCCCGAATTAACGTTAATCCGTTACTCATTAAACTAATCGAATTATTCAAAAAAGCCATCGTATCATGTATGAGCTTCGTATCGTTAACGTACTTTAACGCCGACCAGCAGTCGTACTGGTACGCCAACCCGCCACTCATCCACGCGCGCGCGTGCTTATAACCTCCACGTGGCAATACCTCACTCGTCGATCTCAACCTGTAATCCGCGTTACGTAAATGATCTAAACAGTTGTTAGCAGCAGTTACATGGTCTATAACTCCAGTTGAAGCTTTCAAGATCTGGTCGGAAAAAGTCTGAGCTTGGTGTATGTTATCTCCAGAGATTGATAAAGCCGATTGGATAATCTCCATTGGGGTGGAACTAGGGTGGTTTGATAGAGATGATTCGCATAGCTGGGGGTAGCGCGTGGATTGACACGCGCTGTGGAGTAGGTTGGAGGATGACGGTGTTATACGCATGTGACGGCGCGTGGCGGTGGTGGTTGTTGGGTGGAGGAGGGTTAGTAATGATATGAAGAGGAGTGTGATTATGGTCATTGAGATTATGAGCTTTTTTTTGTGGTGAAGGGGTTTTTTTCTGTTGTGAAGATGCATTGTGATATGGAGATGGTTTTATATATATATAGTGAATTGATTTGAAATTAATGGTGGGATTAATGGTGGTGTTAGTGGAGTGATTAATTTGGAAGATAGCGTGGGTGAGGGTGAGTTTTGGAGCGAGATGGCGTGGGAATGGAATACCATTTTTGTGAGGTGTTCACGGGTTTTCAATAGGGTTATGTCCCACTCTGTAGAGGTTTTGGAGAAAAAAATTTATGCGATGCGACTCTATTTATGTATGTGGTTTTAAAAAAAATTAGGAGCACAAAATTTTCTTTTATATCAAATTTTCTTTAAACTAACTCTTAGATGTATAATATATTAATATATGTACAATTGGATGGTTAAAAACTAAACGCATAAGTTTAATGCGTGTTTTGGTTTTCATTATGTTAATTAATAGGCATACTTTTATAATGTGTTGAAGTGGCCACGTCAACCTCATGAAAAAGGAGAGCTTTACTTGTTTTGAGTTTGTGTGACGATAGGCTCAAACCTCGTGAATTAGTCTTAGATGTATAATATATTAATATATGTACAATTAGATGGTTAAAAACTAAAAATTTAATGCGTGTTTTGGTTTTCATTATGTTAATTGTTAGGCATACTTTTATAATGTGTTGAAGTGGCCACGTCAACCTCCTGAAAAGGGAGAGCTTTATCTGGTTTGAGTCTGTGTGGCGATAGGCTCAAACCTCGTGGATTAGTCAGCCGATGAGTCGGAAATCCCGGTTACCAAAAAAAAAATTAAAAAAAAAAACTCTTATAACGTGTTTTTCTTTTTAGCGCGCGTCACTTAGCGTCACATCAATATATTATTTTAACACTAAATGCAAAGGAACAATTTAAAGATCAAGTGTATGTGTTATGTGCGCCTCAGATACTCGTGCGCCTGGGTGTGGGTTTTTTTTGTGTGCGTTTTTTATGAAAATACAAGATTTATACACACTTTTTAGCATAAGTGTGCATGCCTTCTAATGTGCTTCTCATATAAAACAAGGGATTTCGAGGGATTAAGTCATAGAATAGTAATGTACTTTTCGAAATGTAACGATTTGGTACGTGTACTCTTAAAAAGTTGTACAATAGCAACGAACTTTTATAAGTGTTCCCTTATGCACATTTTGATGACGTGTCATCCCGAAAAGGCTAACACGTATCACCATTAATAACGTGACACATCACCCAAATGTGCAGATCGGAACACCTTATGAAAGTTCGTTACTATTGTGCAACTTTTTTAGAGTACACGCATCAAAACGGTACATTTCGAAAAGTACATTGCTATTGTACGACTTAATCCCATAAAACAACAGCCAAAACTAGTGCGCCTTATAGATGGGGGTGTGCCTTACTTTGTGCAACTGATATTTATTTGTTGAGTAAAAAATTGTCAAATACTCCAAACTTATTTAAGGTGTGTTTCTTTTTAGGGTATGCTTGGCAGTCTAGGATTAAGAAAAAACAAGTATATGAAGGCAGACGGGAGCTTGTTAAGAGTGTGCCTCTCATTTAGGGTGCACTTAGGAAAGCGAGAGAGTGCATGCTAGACGTGCATAATATAAGAGTGTTCCTTGTCTTGTTTCATAAAAGAAAATATTTTGGTTCATTTTGGTAAAACTAGTAGTGAGAGTTATTTTAGTAAAAAAAATTTCTCACATGTTTGACAGAATTCCATAGGAGTGTTCATCAACTTTATGAATTTTTTTATATAACTTTAATCATTCCGACTTTTATTTATTCGATTTACTTATAAGCGTAATAATTTGATTTTCTCGATTTATGACATCTAGATGTGCAAGTTGGATCTGCAAATGTTGTATTTAATAGAATTGGTTTTGTTACAGAAAAAAATAATGGCACTTACTTTGTTACTTGTTTGCTAATAATTAGTGACGTTCAATAAAATAATGAGCAATGTTATTTGATTTTGGTTTTTAATTTGTGTCATTAATGTTGCAAAAGAGATCGACTCTTTTATACTTTGTAATGAATATATGTGGGATTAATCGGATTAACATTATTAGCAAAATTTGGATATTTTTTACAGGTATTGACAATTTCATGTTAGACGATAGGCTCAAGACCTAGTGGGCTTGTGGCCCATTAGGCTTAGGGTTTTGAGTAGGTTGCTTAATCTCAAAGCTATGTATTATGTATAAATACATATGTCACATCTTATGTAATGGATTGAATCAATACAATATATTTGTTATTTTACATGGTATCAGAGGTTTAAGTACAACCCATCACAAAGCAGTTATCCTCCGGTTATCGGCCACTCGCTGATGATTCGGAGGGATCCCACTTACTTTCTTCCGCTTTATTGATTTCAATAATTATTTTTTTTTCAAATAAACCCTAGCAACTAAAACCCTAGCCGTCATAACACATCTCTTGTTTTTTTCTTATCACCATTGTTATTTGTTTTGTCGTCGGAGATTATTGCCATTTTTCGAAAATAGTTGATAAAAAATTGCCGCTCCTACCTAAAGGCAAAGCAAGCCACGCAAAGGAGGAAGCCACAAGCAACAAACAACTATGCCATAGAATACAATTATATTTTCGCACAAACAGACAAAGACGATGAAGAAAATAAGAAGTGTTTTTATTCCAGTTTGTACGTTCGGAAGCCTCGCGTACAAACTGCGGGCGAGTGTTAGACGATAGGCTCAAGACCTAGTGGGCTTGTGGCCCATTAGGTTTAGGGTTTTGAGTAGGTTGCTTAATCTCAAAGCTATGTATTATGCATAAATACATATGTCACATCTTATGTAATGGATTGTATCAATACAATATATTTGCTATTTTACCATATTAGATTTGGTAAAAGTTCATGCCCCAATATTATTGATTATCTCAATATAAATACATGTGTAAGTCTTGCACAATAAGATAACTAATATGGGCTAAGCCCGATAATAATAACTAATGCATGGGCCAAATATAATTCGGCTAATATTTCAGTGAGTTATAATTTTGTTTAATGATTCACAATACAATAATCAGCAACCCCTAACACTCATTTTAATGATTCATAAATCAGGGATTACGACATAACACATATTTGATTTAACATGAAAAGGTCAATACAACCAGGGATTACCTTAGGGCATCCACTATGGTGGTTTATACATAAGTTTATAAAGTTATGAAGAGGTCTAAAAACTTGTAAACCATAGTGAACATACATTTCAAGCTTATGTGGCATGAAGAGGTTTAAGATGTTGAACCTCTTTTTAATTTAATGCATTTTAATTATTGAGAGGTTTATAAATTTAGAAGAGGTTTATACATAGTGGAAGTAGGTTTGTAAAACAAAAAAGTTTATACATAGTGGAAGAGGTTTATACATAGTGAAAGCATCTTCTTTAGTTTCTTCACAAGAGCTTCCTTCTTAGTCAACAACATCAGTTGCTCATTCAGATCTTATTCAAGCCCATTCCGGCCTCTCAAGAGTCCAAGAATCACATAAACTGCTCGGTAACACATTGAGGGGTCATTCCAACGAATAAAACCACAGCCATGACAACAATAGAACCGTCACCCCGGGTTCATGTCAGTCTATGAAGTTTTGATTTGTTACGGCTTTGCCACATTAACATATGATCACCATGACTATAGCGGTGATGTGCTAAAGAAGAGATATGACTAAACATGAACGTGTTGACGTACCTATATATGCAAGCTTCCAACCACACGTGTTAGTAATGGAGGGAAATGGTTTCAGGGATGAAAACTGCATAAAGAAAAGGTGGGGATGAGGTAACGAGATGGTGTGGCATAAGAAATGACGAATGTACCCTCATGTGTCAGGCACGTGTGGGAGTTAACGAAGGAAAACGGCGAAAAGTCAAAAAATTTCCACTCAGTAGCAAAATTGCACGAGATTTTAAAGTATATTGGCAAAATTGCTTGTAGTTTGCCCTCAGTGGAAAATTTGTGAAATTCACAAGTACAGGGACGTAATTTGTAGTTTACCCATAAAAGAAATTGTAACATCCATAAAAGGTGAGAATTAAACCTGACCTTGGGTGCCTTTTGATACCAGCCATTATCCACTTCATAAAGAATAGCTCTGAAACTCTCTTGGCCCGGTGAGGTATTAACTGGAGTAGGATGGAGTCAAGACTCGAACCCTTTACCTTTTCTTCACAAAATCTCTTTAGTTGACCCATAGATTTTTTCGGAGGTGGGTAGAAACTGAGCTAAGCTCTTTTGATATAAAAATTTGTTATATATTTAAACTATTACTATAACTAACCAAAACAAGTTTACGACGAGTTCTCGTTACTTCTACAAAATTTGCATATTTCTGACAAGTTTGACCGTCATTGATCACCGTCAACCACGATTAACTTATTTATTCGACCTTATTACATAAATCAACAAGGTTAATGATATTATATTTAGTGATGGTTAATCGGCCTTGTTAACGTTTTTTTTCGTATTACATCGCCTGTTGGTATCACTCGATTTATAAATGTTTTTTTTCGTATGACAGTCCCGATTTATAAACAAGCAGTGTTGAGTAAAATTTCACTTTTAAAATACCAGTTATAAGCCTCGTGCACGCACGAGTTTACAAATAAATCTGATTTTATTTAATAGTTTAGTTTAATTTACGAATGTATAAAAAATTGCGTGTTTAATATTTTGTAATTATGATATTATTAGGTTATAAAGTCTAAGAAATATTTGTTAATTTTTTAAAATTATTGAGAAAATATGAAAAATTATAATTTTCACTTAACATTGTTTAATTTTGTTGGGTCAGTATTTACTGACCCTGAAGCAACTCTAGGATTTGAATATAAAATCCCCCTAAGTGTTTCATGCTCAGCAGTAAGGCCAGTCTGCTGAAGGATGACAAGAGGAACAAAGTTCCTACACTTTATAGCTGAAGAAAGTTCAGCACTCCCCTTCCAGTGAACTTAGAAGACAAAGGAGTCTTCGCTTCAAATACTAGGCGGTCTAGTTGCTGAAGAACAAGGACTGAAGAAGGGCTTTCAGTTCAGTTTGGTCTGACAATACCAAACTGAATAATGTCAATCTCCTCTAGGATACTGAAGACTCTTCAGTATTCTGATAGTTTGCATTAGGCGGGAAAAGATAACTTTAAGTCAAAGTAGGTTGCTTGTATACTTAGATATAAGTACAACCTTTATCTTTTCTAGAATAGTTTAATATGTACTTTGTACTATTTATCCAGCATGGGCATCAACCACCCACTGGATAAACCCATGCATTAGAACATGCAAAATGCAAACCCTAGATTACACTGCCTATATAAGGAGTGTACATTGGGAGAGAAAGGGTTAACCAATACAAGAGCTTAAACTCTGGAAAGCCTTTCTCTCTCGATACCAAGTAAACCATATAGCCAAGATGCATATGAACGTTTAGATTGGAGCTTAGACTTTAACTTTGGTTAGACGTTTAAGTAGAGGAGATCAAACCCCATTGTCATTCAGCCACTTTGTTATTTCACAAACAAAGTGGGTTATAGATTCTTTATTTGATTCTAATAAAAGTCTATACGTTGAAAAGTATATTGGTATTGTTGTTTTAATCTTTCATGGTTCTTATCCATTGTTAAAACAACACACTTGAGTCGAAGTAAGAGTTATTACTTAAGATAATAAATAATAACGAATTACTAGGGACCAACAAGTGGTATTAGAGCAGTTTGATTAGTTAAACTCTTATTTTATTAGATTTCTCATTTAAAAGTTTTCAAATCAAGATCCAAAATGGCTCAAGTTATACCACAAACCCTAGAATATAGGGGTGGCCAACTCAATGTTGCTCCTGTACTAGAGATAGCCAACTTTATAAATTGGAAGAAGAGGTTTCTTGTCCACATGGTTGGAATTGAACCTGAATTCCTTGGAATCATTGAAAATGGTCCTTTTGTTCCCATGGTTGGGGACAATAAAAAACTTGAAGCACAATGGACTGCTGATGAGAGAAAAGTTGCTAACCTAGATCAGCGTCTCAAAAGTCTCATCATGTCTTTGCTCCCAGATGACCAAATGAATTCTGTTGTAAATTGTAAAACAACCAAAGCAACATGGGAGGACCTTATTCTTTACCATGAGGAACCCACTCATGTAAAAGAAACCAGAATAATGGATTTAAAGTTTCAATACAACACCTTCAAGTACAAAGAAGGGGAAACACTCACACAGACATTCACCAGATACAAAGCACTGATGAATGAACTTGTGAATGATGGTGTTGAGCTTTCAAAACTTGCAATCAACACAGTTTTTGTTAATGCATTGCCAACGAAGTGGCTAAGTTTCTGTCAAATCTTGAGAAATGCTAATCACATTAAAGATTGTGATCTATCCTCTCTTTTTGGGAAACTTAAATATGAAGAAAACCTAGTTGATAGGATTTATGAAGGCTCAAGCAAGAGTAAAGCATTAACCGTTGCTACACCCTTGTTCACAACCTTCTTCAATGAGGCTGTCATTCAAGACTACCAAGATAGTCCCGATGATGAGGAAGATACTAGATCTAGTGAGGAATATATGAATGACCTCAAAGAGGAATTTCATGAAAGAGCACTTCTGGTCAAGTCTAGAAGGTTCTTTAAGAAAGGAGGCAAGTTCTCCAGCTCCACAAAAGCTTTAGTTGACACTGATTGCTACAAATATGGGAAGACTGGTCACTATGCTAGGGATTGTTATTCAAAAACATCTCTCCCTTCATATTCCTCACCAGCTCAATCAAGACCATCTGGTCAATCATCATTTCAACCAAAACAAATTGCTTCTACTTTATTTCAGCAAAACAAGGTTGAACTCAGACCAACAAAAGACTTTGAGGCCAAATACAGAGAAATCAAGGCAATATTAGCCTTAATGAGTACTGAAAGCTCCTCATCCAAGACTCCCAGGCAAGACAAGAACAAAGGACTTGTTGCTGAAGCCTATGAATGGGATGAAGAAGATGTTTCTTCAGATGATGATGAAATGGTTAATGCAAAAGTACTGATGGCACTTGTTGATGATGAAGGGACTAATTCAAATGTTGTGTCCAGAGAAAGTGCCAGAAATGGTGAATGGGTCAATGTCACACTCAAAAAGGTACAAACTCTTCTTGAATTAGAAGATAAAGATGACATTAAATTTGTCTTTGATTACTTGTGCATTGATCTAAATTTTGTTGAAGAGCAAAGAAACAATTTGCTTGAAAAATTTCATTAACTTGTTCTAAAAGTTGAAGATTTTGAATGTAAGCAAATAGAGCTAAAAGAAGCTAAACTTGATATTCTTACTTTTCAACAATTGAACAAAGAAATTTTGGAGAAAAATAACTCCCTTAGAGTGGAACTAAAAGAAGCAATAGATATTATTAAATCTTGGCTTAGAAACTCTAATAGGGTAAATCAATGCATAAGTGAACAAATACCTGCTCAAAAGAGGAAAATGCTTGGTGTTGAAGGATCCTCCAGCACCAAATCTATTGTCTTTGTCAAAGCCTCAAATGAGGATGGTAGCTCGATCCCTGACATTAAAAGGTTAGGTGAAGAGAATTTACCCAATCATGACACTAGACGAATCCTTCTTCCTGAGTTTCAAGCAAGTGTTGACACTTCAGCACCAGTTGAGTCCTCAGTTACTGAGGAATTGAGGATGACTCAGATGATGATATAGAGAATGAAGTAAGTACCACACTTCCTCCTTTGGAGAAGCTGGCTGGTGTTGAACCCTCTACTGGACCTAATACTATCCAGTCTATCATCAAGTCACACACCACACACAAAGGTAGTTCTTCCAAACATGTCCAAATTGACTTCAAAGAACTCTTCAGCTCCTGCTGAAGGTTCATATATGGGAACTACCTCTTCAGTTTCAACAAATAAACTGAAGAATGCTAGATCTGAGGAAGATGAGAGAATGTCTCTTGTCATGCAAGAGATCAATGATCTTAAATTGCAACTCAGGCAGCAGCAAACACCAACACGATTCAGAGATGAACCTTTAGATTCTCCTCATCTCAAGTACAAGACACAATTTAAAAGGGCTTGTGATTTATGTGGTTTAAATAACCATCTCACTGAAACTTGCCTAAGAGTGATTTATTGTACAAAATGTGAAAGGACTGATCATCGCACTTGTGAACACACTCAGTATATGTTGGCCAAAACAATTGCTGATGCTCACAAATCTGAAGCATCCCATTCCAGGCGAAATATGCCATTCCCACCATGCATTAATTGTGGTATGGGCAATCATCACTCAGGTGACTGACACTATTACCCTGTTTGTAATATTTGTGGAAGTTATGACCATGACACTCATGGGCATAATCAAATCATGTCACTCAGAAGAGGTATTAAACCAAGATACCCAAACTCTATTACCAAATGTTGTGAGACTTGTGGAAGTGATGTCCACACTACATCTGATCACAACCATATAGAGTGGTTCAGAAGAGGTGAAGCCCTCCAGGCTAAGAAAGCAAAAGCTGTTCAGACCACTTCTTCTTCTGAGCAATCACACATACCCTCTACAAGAGGACCCTTCAGATCTAGAACACCTTCTAGATCTAAAACCCCTACCCAACAAAGGTAGGTTTCAAAACAAAACTGACCATTTCCATAACTTGTGTAGTGTGATCTCAGGAAGCCTATTTGGTACCTAGATAGTGGTTGCTCAAGGCATATGACTGGCACCAAAAGTTATCAGCACAAGTATAAGGAGAAACAAGGTCCTAAAGTTGTTTTTGGTGATAACTCATCAGCTACTACTGAAGGATTTGGTTCAGTGAAATGCAATGGTATAGTTTTCTCAAGGGTAGCATATATAAATGGATTGAAGCACAACCTCATCAGCATAAGTCAACTTTGTGATGCAAAGTATCTTGTGCTGTTTGATGACAAAAAAAGGTACAATCTTCAACTCCAATCATGAAATTGTGATGATTGCTCCAAGAGTCAAAGATGTTTATGTCATGAACATGAACTCTACTCAAGAGACATGCTTCTTGGCTAAAGCCTCCAATATTACCAATTGGCTTTGGCATAAGAGGCTCTCACATCTCAATTTTAAAACAATAACTCTGCTGGCAAAACAAAATCTTGTTATTGGTCTTCCTTCACTTGTCTACTCTAAGGACAAACCATGCTCAACATGTGAAAAAGGGAAGCACCATAGGGCCAGTTTCAAAACAAAGCAAACTTTCTCAATCAAAGAAAGTCTTCATTTGCTTCACATGGAATTATTTGGCCCACTATCACCTAGGGCCATTTGTCATGAAAAATATACACTTGTCATTGTTGATGAGTACTCTAGGTACACCTGGGTATATTTTCTGACAAAGAAAAGCCATGCACCAGATGCCATAATGTCATTCATCAAAAGAGTTGAAAATCAAAATGACACTCATGTCAAACAACTCAGAACTGACAAATGACATTGAATTCAGAAATCACCCACTGATCAAATTCTGTGATGACAAAGCAATTTCCCAAAATTTCCCATCTCCTTACACACCTGAACAAAATGGTGTGGCTGAAAGAAGGAACATAACTTTGATTGAAGCAGCAAGAACAATGCTTGCTGGATCTGCTCTCTCTAAGCATTTTTGGACTGATGCTGTAGCCACTGCTTGCTACACTCATAAATGATAGACAATTTGTTTAGAAGGTAAAATATGTTGCTAACTGCTAAGGGAGAATGGTGTCACAACACACCCACCCCTCAAAATTTTGCCTAGTCAGCGTCTAACTCAGCGCCACATCATACCAACACAACTCACAAAAATACCCCCTCACTCACAACACACCCAACCCCTCATCACTTGGGCCTCACCACTATCTTTTTTTTCTTCTTTTTTTCATTTTCACACATACTAAAATTTATTTCTTTCAAATTAAAACATTACAAATACGGAAATAAAAATTACATTGAAACGAAAAAAAATACAAAAAATTAAAAACACAACAATTAAAATAAACTATTGGGGTTGACGACGCTCCCAAATATGGTTAATAAGACACCGTTGAAGCCTTGTATGTGTCAGCTTATCATGAAGTTCTTTTTGTTGTCTTTGACGTATTGTACAACGCTCGACCCATGTCCTTAATATATTTGCATGTGGACAAACATATATTTCTGCAGCTTCAGATATCGCACCCCCCTGATTTTTCAAAATCATGTTGTGCAATATATTGCAGGTGTACATGACTCTACGTAACTTTTTCACAGTAAATTGACGCGCTGGCTGAGCTATAATACGCCATCTCCCTTGTAAGACACCAAATGCCCTTTCAATATCTTTTCGGGCACCTTCTTGACGGCATTTGAAAAAAGATGTTTTTTCATCGCGTGCAATACTAAATGATTTCACAAAAGCTGACCATTGTGGGTAAATCCCGTTTGCAAGGTAGTACCCTCTATGAAAAGTTTGTCCGTTTACAACATACGGGGCCTCGGGTTCATTCTCATCCAAAAGATCAGCAAATAAAGGTGAATGATTGAGAACGGTAATATCATTTGTTTGCACCAGCAACCCCGAAAAATGCATGCCAAATCCACAAATCGTATGATGCAGTAGCATCTAGTATTATGGTTGGGTATTTTTTATCCCCTATACCATATTGCCCGTGCCATGATCTCGGAAAATTAATCCATTCCCAGTGCATACAATCTATACTACCAAGCATCCCAGGAAACCCATGAATCATATTATGAGCGACATATAGCTTTTGAATGTTAGCTGGTGTGGGTTTTCTTAAAAATTCAGGTTAAAACAAATCCATTACGCACGTCATAAAGTTATCAAGACAATCGCGTGCGCAATGTGCTCCCATTTGTAAGTATTCATTTAATGAATCTGGCAGTGTACCGAACGCCAATTGGCATATGGCAGATGTGTATTTCATAATTACAATAAAACTTTTTAAACCCGTTGCATCAATGCGGCTAGTAAAAAAGTAAAAGCGTTTGGGTAGAGGATTATTTGATTGATCGTAATTTTCAATACCTTGAACAATCTCTAAGAAAAGAGAATGCCGCATTCGATACCGCTTCTGGAAATACTTGTAACACCCCACTCGGATAAGTGGACCGTTACGTGTATTTATGGCGTGTCATCAAAGCATGCAAGGCAATGTATTAGAACATTAACTGAACAAACGGAAGTACCGGAATCAAACATCGGTAGTCCAACATAAGCTCAAAATATAAAGATTAAGTACTGAAAGAAAAAGGACGAAATAGTGTCCAAAGCACCAAAGTAAAGTAACGTAATGTGTGCATAAAAATATAGGAGTCTGGATAGCTCCCATCCAAATGCACGTACTCTCTTAGAAGTCCTAAGATCGTCCCTGTGTACCTGCCGTTTGGAAACATGAAAGGAAACTGTGGCTGAGCATAACGCTCAGTGGACGGATATAGCATGATAAGAATGTAAGGAAAGTAATGAAACAGAAGACAACAATGAAGCTATAAGACTGATATGTAACATGTGGTAGAACTTTGCATAAAATCTGAAAAACCTGGTTCATATATACTGATACTGAAATATAACTATAAATTCTGAAAACATGCATTTACTGTATTTTATTTGCCAGAGCTTATATAGGTCACGTGCTGTAACAACCGTGCATGAATAACTGGAGGGGTGACCTCGTCATGCTGTATAGGGGTGACCTCTAAATAACTGTGCTGGGTGGAGGGATCAGCTCCAATGTGAAGGATGTAGAGCACACACCACATTCACCCCTGATAACTTGTAACACATATAAGCCTAGGATGCATCCATACGCCCCACTAATAATGCTGATAAAATGGCCAAGCTGAGCTGAGTGGGACGATGCAGGATATCACTCTCCTGCATGTGAGTCACGACACCGGTGCCTCTAGTGCCGTGGTTACGGTACCTCCGTAACTAGTACATAAACTGGTCGTGCTTGTATATAATGCTCAGGCAATTTATTTAGTTGTTAACGTGATTACTGATAAACTTAAACATATACTGGGGAAAAACATTTGGCTGAAGACGGGGAATCCTAATCATGCATAGAAAGGAAGTCCTTACTGAAAGGACGGAAATCCGTACCTCGTGTCCAGTAACTGACTGAATGGAAGACTGAACGAATACTACTCGGGCTTCACGCGTGCTACATGAATAAAGGACGCGAATAAGTTAACTGATATTCGTTTATGGAATTTTACTGATCTTATTGGCTTCTTATTTATTTAATTTCTGAAATTTTGTACATATATTAACTGATAAATCTGATCTTATAATAATTCATTTTAATGTATTATCGTTCTAGTATTAGTTATGGTACAAGCGTATTTCTGACGCTATAGTAATACTATATTAAGTATCCCGCTAAAAATAGAAAGTTTCTTAAATTAGGAAGTACCAAAAATAATTTAATTCATTTAATATAATTATACCCTTTTAAGATATTAAAGATCTATTTTAATTTAATACATTTAAAATATATTTTAAACATTTATAAAACGATTAGTATAAAAAGGTATAATATAAAAATATTCATATTATTTATTATAATAATGTCCCGAGCCTACCGAGATACCCCATCTCGGTCGCACTAAACAAATCAACAAACTATGATATACAAAATCTGTCTATTTGAATTTGCGACAGAATCTGAATAACTAAAAGTGTCGCTAAAGCTGCTGTTTAAAAAAAACTGTCTAAAAAGCCATTCTGTGACAGAAAAAGTGTCACAAAAAACTGTCGCTAATCTTAAAACAAAACCTCCATCTTTCTGTTTGTTTTTCCCACTACCGTAACCCTACGTTCCCACAGTTAGTTTAATTATTCCCACTGCTAGTTTAATTATTCTAGCCAAACGCACCCTTATTTCAGATTTAGCCCGTTTGGTTTTTTTTTTTGTCAGCCAACGCAACACCCACCGAGACTTCTGTCTCGGCTGGGCTTCAACCAACACCAACCGGAACCCCTTGCTGTGGTTGCTGATCGGGCTGGCAAAGAGAAACCACCAAGAGTCTATGACTCTCGGCTGAACATACCATGACCCACCGAGACATGGTGGTGTCTCGGTTGCTGGTGTAGTCACACAACCCGAGCCCCAATCTTGGCATGATTTATATGTTCGATTATAGGTTTCCTTCATATACCCTATAATAACATTTAAAACGTGATATCACGTGGAACAAGAATGAGATGATTACCGTAATGATTCTGAAGATGGAAAACTAATACCCGGATTGAATGGAAATCAAAACTCGAAGCTTTTTTTTTTTTTAACTGGCGGCGCCTAAACCCTAGAATCCCTCTCTCCTTTTTTTTTAAATCGTATCTGTGTATGTGGGAGGAGGGTTAACCCTTGTTTATTTGCAACCCTTAATGGGCTTAGCCCAATACCCTTTTTTTTAAAAAAAAAACCGGTTATAATACATTCTTTCCTTTTATTTATTTTTATATATATATTTTTTAAACTTGTATATAATAATACTTGTATATAACTTCTTGCGTTTGCTTTCGTCAATAATTTCTTCGTAAATAGCTTAAGAAAATAAACCGCGTATTTATATTTCTCGATTTAAATACGGGTTTTACAATTCTTCCCCTCTAAAAGAACAATTCGTCCCCGAATTAAGGATACGACCGTACTGGGTTTTACAATTCTTCCCCTCTAAAAGAAGAATTCGTCCCCGAATTGTAAGGTATTTAAGCTGACTAGAGTAAAAGCTGAAAATGCTAATAAGCTGGAAGACATAAAAGCTGAAAAGACATACCCGAATCAAAACTGAAAGTGAGGATAAGAAGTCCGTATAGACTCCTCTGTTTCCCAAGTGGCCTCCCGCTCGGTATTGTTCCTCCACAGGATTTTGACGAAAGGAATGGTCTTCCTTCTCATAACTCGCTCCTGGCGATCTAAAACTGCTTCGGGTTCCTCAATATAAGATAAATCCTCCCGAATCTGATCGAGTGGATAATTCACTTTGTGAAGCTCATGATAGTTGTACCCCCTGAGTAATGATACATGAAACACGTTGTGGACGTGTGAAAGCTGAGGTGGTAATGCCAGCCGATATGACACTTCACCGATACGTTCAAGGATTTCGAACGGTCCGATGTAACGAGGGCTGAGCTTTCCTTTGAGGCCAAAACGTCTGACGCCGCGTGCGGGTGATACTTTGAGGAACACACGATCCCCAGTCTGAAAAGATAGATCTATGCGATGCTTGTCGGCGTAACTCTTCTGGCGAGTACGCGCTTCTTGCAGTTTTGCCTAGCGATGGCGACCTTTTCATTGGTCAGTTCTATCAATTCTGGTCCTTCAATCAAACGTTCTCCCACCTGATCCCAACAAATAGGAGTACGGCATTTCCTGCCGTATAACATCTCGAATGGAGCACGCTTGATACTAGCATGCCAACTGTTGTTGTAGGCAAACTCGACCAAGCAAATATAGTCATCCCAGTGTCCTGTCCATTCTAATGCACAGGCGCGTAGCATGTCCTCTAAGGTCTGGATGGTACGCTCTGACTGACCGTCCGTCTGTGGATGGAAAGCTGTGCTGAGCTTGAGCCTAGTTCCCCAAGCTTTATGCAAACCTTCCCAGAAGTGAGAAGTGAAACGGGGATCCCTATCTGATATAATTTCAGAAGGTGTACCGTGTAATCGTACGATCTCCTCGGTGAATAGTTTCGCTAATTTACTGACTGCGAAATCTTTGCGAATAGGAATGAAATGTGCCGACTTGGTCAAACGATCGACAACAACCCAGATTGCATCATGTCTCCGATGAGTCTGTGGTAGTCCGGTGACAAAATCCATAGAGATCTTGTCCCATTTCCACATTGGAATATCTAATGGCTGGAGAAGACCACTGGAACGCTGGTGCTCTATCTTAACCTGCTGACAGGTTAAGCATTTAGACACAAATGTTGCGACATCCTGTTTCATGCCGCTTGATAGGTGTGTAAACACCCATCTTTTCTACCACTTATTTCTTGCAAAAACAAGACCAAAACGCGTATTTAATGTCATTTGTTTGGAATTATGCGTGGTTTGTGTGTTTGTTATGTTTTCAGAGCCAACCGGATAAATATTGGAGAAAACATGGGATTGCACGGGTTTTATCAAGGAAAAAGACTCAAGACGAAGTCTATTGACCAAGAGGTGCAAAAGATTTGAAGTCACTAGGCCTATTCGAAGATTTACCGAAGAAAAGGACTAAAGACGGAAGATTTTCATAAGTCGAAGAAACTCAAGTCTATTTAACAAAGATATTAAAAGACGAGTTGAATTTAATCGACAACAAATCCCGAATCAGAATCAAAAACGTCAACTTTTCTGAAAAGACGAGAAGACAAAAAGAAGGGAAGAAAGCCCACTCACCAACCAAGGGAGAAGCCTATAAATACTCCTCCCAATACACACACGAGACTCTCTCTTCTTCTTTTTCCAGTTATTTTCTTCTTCCTAGTTTTTAGGAACCATCTCCCTTAAGGAGTGGTTTTAATCTTTGTTTGATTTATCTTCCAATCTTGTAAGTTAATATTTGTTGTTTTGAATCTTAAATCATTAATACAATTCCTCTTTTAATCTTTTGATTCATCTTGTTCTTCTTCATCTTTTTCTTTCATGTTCTTAAGTTCTATTTGGTTCTAGTTTGATTCTAAAAAGTTGTTGAATTGGTGTTTTTATGATTGGGATTCGATCCTTGTAGTTAGTAGATGATTGGTGGTTGATTTGGTAAAACCTTTTTACTTTGTTAAGCCCGGTTTGGTATAATTCGTATCCGACTGTTCTTCGTTCCAAGTTTCTGATTCTGCCCAGATTCCGAATAGGGAATCTGGGGTGGTGTCTATTCGGAATTTTCTAAGATTCCGAGTAAGGGTTTCAAATCTTGTCTATTCGGAACTTTCTATTATTCCGAGTGAGTTTTTTTCCCTTTTTGATTATTCGGAACATTCCATTATTCCGAATAGGGATTTTCTGTTCTTGCCTATTCGGAACTTTCGTTTATTCCGGATAGGGTTTTGAATTTTGTGTTATTCGGAACATTTCATCTTTCCGCATAGGAATTTTCTTTAAAGTATTCCGCATAGGATTGTTTGAGTTTCTCTATTCGGAACTTTTTCCGAATAAACCAATTTTCCGAATTACCTCATTATTCCGCATAGGATTATTTCCATTACCTCTATTCGGAATATCTTCCATATTCCGAATAACCCAAATTTTCCGAGTAGCTTAATATTCCGAGTAAGAAGATTTTTCCGCATGATCATGACTTTCCGCATGGAGCAAATTATTCCGAGTAAGGCCAACATTCCGAGTAGAAGAATTCCAGTTTTATTGAGGTATTACTGTTTCATTTAAAGCTTCTAGTTTAGTTTTATTATTACCTGCCTTTATCATTTTAGTAGATTTAGACCAAAGCTCCCCCTTTTAGTCACCGATTACAACTATTCCACTTTTGACCGTGATCGATTCGAGAAGATACCGAGAACGAAACAACGATATATCAATTGGGTACGAGCAACGCAAAGAGAGATCTTGCAAGCAAAAACCTTTTATTAACCAACCAAAAGTTCAGTTATTAAAATGGCGCCGCTGCCGGCTCTTTTCGTAAGGATCAACGGTTTCTTGTGAGAAAAATTGGATTTTGGGATCCGTTCTTTCGGGAACGTTATTTTCAAGCACAAAAATTTTCAAAAATCCATAAAAAATATAAAATTTTCAAAAATTCAAAAACAATATAAAACCTATAAAAACCAAAAATATTTTCTCTTGCATTTTCTTTTTAGTGTATGCGTACTCGATCCACGTCTTATTCAGAGCCCGAGACTCTCGAACAATTAGACATGGCAGGTGTACACAACAACAATAATATTCCACCCCCCCCAAAACAACAATAATAATAATAACCCACCCCACCCAAATATGAATAATCCACCCGACTTACGAACCATGGAGGAGCTATGTCAACCCACAATGAACGGACGTGGAGGCCCGATTGCACCGATGCATGTCACGGCTCAGGAGTTTTCGTTGAAACATCACATGATCCAGCAAGTACAAACGAATCCATTTCGTGGAATTCCGGATGATGATGCCAACAAACACCTCGACAAATTCATCACTATTACCCAAAGCATGAAATCTCCCGGTGTTTCTATGGATGACCTTCGCCTCCAACTCTTTCCTCACTCGCTTTCTCACCATGCCGAAAAATGGTTTGACCGTCTTCCTAAGAATTCTATTCATACATGGAACGACATGACTCAACGCTTTTTATCGCGCTACTTTCCCCCATCCATGGTCACTAGCCTTCGTAACCAAATCAGTGGATTTATGCAAGAGAATGATGAATCGCTTTTCGATGCTTGGGAACGTTACAATGATTTGATCGACCGCTGTCCTAATCACAATATGCTCCCCGTCACTCTCATTGACACCTTCTATAATGGTCTCACCTTTCGTGATCGTGACACGATCAATGCCGCCGCCGGTGGTACTTTTATGAAAAGGAGACCAGAGGAGTGTCGAGAGTTGATTGAAAACATGACTACTCACCACAAGAATTGGGATTCATCCGCATCCTCAAGATCTAACTCGAGAGTCAATGTTTCTTCCACTACCTCCAATCCTGAAATGTCTGAAATTTCTCGACAACTTGCTGAAATGAACAAAAATTTCATGACCATGGCCACAAACCACTTTCAACAAGCTAAAGCCGTTGCTATTTCTTGTGACACATGTGGTGGTCCTCATTCTTATAATGATTGTCCTTCCACTCAAGGCAATTATTCTGAAAACGTTAACGCAGCATACGGTACATATCCCACGGGAGGCTATCAAGCTCGCCCTCAAGGAGACCGTAGCTTGCTAAGTTATCGTTCCAACAATTATCTTGCACCTCCCGGTTTCCCTCCTGCAAACCAAACCCAACAACAAAACTATAACCGAAACAACCAATCCCAACCTCGTGCTCAAAACCAATATCCGTCCCAAAGAAATACCTACCAAACTCAAGGAAATTCTCAAGCTTACCAAGTTCCACCTCTCAATCAACCGATGGCAGTGAATCCCGACGTCGAGTCATTCATGAAGACTAATCGTGAGATGGTGACGAATCTTCAGAGTCAATTTGTCAACTTGAAGAATGACATGGTGAAACAAGGAAGTGATATTCGAGCCGAGCTAAGGAATGATATGGCCAAACATAGCGATGCTATTAATACCAATATGCAAAACTCTTTCAATAATCAAGCTCTTCACCTTCGTGATATGATTGGTTCGCTCATCCAAGGTAATCAACCCTCTTCTTCGGGTACTCTTCCGAGTAATACCGTTGCAAATCCAAGAGGGGAGATGAAAGCAATCACCACTCGTAGTGGAAAAGGTTATATGGAACCCGAGCTTCCTACACCTCCACCCGTGATTGTGAACAAGGAAAAAGAGCAACTTTCTCCACCTTCTTCACCTTCTATCCCCATAACCCCACCACCCGTGGTTGTGAGTGATCCTCTCCCTTTGAAGCCTTCTTCTTCATCCAATATACCTTATCCTTCAAGGTTGAGGAAAGAGAAGCAAAAGAGCAAGGATGATATTCAAGTTTCAAACTTCCTAAAAATGTTTAAACAATTGAATTTTAACATCTCCTTTGCCGAGGCTCTCGCTCACATGCCCAAATATGCTAAGATGTTTAAAGATCTTCTAAGTGATAAAGAAAAGCTTCTTGACATTGCTCAGACCCAACTTAATGAGAACTGCTCCGCAGTGCTCTTAAGGAAATTGCCCACCAAACTTGGTGATCCGGGTCGCTTCTTGATTCCTTGCAAATTCCCGGGAGTAGAGAATTGCATGGCCCTAGCCGATCTAGGTGCCAGTATAAACTTAATGCCTTTAAGCGTTTGGAAGCAATTATCTCTCCCCGAGCTAGTCCCCACACGAATGACTTTGGAATTAGCCAACCGTACGGTTGCTTATCCAGTGGGGATAGCCGAAGATGTCTTTGTTGGCGTTGATAAATTCACCTTCCCGGCTGATTTTGTCGTCGTTGACTACGAGATGGACCCTCGTGTTCCATTAATCGTTGGACGTCCATTCTTGAGGACCGGTCGCACTCTCATTGATGTAGCCGCAGGCGAATTAATCATGAGAGTTGGTGACGATCAAATTGTCTTCAACATGGGTAAGATTTCTCAACAACCTTATTCCTATGAGAGTGTTAATGCTATTGACGTTCTCGATGAGGCTTGTGAAGAACATTTTTATGATGCTTGCAAAAGTACTCTCTCTTCTCTACCCATTGTTGAGACCGTTGCCTCAATTGCTCCAGCATTTACTCCTTTTGGAGAAAGTGACTTAGATGAGTTCGAAGCTAGCCTGGGTCCTCTCGATATTAAGTATGATAATTCGTCCACCAATTGGGACGAAGACATTAGTACTATTGAGAGACTTCTCAATGAGGACCCATTGTCTCCTCCTACTCCTAAAGAGGTGACTAATGATGATCCATCGTTAGTTTCACCATCTCTTGAGGATCCTCCTACTCTTGAGCTTAAGAACTTACCGCCTCATCTTGAGTACGTTTTTCTGGAAGACGACGAGAAGCTACCGGTCATCATCGCAAAGGATCTGAAAGAAGACGAAAAAGAACGACTTGTCGCTGTATTGAAGAAGCATAAAAGAGCTATCGCTTGGAAAATTTCGGACATCCGTGGAATTGATCCTCATTTCTGCACACATAAAATTCTCATGGAGGCCGACTTTAAGCCCACAATTCAAAGTCAACGAAGGGTGAATCCTAAAATCCATGAAGTCATCAAAGGAGGTTATCAAACTTCTTGATGCGGGTATGATTTACCCTATTTCAGATTCACCGTGGGTTAGTCCAGTCCATTGTGTGCCTAAGAAAGGTGGTATAACCGTTGTGCCCAATGCAAACAACGAGTTAATTCCTACCCGTCTCGTTACTGGGTGGAGAGTTTGTATAGACTACCGCAAACTCAATGATGCCACGAGAAAGGATCATTTCCCTCTACCTTTTATGGACCAAATGCTTGAACGTCTAGCGGGTAATGAATATTACTGCTTTCTGGATGGTTTCTCGGGTTATTTTCAAATACCCATCGATCCCCAAGATCAAGAAAAGACAACATTCACTTGTCCCTACGGCACATTTGCTTATAAAAGAATGCCTTTTGGCTTATGTAATGCCCCCGGGACTTTCCAAAGGTGCATGTTGGCTATATTCCATGACATGGTTGAGCAAACCATGGAAGTCTTCATGGACGATTTCTCGGTCTTCGGGGACTCCTTCTCTGCTTGTCTTGCCAATTTGGAACGTATGCTTAAGCGGTGCGAAGACACTCGCCTTGTTCTGAATTGGGAAAAATGCCATTTTATGGTAAAAGAAGGCATTGTGCTAGGACACAAAATCTCCAAAGCCGGTCTTGAAGTCGACCGTGCTAAAGTAGATGTCATAGCCAAATTACCTCCACCTTCAACCGTGAAGGGTGTGAGAAGCTTTTTGGGTCATGCGGGCTTCTATCGTAGATTCATTCAAGATTTCTCTAAAATCGCTCGCCCGATGACCCACCTCTTGGAAAAAGATACTCCTTTTATCTTTTCTAAAGAGTGTCTCGAAGCATTCAATCTTCTCAAGGATAAGCTGACTAAGGCACCGGTCTTGGTCACCCCCAATTGGGAGCTGCCTTTTGAATTGATGTGCGATGCTAGCGACTTTGCTATTGGTGCGGTTTTGGGCCAAAGAGTGAATAAACACTTCCAACCAATCCACTACGCTAGCAAAACAATGACGGGGGCTCAATTGCATTATACGACAACCGAAAAAGAGCTTTTAGCTGTTGTCTATGCTTTTGAGAAATTTCGCCCCTATCTTGTTTTATCCACCACCATCGTATACACGGACCATTCCGTGTTGAAGTACTTGATGACTAAGAATGATTCTAAGCCAAGACTTCTCCGCTGGGTTTTGCTCCTTCAAGAATTCAACATTGAAATTCGTGACAAGAAGGGTGCTGAAAACCTGGCCGCGGATCATTTGAGCAGACTTGAGGATCCATATCAAGGGGACTATCCGAACAAAGAGATCAATGACTCTTTTCCCCTTGAAACCTTAATGTCTATCAATCCCAATCTTGATGGCACCCCGTGGTTTGCCGATATTGCAAACTACTTAGCGGGTGGTGTTCTCATCCAAGGGTTAACATCCCAACAAAAGAAGAAGTTCTTGAACGATGTTAAGACTTACTTCTGGGAGGACCCTTTTCTATTCAAACAATGCGCTGACCTGATTATTCGTCGGTGTGTTGACGGACCAGCAGCTTTTGATATTCTCCAAGCGTGCCACAAAGGACCCACCGGTGGTCACTTTGGTCCCAACTTCACCGCCAAAAAAGTGTTTGACTCGGGATTCTATTGGCCCACCATTTATCGTGATGCTCACGAGATGGTTAAACATTGTGATGCTTGCCAAAAACAAGGCAAGATTACACACAAAGATGAGATGCCTCAAAATTTCATACAAGAATGTGAAATCTTTGATGTCTGGGGCATCGACTTTATGGGGCCATTCCCGTCTTCTAAAGGCAACAAATACATCCTTGTCGCTGTCGACTACGTTTCTAAATGGGTTGAAGCAAAAGCTTTACCCACTAACGACGCGAGGGTGGTTTGTAATTTCTTGAAACAACTGTTTGCTCGTTTCGGTGTTCCTCGTGCTATTATCAGTGACCGCGGGACTCATTTTTGCAACGATCAATTTGCAAGAGTCATGGCAAAGTATGGTGTCAATCACCGTCTTTCCACCGCCTATCATCCTCAAACCAACGGTCAAGCCGAGATATCCAACCGTGGATTGAAGAGAATTTTGGAACGTACTGTGGGAGAGCATCGTGCCTCGTGGGCCGATAAACTTGATGATGCTCTGTGGGCTTTCCGTACCGCCTATAAGACGCCGATTGGTTGTACACCTTATCGTCTTGTGTACGGGAAAGCCTGCCACCTTCCCATCGAGCTGGAACATAAGGCATACTGGGCCTTGAAGTGGGCTAACTTCGACATCAACAAAGCTGGTGATTTTCGGAAGATTCAACTCAACGAGCTTCAAGAATTAAGGAATCAAGCTTACGAGAACTCATTGATTTACAAGGAGAAGACCAAGATTATCCACGATGCTAAAATCAAGAACCGAGAGTTCAACGTTGGTGATCAAGTCTTACTCTTTAACTCTCGGTTGAAGATCTTCTCAGGCAAGTTGAAGAGCCGCTGGTCTGGTCCATTCACCATCGCCAATGTCTTTCCCTATGGAACCATTGAGCTTTCTCAGCCAAATGGGCCTAACTTCAAGGTGAATGGCCAGCGTTTGAAGTTGTACGTTGGTGAGGACATCTCTAAGGGGATGATTCCATCCCTCACCACGTTTCCCTTGAATTAGTTCGGGACCGAGTCAGGCTCGCGACTCGGTAAACAAAAACAAGCGCTCCTCGGGAGGCTACCCGGGTATCTATCCCCCTTTCCCGTTTTTCATCATAAGTGTAGGGGGAGCTATATAGGTTGCTTGTTTTTGGATGGTGATGTGATTACAGGGATTATTGCACTCTTGGAATCTTTGAAGAACCGTGATCCCATGTTATCCGAAATCTGGTTCTATCTCTCAACTATCGTGATTCAATTCTCTTCATATTCACATTTGAAATTGATCACTTTAGTCGTCTCTTCCTTAACTTGAGTTCACCAACGTGCACAATGTCATAAGTGTAGGGGAGACCCTTCCCACATGCTTAAACATTGAGGACAATGTTTATCTTAAGTGTAGGGGAGACTTCTATCGAAGTTTTAAGTGGACTTTTCCATGAAAATGCCTTCATTTAACCGGAAAATCATACTTTTCAACATTTTTCAAATTTTTAATCAACTTTGGCCATTTTGTCGTAAATTTTAAATTTTTATCGTTGCTTTCATATGTATATATCCCGCAATAAAGTCAAAAATATTAATAAAGTGATGAAGCTAGTTTTGAAATCTTGAACATATTAGGCCCGTTGCGTTTATTTTGACTCAACCCGAATAGACTTATTCTAGTTTATTCTAGCTAGTATCCTTAACCATGTAGACCTTAATTGGTTTATTTAGGCTAAGTGTCCACGAATCTCATTACTTGAGATTTTAAATTGTGGAGGACGAGAAATGATAGAGTCAATTATAAGTCGGTATTCTTATACAAGCTCACTTGGTGTAATTATTTGCCTAGTCTCCCATCACTTGCTAATAATTTATCTGCAATAAGTAAGGTCGTACGATTTGAAAGGTTACTTAGCTTCTAGCCCAAGATCGTTTAAAAGTTGCTCGGTAATGACGAGAGTTCATAGCCAAGGCATAACTTATGAAGCGGGGCGCGAAGATTGGCGAGTCCGAAAAGGCCCTAACAAGGCATGAGGATTCAATTTTATTGCTGAAGATCCAAAAGTGATGTGAAAAGCATTATCTCCAAAATCAATATGAAGGATCAAGACTCACGACGAAAAGCAATCAACTCCCACAAAGATGATGGAGAAGTCTATCCGAAAAGACCCTAACAAGGTATGAGGATAAATAGATCCAAGTCCGAAAAGGAGGCGGATCGTTGTATCTCAAAATCCCAAATAGAGATTGAAGAAATAATCATGAAGTCGTGGTCAACAAAGTTGGAGTACCCCTCAAAAGTCTCCAAAGTGAAGAAACTCTATTATGATGAGAAGACCATTATCTCAAGAACGTCTCTCGAAGATATGAAGTATGAAGTACATGCCAAATATTGGCCCGAGAGAGGTCTCAAATCGTGAACCAAGTTATGCCAAGATATGAACTTTCTGATATCCCGAGAAGCAGTTTTAAGAGATTTTGTCCTTTAGCTAACTATTGATCAAATCGTCCTACTTTGCTTTCAGCCTAAATGAACTATCGAAATAAGTCCAAAAATGCATCTTGATGATCATTCTAAGACAAAAATAAAATATAAGAGATACACCTAGGAATAAGGGGGTCTAAGCATTTAATTAAGCCATGTGTGTAAATGTTTGAATTGCTAACTTATAATAACAATGATCTCGTTTTTAAGCTTAGTTTGGGGAACGTGAAACTTGAGGGTGATAAATCTTCGCAGCACCAAAGCCCTAATGTAAGTCCTCGATCTCTTTACAAGTTATTTCCACATAGTTATGTTCTAACCTTTTGTTTGCTTCAAATTTCTCTTAATGCTTTAATTTTTGTTTAGTAGTATTTGAATAAGGCCAAGGTTAATTAATTATGAGAAAAGTGTAATGTTGCTTTATCACTAAGCATTGCATGAGGGCATGGCAATGGTTAAGTGTAGGGGATTTGATAGGTGTGTAAACACCCATCTTTTCTACCACTTATTTCTTGCAAAAACAAGACCAAAACGCGTATTTAATGTCATTTGTTTGGAATTATGCGTGGTTTGTGTGTTTGTTATGTTTTCAGAGCCAACCGGATAAATATTGGAGAAAACATGGGATTGCACGGGTTTTATCAAGGAAAAAGACTCAAGACGAAGTCTATTGACCAAGAGGTGCAAAAGATTTGAAGTCACTAGGCCTATTCGAAGATTTACCGAAGAAAAGGACTAAAGACGGAAGATTTTCATAAGTCGAAGAAACTCAAGTCTATTTAACAAAGATATTAAAAGACGAGTTGAATTTAATCGACAACAAATCCCGAATCAGAATCAAAAACGTCAACTTTTCTGAAAAGACGAGAAGACAAAAAGAAGGGAAGAAAGCCCACTCACCAACCAAGGGAGAAGCCTATAAATACTCCTCCCAATACACACACGAGACTCTCTCTTCTTCTTTTTCCAGTTATTTTCTTCTTCCTAGTTTTTAGGAACCATCTCCCTTAAGGAGTGGTTTTAATCTTTGTTTGATTTATCTTCCAATCTTGTAAGT
The DNA here is from genome assembly GCA_025667525.1 of Glebionis coronaria. NCBI lineage: Eukaryota > Viridiplantae > Streptophyta > Magnoliopsida > Asterales > Asteraceae > Glebionis > Glebionis coronaria. Next base: position 269,572,588 of record CM046874.1, read on the forward strand.
TAATATTTGTTGTTTTGAATCTTAAATCATTAATACAATTCCTCTTTTAATCTTTTGATTCATCTTGTTCTTCTTCATCTTTTTCTTTCATGTTCTTAAGTTCTATTTGGTTCTAGTTTGATTCTAAAAAGTTGTTGAATTGGTGTTTTTATGATTGGGATTCGATCCTTGTAGTTAGTAGATGATTGGTGGTTGATTTGGTAAAACCTTTTTACTTTGTTAAGCCCGGTTTGGTATAATTCGTATCCGACTGTTCTTCGTTCCAAGTTTCTGATTCTGCCCAGATTCCGAATAGGGAATCTGGGGTGGTGTCTATTCGGAATTTTCTAAGATTCCGAGTAAGGGTTTCAAATCTTGTCTATTCGGAACTTTCTATTATTCCGAGTGAGTTTTTTTCCCTTTTTGATTATTCGGAACATTCCATTATTCCGAATAGGGATTTTCTGTTCTTGCCTATTCGGAACTTTCGTTTATTCCGAATAGGGTTTTGAATTTTGTGTTATTCGGAACATTTCATCTTTCCGCATAGGAATTTTCTTTAAAGTATTCCGCATAGGATTGTTTGAGTTTCTCTATTCGGAACTTTTTCCGAATAAACCAATTTTCCGAATTACCTCATTATTCCGCATAGGATTATTTCCATTACCTCTATTCGGAATATCTTCCATATTCCGAATAACCCAAATTTTCCGAGTAGCTTAATATTCCGAGTAAGAAGATTTTTCCGCATGATCATGACTTTCCGCATGGAGCAAATTATTCCGAGTAAGGCCAACATTCCGAGTAGAAGAATTCCAGTTTTATTGAGGTATTACTGTTTCATTTAAAGCTTCTAGTTTAGTTTTATTATTACCTGCCTTTATCATTTTAGTAGATTTAGACCAAAGCTCCCCCTTTTAGTCACCGATTACAACTATTCCACTTTTGACCGTGATCGATTCGAGAAGATACCGAGAACGAAACAACGATATATCAATTGGGTACGAGCAACGCAAAGAGAGATCTTGCAAGCAAAAACCTTTTATTAACCAACCAAAAGTTCAGTTATTACCGCTCCACCAGAAATGTTGCTTAAGATCGTGGTACATTTTTGTGGAACCTGGATGGATAGAGAACGGAGAGCTGTGAGCCTCAGTCATTAAGGCTTCTCTGAGAGCAGGGTCTTCTGGAACGCAGAGTTTGGTACCCTGCCATACGATACCATCGTCATCGATGCGAAATTCGGTCTGCTGGTCAATGTTCTGGATAATCGCCCAGATTTCACCATCATCCTTTTGGGCGGCTTTAATTCTAGAGAGTAAATCTGGTTCTACCCTCAAACTAGCCCAGTATCCCCTCTGTCCGCGTACCAAGAGCTCAATATCATACCGCTCCAAGTCCCGAATAATTTTTCCTGAACTTTGATGCCATTTATCATACCTGACTTTCTGCTAAGGGCATCTACTACTACATTTGCTTTACCTGGGTGATACCGGATATTAGTGTCATAGTCTTTTAGCAGTTCTAACCATCGCCTCTGCCTCATGTTCAGCTCTCGCTGTGTAAATATATATTTGAGACTTTTGTGATCGGTGAAGATATCACACGACTCACCGTATAAATAATGTCTCCAGATTTTAAGGGCGAAAACGACTACTGCGAGCTCTAGATCATGAGTAGGATAATTTTTCTCATACGGCTTCAGTTGACGCGAAGCAAAAGCAATGACTTTCCCATGCTGCATAAGAACACAACCTAAGCCCTTTCCTGATGCGTCGCTGTAAATCTGATAACCACCTGTACCGGATGGAAGAGTGAGTATCGGTGCTGAGATCAATCGATGTTTGAGTTCCTCAAAAATCTTTTCTCTCTTCTCGGTCCATATAAACTTCTCACCTTTTCGCATAAGTTGGGTCAATGGTAACGCCAAACGTGAGAAGTTTTCCACAAACCTGCGGTAATAACCTACCAACCCAAGAAAACTACGTATCTCTGTGACAGACGTCGGTCTTGGCCATTTGGTGATAGCCTCCACCTTCGCAGGATCCATAGTGATTCCTTCCGCAGAAACAATATGACCTAGAAACGCCACTGTATTCAGCCAAAACTCGTACTTAGAAAATTTAGCATATAACTTTTCTCGTCCGAGAATCTGCATCACTGTACGGAGATGATTCTCATGTTCCTCTTTGGATTTGGAGAAAATAAGTATATCATCGATGAATACGATCTCAAACTTGTCTAAAAATTCGTGGAAGACTCTGTTCATCAAGTCCATAAATACTGCAGGCGCATTCGTGAGACCGAATGGCATAACAACAAACTCGTAATGACCGTACCTCGTGCGAAAAGCAGTTTTGGTTATATCCTGCTCTTTTACACGAAGTTGATGGTAACCTGATCGTAGATCGATTTTTGAGAAGTGCTTGGCACCCTGAAGCTGATCGAATAAATCGTCAATACGAGGAAGTGGATAACGGTTACGAATAGTGAGCTTATTCAACTCACGGTAGTCAATACACAAACGCATACTACCATCCTTCTTCTTGACAAACAAAACTGGAGCGCCCCAAGGTGACACGCTAGGACGAATGAAACCCCTTTCTAGAAGTTCCTGAAGTTGATCTTTCAGTTCCTTAAGCTCTACAGGAGCCATACGGTAAGGAGCTTTAGATACTGGTTCTGCACCTGGAATGAGATCAATACCAAATTCTACCTCTCGCATGGGAGGTAAACCTGGAAGTTCCTCTGGAAAGACATCTGGAAAATCTGACACCACTGGCTGATCCTGAATTGAAGGTGCCTCAGAAGTTGTGTCATGGACTGTAGCTAGGAAACCCTCACAACCATGGTATAATAAGGTACGAGCCTGTAAAGCCGAAATGATCTGAACATGTTTTCCTGGTAGGAAACCGTGGTGAATAAACTCTGGTGTCTGGACATCACCAAAGATAACCCGGTGAGCATGACAATCTATGGTGGCACGATGAACCGACAACCAATCCATACCCAAAATAACATCGAATTCACACATATCTAAAGGAAGGGCACTGACTGGACGGATTTTATCATCAAACTCAAGAGGGAGATCCTTATATACTTGGGTAATGAGTATAGAGTCTCGCATGGGGGTAGATATACTAAGTACACTGTCTAGTGGCGTAGGGGTCATGTTTATTTTAACAGCATATGAAGTAGATATAACTGAGTGGGTGGCGCCTGTATCGAAAAGTACGCAAGCAGCATGTCCGTGTATAAACAAAATGCCAGTAACGGTACCTGTGGTCTTATTTGCTTGTTCACGGGTAGTAGTGTAGACACGACCAGTGGCTGGTGGTATCGGTGGTGGTGGAGGTAAAATCGGAGGAATCTGGCCTGAGGTACCAGCAGCATTCCCGCTCTTGCAATCCCTCTTCAGATGGCCCGGCTGGCCACACTGGAAACAACCACTTGTACCACGACGGCACGGTCCCGTGTGTTTCTTTCCACATGTGATGCAAGTGGGATAAGTATACACGGTAGAAGCAGCTCTGGTTTGCTGAGAACCTGCTTTACGATGAAAAACACGTGTCACGATTCTGATATCTTAACCTGAAATAAGGCTGTCTGACTAAAATTAAAATTACCAGAATTTGCCGGTCGGGCAACCTGCTGACCCCTGTTGTTTTGGTCACGCCCCTGTCCAGCATCTCTGTTGGAATATACAAAAATTTAAGATTTGTATTACACGATAGTTTAGTATTTTTGGAGCTTAAAGACTCACCTGTAGCTGCCAGATGAGTTGGAGCTGCCGCAGTAATTATCACCGCCGCTCCTCTTATCTGACCGATTACGGTCATATGACTGACCGTGGTTCCTGTAGTTCTGATGCGGAGTAGCCGATTGGGATCGGTCTCCTCCTCTGTGTCTGTAAGATTATAATTGGATAAGTCATAACATATAAGTTGACAAGCAATAATGGGGCTAAATTGTTTAAGTCTGTTGGGTGAGATGTACCTCTTCTCCGGACGCTCTACATTCTCGAGCTCATCCCTCTCGAAAAGCATCTCGACATCCCGAGCTGCATTAGCTACTTGTGACACATTAGTGAATGTGGCACTCATCAGTCTATCTGCAGTCCTAGAGTGAAGAGCCCAGCGAAATTGCTTCGCTTGCTCCTCTGTGGTACCCGCAGCCTCCCCTAAGAATCCAGCCATCCTGAGGTATCGGTGCATGAACTCTATACTGTTCTCGCCATGATTCTGACGAATAACGTGGAAGTCCCTCTTCATTTTAGCTTGCTCCGCATGCGGGAAAAACTGGTCATAGAACATCGTCTTGAAACGTGCCCAGGTCAATGTAAGCTCCCAAGCATCTCCCCCATTGGACAGTTTCTAAGACCTCCACCAATGCAGAGCATGACCCTCCAGCTTGTAAACTGCAAGCCTAACTTTGAAAACATCACCACAACCCATAGCTCCAAAAATTTTCTCTATATGGTAGATCCAGTCTTCTGCGTCAGTTGGAGCTACAGTCTGCTCAAACAGTCGGGGTTTCTGCTTGTTAAACAGATCCAGCCAAGCGGGTAAAGTGGCAGGTGGTGGAGCAGGAGGGTTGTTATTCTGCTGAGGTCCATTTTGATATTTAGCTCGGATCTCATCACGAATTTGGGGTAACATGGCCTGTATAGCAGCCTGAACAGCAGCAGCAATGGCAGCTGCGTTAGGATCATTCTCGGTTTCGCGTCTGGGTGGCATCTGAAATAAAAGAGGATAAGTTGATAAAACTGCCAAAATCTGGGGTAATAAATCTGAATATGCATAGTGTAATTCATGAAGGTATAATCAATAAAATATGACATGAATACTGGTGAACGCCTAGGGTCAGTTCACAAAATGACAATTACTGAAACATAAATCCGACATGAGTAAGGATGAACGCCTATGGTCAGTTCATCCATACAAAATTTAAACGGGCGAGGGTGAACGCCTATGGTCAGTTCACCAAAACGAAATGTTCGCTGAAAAGCACATGCGATTAAGTATGGCCAGTCCTGTACCAACCGTTTACTTAATCCAAATTTTGCAAATCCGACAGATAACATTCATGAGTAGCATGGAAGATAACGACGCCAAAATACAGGAAGTTCTTGGTGACTACCCACTAGTCACAGGTCAAGTTTTAGAGCCTACAGGTCGAACCTTGCTCTCTGATACCATAATTGTAACACCCCACTCGGATAAGTGGACCGTTACGTGTATTTATGGCGTGTCATCAACGCATGCAAGGCAATGTATTAGAACATTAACTGACCAAACGGAAGTACCGGAATCAAACATCGGTAGTCCAAAATAAGCTCAAAATATAAAGATTAAGTACTGAAAGAAAAAGGACGAAACAGTGTCCAAACGACCAAAGTAAAGTAACGTAATGTGTGCATAAAAATAAAGGAGTCTGGATAGCTCCCATCCAAATGCACGTACTCTCTTAGAAGTCCTAAGATTATCCCTGTGTACCTGCCGTTTGGAAACATGAAAGGAAACTACGGCTGAGCATAACGCTCAGTGGACGGATATAGCATGATAAGAATGTACGGAAAGTAATGAAACAGAAGACAACAATGAAGCTATAAGACTGATATGTAACATGTGGTAGAACTTTGCATAAAATCTGAAAAACCTGGTTCATATATACTGATACTGAAATATAACTATAAATTCTGAAAACATGCATTTACTGTATTTTATTTGCCAGAGCTTATATAGGTCACGTGCTGTAACAACCGTGCATGAATAACTGGAGGGGTGACCTCGTCATGCTGTAGAGGGGTGACCTCTAAATAACTGTGCTGGGTGGAGGGATTAGCTCCAATGTGAAGGATGTAGAGCACACCCCACATTCACCCTGATAACTTGTAACACATATAAGCCTAGGATGCATCCATACGCCCCACTAATAATACTGATAAAATGGCCAAGCTGAGCTGAGTGGGACGATGCAGGATATCACTCTCCTGCATGTGAGTCACGACACCGGTGCCTCTAGTGCCATGATTACGGTACCTCCGTAACTAGTACATAAACTGGTCGTGCTTGTATATAATGCTCAGGCAATTTATTTAGTTGTTAACGTGATTACTGATAAACTTAAACATATACTGGGGAAAAACATTTGGCTGAAGACGGGGAATCCTAATCATGCATAGAAAGGAAGTCCTTACTGAAAGGACGGAAATCCGTACCTCGTGTCCAGTAACTGACTGAATGGAAGACTGAACGAATACTACTCGCGCTTCACGCGTGCTACATGAGTAAAGGACGCGAATAAGTTAACTGATATTCGTTTATGGAATTTTACTGATCTTATTGGCTTCTTATTTATTTAATTTCTGAAATTTTGTACATATATTAACTGATAATCTAATCTTATAATAATTCATTTTAATTTATTATCGTTCTACTATTAGTTATGGTACAAGCGTATTTCTGACGCTATAGTAATACTATATTAAGTATCCCGCTAAAAATAGAAAGTTTCTTAAATTAGGAAGTACCCAAAATAATTTAATTCATTTAATAAAATTATACCCTTTTAAAATATTAAAGATCTATTTTAATTTAATACATTTAAAATATATTTTAAACATTTATAAAACGATTAGTATAAAAAGGTATAATATAAAAATATTCATATTATTTATTATAATAATGTCCCGAGCCTACCGAGATACCCCATCTCGGTCGTACTAAACAAATCAACAGACTATGATATACAAAATCTGTCTATTTGAATTTGCGACAGAATCTGAATCACTAAAAGTGTCGCTAAAGCTGCTGTTTTAAAAAAAAACTGTCTAAAAAGCCATTCTGTGACAGAAAAAGTGTCACAGAAAACTGTCGCTAATCTTAAAACAAAACCTCCATCTTTCTGTTTGTTTTTCCCACTGCCGTAACCCTACGTTCCCACTGATAGTTTAATTATTCCCACTGCTAGTTTAATTATTCTAGCCAAACGCACCCTTATTTCAGATTTAGCCCGTTTGTTTTTTTTTTTTTGTCAGCCAACGCAACACCCACCGAGACTTCTGTCTCGACTGGGCTTCAACCAACACCAACCGGAACCCCTTGCTGTGGTTGCTGATCGGGCTGGCAAAGAGAAACCACCAAGAGTCTATGACTCTCGGCTGAACATACCATGACCCACCGAGACATGGTGGTGTCTCGGTTGCTGGTGTAGTCACACAACCCGAGCCCCAATCTTGGCATGATTTATATGTTCGATTCTAGGTTTCCTTCATATACCCTATAATAACATTTAAAACGTGATATCACGTGGAACAAGAATGAGATGATTACCGTAATGATTCTGAAGATGGAAAACTAATACCCGGATTGAATGGAAATCAAAACTCGAAGCTTTTTTTTTTTTTTTTTTTTAACTGGCGGCGCCTAAACCCTAGAATCCCTCTCTCCTCTTTTTTTTAAATCGTGTCTGTGTATGTGGGAGAAGGGTTAACCCTTGTTTATTTGCAACCCTTAATGGGCTTAGCCCAATACCCTTTTTTTTAAAACCGGTTATAATACATTCGTTCCTTTTATTTATTTTTATATATATATTTTTTTTAAAACTTGTATATAATAATACTTGTATATAACTTCTTGCGTTTGCTTTCGTCAATAATTTCTTCGTAAATAGCTTAAGAAAATAAACCGCGTATTTATATTTCTCGATTTAAATACAGGTTTTACAATTCTTCCCCTCTAAAAGAACAATTCGTCCCCGAATTAAGGATACGACCGTACTGGGTTTTACAATACTCCTCGTGATACTTTGGATACGGGCCGAAGTAATCTTCCATCAAACGTGCCTCGGCGATGTCACGTTGATGATTAATGTATTTACGCCTTTGTATTGCATAAACTTCTTCTTCTTCTACTTCTTCTTCAAGCTGGGTTATGTAATCTAAATCGTTCATATCTTCTTCATCGGACCATTCATTATTCATTTTGTGTATAGGGTTTGTTGTTTGAAAGAGAGATTTTAGTTTTGTGTGTCTTAAAAGTAAGAAAATTAGGATTATATATAAGAAAAAAAAATTAATTTAAAAATCTTACCGTTGCATTTCCAACGGCTATATATGCCACTATCTTCTCATCATTCATATTTTGCAAAACCAAAATTTCTTCGACGAATAGGGGGATGGGTGTGGCGACATGGCACGACGAGCCACGACGAGGGTCTACGTCGGCTCGACGAGGTCCCCTCGCCGTGGTACCTTCATCTCTAAGAGAGGGGAAGTCCGAAAAATAACAAAATTATTTTAAGAACTTTTGCTATTCTTTATTTCTTTAAGGAAATATCGTGTGTATTAACTACTAAGTAAATGAGTAGCGCTGTTTGTGCTCGAGCTCAAGTTTTGAGAACTCGAGCTTAAGCTTAACATAAAACTCGTTGACTAAATGAGCTTGAGCAAGTTCACGAATAGGACAAAAAACAAACTTGCGTCTTAAAAATCAAGATCGGTTAGACTTATTATGAGAGGAAGTCAAAAACTAACAAAATGGTTTTAAAAACTTTTGTCATTCTTTATAAAAAAAATTCAAGATTCGTCCATATGGTTTACCCAAAATATCAAGTTTCATCCCTATCTCAAAATAAGTGCAATAATCGTCCCTATTTTTGAAACTATGATCGAATTTGGTCCCTATTTTTGATGAAAGTTAGTTTTAGCTGTTAACTTTTGAACGTATGGGGTTATTTTGGTCCTTTACTATTTTTAGGTGCATTTAATACAAACACGCTTTTTTTCTTTTTTTCTTTTAATTCGTTTCTTTTCATCTTATCTCTCTCTCACGTCTCTCTCTCTCTAACCTTAAAATGGATCTCCATCTCTTACCACACCTTCCTGAACAACTCCATACCTTTCCTCACTGACACCACTTATCCCTTCATCTCCAACCTTTCCACAACCACAGATACCCCGACCCATGAGAATCAACCATAATCACCACAACTACTCATCTCCATCTCATCACAGCCATTAAGCACATGCGTCTAAGTAGACCGAACGCAAGTCAATAACCTAGACTCTTGACAGTCGAGACCATCATACACCTTCTACAACAACAATCAATCTTCAAATTAATCAAATCCTTTCTTGTGGTCACAAGAAACGAATCCCTATTCTATTTTCTAATTGATTTTGGAGATTATGTTATAGATAATGTGTTGATGTTGCTATTTGATGTGTTTTTTAATTGTTTGGATCTGGGTTTGTACGAGATATAGGATTTATTGGTTGTTGATCTTCGATTCTAGATCTGGTAATGAATTTGATAGTGAGTTTTGTTGTGACGTGAATCTTAAATCTGGTTTGACATTGATACCAGATATGTGGATTTCAGGTTTGACATTGGTGATTTGGGTTTTATGTGATATAAATAAAACGAGATTGGGCAGAGGGATTTGTGGATTTCTGAAAGTTGTGAGTCGAATTGTTGTTAATGGGTGGATTTGGGATTCACGGGGTTCCTCAAGCTGGGATTGATTACTTGCCAACGAGTATGAGTCCTAATAAGGAGACGCTAGCTACTAGTGTGATTGTGCCGGGTGGGTACGAGGATGATGAGGATAGTGGTGATGTGATTGTGTATACGGGTCAAGGTGGGCAAGATAAGAATTCGAAATTGCACATTGTTGATCAGAAGTTGTAAGGTCGGCGTTTAGGGATGGAGAGAAGTATGTATTATGGGATTGAGGTGCGTAATCAAGGTGGACAAGATACGAATTCGAAACTGCACTATGAGTATTTGGCGAGGACTCCTTTTCCGGCTTCTGTTTATCAACCGCTGGGGAATAGTGATTCTGTTGGGTGCTTCTATGTTGGTGTATGCGGACTTGATTGTGCTTGCGCTAAGAACATGGAGGTGAAAAACAGCGATTCCCGTGAGAGGAAAACCGTTGATTTACGAAAGCGGACCCCATTGTTCTTGTTCTTCACAATGTTGGACTTGATACAAGCAAGTTCTTTTCTTTTTGAATATACCGGAGTTGGACCAAGCACTCAAAGTACCAACAAAAGCAGCAGCAACATGAAAAGAATGAAAAGAAAAAGAAAAAAATTAAAAGCAGCAGCAGGTGAGATAGAACAAGAAAAAATTAAAGCAGCAACAGGTGACAAAAGAATTAAAAGAAAAAAGAAAATGAGTGTGTTTGTATTAAATGCACCCAAAAATAGTAAAGGACCAAAATACCTCCATACGTCCAAAAGTCAACAGCCAAAACTAACTGTCATCCAAAATAGGGATCAAATTCGATCATAGTTTCAAAAATAGGGACAATTCTTGCACTTATTTTGAGATATGGACGAAACTTGATATTTTGGGTAAACCAGAGGGACGAATCTTGAAAGGCAATATCGAGTGTACTACTAGTAGTCTACTACTACTAAGGGGTTTGAAATTACTTATTGAAAATAAATTATGCGTTTTAAGAAGGAATAATTAGATAATCAACAATTAAAAAATATAGTTTTTGAGAAATGATTTGATTATTTTGTTTGAAATTACAATAATCAGATTATCAATTTTTTAAGTGTTTGGCAAATCTAATTATTTGTTTGGTTGATAAGTAAATAATTAAAATAAACTCATTTTATCTTTTCTCCATTTTGAAAATGAAATAAGTGACTCCTCACTTAATTTTTCAAAACTCTATTTTTGAAGCATCTAATGCAAATAATCGCTTTTTTATTATCCAAACACTTATTTTAACTTATCTCCATTTTGAAAATGAAATAAGTAAATAATTTAGTTCCAAATATAATCTCAAACACCCCTAACTATAAATGAGTCCGGACTGCTTGCGCTCGATCCCGCTTAAACAACCCTAGCTAAAGCTTAAGATTAAACTCCTTGACTAAATAAGATTGAGCAAGCTCATAAATAGATAAAAAAAATGAACTTGAGCCTTGAAAATCAAAATAGGTTAGACTCACGATGCTAAAAGAGCTTTAACATTTCTAATACATGTATACTTATTCTATTTTGTGTAGATTCCTTATATGAACACGTAGTCGAAGTTTTCTTTTCAAATCCATGATTAGGATTCCATCCTTTTATATATTTTGGTTTTTAGAAAGCCTAACAGAATAATTATACTTCACAAATAAATCGAGCTCAAGCAGTGAAAAGACCCTACAAGCTGAGCTCAAGACCAACATATAATGTTCAAAACAAGTTAAGCTTGAGCTCTTGTAATGTAAAATGAGCCGAGTTCCAGCTTTGTTGAGCTCGGCTTTGTTGACCGCGACTTAGCTTGACTCTTTTACATCCTTAAACTTTTGATAAATTATCAACTCTCATTGTTAGCTATATTAATATTTTTTGGCAGAAATGTTTCTATTGTATTACGTTTGATGAGCAGTTTCAAAAAAAATATGGGTGCGTTTGGCGCAATAGGTTAGGGCTAAGGCTTGGAGCTGGGGTTGGAGCTGAAGCTGGAGTTGGGGTAAGGCTTATATTATAAGTCGAGATTGAAATTTGTATATTCGTTAACTTGTTCGGCAAATGGGTTGTGGCTTACGTTTATTAATGTAAAATTACTAAAAAGAATATAACTAAATGAGTTTTTACTATATGGTAGTTTACTATATTGAAGAAGAATGAGTAATGACATCAAATAAAGACATATTTATAGTATCATTTTTTAAGTAATTTGCTCATTTGTTATTATTATTGCAAGATATTGGTATTTAATTAAATATATTTAGTTTTGTAGTAGTTTTAGAGTGAATGGTGAATTAAGACGCATTGTGAACTTTAATTGCGAATCTTTGAAGAAAATTGATTTCTAAAGACATACGTCGTATGCACCAAAAGCATACGACGTATTTGCGCAAGATTACACAATGACTGACCATGTTGAATCAAGATGAATACGCTGTATTTGAAGACCCAATAAGCCGTATTAGGATTTATACAAAGAATATTCTAAAAGCCATTAAGGCTTTGAGCTTAGAGACTAAATCCCACATACGTCGTACCTAGATGATAAATACACTATATGGAAGAATTAAGATAAATACCGAGAGTTATATTAAGAAAGAACGTGAAACCCACTCCAAGTTACGTACATATGCCGTATATACACCTGCCCAACACACCTATATAAACAATGCCAGATTACAAACTTAAATTGTGATTATCCCTAGAGTCGATTCTAAAAACCTAAAATTCCACATTATTGAAGAAAAGAAGTGTCAAGAAGATCGATGAGCTACACCATTCTATAGGAAACATCTCGTAATCCCTTTTACCTTTCATTATGGGTTTTATATTTGTAATTCGTATAACAATTGTGTATTAGTTACAACATTGAAGGCTAACACCGTTGGGTGTTAGCTAGGTTTATGTAAGTTTTATTTTTGTTTGTTTATATCGATTGCTATAATTATTGTTGATTGTTTTGCTTGTTGAACTTAGCACGTAACCTTAATCATGATTTTTTAGCTTGTTATTATGAAGCTCTCTATTTTTTTGTAGTGATTCGTATATGTGGAATACTGCGATTACAAGTAGTGTCCTACCTTTATACTAGGAAGGTGTGCTAGACTGTCTTGTATGTGACCTTGGTTAGTTTGAAGCGCCTACACCTAACTGGTTTGTAAAAGTAAGGTACGACCATATGATAGCAATAAATGACAAGTAAGAAAACTAGGACGTGATAAGGTCCCAATTATTTTCACATAAAATTACAACATACTCAATAAATAAGGATACTTTATGCTGATGCGTCTAACAGGATTAACATATCTAATCTTAACAAAAAAATACTAATAGTTAGAATTTTACTAGGTTAAAAAAGTTCTTGAATTGGTCTCGGTGTCTTATCGAATTGATTACAGTTAATCGTGTGACTCAGTTGTACTTGGTAAAAAGAAAGAATATGTTTGTCATTGATTATCTATTTTAAAATGAAAATGACGATGAGTAATTAATTAAAATAAAATAAAAATAAAAGCTTGAAAATTTAAACTAAAAAATAAGGGTTTTAAAAAATAAATGACGAAAAATTAAAAATCGACTAAAAGTAGATTTTGAAAACTTTAAATTTAAACTAAGACGAAACAATTTTTAAAATAAAACTAAGTAAAAATGGCGGGAAAAGTTAAATTTGAATTTAAAAATAAAAACAGGAAATAAAAACTGAAAAATGTGAATTGATCGTAGCTGGGATCATGGCCCAGATCGCAGTCCAGATCGTACTCTTGGATCGAACTCAGTGATCGCACTCAGTGATCGCAATCAGTGATCGCACTCAGCGATCGCACTCGGTGATCGCACTCGGTGATCGCACTCAGTGATCGCACTCGGTGATCGCACTCAGTGATCCCACTCAGTGATCCCACTCAGTGATCACACTCAGTGATCGTAGTCACTGATCACAAGTAGAAACCCTTAGGTTTATGTGATCACGAAACTAGATCGTAACAAGTAAACCCTTAGAATATTACGACGGTACACAAAAAAGCAAATAAGCAATAACCGAATAAGCACTTTAACAATAAGCAATTACCAAAAAACTTAACTAAAACAATAATAAGAAGAACTAAATAAGCACAAATTTAAAAAGTTTTAATACACTAAATAAACAAGATTTATAAAATAACTTTAAAAAGATTAAACTTTTGAAAACACTTAAAAGAAAATAAGCTAAACACGAAATAAGCTAAAAACACAATAAGGAAAGAACGTAAATTGCATGAAAATGATAAAAAAAAATGGAAAAATAAGAACTTTTATCAAATAAACATCAAGATTAAACAAAACTTCAAGATTAATCAAACAAAACAAGATATTGAAAAGCAAGAAAGGAAGAATGAGATGATTATGAAAAGATTTGAATTTTAAAGATAGAGATTAAAGACAAGATTAAAACTTACATGAAATTAAAGACAAGAATTTAAATGACAATATGAAAGTGCATGAAAAATAAATGTGGAGAACTAATTTGTCAAATCAGCTAACACCTCATAATGTGTCATTAGGAGGGTATTTATAGGAGTGGAGTGTATGGTTGGTTGGAAGCTTCCTTCTTTTTTTTCTTTTTTCTCGTCTTTCGTCTTTGAAAATAACTCGTCATTCTCGACTTTGTCTAGGGATTTGTCGATAAATAAAATTTACTCGTCTTCTAATTTCTTCATTAATTAGACTTGGTTCTTCAACTTCGTTAAACTTCCGTCTTTAGAATTTTTTTTCGATAAATCTTCAGAATAGGCCTTGGACTTCCGTTATTTTTGCACTCTTGATCTTTTAACTTCGACTTTTGTATTTTTCTTCAATAAAAGCCCGTGAAAGCCCGTGTTTTCTTCCCTTTTCACATTTCGTTCCTAAATTATAACAAAAACACAAACCACGCATAATTCCAACATTTACGACATTAAATACACGTTATGGTCTTGTTTTTCATTGTAATTAAGTGGTAAAAGGATGGGTGTTTTCACACCTATCAAATCACCTACACTTGACAATTGCAATGCCCTCATACAATGCATTAGTTACAAAGCAAGATTTACATTTTCTATCATAATTAACCCACCTTGGCCTTTATTAAACAAAAGACATTAAGGAAACTTAAAGAGATAGAAAATATCAAAATATTAGAAGGAAGAAAACAAGTAAAGAAATCGAAGACTTACATTAGGGCTTTGGTTTGTCATGAATGTTTATCATCCTCAAGTTTCACGTTCCCCAAACCAAGCTGAAAAACGAGATCATTGTTATTATAAGTTAGCAAACTAACACAAATTCATGTGGCCCAATTATTCACTTAGACTCCCTTATTCCTAAGTGTATCTCTTATATTTTATTGTTGTCTTGAATGATCACGAAGATGCATTGTTGACTTATTTCGATAGTTATTTAGGATGAAAATAAAGTAGGACGATTTATCAATAGTTAGCTAAAGGACAAAATCTTTTAAAACTGCTTCTCGGGACCTCATAAAGTTCATATCTTGGCATAACTCGCTTCACGATTTGAGACATTTCTCGGATCGATATTTGGCATTGACTTCATACTTCAAATCTTCAGAGACGTTCATGAAATAATGGTCTTGTCTTCATAATAGGAATTTCTTCACTTGAAGTTTTTGAGAGATTCTTCATAATTGGACCACGACTTCTTCATTTTTCTCCAATCATTATTTGGGATTTTGATATACAACGATCCGCCTCCTTTTAGGACTTGAATCTATTTATCCTCATACCTTGTTAGGGCATTTTTGGATAGACTTCTCCATGATCTTTTGGTAGTATTTGCTTTTCGTCGTGTGTCTCGATCCTTCATATTGATTTTTGATAAATGATTCTTCACATCACTTTGGATCTTTAGCAACAAAATGTAGCCCTCATGCCTTGTTAGGGCCTTTTCGGACTCGCCAATGTTCGCATCCCGCTTCAATAAGTTATGCCTTGGCTATGAACTCTAATTAATACCGAGCAACTTTTAAACGATCTTGGGCTAGAAGCTAAGTAACTTTTCAAATCGTACAACCTTACTTATTGCAATTAAATTTATAAGCGATAGGAGAAAAAGCTCATAATTAACTCACATAAATTCATGAAAGAATACCAAACTTATAATTGACTCTATCATCTCTCGTTCTCCATAATTTAAAATCTCAAGGAATGAGACTCGTGGATGCTTAGCCTATTAAATCAAAGTTTTGGGTTTTCAAGTCATCTATAGGATCTTGCATCTTCTTAGACTTTTTCAAGTTTAAAATTTGCATTTTAAAGTTCCCTTGATAAACGACTTTCTAGGATCAATTATAAGAACTTGCGAAAAGTTCTTGTTCTTAACCCGTAGGAGCTAAGACTTACGCGTTTTAAAGTTCCCTATATAAAAGCCTAGCAAAACTTGACTTAAACACGTTAAGGATACTAGCTAGAGTAAACTTAGATAAGTAAACTCGGGTTGAGTCAAAAAATTCACGAAGTTGAAAAATACATCAAAGACATCTAAACTTATTAAAACCATTTTATTAAAAATTTATTCTAGCAATGAAAGAAAATAACGATAACAAAGGTAAATACAACTAGGCCAAAATAGATCAAAAATTTTGAAAAAATGTCAAAAAATCAATTTTCCGGTTAAAACGAGGACATATACATGGAAAAGGCCCACTTAATTTCGATAGAAGTCCCCGTACACTTAATATAAACATTTTCCTCAATGTTTAAGCATGTGGAAGTAAACTCCCCTACACATAGGACATTGTACACGTTGTTTAAATCTTGCTAAGAAGAGACAACTAAAGTGATTCCTATTTCAATCATAAATGAGAAAATAATGAATCAAAAGAGTTTAGGTAGAACCGGGAAGACGGAATCACGGGTCCTCAAAAGTCATCAAGAATGGATCTTTGAAAGCTCGAATCCCTACACATCATAAGAATGAAACAACAAACTACACTTATTATAAAAACGGATAAAAAGGATAGATACTAAGGGTTGCCTCCCGAGAAGCGCTTGTTTTTGTTAACCGAGTCGTGAGCCTGACTCGACCTTGATTAGCATAGTAAGAACCTTGGAGAACATCCACCGGGATCAAATACATGGTTTTTGTCCATCAAATAGCACAAGCTTAAGGTGAACAAGGCAAGCCAAAGAAGAGTAGGCAAGGTTCCCTTAAGAAGTTTTTGAGCACGGTGGTAGAAAGTATGATGAAGTGCAAGCATATCTCCATTGTTTCCAAAAATCTTTCCTTTTATTGCATCAGATGGATACTGAGATGGCTTAAAAATTATGATACCGGGATCTAACACCTTTTCCTTTAGGGGAAAATAAGACTCAGGCTCAGTAGAATTTGAAGAAGATCCGCTCATAAATCACAGAATCTCATCCGACGAAGGTGGATAGAGAGGTGTCAAAACATAAGTACTGCGGATGTTAGTGTCATCCGGTTTCTTCTCCTTTGAAACGGGTTTCTTCATATCCGAAGGAGGATAAAGACCATAATCAAAGTCCAAAGGAGGAGAATCATTCTCATTGGGGAAGTAAGTATTGAGAAAAGTAGCCAAATCTTCCTCAAATGAGTAGTCATCCAAAGTAGGATCAAGCATTGTTGGTGGAGGATCTTCATCAAAAGTAGGAACAAGGTCATCATTTGAAGAATCACTCGAAAGAGTATCAACATCATCAAAGTCATCATAAGTTGGCATGTCTTTATACTCTAAAGAAAAATCATCATAATTATCCACATCAGAACTAGAATCATCATCATAGATTGGTGGAGCATCACATATTGGTGGGGCATCCAAATTGGGAAGAGGATCTTCAGAATCTTCCACATTTTCTTGAAAAAGTAGATTATCATAGATAGGCTCGAAAAGAGGATTGTTGTAGACGACAAAATCATCAAAATTTGTACTTTCCAAAGGAGTTATATTAAGCTCGTCTTGAAGCACATTAATCATATTCGCCGATTCTCTTGCATTGGATTTGTTTGTGATCTTCCCCATCTTAAAAACTTGTTGATCATTCCCGACCCTTAGAATGACTTCACCTTCGGCAACATCGACTAAAGCTTTTCCGGTTCTCAAGAATGGCCGTCCAAGTATTAATGAAATACGAGGCTCCATTTCATAATCAACAACAACAAAGTCGACCAGAAAAGTGAAGGTACCAACATTAACAAACACATCTTCGGCAATACCAATGGGGTAAGCGAGAGTTCGATTTGCTAGCTCAAGAGTCATCTTTGTTGGTGTAAGATCGGGTAATGATAACTTTTTCCAAACACTTGATGGCATCAAATTTATACTTGCCCCGAGATCGGCTAAGGCAGTAAATTCTTCGGTTTGGTTAAAAGTACATGGTAGCACAAAACGACCAGGATCTCCAAGTTTTTTCCGGAAGTTCTTTAAGAACGATTGCAGAACAATTCTCATTCAATCGAGTATTAACAAACTCGACCATCTTCTCCTTCTTACTAAGCAATTCCTTGAATGCTTTCATAAATTTCGGCATTTGGACAAGTGCTTCAACGAGGCTAATGTTAAAATTCATTTGTGTAACCATCTTCAAAAAGGAAGTAACTTGAGCATCCTCTTTAGTGAGCACTTTGCACTTGTCTAACCGAGAAGGATAAGGGATATTGGGTTTAGGTGGTGTAGGTGTTGAAGGTGAAGGTATGGTAGGTGTAGATTTAGATGTAGAAGGTGGGGATGATGAAGGTTTGGATGGTGAAGGGTTTTTCTTTGATACTTCTTCCGTAAGAGGTGGAGACGGCAATGTAGAACTAGTACTAGGCGTGGAAGTAGGAGGAATAAATGGGGGTGGAGGAGGTGTAGATGGAGTAACTAGAGGAGGGGTAGATGGTCCTACTAGAGTTGCTTCACTACGTGTAGTAATAGCACTCACATTTGTTCTTGGGTTGGTCATGGTATTCGAAGGAAGAGAACCCGAAGTAGGGGGTTGATTACTTTGGAAGAAACTAGCCATCATATTCCTCAAATCATTTGTTTGATTGCTTAAAGAAGTTTGCATATCATTTCTAAGCTCGGTTCGAATATCATTCCCTTGTTTAGTGATATCACCTTTCAAGTTAATGATTTGGCTTTGAAGATTCTTAACCACCTCTTCTTGGGTCCTCATGAAAGTTTCCACATATTGATTATATGTCGTGGGTGGAGTGATAGGTGGAGCTTGGGGAGTGGGTGGGTGATATGGAGTAGAAGCTCGAGGTTGGTTAGTATTGCTTCTATTGAAGTTGTTTGGGTTGTGGTTTTGAGGAGAAAAACCGGGTGAAAGAAAGTTGTTGGAACGGTAACTTAGCAAGTTACGATCA
This sequence comes from Glebionis coronaria, assembly GCA_025667525.1. Taxonomy (NCBI): domain Eukaryota; kingdom Viridiplantae; phylum Streptophyta; class Magnoliopsida; order Asterales; family Asteraceae; genus Glebionis; species Glebionis coronaria. The sequence continues at coordinate 269,591,397 of CM046874.1, forward strand.
CCTTGAGGTCGGGCTTGATAACCTTCCGTGTAATAGTTACCGTTAGCCGCATACACGTTTTCCGGATTGTCATAAGTAGAAGGACAATTAGTGTATGAATGAGGACCGCCGCAAGTCTCACAAGAAAGTGTTACAGCTTTAACTTGTTGTAGTTGATTTGTAGCCATGAGTTGGATATTTTTGTTCATTTTGGCTAGCATGCGGGTGACTTCGGTCATCTCGGGGTTGGAAGAAGTAGAAGAAACATTGACCCTCTAATTATTTCTTGAAGATGCGGATGAATCCTAATTTTTGTGATGAGTGGTCATATTCTCTATAAGCTCTCTACACTCCTCGGGTCTTCTTTTCATAAATGTACCACCAGCGGCAGCATTAATCGTATCACGATCACTAAAAGTTAAACCATTATAGAAACTATCAATTAAGGTGACGGGGAGCATATTATGATTAGGACATCTATCGATCAAAACATTATAACGTTCCCAAGCATCAAAAAGAGATTCATCAGGTTCTTGAGTGAAACTACTGATTTGATTCCGAAGACTAGTGACCATGGATGGTGGAAAGTAGCGCGACAAAAATCGTTGAGTCTGTTCGTCCCATGTATGAATTGAATTATTCGGAAGACGATCAAACCATTTTTCGGCATGGTGGGATAAAGTGTGTGGAAATAGATGAAGGCGAAGAAAAGCCATGGTAACACCGGGCAATTTCATGCTTTGGGTGACGGTAATGAATTTGTCGAGGTGTTTGTTGGCACCATCATCCGGTAATCCGCGAAATGGACAAGTATTTTGAACTTGTTGGATCATGTGATGCTTCAACGAAAATTCTGGAGCCGTGATTTGCATCGGCGTAATCGGTCCTCCACGTCCATTCATTGTTGGTTGACAAAGCTCCTCCATCGTGCGAAGGTCAGGTTGAGGGACATGGTTGTTATTATTCATGTTGGGTGAGGTGGATTATTATTGTTGTGCACACCGGCCATATCTAATTCTTCAAGAGTCTCGGGCTCAGAATAAGACGAAGATCTAGTACGCATACACCAACAAAAGAAAAAGATAGCAAAGAAATAGAGGAAATATAGTTGACGTAAAAATAAAATCTTTTTGGTGCAAAACTTTTGAAAAAGAAATGCTTTTTATGAGTTTTTAAATGTTTTTGGATTTTTTTGAATTTTTTGATTTTTATGGATTTTTTGAAAAAATTTTGACACGAAAAATAACGTTCACGAGTGAACGGATCCCAAAATCCCAACGCGTCTCTCACAGAATATCGTTAATCTTCACGAAAAGAGCTGGCAACGGCGCCATTTTAATAGTTAGAATTTTACTAGGTTAAAAAAGTTCTTGAACTGGTCTCGGTGTCTTATCGAATTGATTACAGTTAATCGTGTGACTGAGTTGTACTTGGTAAAAAGAAAGAATATGTTTGTCGTTGATTATCTATTTTAAAATGAAAATGTTGATGAGTAATTAATTAAAATAAAATAAAAATAAAAGCTTGAAAATTTAAACTAAGAAATAAAGGCTTTTAAAAATAAATGACGAAAAATTAAAACTCGACAAAAAGTAGATTTTGAAAACTTTAAATTTAAAATAAGACGAAATAGTTTTTAAAATAAAACTAAGTAAAAATGGCGGGAAAAGTTAAATTTGAATTTAAAAATAAAAACAGGAAATAAAAACTGAAAAATGTGAATGGATCGTAGCTGGGATCGTGGCCCAGATCGCAGTCCAGATCGTACTCTTGGATCGCACTCAGTGATCGCACTCAGTGATCGCACTCAGTGATCCCACTCAGTGATCCCACTCAGTGATCACACTCAGTGATCACACTCAGTGATCACACTTAGTGATCACACTCAGTGATCACACTCAGTGATCGTAGTCACTGATCACAAGTAGAAACCGTTAGGTTTATGTGATCACGAAACTAGATCGTAACAAGTAAACCCTTAGAATATTACGACGGTACACAAAAAAGCAAATAAGCAATAACCGAATAAGCACTTTAACAATAAGCAATTACCAAAAAACTTAATTAAAACAATAATAAGAAGAACTAAATAAGCACAAATTTAAAAACTTTTAAAAAACTAAATAAACAAGATTTATAAAATAACTTTAAAAAGATTAAACTTTTGAAAACACTTAAAAGAAAATAAGCTAAACACGAAATAAGCTAAAAACACAATAAGGAAAGAACGTAAATTGCATGAAAATGATAAAAACAATGGAAAAATAAGAACTTTTATCAAATAAACATCAAGATTAAACAAAACTTCAAGATTAATCAAACAAAACAAGATATTGAAAAGCAAGAAAGGAAGAATGAGATGATTATGAAAAGATTTGAATTTTAAAGATAGAGATTAAAGACAAGATTAAAACTTACATGAAATTAAAGACAAGAATTTAAATGACAATATGAAAGTGCATGAAAAATAAATGTGAAGAACTAATTTGTCAAATTAGCTAACACCTCATAATGTGTCATTAGGAGGGTATTTATAGGAGTGGAGTGTATGGTTGGTTGGAAGCTTCCTTCTTTCTTTCTTTCTTTCTCGTCTTTCGTCTTTGACAATAAACTCGTCATTCTCGACTTTGTCTAGGGATTTGTCAATAAATAAAATGAACTCGTCTTCTAATTTCTTCATTAATTAGACTTGGTTCTTCGACTTCGTTAAACTTCCGTCTTTAGAATTTTTCTTCGATAAATCTTCAGAATAGCCCTTGGACTTCCGTTCTTTTTGCACTCTTGATCTTTTGACTTCGTCTTTTGTCTTTTTCTTCGATAAAAGCCCGTGAAAGCCCGTGTTTTCTTCCCTTTTCACATTTTGGTCCTAAATCATAACAAAAACACAAACCACGCATAATTCCGACATTTACGATATTAAATACACGTTATGGTCTTGTTTTTAATTGTAATTAAGTGGTAAAAGGATGGGTGTTTTCACACCTATCAAGTACTTAATCTATGAATGATATGTCGCATCGATACATTAGTAATCATTGCACTAAATAAACAAGCATGCGTTAGATTGAAGTAAACATGGCTAACATGGTTCCCTTAGTATAGAGCTTAGTTGACCCTTCTTGCCTTTAGGTATTTGAATCGATAGGATGATAGGAGAGATAATAAGGATAAGATACCAACAAAACATGCGTCAATCTCTCACATTGAAAAAGCCCCTTTTTATACAAAATCAACTTTTTTAAATATTGTATATAAAGTAAATATTGTATAAAGAATAACTTAGTTAGGGTTTAGCATAGGTATAATCTATACTAACAAATTAGATAAAATAAACACTATTAAAAATTAGAATGTAACATCTCTTTTAGTGATCGACACCTAACTTACCAAACTAGTCCACAATTGACCGGGTCCGTTAGAAGCGTTCTATTAGGTTAAACTGGTTAAATCGGCAAAATATCCATGTAAAACTTGAATTCAAATAACTGCCTACACGAACTACGCACATCAAGTTTTTGACGTCGTTGTTGGGGAGTAAAAATTAATTCTATTTTTTTAGTGTTTCTAACCTTTTGTATATTTTTGCTTTTTTTTAATTTGGTTTGTGTGGTTGTTTCTTTTTATTTTGTGTTTATTTATTTTCTAGTTTTTGTTTATGTACGTACTGTTCATAAGGAACATATGACGTATGTATACTCTACATGCGGCGTATCCATCCTGTGAAGTACATACTACGTATTAGGACATGTGACATATGTTCTAGAACGGCGTACCCATACGTGTCAGATACCTGGATCGCTTATATAGCGTATGCATACGACGTATATGTAGTCTCGCACAGTAGTAACCTTTTTATATCATGTTGGTTTATTTTTAAAATATTTTATCTTACTTTGAACATACCCTATTGATTGTTTGTCCTTGCTCAGCGTATGAACCAGAGTTCTTCTCACGAGCTCATTCAACCTTTTGAAAACCCAGAGCAAGTGTTTGAATCATTATGGAATCTTAAGAAGACACTTACTGTTGGAAATTTGATCTCATCCGAGTTCAATACATTCTTTGAGAAAGAAGAAAGTTCGCCTGAAATGACGGAACCAACAATGGAAGAGTACATGAACAAGACACGAGAAGGTTATGGACCACGTATCGAGAGATCTAATATTGGTGACAAAGATAACTTTGAACTGAAGGGGAATATTATTTAGGAACTTCGTAAAAATCCTTTGAAGGACTTAAAGATGAGGAACCAATGAACACATGGAGAGATTAATTGAAATTGCTTACTTGTTCCATGCCCCTAGTATCACACGGGGTCAAATAATGCTTAGAGCATTCCCAAAGTGTCTTACTAGAGCCTCGAGCCGTTGGGCTAAGAAATAAAATATTTGGTTCAATACAATCATCATATACTCTAAAAAAAAGATTCTTGGCAAAATACTACCCACCTGGTCGTACTTCTAAGAAGATGGAGGAAATCAAAAACTTTAAAAAAGAGCCTCGTGAAACCAGATTCCAAAGGTGCCATTCCTGCTATGAAAGTTGTCGATGCTAAGAAAGCAATTTATGACATGGCGGAACATTCTCAAAAATGACACGATAGAGTAAATACTAGAAGTAGGAGTAATGATACTTTTGATGGATTGGCTGTTATACAAGCTCAACTTGGTAACCATGGAAGGGAGATCAAGAAAGTTAATGAAAAAGTTTATACTGCTCAAGTAGGATGTGTAACGTGTGGTAGACACACAATATGGTGTCCCAATTCTTAAAGAAATATCTAGAGCTGCTGGTCCTGGATTCTACCAAAGAGAAAATGGAAATAATTCTTATCAAGAACGAAGACAAATATTGGAAGAATCTATGAAGAAATTTATGTATGAATCTTCTAAGAGACATGATGATAACTTTAACTTAGTCAAGGAAATCCGCTCTTCTACTAATGCTAATTGACGGAATCAAGTAGCCTCAATCAAAGATTTGTATATTCAAATCTGGAAATTAAGAAAAATCTTGCAAGAAAAAGGGCTTGATAGTTCTACACAATCTAACATGAGAGATCATGTCAAGAGCATCTCAAATTCTATTTACTTTCCAAAACCACAAGTTAGAAGTTTGAATGATGATGATGATATAAGAACGACTATACCATTTCCAATTCGTTTGTTTAATGACTACGAAGAACATAAGGAGATTACGTATATGGAAGGATTGGAAGCTTGCTTTGCTGAAAACAAGCTTCTCGATGATTCTTTGCCACCAAATGAGAAAGACCCAGGAAGTTTTTCTATACCTTATTTCATCAATGATATATGTTTTAATAATGTGTTAGGTGACTTAGGAGCTAACATTAGTGTTATGCCTTATCTACATTTATGAAACTAGGTTTAGGAACATTAGCTCCTACTAATAAGATTGTTGAATTGGCCGATAGAACGATGAAACATCCCGAAGGTATAGTAGAAAATGTTCTAGTTAGGATTGAAATATTTGTTTTCCGCGTAGACGTTATAGTTTTAGATATGCATAAGGATAGTGGACTTGTTTAATCCTTGGAAGACATTTCTTGTCTACCGCCGATGCTAAAATCAATGTTTTTGAAATGAAAATTGTTTTAAGGGTTAAGGATAATAAACTTCTATTTTAAAGCGAAAAAACTCCTAGTAACATAATTAGGAGGGTCTATGCTCTAGGCTTGATCACTGACATTGAGGATGATTTAGAATCTAGGCTTGTGAATGAACCTTTGGTGAATAATCGATCTCATAACTATAACTCGAAAGATTTTATTAAATTAAACGATCTTGTTAACTCTAGGGAGCCTAGTAATGAATTTGATGAAGAAATTGATGATAACTTTAGTCCAGAGGTTCTAGCAATGGTGGATACTAGGGATGAATCTAATGTTGATGAGGATTGTCTCAATACTTATCTACAATTGATCTTAGTAAACATAAGATTAGCATTGATAGTCCTTCTTGTTAGAAGTTCTCATATATGATAGGTTATAAGTATGCCACTACCATTAAAGCAGGAATAGGTCTAACAGGGAAAAGGGTTGTCGTTTCGTGTTTGTTCATTGCAAGACACTATTCAGAGATGTGTTATACACGAACAAGATGACATTAAAGTAGGAAGCTTTGATTCGGTTCGTTTGACGGGTAAATGAAAATGGTAGAAACAAGTGGCTTTGTTTTCTTGATCAGTGGAAAAGTGTGTCAAAAACCAGAAGGGGGGTTGAAGAATTTTACCGATTAGTTTTACTTATTTGAAAATTTAGTTGTGATTACTAAGGATAGATAGATCGAGTGTGAATAGATTAAACCTGTGCAAGTAATAGAGACAAGGAAGAAGATAATCAAACCACATAACAGAAGAGATTTATAGTGGTTTGGACTAGAAAGATCTCACTTATCTTTCACCTACTTCCACTCCTCGAGTATCCAACTCGAGAGTTAAACTTTCATTAATCAACCAATCTCCTTTAACCAATGGAGAAACCCTTAGACGTCGCTTATAATTTTTACCAACACCTAAGCTAGGATGTCTTCTTTCGTACTGGTACAACCACTCCCTTCACACTATGCTATTTTTGAACTCAAGTGTCGGTTTTGCAAACGAAATTGGTTAAGAAGGTCAAAATGGTTTTGTGAGTCAAAGGCGTAAAACTGTCCGGATTTTACAATTCAAAGATGTGTCGGGCAGAAGGTCTTAGAGGTAAAGACTTTTAATAAAATTTTAGGAGTGCTTTCTACAGATAGTAAGTGAGTTGCTCAGGTTGTTTCATAAGTTTTTTATGTGTCTAAGTAGGGGAAATCAACTTGTACATTTGGGATGTACCGGCAGCATATTATCAGGAGTATTGTTTAGTAAAGTGAAGATGTAGAAGTTTATAGTAGTATCACTTGCATGGGAAATTTTTGTGAGTTTAGTTTGGTTTTGAATTATTGATTTGATCTTACTAAGTATGAATCATACTTGAGTATATTGTTGTTAAAGTGCGCACCTTATTTGGTAGGTTGAGGCTTTCGTGTTCATCAAGCATCATCTATCGTCGAAGATCGTCTTGCTACTTCTATTACTCAAGGTGATTCTATAGCCTTGCTTTATACTTGTTTTAAATGTTTTTAAATCCGCGTGGGGGATACATGCTATTTGAAATAAAATGAACACAAGTCATGAATAATTGTTTGGACCCGAATGTTGCTTTTGGACCCGAATATTGCCTTGAATTGTATTAAGTACCTTGTTGCTAAAGACCCTAATTTCATGAACCGTTAACTATCTTTTAGCTTGATGTTGCAAGTTAGGAATAACCTCTTATTCAAATGGTAGTACTATGGGGTTCACAACCCTATCTCGGTCAAGAGTTGTACGCTGAGTAATCTCTTGGATGGATAATTTCGATGAATAAGAAGCGAGTATATATCTAGCAACTAATACCCTTGAGGGGCTTAAATTTTAATAAAAGGTTATGCTGGCATTATTGGCGTGGGTAACTAAAGGTTAAGGGATCGGTGTCATGAACTTAATACAATTATATAGCTTTTGCTATAAGACGGAATACCTGAATAATAGATTGTATGGCCACAATGCTATTAAATGATTATGATTGATTTTTCTCTTGTGTTCAAATGTGATTTGATAAACCTATAGATCCACTCAACCATTGTGTTGACGATTTTAAGCATGTATTTTAGGTGATTGAAGTTGATTGGTGGCGGAGCTTGCTTGCAAAGGTTGCGGGTTGCTTTTGTGGTTGTTTAGTCTAAAACTTATTTTCTTTCCCTTTTGTTATAAACAATTTATCTTATGGCTAGTGATTTGCACACTCTCAAAAGTTATTTGCACATTCAAAATGTTGGGTGTTTTGCCATTTATACCCTTACATCACTTAGTGAAGTGTGTAATTATTAAGGGTATAACTGTCACAACACACATAATTTGAGTGTGCAAATAACTATTTGGAGTGTGCAAATCAACTCCCTTATCTTATGGTCTTGTGTTGTGATAAAACTGTTTTGTTGGTTGAGATCTTTGGGGGACCGAAACGCTACTCTGATATTTTTAAACTTGTTTTATTTGGGTTTGAAGGTTTTAGACAAATGTTAAATTCATTTCCATTTTATATTTCAAACGTCTCATCTTGAGGCCGTTCAATGTATCTTGTGTGATGATTCTTGTGTTTAGCACCCAAATGTGTATTTCCGGTGCGCAATATATTTGGGTGTTCTAAAGATTGGTAATTAGAGCCACAAGTTATAGAGAACTAGGTCGGTTTTGAAAAGTCCTAAACTATAACTTTGGTGTCGAAAGTATTTTACAAAACCACGCAACTTCTCCGCAAGGCTCCGATAAGATTATTTTTGTTTTGTTGTTGTATTTTAGGTGTATCCCTCAAAACTGTTATGAATTTCCGAGTATTTGTTAAGTAAATACTGTGATAATGTATTGGTATTGTTGAAACTGCGCTGAGTACTTGTCATCGTAATTTTCTTTTTGCAAGCATTGTATAATCATTATACTTGCACATATTGGCATACGTATAACATTTGCATGCTCATGAAATGCATATATATATATTTGAATAATTAACTTATATACCGCCGAGGGTCTAGGACAGTAGACCAGATGATGAAAGATTTTATAACTGATTTCTTGCGACTTTTATCGGGTATGAGGAGATCGGAGTTTGATAGGGCTCGGAAGATGGATGAGATTGCTAGTCTTAGGTCGATGGTGATGAATTTGAGTGCTTGAATTGAAAGTTTTAAAGAGGATCATGCAAGGTTTGAGAGGATGAATGAATGGGAGTCTCATGTGAGATCATTTCTGAGTAAAGGTTGGAAGTTTAGGAATGATGAGAGCTGTAATGAAACTTATTTTATGATTAATCCGCCGTGTAGGGGTGAGTATTTGAACTTTAGGAGTGAGCTGCCATCATGTTATGATTCGACTTTGAGGTGCGAAGGGGAGGTAGACGAGTGTGATGAAGCTGACAACAATTTTAAGGAGGACGAGGAGCTATTGCCTAACATCTACGTGGGTCATCACGTGATTAGTTTCCTTGTATTTTATTTTCTTACTGTGATCGAACTTATTTAGACTTTGTGTCGTAGCATTGTGATAAAACTTATTATCTTTTAAGTTTGTTTGATAAATTATTGTAGTGACATACATTGTTACAATTTTGTTGAATCCTCAACGCAATCTAAATTTACCTTCATGATCTATGATGTGTCTTTATTAGCTCTCTTGTGGTTTGGTTGATGAATATGTTTAGTTGTTGTTTGTGCATGTAGTATCCATGATATATCCTGATAAAGAAATCCTTCTTTTATCTCGATGTGTATACTTATCATGTTTCTTTCCCTGTCATGACATTGAAGGGGGTAAGGGAGGCATCTTTTTTCATTTGTGGATCACCACATGACTAAGTTTCTTGAAATATGTCTCCCAGACTAAAAACTGATAGGGTGAACACTATGATTAAGAAAGCGATTGCTAGAGCGCTTGAAGTTGATTGTGCTACAAGAAATCAAGGTGTCGGGACTGATGATGCTGTTGTTCCAGTTGGAAATGTTACTGCTATTCCGTAAGTTCGTAGGGAATGTTCGTATGTTAGTTTCATGAGATTGAGTAGGATTGTTATGACGAGTATCTCATGATACTGGTGGTGTTTTGGAGATATGCCAATTGATGAATAAGATAGAGAATACTTTTGAGGTTGGAGGTTGTTCAGAAGTGAATAAGGTGCAAGATAAAAAGAACGTCATTGTTGAGGATAACAAAGGAAATTGAAATCTGCTCAGTCTAGTAAAGGTCAGAATTGTGGTAGTTATCGTAATAACACTAATCGAGGGCAGAACCGAAATTAGCAGTTTAAGAAAAGGAATAATGGTGTTTGTACTTCTATTGTGCACCGAAGTAACAAGATAAAGCTCAAGTGTAAGCGCTGCATTTTGTAACATGTGGATAATTGTCCACATTTGCGAATAGAGTTAGGACAATATGGTCATAAACCTGCTAAGTGTAAGAGAAGGGGGAATGATTACTAGAGTTAATGTCACTAGAGTTAGAACATGTTTTCGCTATGGTGAAATAGGACACAAGCAGGGAAATTGTCAAAGGACTAAGGATCGATAGGGAAGCAATGTTGCTGATATGATGTGGAGTTAACCGATGGAAAGGTTGTTAGTATTAGTTCTATACTAAGAGAGTGTTCCTTGAATTTAGGGAATTAGGTGTTTGATATCAACTTGATGTAAGTTTATGGACTTATATTTAATAGTCGTGTGATAGGATCGAACTTGAGATTACGAGATTACACACAATACGTAAAGAGTTAATTTAACTAATAAATATATTTATCGTATTTATTAATTTATTTAATAAATATATTTATGTATTTATTAATTTAAACCGAGCAAGTAAATATATAACTTTAACGAGCGTTAATTAATTAATAGTTAAGTTATAACGAGCGTTAAATAAATATATAGTATGTTAACTAAATGAAAGAAGGACGGAAGGTTCCGGAACACCCCAAGGGGTGTTTCGACCGTCGGTTATGGCTAGGGGGGGGGGGCAATTGTTGCCTTTTATTTATCTTGGGTTATAAGGTGTTTAGGCCTATAAATACACCTCCTAATCCCTCATAATTCACACAACAATAATCTTTCCCCTCTTCTCTCCCTTGGGTCGATCGCAAGCCCTCACCACGAAGGGGTTCGGTTGGTTTTTCTTGGTTGATCGATTGTATACGTAATCTAGTCCTAGCCCCTCTCTAGTGTTGTTGGGTAGATTATTTACAAGCGTTGTAGCTCGGTTTTCACGTGCTAGAATCACGGTTAGCTCGTTGTATTACGTGTGTATAAGAAAGTAATATAGTCTTACTTTAGACTATATCTTGGTATAGACGGTATAAACCCAAATTGGTGATTCGTTCTTCGTCTTGTGGAATTGCTTTAGCGTAAAGGTATGTAACCCTAATTCGATTAATTATAATTGTGTTATTAATTATGATCTTGTTAAATCGCTGCCGTTATATGTGCTTTGATCTCGTTTAGGGTTTTATATAATTGTTATGATACTAATAAACCTTTAGTGGCATCGAGATCCGTTTTAACATGTTATAATTATCGAAAATCTAATGTTTTTTAACTATAATGGTTTTGAGTTAAAACTACATGTTTTTTAGGTTTTTCATAAAATTAGGGTTTTGTTTTTTAAAATTAGGGTTTTTACTCTATTTTTAATAAAAAAAGGGAATTGTTTTGAAACCTTAAATTACATGTGGGATAATTTTAGATTATATTGCATGATTAATTGTTATGTCATGTATGGTTACGATCCGTAGAGATTTAATTGTTAAGATTTGTGAGGAATCCATGATTACGTGCATGTTTTTATGGATCGTAAAATTATATGTTTATATGATTTTATGTGCTACGTGATTATTTGATTCAATAAATCTAGAATTATGGAAGACTTTTATATAGAGATATAAAGACCTAGATTTGATGATCATTGAATAAATCATATGCATGTGGCTATTTGATTTATTTGTTGCACATATAAATTGTTATTATGTGTTTATGATTTAGTTTTTTTTACTTGTTTATATATAAAATTGTTAAATTGTTGTAAACAAGGGTTTTTTTTAAAAAGAAATAATATGGATTAAATCATATTAAAAATAATGATTTGTTAGAGATTTTAAATTACATAAGATTATGTTGATTGGTGAATTGCAATAATAATCTAACGGCCTACTCAATTTAGACAAACTATAAAGTGGGTTTAACGCACCGCTTGTCATGTACCCGGTTAAGGAAGGAGGTGTTATGCCATTAGTGCTGACCAAATTCCCGGCTCGCATGTGCGTCAAAATTGAAATTACCTACGATTATTAATTGAATTATACCTTAAGGGTGATTTACCACAAATTCACATCTGAACCACAATGAATATGGGTATTGCTTTGTGCGTATCCGAGTTCTAGCAAAGTACGATGTGATAAGTTGTGGGTAAATTCTTTAATTGGTTTAACCAATACCGTAACATAATTTCTGAAGAAATTTAATCTCATGAAAAAGTTTACTAAATGTTTTATTAAAATTATGCTATGGAGATTGTATGCATGCTTCTCCATACGTTTATTTTGACATCAAAATTTATACCCTTAATATTTAAGTCGAATGCTCCTAATTGACGAACACTTGAAATTACTTCGTCACTAAATGAGATTTTTGGATGATGTTGTGATGGAGAGAAAACCATTTGTAGAATGAGAACTCGTATGATGTTTTACGTTACTCAGATTAGACGACTTAATTAAGTTACTCAGTGAGATCTGGAAGCTTAATGCATTCAAAAGGGATGAAACATGTTTACAATGCAAAATGTTTTTGGCAATGTAAATCCCTTCATATCTAGAAATTGAAAATTGTTTGTCAATTGAATTGTTTGAAAAGTTGCTGTGTTGAGTACATTCATTACTAGCAGATCAACTGATGTAATGGATCTATGTCAATATAGTTCTAGAATTCAAGGAAAATAATATGGTTTTAATACCGGGGTAATTTTATTTTCTTGAAAGTATTTTGTTATCAGAAATACTAATATTTGAACTTATTTCTGTAGAAATGGCTCAACCCACCAATAACATGATAAGTTCTGCGTTCAAAGCTTTCTTTGAACGACCTGGACTTACTCGCCCAAACTTCAATGATTGGTACCGGTCGCTAAGAATTGTCTTGAGAGCAGCGGGTACTATCGATATCTTGACTACTCCCTATCTGGAGGATCTTGCGGAAGGATCATCTGATGCGCAAAGGCTTGAACATGCTGCTAATGTTAAGAAGCACTCTGAGGTGGCTTGCTTAATGCTAGGAAAAATGGCTCCTGCACTTCAACAGAAGTATGAGCTATTTTCACCAAAGCGAATGCTTGATGAGCTCAAGGCTATGTTTGAAAAGCCGCAAGCTGTGGAGATCTACGACTTGGTAGATGCTTTGCATAGCTGCAAGTAAGCTCCATGAAAGTCTGTAAGTGCCCATTATTTGGAGATGAGGGGTTATATGAAACAGCTCATTCTACTAGGACAACCCTATGATCATAATATGGCTATCAACTTGATTAATAGGTCCCTTAACAAGGACTTCAATGATTTTGTTAGAAATTATAATATGCATTGCACGGGAAAGATAGTTAATGATTTGCATGCAATGCTCATTGACTATGAAAAGGGGTTAAAAGGCAAGGCATCTACCGCTACGCCTTCTGTACTAACCATACAAAAGGGTAGAGTGAGTAAGCCAAAACCGCAAGCGAACAAGAAGAAAGGCAAAGGCAAGGGTAATAAGGGCAAACAAGTTGCGACTTATTCGAAACCCAAGCAGAACTTTGTCAAGAGGAGTCAATCTCAAAAGGACGAGACTTGTCACCATTGCAAGGCCAGTGGTCACTTGAAGAGGAATTTCCCTCTTTACCTCGAAGAATTGTGAGAAATAAAGAAGAAGTCTGAGCAGAGCGCTGCAGCTTCAAGTACTTTATTTATGATTGAATTGTTCAATTTAACATACAAATTAAATTTCTGGGTATATTGTAACACCCCCAAATATTCATACTTTAGTTCAGCGGAAGTGTCGTTGGTGTTACGGGATAGCACATTACTCAAATCATAGACAACGCTTAAAAATCGCGTCGTTTAATAATAAAGCATTTTCCGTTCATAAATATCAAATTACATAGGTCCCAAGTCATAGTATTTCATAAAATTTTACAAAACATTTGAATGGAAATTTTATTTGGATGCGAGCCATGAATTCTTGTCGTCTTCCCGAGAATTACTTTCAAGTACCTGAGATAAAACATGTTAAAAAGGTCAGCGCAAACGCCGAGTGAATTCATAGAGTTTAATAAAAACCATTAATATATCATCGGTATATAATTATTACCGAAAATAATTTTGTACAAATCTTTGTAATAGGCCATAAAATAGGCCAAAGACATTTTATACAACTCTTAGTCGTAAATCATAATATAGGCTTCTGCCTTCAAAACCATTATACGAACCATTGTCGTAAAAATATCATACAATACGTTTTATAACGTTGAAAAAAGTTTAATAAAAACCGTTATATGATAATGCTTATGTAAAACCAAAACACGAACATAATATCAATAATAAGACCCCGTATTGCTAGTCAAGCAATATATTATAATTCAATTCGTACATTAGTAGTTTTAATATTGGATTATTATAAGCTGCATGACATTGCTACCTTACTATAACAAACAACGGGTAGCTAACCCGAAATTCATTTGGCCATCTAAAACAGAGCGTCGTCACAATAATCACGCTTATATAAATCTTGTCATACATAAATTCGCTTACCAATCAATGTGGCACGACGGGGATCAACCGTCAAGGTGCGAACTGGGGTGATCTTCCCCAAATAGTACTATTATTTGCATAAGCGTCTACCAAATCCCGGTAGTTCACAGTTCATGCTAATAGGACTTTTAGTGACATAACCTAACTAGTAATAGTCCATTTCATTTCATACATCGGGTCATATAATCATTCATCGGGTCATATGATCATTCGGGTCCATATCAATAAGCAAATAATCGGGACAACTGATGCCCTATTTTTATTAAAACTAACATGTTCTCTCCCTCGCGGGTTTATAAAACATTTCATAAAACAAAAGAGTGCGAGGCTATGAACTCACGTTGATTGGGGAAGGCGGGTTATCGGCGATCTAGATGTACGGTACGTGCTTCAATCACGGAAACCTAGACAAATAATACCCGTCTTAGACTCTTGTCCAATGACTTTATAAAAGCAATGGCTATGTATATATGATGACATTATAAGTATGATGATGATCAGGTGGGATTTTATCTCTTCATACACATTATAGTGTTATGTGTTAGTCAAATTTTTGACTAGTTACACTAGTTTCAATCTAATTCCATATTAATGCCCAATAAGCCCATTAAAAGCCCAATAAGCCCATTAAAAGCCCAATACATTATATTAGTCCATTTATACTTTTAATACCATGCCTTTACTCATATGTTGGGCCCAAGTGGGTTAAGCCCATGAGTAAGTCCATTAGTGTTTAGCCAAACAGTTGGGTTAATAGTCCAATAAGGCTACTTTGGCCCGTTAATGTCCATATGTTATAAAGCTCGGATTTTATCGGTTTTTACTTGTCAAATGTACTTACATATCAGTATATGAGTTATAAAAATTTTACATTAGACAGGTCTTACCTTCTAAGTTTTATTTGACGAAAACGTTAACCTTTCAGTTTTAGCCAAAAAGACATAAAACTTATATGTATAGTTTTATAACTTAGAAAACATATCAATTTGTAATTTTATAAAATGTCACATTTATTTATCAAAGTATATAACTTATTTTTATAAGTATTATCATAAGCTAGTGGGTTCTTCATATATATTTTATATTAGTATTACTTGAGTGCTTATTTTATAATATATACTTTTATTTCTAATTCTGATTATAGAACTCACTTTCACTATTTTTACCATATCTTGAGTTCTACAAGGAGATAGAAGCTCAATGTTGGCCAGCACAAACTACATAATATGTGCTACAATTAACTTCATTTTCGCTACTGCTCATTCATCCTCTAAGTGTCCCTAATAATTCGTCCAAAACAGACTATACAGATTTGAACCTTAATAATATTTTGATCATATCTTGCTCATTTTATTGATTCCATTGAGTGGCCAACTCCCCACCACATATGTAAAAATCATATACCTAACTGTATTCAATAATTCAAGTCATTTTATCAAGTTATCATATGGTTCTTCACTATTTTATACAGCCTATAATTTTAGTCATGATTTTAACATCTTTAAGATTTTAATCATTTTAACCAAATTTATCAACACAAGATCCCCACATAATACTTTGATCATCATTCATCATCATATACATATACATTTTTGAAGAAAATACATAAATACATATTCAAAACAATAGGGTGATAGAAATAAGTTGATCTCTAAACCAATCTATATGATGGAAAGGATGAGATATTGGATGAACAAAGCATGATCTTTCCACCAAATCTTCAATCTTTCAAGACAACTTCTTGGGTCCTTCAAATGGATGAACACCTCTATGAAATCAGCCCTTGAACTCCATGTAAACTCCTTTTTGGATGTTAGGATCACCTCAAATCAACAAGTATTCAAAGGGAATTCATCTTGTGCAAGTTAAACACATGATTCATGGTTGAATTTTTTATCAATGGTAGTTTATGGTGGTATATAGGACGGAATAGGAGAGATCAGAGAGAGAGAGATGGGAGTTTTTTTGCATGTATCAAATGTGTGTAAATGGTTTGAGTTGGTAGTTTTCATGTGTTGGTGGTATCGGTAAGACTAGATGGACATGTGTCCATTTAGTGTGTATTAGCTTGCCACCAAAGGGTGGTGTGGCTAGTTTTTGGCCGCCACTTGTATAGGGGTGGGGAAAGTGTAAACTTGTCTCACCTCTATTATTTTACGGGTACTCCTCGATTCTAGTTTCCTCGATTTACGTGCCCTCGGGTCGTATTACCAAACGTTTTTATAAATTATGAATCAACGGCACAAAACGTATCTAATAAAAATTGTCTCATAAAAACCGGAGTTCAAAAACATAAATACGTAAACCTAGGATTTCCGGTTTAGTCTTAAAGGACGTTAAATTATGCACGTAAGTCCTAATCTCTTCTCGTAAATTTGTGAGTTTATGAACCAACACAAATTAAAAATTCCAAAATAATATTCGGTAATAAATTTATTTCCTGAAAAAATGTAACCAAAAACGGTGTATGTAAACGTAAGCACGTAACGTAGAGTTCTTCGGTTTAGACGTAGTCGATGCTACTTTAAGACGTAAACCCAAATTTCTTCCCAAAAATGAGTGTGTTCATAATATAACATTAAAATAATGATTTTAAACAATACTTGAGAATAAAATATCGACCATAAATTGACGGATTGTCATAGCAGTTACCCCTAAAGAGGATCTTTGTCCTCAAAGATCAATTTATCTTACCTCGCTTCTTATAGGATCAAGACACGTGGGCATTTCCTCCACATTCGGTCCTTTCTCTCAAGTGTAATTCATTACAATGCGCGAGTTTCATCAAACATAACAATAGGAATACGATCAGGCTTAAGTTGACTTACTTTCTCTATCCATGATGTTCACGGGTTTTTAATGAATCTAAATTTTGCCGATCCAAACTTCATTAAGAAATAATCAGGTTTTTACTTGATAGACATTTTATCAAGTTCGATATACGAAACATAATTCACACAGCCCTTGAAGTCCTAGGATAGATCCAGCTTATATGCCTTTCAAACCAACTTTTTATATTATCTCAATGGTCCCATACAACAGGGACTTAGATTCCCACGATCTTTTAGATCATACATTTATCTTTCCATGATGATAAATTCTCGCCATAGCTTTGCTACCCATCCTGCACTTCAAGATCTACATTTCATATTCATATAACCTCCTGCCTACTACTGGCAGTCAATAATCAGATCCTAATTTCCACAATTATTTCAGGTCTCGCGGGTCGGGTATCTTCATCCCAACTCCTACCTACAGATGCTCTTTATATAGATCCTCACAAGATTCGATCTCGATCCTAATACGATAATTATCAATGATAATCTCTCCAAAGGAAAACGATCAATTATTCGAACATAAAACAAGACTTCTAGTGTTTGTATCGTTACTCTACCCTGTCCCTGCGATTGGGGTGGTAAACAGTACTCTCATCAAGATTCGTTCCCAATGACTTCTGAGGAAATCTCTAGAAGTTCGATGCGAAGCGAAGATCTTGATAGAGATGATCGATACAGGCACACCATGCTTACACAACTCCTTTAAATACAAAAGAGTCAATTTCTTCATCGAGAATCTATCATTAGCGAGAATGATATTAGCAGATTCGGTTGGTCTGTCGACGATGACCCAAATCAAATCAAATTCAGATGATGACCTTGGAAGATTTGTGATAAAATCTATGGTGATTCTATCTCACTTCCAAATAAGAATTAATAGCTACAGAAGCAATCCTTATGGATTTTGGCGTTCAGTCTTGACCTTTGCAAAGGTTAAACATTTACTAACAGATGTTGCGATGTCTGCTGTCACATTTGGCCATCAGTACAACTTCTCCAAATAAGATACAGCCAATATAACTAAATCTTAAAATTCTCCATATTTAGGCAATCACAAGTGGCCTTTTAAACATTTAACGCCATCGGCTCTTATTTCTAATGGTTCACATTAGCCGCGAACCCCTTTTATTAACTATATTATCCTTCTTACAAGCATAAGCTGTTTTTAAATTGACCGAGCAAATTATTCTGCACGGTCATTACTAAGGAACACATCTTAATTGGTTCTCTATTCTTTCTACATAATATGTCAGCAACTATATTCACCCTCCCCGATGAAATAAATATTATGACCGTATTTATTCAAAAATTCTTTCTTCATATTTTCTAAGTTTTAGTTTCGTCTCAACTATTATCTTTATTAGTTTTGCTCAATCTGACGTTTAAAGCGTCGATAAATATTACTAGTAATTAAGTAATAAATATTTTATTTTATGGAACGTAAACGTAAAAAGTTTTAAATTTCTCAGTTCGTCCAATTATAGAAAAATGTTCAAAAATAAATTTGTATTTAGTTAACTCGGTTTTTGTTGATTTATCGGAAAATAATTAATAAGATCCGTAAATGTTCGAAAAATCTTTGTTTATATTTTGGTCAAAATTTTCTTAGTTGAAAAGCAAAAATTTGTTGTTCCAAATTCCAAGTCATGGTTTAAATGGTTTCCTCAATCCCTCTTAGGTTGTTTAGAAGTATACACAACCATTTACTCCTAAGGGAGTTTAGTTAAATGATCTGGTTATAAGGGAATGATTCTTAAAAAAAATCCTTTGATAAATATTTGTCAAAACATTTTTTCACTTTCTTTCTGGTATAACCCAAAGCCTTAATGGCTCTAATCTTTAAAGAGTCAATATAGATTTCACTATCATTAATCACACGGTCAAATCTTGTAAATGATTAAGCCTTAAATCACATGTTAAATATTCAAGGTACAGGTTTTCACTACTCGGCCAATTCAGGGCAGTCTATAAACGATTACTAACTCCTTCTTATTCTTAGAAACAAACAGATGGTCCTTAATGATCACAAGCATGAATTTATCAATTTACAGCCTACACACGTGATTCACCAAATTTATAAATGCTACATGTGCATTGGTCAATCCAAACGACATCACATGAAACTCATAATATTCATTACAAGTTATGGATGTAGTGATTGGAATAGATAATCTTCTTTGCGGAAGCGAAGTTGATGATAACCATGTCGTGGATCAAATTTTTGAATATACGCTAGGACCTTGTAAATGATCGAACAAATCTATCATCTTGGGAAATGGATATAATTTTGATCGTCAATTTATTCAGTTCACGGTAATCCATAAATACAAGGAATGATAACACCATAGCTCTTCATGATGACGAGCTCGGTAGAATAATAGCTTTTTCCGACAACTCTCTTAGTTGCATGGTATTTTTTTTAATTCAGATGGTGCTGATGTAGGGTGCACACACCACAGATGCAGCACCGGGAATATAATCAATACCAAATTCAACTTGCCTTAATGGCGAAAGTCTAGGTAATTCATCAGCAAATACCTCATAAATTTTCAAATAACATGAACATCTTTTAATAAATTTACGTTAAGTTCTTTCTAAATTACAAGATCTATGACTAGTTCATAACCATTCATGGTATATTTCCAAGCCTAAATGCAGGATATGGTCACCTATCGAGAATTAATTAAATCACCTTTGATAATCAACATCTTATCCTTTAGAAGAATTCCACTCGAGTTCCCATCAATTTAGACAATGACATCATGTCATAATCAACCAATCCATTCTAATGGCACTACCAACTTTTTAGTTTTATTGCCGTTGATAAGATGAGAACTTCTCAAAAGATTAATAATAACTCATAATCCTTCACAAATTCAAGGATATATGGAGACATAACTAACATTAAAAGAGTAAGGTCAACGCATAATTTACACGAGAGAATTTCAAATCAGATACAGACGAAAACACTAACGAATATGAACATATCCCATGTTTTCATGAATTGAGTACGCATTCGAAAGCACCTCGGATCGTTACCCATGTCATTAAAACGGAATCTAATCAAAAGAAATGATAGGAACATCGATACACCCAGTAGGGTATCAACACTCGGTAATCAGATACTTTTCCGAACAGTCTTACCACAAGAGAATTAGACAAGAAGGGGATATCAATTGTCAAGTAAGACAATTTCCACAGATGAGTAAATTTGATTCAGAAAGTAAATGGTACGGGCACATATGTAGGTGTCCCTAACAATATGTCCCTGTTTTGCACTTCTTGCAGATCTCATAAAAATTCCATCTTCCACAATTACAAAGAAAATGTAATGTTTATTAACAATTTCATGGTGACTACTAATCAGCCTTGCATGGTCCCTTCCAAATTGTACGTAGGCGCGCAACTATATACAATTTTAGGATTAACGATGCAATACTCAGTTCGTCAAAATTTTGTCATCATGTTTAAAATAAAGATGTTTTCATGCTTAATTTTGGAATAAGAATCAAAATGAATTTACAGAGATGTTCTTCGTTATGGAAGCAATTAGGTTTTCCAAAGTGTTTCATAAACAACTTTATTTCGATAACGATTACTCATAAATCTCACTTTGAATAATCCATATGGTGATGAAAACTAAATTTTTATCAAGGGATACTGTTTTAACTTGTAAAAATAATGAAAGTGATCTGCAAAAGAGTGATGAAAAGTTGTTCACCAAGAACTAACTACAATATGATAGGAAATGAGCTTTAGCCAAATAATCATGAGGCTCATGACCTCAATGGCACTCAAAAAGAATAATCCATAACGTAACTCAAATCGAGATGAGTACTTGTTCAATGGTTGCATCACTAATGCGAGCATTAGAAAGAAGCCAAAAAAGATAGATAACATCGATACATGTAAAATTTAGCAATCAAATGTAGTCTTTTCATTAATCACAAACAAGTCAAAAATTGTACCGTAACACATTACGTGTCGCCATGTCATACAATTCCTAGGACTCATCCTACCAACTGATGTCTCAGTTAAATTAGGGATTTTAAAAGATACCACAATGAATACTAATCTACAAGAGTCATCAGGTGTTCCACCTGTCCCGGAAGATCCATCGGTCCTAATTCAGAACAAGATTTCTTCAATTTATTTCTTGGACACTAGGCATCCTCGTCATTGGACAATGGCCTAGGAACAACCCTTAACACGAATCAACAATCATTTAAAACCTTATAATTCAATCACAGGACTCAACGACTTCCTCTTAACAATCTCATATTCCATATTAGCTAAATTTGACTTTATTCAAGTTTCAACCAACTTATACTCAATGTGATATCCTACCTCTTTTTCCAATACTTTCAACCTTATTCTTAGACCTTAAAAGGGCAATAAAAGTTCAATATGAACAACACTTAATTTCTAATCCTATAGCTCTTACAACAATAGTTATCAAATGAGTCACTAGTATGAAATGACTCACACATTCAATTAGACCTCTCGGAAAGGTACAAGTGGCATGAGGCTTTTGGGTAAAGGCTCCAATGACAGCCTCAAGTGCAACATTCACCCTTTCGATTTCAATTTAAGAATTGGGTGACACCGAATCAGATGACACCTTTCTAGGTGGTAAGGTTTTGTCAAACTCCACTATATAAGAAATGATCGTCATGACATCGATATCAGATTTAATCTTGCCAATTCTTCTTCAATATCATAATCAACTAATACCAATATTTCTACGAATATAAACCATTTTGTTGGGATCATAAATATCCACAACTTGGTTTAGATCTAGAATAGCTAGAATTCCTACGGGAATAGCTTCGATTGATTTGCTAGGGAAGTTAGGGTTTCTTGTGACAATCTACGTCGTATAAATACCTCGTATAAGTATTAAAATAATCATCAAACAATCATGTAATCAAATTGCAACATATATATATATATATATATATATATATATATATATATATATATATATATATATATATATATATATATATATATATATATATAACACTTCTTAGTCTGGCCTTGTCAGTAATTCGGGAATTCTTCGACATCATTATAGTCGAAAGATTTTTAAATATTTTACTCAAAATATTTATTGAAAAATATTTATGGTTAAAAGATTTTGAAATGTTTTATTCAAAACCTTGGTTTTAAAAATCTTTCGTTCTCTATAACGAGAGCCCTGATGCCAAACTGTAACGCCCCCAAATATTCATACTTTAGTTCAGCGGAAGAGTCATTGGTGTTACGGGATAGCACATTACTCAAATCATAGACAACGCTTAAAAATCGCGTCGTTTAATAATAAAGCATTTTCCATTCATAAATATCAAATTACATAGGTACCAAGTCATAGTATTTCATAAAATTTTACAAAACATTTGAGTGGAAATTTTATTTGGATGCGGGCCATGAATTCTTGTCGTCTTCCCGATAATTACCTTCAAATACCTGAGATAAAACATGTTAAAAAGGAAAGCGGAAACGCCGAGTGAATTCATAGAGTTTAATAAAAACCATTAATATATCATCGGCATATAATTATTACCGAAAATCATTTTGTACAAATCTTTGTAATAGGCCATAAAATAGGCCACAGACATTTTATACAACTCTTAGTCGTAAATCATAATATAGGCTTCTGCCTTCAAAACCATTATACGAACCATTGTCGTAAAAACATCATACAATACGTTTTATAACGTTGAATAAAGTTTAATAAAAACCGTTATATGATAATGGTTATGTAAAACCAAAACACCAACATAATATCAATAATAAGACCCCGTATTGCTAGTCAAGCAATATATTATAATCAATTCGTACATTAGTAGTTTCAATATTGGATTATTATAAGTCGCATGACATTTCTACCTTACTATAACAAACAACGGGTAGCTAACCCGAAATTCATTTGCCCATCTAAAACAGCGTGTCGTCACAATAATCACGCTTATATAAATCTTCTCATACATAAATTCGCTTACCAATCAATGTGGCACGACGGGGATCAATCGTCAAGGCACGAACTGGGGTGATCTTCCCCAAATAGTACTATTATATGCATAAGCGTCTACCAAATCCTGGTAGTTCACAATTCATGCTAATGGGACTTTTAGTGACATAAACTAACTAGTAATAATCCATTTCATTTCATACATCGGGTCATATAATCATTCATCGGGTCATATAATCATTCCGGTCCATATCAATAAGCAAATAATCGGGACAACTAATGTAATATTTTTATTAAAACTAACATGTTATCTGCCTTGCGGGTTTATAAAACATTTCATAATACATTTAAAAGAGTGCAAGGCTATGAACTCACGTTGATTGGGGAAGGCGGGTTATCGGCGATTTGGATGTACGGTACGTGCTTCAATCACAGAAACCTAGACAAATAATACTCGTCTTAGACTCTTGTCCAATGACTTTATAAAAGCAATGGCTATGTATATATGATGACATTATAAGTATGATGATGATCAAGTGGGATTTTATCTCTTCATACACATTATAGTGTTATGTGTTAGTCAAATTTTTGACTAGTTACACTAGTTTCAATCTAATTCCATATTAATACCCAATAAGCCCATTAAAAGCCCAATAAGCCCATTAAAAGCCCAATACATTATATTAGTCCATTTATACTTTTAATACCAGGCCTTTACTCATATGTTGGGCCCAAGTGGGTTAAGCCCATGAGTAAGCCCATTAGTGTTTAGCCAAACTAGTTGGGTTAATAGTCCAGTAAGGCTACTTTGGCCCGTTAATGTCCATATGTTATAAAGCTCGGGTTTTATCGGTTTTTATTTGTAAAATGTACTTAAATATCAGTAGATGAGTTATAAAAAGTTTACATTAGACGGGTCTGACCGTCTAAGTTTTATTTGACGAAAACGTTAACCTTTCGGTTTTAGCCGAAAAGACATAAAACTTATATGTATAGTTTTATAACTTAGAAAACATATCAATTTGTAATTTTATAAAATGTCACATTTATTTATCAAAGTATATAACTTATTTTTATAAGTATTATAACAAGTTAGTGGGTTATTCATATGTATTTTATATTAGTATTACTTGAGTGCTTATTTTATAATATATACTTTTATTTCCAAATCTGACTATGAAACTCACTTTCACCATTTTTACCATATCTTGAGTTCTACAAGGAGATAGAAGCTCAATTTTGGGTAGCACAAACTACATAATATGTGATACAAGTAGCTCCATTTTAGCTACTTCTCATTTATCATCTAAGTGTCCCTAATAATTCGTCCAAAACAGACTATACAGATTTGAACTTTAATAATGTTTTGATCATATATTGCTCATTTTATTGATTCCAATGAGTGGCCAACTCTCCAAATATGTAAATATCATATACCTTACCGTATATTCAATAATCCAACTCATTTTATCAAGTTATCATATGGTTCTTTACTATTTTATACAACCTATAATTTTAGTCATGATTTTAACATCTTTACATGTAGATTTTAATCATTTTAACCAAATTTATCAACACAAGCTCCCCACATAATACTTTGATCATCATTCGTCATCATATACATATAAATTTTTGAAGAAAATACATAAATACATATTCAAAACAATAGGGTGATAGAAAGAAATTGATCTCTATACCAATCTATATGATGGAAAGGATGAGATATTGGATGAACAAAGCATGATATTGCCACCAAATCTTCAACTTTTCAAGACAACTTCTTGGGTCCTACAAATGGATGAACACCTCCATGAAATCAGCCCTTGAACTCCATGTAAACTCTTTTTTGGATGTTAGGATCACCTAAAATCAACAAGTCTTCAAAGGGTATTCATCTTGTGCAAGTTAAACACATGATTCATGGTTGAATTATTGATCAATGATGGTTTATGGTGGTATATGGGACGGCATAGGAGAGAGTAGAGAGAGAGATGGGAGTTGTTTTGCATGTATCAAATGTGTGTAAATGGTTTGAGTTGGTAGTTTTCATGTGTTGGTGGTATTGGTAAGACTAGATGGACATGTGTCTATTTAGTGTGTATTAGCTTGCCACCAAAGGGCGGTGTGGCTAGTTTTTGGCCGCCACTTTTATAGGGGTGGGGAAAGTGTAAACTTGTCTCACCTCTATTATTTTACGGGTACTCCTCGATTCTTGTTTCCTCGATTTACGTGCCCTCGGGTCGTTTTATGAAAAAACGTTTTCATAAATTATGAATCAACGGCATAAAACGAATCTAATAAAAATTGTCTCATCAAAAACGGAGTTCAAAAACGTAAATACGTAAACCTAGGGTTTCCGGTTTAGTCGTAAAGGACGTTAAATTATGCACGTAAGTCCTAATCTCTTCTCGTAAATTTGTGAGTTTATGAACCAACACAAATTAAAAATTCCAAAATAATATTCGGGAATAAATTTATTTCCTGAAATGTTGGACTGTCACCAAAAATGGTGTATGTAAACGTAAGCACGCAACGTAGAGTTTTCCGGTTTAGACGTAGTCGATGCTACTTTAAGACGTAAACCCAAATTTCTTCCCAAAAATGAGTGAGTTCATAATATAACATTAAAATAATGATTTTAAACAATACTTGAGAATAAAATATCGACCATAAATTGACGGATTATCACATATATGATACGGGATGCGGTATTAATATTTATAATACGCTGCAGGGATTTAATCTGGAAAGGAAGCTTTCCTGTGGGGAACAATACATGCAAGTCGGCAATGGTGCACAAGCAATGGTTGAAGCTATAGGAACTTTTGATCTAGTTTTACCTTCGGGTTTAGTACTAAGATTAAATGATAGTCATTATGCACCTACAATTGTTAGGGGTGTTATTTCCTTTTCATGTTTGTTAAATAATGGATTCGTTCACACGATTGATAGGAATTTCTTTTTGGAAAAATGGTATTTTCTATTTTAATGCAATTTCTGTGAATGGTGTATTTGAAATAGACATGCATGATAATGAATCCAAGAATGATAAATCTATATTTAGCATGAGTAAGAAGAGAAATTTTGACAAGAACTCTTCTTATCTTTGGCATTGTAGGCTTGCCCATATTAGGAAAACTCGTATACAAAAGCTTCAACGTGAAGGTCTTTTTGGAAAATATCAATGATGAATCATTTGATAAATGTGAGTCTTGTATCTCTGGAAAGATGACCAAGAAAACTTTTAATAACAATATTGAAAGGGCTACTGATCTACTTGGACTTATACATACTGATGTGTGGACCACTTAGACATCTGTCAAGGAAAGGTGCTAGCTACTTCTTAATATTTACGGATGATTATAGCCGTTATGGTTATGTTTATTTACTTAAGCATAAACATGAGGTATTTGAAACATTCAAAGTGTTTAGAGTAGAAGTAGAACTGCAATTAGGGAAGAAGATTAAAGCTCTTCGTTCTGATAGAGGTGGTGAATATTTAAGTCAAGAGTTTATAGATTATCTAAGTGAGAATGGAATTGTTCAGCATCTTACTTCTCCCTATACTCCACTACAAAATAGTGTATCTGAAAGGAGAAATCATACATTATTGGATATGGTACGGTCTTTGTTTAATCTTATAACTTTACCTTTATCCTTTTGGGATTATGCTCTAGAATTTGCTGTTCGCATTTTAAATATGGTTCCACAAAGAAGGTCGATAAGACACCATATGAACTATGGCATGGAAAGAAGCCATATCTGTCTTGTTTAAAGGTCTGGGGTTGCGAGGCGTATGTGAAACGTGACTCGGGTGACAAACTCCAACAACGATCTTTAAAATGTATCTTTGTAGGATACCCTAAGGAAACTATGGGTTAATACTTTTATTATCCACCTGAAAACAAAGTAATTGTTTCTACGTATGGAGACTTTCTTGAATATGATCTTGTAAATCAAGAATTCAGTGGGAGAAACTATGATCTTGAGGAGGGCCATATAGATGCATTACCTTCTGAAAACACTAGCGATATAATTCCTGTAGAACCAGAAAGTATGGCGGTTACACCGGAATTAGTTCCTCTGCGTAGATCCGCAAGGATTAAAAACGCAAATAGCAATATGTGTCTTAACATAGAGGATGATGATGAGTCAGGGGATCTTGGTGAACCCGCTAATTACAAATCCGCCATACTTGATCTTGAGAAGGATAAGTGGATGGTTGCTATGGATGAGGAAATGAAATCCATGAAAGTAAATGATGTTTGGATTCTTGTATAACCACCACCGAATGCTAAATTAGTGAGACATAAGTGGATATACAAGAAGAAAACTGACATAGACGAAAAAGTACAATCCTATAAAGCTCGTTTATTAGCTAAAGGTTTTACTCAAACTTTTGGCATAGACTACGAGGAGACATTTTCTCATGTAGTAGACTTAAGAGCTATTAGGATTCTCATAGCTATAGCAGTATACTAGGACTATGAGATATGCAAAATGGATGTGAAAACTGCCTTCTTGAATGGTAGCTTAGATGAAGACATCTATATGCAGCAACCAGAAGGTTATGTTGATCCTGAAAATCCAAGACATGTGTGCAAACTTCAAAGGTCCATTTATGGTTTGAAGCAAGCATCACGTCAATGGAATAAAAGATTTGACGAAGAAATCAAAAAGTTTGGATTTATTCAGAATAATGATGAGCCATGTGTATATCGCAAAGTTAGTGGGAGTGATATAGTATTCCTAGTCCTATATGTTGATGACATATTAATCATGAGAAGTAACATTCCAAGACTTAAAGCTGTTAAGGATTATCTTGGTAAATGTTTTTCTATGAAGGATTTAGGAGAAGCTGCATACATTCTGGGAATTAAGATCTATCAGGATAGGAAAAGACGGTTAATTGGTCTATGTCAAGATGCTTATATAGATAAGATTTTGAAGAAGTATAATATGCATAATTCCAGGAAAGGTTTTCAACCTATGGAAGTTAAGCATAATCTGAGTCATGAGATGGATGCATCAACTCCCGAAGAGGAGGGATACATGCATAAGGTGCCTTATGCTTCGGCTGTAGGATCTATAATGTATGTTGTTAGATGCACAAGGCCTGATGTGGCGTTTGCTCAGAACTTGGTCAGTAGATACCAACATAATCTAGAGAAGCTCCACTGGACTGCTGTTAAACATATTCTAAAGTATTTGAGGAGTACGACATATATGTTTTTGGTATATAGAGGGAAACCAGACACAGAACTAAATGTTACAGGTTTCTGTGATGCGTCCTGGTAATGTGATAAAGACGATACGAAGTCTCAGACGGGTTACGTTTTTGTTATCAATGGAGGAGCAGTTGACTGGAAGAGCAAGAGACAGACAACGATTGCAATGCATGCTACTCAATATGAGTACATGGCTGCTTCAAAAGCTGCAATGGAATCAGTTTGGATTAAGAAGTTTATTGAAGATCTTGGAGTGATGCCTTCAATTAAAGAACCTATTGATATGTATTGTGACAATTCTGCCGCAATAATATTTGCCAATGACCCTGGAGTCATGAAAGGCGCCAGACACTTTATGCGTGGACATCACTACGTCCGAGAACAAGTTGAAGCTCGGGAAATCAAATTGATAAAAGTTCACACAGATGATAACGTAGCAAATCCTTTTACTAAGGCTTTGCCTAGACGAAAGGTAGTTAAGCATGCCAAGGCGATTGGGCTGCAACTAGCTAGCAAACTCATGCAATAAATCTGTGATTAGTATTTGGATAAAGGATGCTATGACATTATTATATAATAAAATAAAGATTGGGTTTCATTTATTTCTATTATTTAATAAATGTATCCTATTTTACATGTTTTAATCCATGAATAAATGTTATGCTAAATGTCCGTTGTCGATTAATAATATGGGAGTATTATTAAACTAAGACAAATCAAAACAGCGATAGAGTATACTTGAAAGTATATTGATCGATTTTAGATGATATTCGATGAATCGAATATAGGACTTATCCCAAATATATGTTATTACTTTATGGATCTTTGTCATTAAGTAAAACATAAATAGTTATCCTTAGACTTGAGATACCAGGAAACTGTTATGAATCTAGTGCATCTCTGTGGAATAATCTAACGCTAAACGTAACTGGTAGCTATAAGGATTATTTTCGGAAGTGTTGCAAAATTCATAAGTTTTGCTCGTAGTCAATATGGAATTTATTTCCTCCAATTTTGTTTTGGAGTTTAATACAGTTGGGCCCCTCGTGGGATTAGTAAGATGTTTGTGTGGCCACACCAAAATTTGTTTTGGTAATCTTGCTGAATCTGTGAACGAGAAACATAATGGTTAATGAAAGGAATGACTGAGATTCATATCCTTATTAATGTTGTATTGGAAATTAAAGGATAATAATAACGATGCAGAATCATAAAAAGGTTTTGTCCAGGAGACCTTACTCGAGTTGTACTAGAGACATTGCTATTTGTAACTAGACGCTAGTCAATGTAATCACGATATTCGAAATATGTCCAAGTGGGAGTTGTAAGTTTATGGACTTATATCTAATAGTCGTGTGAAAGGATCAAACTTGAGATTACGGGATTGCACACAATATGTAAAGAGTTAATTTAATTAATAAATATATTTATCGTATTTATTAATTTATTTAATAAATATATTTATGTATTTATTAATTTAAGCCGAGCAAGTAACTATATAAATTTAACGATCGTTAATTAATTAATAGTTAAGTTATAACGAGCGTTAAATAAATATGTAGTATGTTAACTAAAGGAAAGAAGGACGGAAGGTTCCGGAACACCCCCCAAGGGGTGTTTCGACCGTCGGTTATGGCTAAGGGGGGGGGGGGGGGGGGCAATTGTTGCCTTTTATTTATCTTGGGCTATAAGGTGTTTAGGCCTATAAATACACCTCATAATCCCTCATAATTCACACAACAATAATCTTTCCCCTCTTCACTCCCTTGGGTTGATCGCAAGCCCTCACCACCAAGGGGTTCAGTTGGTTTTTCTTGGTTGACCGAGCTACAACGCTTGTAAATAATCTACCCAACGCTTGTAAATAATTTACAACGCTTGTAAATAGTCATAGCCCCTCTCTAGGGTTGTTGGGTAGATTATTTACAAGCGTTGTAGCTCGGTTTTCACGTGCTAGAATCACGGTTAGCTCGTTGTATTACGTGTGTACAAGAACGTAATATAGTCTTACTTTAGATTATATCTTGGTATAGACGGTATAAACCGAATTGGTGATTCGTTCTTCGTCTTGTGGAGTTGCTTTAGCGTAAAGGTATGTAACCCTAATTCGATTAATTATAATTGTGTTATTAATTATGATCTTGTTATATAATTATTATGATACTAATAAACCTTCACTTGATGCTCATAGAGTTGGGATCTTTTTGATGTAGATTATTAGTACTGATTGGTTAGTTGTGCTAGGTGTGGTGACTGTTTGTGGTGAGGATTGGTTTAGATTTTGGTGAGAAGCTGAGTGTGGACTGTGAAAGGTGATGAGTGAACTTCTGTTTGAGAAATTGTGTCTAGTTTGAAGATGAGGAAGTATGTGGAAGAAGGCATTGATGTATTTCTAGCTCGGATAACTAGTGATGGTGTAGTTGAGAAGAAGTTGGAAGATGTGCCAGTTATTCGAAAGTATTTTGAAGTTTTCCTAAAGAGTTGTCAAGTTTACCGTCATCTCGCGAAGTAGAGTTTCGTATCGATCTAGTTCCGGGAGTTACATCTGTTGCTCGTGCGATTTGGCACCGTCGGAGCTACAGGAGTTATCCGATCAATTGTGAGAAGTGATGGATAAGGGATTTATTAGACCAAGTTTGTCGCCGTGGGGATCTCCTGTGTTGTTTGTCAAGAAGGATGGATCGTTTCGGATGTGTATCGACTATCGTGAGCTTAACAAACTAATTGTCAAGAATCGGTATCCACTGTCGAGGATTGATGACTTATTTGACCAGTTGCAAGGATCCAATGTATACTGGAAGATCGGTTTGAGATCTGGTTATCATCAACTGAGAGTTAGGGAAGAAGATAATCCTATAACTGTTTTCAGTACTCGATATGGGTATTTTGAATTTCAAGTGATGTCTTTTTTGATTAACGAATGTGCCTGCCGTATTCATGGACTCGATGAATCATGTATGTAAGCCGTATTTGGATGAATTCGTCATTGTGTTCATTGACGATATCCTATTTTATTCCAAGGAAAGGAGGAGCATGAGAAGCATTTGAGAACAATTTTGGAATGGTTGGAGAAAGAGAAGCTGTATGTAAAGTTCTCTAAGTGTGAGTGTTGGTTGAAATCACTGAAATTTTTGGGGCATGTGATTGACAACAAAAGGTATTCGTGAAGATCTTGCCAAGATTGAAGTGATTAAGGATTGGTCGGTACCAATGACGCTGACGGAAATCAGTTAATTCCTTGGTCTAAGCTGAGTATTATCAGAGGTTTATCGAAAGGTTTTCACTGATTGTTAAACCATTGATTAAGCTGACTAAGAAGAATTGGATGTGTGAACCCCCACTCATACGCCTAAATTTGTAAGTTTCGAGATTTGATGAGGATCAGATGAGGAAGCTATTTTCTGAACACTAAGGGATAAGTCGTGTTTTGCGCTGATGTTGTCATTGTCGAAAGGATCTGAAGATTTTATAATTTTTTGCGATGCATTTCATAAGGGTTATGAAGTTGTGGTATTTGCTTTGAAACTGTGGAAACATTACTTGTATGGAATCAAGTGTGTAGGAATTATGGATCATAAGAGTTTGCCTCATGTTCAATTTCTTGGAAAGACAATGGAGATGAGTAGAAATTGATAGCTGGTGATTATGACTGTGAGTGATTATGACTACGAGATTCGCTACCATCCTGGAAAGGCGAATGTGGTAGCTGATGCACTTAGTAGGAAGGAAAGGGAAAAGCCTCTAAGGGTTAGATCTTTGGTAATGACAAGAAGTGTGGACTTGACAGAAAAGATATTGAAAGTTTAACCTAATAGTTTGAAGGAGGAGAATGTCAAGGAAATCTGTTACAACGTTCTGCTAAACTTATAAAAAGGATTTTATAGTAAAGTCGAGCGAGATATGGTATATTGAAAATCAGGCAACCAAATTCGATTCTTCAGTGTGGTGTGGGGAGTGCGAGATTTAGTGATGAAGGAATCTCACAAGTCAAGTATTCGATACATTCTGGTTTGGGTAAGATGTATCATGACATAAGGAAAGTTCATTGGTGACCAAACATGAAAGCATAGATTGATCGGTATGTTAGTAAGTGTTTATTTTGGGTAAAGGTGAAAGTTTAATATAGAAGATCATATAAGTTGTTGGTGCAATCTGAAATTTCTGAATGAAGGTAGGAGGAATCATTATGGATTTAGTTATGGATTTAGTGACGGAATTGTCGAGAATTTCTAGTAAACCTGATATCACAATCTAGAGACGGAGGTTTACTTCTGAGTTTTGGAAATCTCTGCGCTATAACAAATGTTGGATGGGAACTAAGTTGAGTTGAGTACTGCGTATTATTCAGAGACTGATGGAAAGTCTTAGGCAACAATAGTTATCACGCTAATGTTAAGACTGCACTGTTTGAGGCTTTGTGAAGACGTAAGTTAGGTTTCCTGTGTGTTGAGGTGATGTAGGGAAGTCAAATGATTTTGGAGACTACTAAGATGGTTGTATAGATTGAGAATCACGCTTTTCCATGGTATTAAGAAATTGTGTTTAGTAATTTGTTTTGGGAAAACGAGGAAAGTTGAGTCCGAGGTATTTTGGATCACTCAAGGCTATTCAAAGGGTTGTACCGGTTACTTATAATTTAATCCAACAATTCTAACTTATGATGGGCTAGCCACTGGATGAACTTCGAGTCCTCCATAACACTTTTCAAATTGTTGAAACTGAAGAAGTGTTTGGTAGAAAGGAATCTGGTGATCTCATTAGAGGAGATTCAACTTGAGGATGAGTTGCATTTCATAGAGAGAGAACCGTGGATATTAAAGATTGGGAGATTAAGAGATTGAAGCACATTAGGATTTCTTTTGTGAAGATATAAGAATTCTAGGAGTTGACATGAGTTCGCGAAAGAAGCGTAAGGATTTCTTTAAGGAAAAGAGTTCTCTTTTGTTCTAGAGGTACAGAATGTGAGTATAAGAAGGGCCGAGCGACGGGACATCGCTCTTTTTAAGAAGGGGGAGGATGTGATAACCCGAACCCGAGGTCATTATTTAATCCTATTTTAAGATATTTTTGAAATTTTTGATTAGCTTGAATGCTATGACGTTTGGTGTTTTAATTTGAAACCAATGTTGGAAGTTTTTTTTATATTTTAACGAATTACGAGGACTACTAGTGATTTCGATATCGACGGATGCCCGGAATTTTACTTTTAATATTTATTGTTTCGATGTTGATATTTTTGATGTTTTCGTTTTTAATTGCATATTAAGTCGTGTCGGGAACTATATTATTATATTTTGTGTGCGTTTTTAACTTTTGAAAAGTATTATTACGAAACCCAAATCCCGTAAATATTTTTAAATTTTACTATTATTCATTTCCCGCTTTTAACTAATATTTTTCATTATAGTCCAAAACAATTCACAAATTGCAAATTCTACCCTCACCCACCATATATAAAGTGAAAATTTTCATAACAAAAACACGTACAATGTGACAACCCCCAAATAGGTCAAATGCATCGGAAATAATAATTGGGTGTCACGTAGGTGGATCAACAACAGATAGTAGGTAGAGCAACATATATAAGATTATCAAATCAAATATTACATGAACCATCGTACAAATTGTCATAAAAATTGTGTTTAACATAACTCAATAGTTTTTTATTCCCAAGTTTATAAAACTCCAGATGAGCTCTATAAATGATGCCTATCATGATGCTTGAGTCCATGCACATCAAATACCTGCTTCAGTTTCCTAAGAAAAACATGCTTTGAGAGTCAACATAAAGTTGGTGAATTCACAGGTTTAAATAAATTAAGTTTGGACAGTAAAACATTCACTAAAGTAATAATGCACATAGAGTTAGTACTTAAAGGTAATTACATTTCCTGATTGCTCGAAACTGACGCTTAGACTCGTTAAGCCCTCAACAAATGAGGACCCTTCGCATAATCATAATTATAATGCACCCATAACAATGTTCCGACATGATACACATCTGTTGTTCTGGCCCAGACACAGTGAGCACTACTCACCTAGATTGGGATGGTCAGTCCCAAATAGATCTATTTATAACATTCAGGCTATACAAAGTTCACGGGTCATGAGGCATTCTACAATAGGCCAATGTAATCAAATTTTAACAGATCAGTTTACGTCCATAAAATATGTTGCATGATTTCTCCCCCATAAAATATTTAAAAGTTTGTCAATATATAGTGTGGGGTCATAAACTCACCTCAGTAGTAGTGTCGGGTAGATATCATTAGAAATGCGACAAAGTGTCCACGCTATAGTCAACTACCTATGTAATTGTACAGTCCCAGTATATGCATAAATTGATGCATGAAAATCTCTTAATAATATATGTGCATGCTTATACTGGTTTTAAGTAGTTTATTAAAATTACTGTATTTTAAGTAACCTTGATATAAGTATTAATAGTACTCAATATTAATTGCGTAGTTAATAGTACAGTTTAAGTAAACTTATTATCCTTGTAATTTTACTTCAGAAATTAGTTTAAATGATTTATATAAAATGGTTTTTATATATTTAGAAGGATGGGAAAATAATAAATATGTTTAATATATTTACTTATAAAATTGTTATATATATATATATATATATATATATATATATATATATATATATATATATATATATATATATATATATATATATATATATATATATATATATATATATATATATATATATATATATATATATATATATATATATATATATATATATATATAAAATGATGTTTATAAAGTGTAAAACATTACAATTAAATTAGTTTAAAATCCTTGAAGTTTCCATTAATTGCCGAAAGGTCTTTAGGTTATAAGTTAGGATACTACAATTATAATCCTCCACAAATTAGGGTTTAATTAAGTTTTAACCTATATATATTAATATAAGGGTTTTAGGGTTTTAGGGTTTATATAAGTTTCATGTAATTGCAAAAAAATTCCCTCCATTTTATTTTAGATTTAATACTCGCGGTATTTATACATTATACCCCTAGGGCTTCTATAAGTTTCGGTAATTAGCAATAATAGTCCCTCACGTTATAATTAGGGTTTAGGGCTTTTATAAAATGACAAAAACAGCCCCTAGGGCTCGTATATGTTTCGGCTATTGTCATCTTCAGCCCCTCAAGTTGTGAAAGCTTAAAATAAGTTTCGGCTAATTACAGTAATGGTCCCTAGGGTTTTCTAAGCTTCGAATATGATTAAAATAGTCCATATAGTTTTGGAAAAAAATATCATTTTAGTCCTTGTGTTTAATGTTTTGTTATTATAAGTTACAAGTGTCACGGTTTAGCCTCTAAACTTTATATAATCACATTTTTGGCCTGAAAACTATTATAACTCATATTCTTAGTGTCAAAAGTTTATGTAAGTTCAAAAATCTTAAATGGGCTTATTGAATAAGTCAAGTGGGCTAAGGTATTTCTAAATGAGCTTAATAACATTTTTAAGTCCACTAAAATCATAGGGCTAACCTAATGGGCTTATTCTAAATTCGGCTACTATTCATTGGGCCTAATAAGTCCATTAATAATTTATGCGCTTCTAAGTTTACTAAGGAATGTTAATAATTATTCAAGGAGTTTATGGATCTAAGGTTTTTAACTAGGTTTAATATAAGTTTAACAAAAATAAACCACAAACCCCATATGAAGCAAATAGCTCATGCCTATAATTATTTTGGAGGGTTTCATGATTTAATCTAGGTTTATTGTATGAGTATATGTTCATGTGTTTATAACTAAGTAGATTTTATACAAATCCTTGGGAAACCATAAATAAGCCGTGACCTAAGTAGGTCTAGATTTACTAGTTTTTGAGTGTTAATAAGTTTATGATATGTATTCATGGAAGGATTAAGTGAATGAAAAATGAATGTAAATAAGATAGATATAGGTTGGTATGGACTTACTTGTTAAAATGACAAAAGTGAGGATACGTAAACCAAAGGGAACCTTAAGCTTATATGAATCAATAACGGAGAAAACCCTAGTCAAAAATCATGTCGTGACCCATGATGGTTCGTGTAGCTTCTTGGAGTTGCCTTGGAGATCAAGTTTGTGTAGGAGTAGTAAAAGCTTAGTATTTAAGATGTTCTAGACATAGATTTGGGTAGTAAATGGTGAAGTAAATGTCTCTTGGTGTCGAATTGCTTGTGATTCGAGAGTTGAGAGAGAGTGAAAGGGATTTGAGTGTGTTTTGTGAGAGTTATTCGGCTAGCATGTATGATATAGGAGATTTGGAATATCCCAAGTGTAGTACTATGAATCTTAAGCTAGATCTTGTAGGATATGGGAGATATTTGTGTAGATTTTCCCTCATTCTACCTTAATTAGAAACATGTACAACCCCCTATTTTTTCTTCATGTTGCCGTGTGTATGGAAGTCAAAGGGGACAAGTTATGGCTTGAAATAGTAGTAAGTGTCTAGTAGTATGGTTAGTAGCATGGTGTAAGTTGATTTTTGTGGTAACATAACATTTCAAGGTTTATTAAGTGTTTTCATGGTAAACATATATATATTTGGCTAGACTAGGTGTTTAGGGTAGAAATGTGTTTGATTTATTTAAATTTGGGAGTTAATAAGGTTCTAGGTAATATATTGTAAGAACTAGTGAAGTTTTTAGGTACATTGGTTGAGGTTTTAGATAAATTGATGAATGTATGTGATGTATGTAATATTAAAAATATTATACTTGTTTGTAATAAATAAAAATGTCAAGGTGAGGTAACATATGTTGTTTTTGAAAAGTCATATGGTTTCTTATAGTATGAGATATGTAAATACATATACATATAATAATAAGTCTAGATACTTGGTAAAGTTAAGTATGTGAGATCATGTTTTCTAGACTGTTATAATTATTAAATGTGTACTGAGGTGGTGAGCCCTTGCTTATCATGTGACCAGTCAATTGGCAGCGTAGTCAGAAGAGACTAAAGGTTCATATATAGTAAAAATAAATATAAAAAGAGAGTATGATAAATTGGAAAATAATGCTTCAATTAATCAAGCAAAAGTGGTAATAAATAGATTTCAGAAATGATGATTACAAAATGTTGACAAAGTCAAAAGGTAAAACTAGAGATTTTACAATACATTCCCGTTATTTTAGCTTTTCCTCAAAGCTTAAGATGATGTCACCATTCAGGTGAACAAATGCGGGTACTTGGTTTTGAACAAGTCTTCCCGTTCCCATGTGAACTCAGGACCTCTCCTCGAGTTCCAACGTACTTTGATCAACGGGATGCGACTGTGTTTCAATTTCTTAACCATTCTCTTCATGATTTCCACTGGTTCTTCTATGAACTGAAGTTTGTCGTTGAACTGAACTCCTTCCAATGGCATAGCCAATGGTTCTTCAACATAGCACTTCTTCAGATTAGACACGTGGAAGGTAGAGTGTACCCGGCTCAATTGTTGTGGTAACTTTAAATGATACGCTACCTCCCTGATCCTGGCTATCACTTTGAAGGGGCCAACATAACGTGGGTTCAGTTTTCCATGTTTACTAAAGAGTACAACTCCCTTCCAAGGTGATACCTTGAGCATGACACAGTCACTTACTTCAATTTGCATAGCTTTACGTTTCAGGTTCGCGTAGCTCTTTTGTCGATCACGAGCAGCTAGAATTCTTTGCTTTATGAGGACAATCTTGTCGGTAGTCTCTTGGATTAGTTCCGGTCCAGTGAGATAAAATTCACCTACTTCTTCCTAGCACACAAGTGAACGACACTTTCGACCATATAGTGCTTCGAAAGGGGCAACCTTGATGCTGGCGTGATAGCTGTTGTTGTAGGAGAATTCAACCAAAGTTATGTGGTTAACCCATCCATTTCCAAAGTCAATCACACATGCTCATAACATGTCTTCTAGAGTCTGGGTGATTCGTTCACTTTGATCGTCAGTCTGTGGATGATAAGCAATGCTCATGTCCAAGTTTGTACCTAAGGCTCGTTGGAAAGCCTTCCAAAAGTTCTATGTGAACCTACCATCTCGATCACAGATTATAGAGACTGGTATTCCATGTTTGGTCACTATCTCCTTAAGGTAAGTTTTTGCTAGTTTTGTCAGGGAATCAGTTTCCCTAATTGGTAGGAAGTGAGCAGATTTGGTGAGTCGGTCGACGATTACCCAAATATTATCATAAACGTGAGATGACTTTGGGAGTTTGGTAATAAAGTACATAGTGATGTTGTCCCACTTCCATTTTGGTATCTCGGGCTGTACAAAGCAAACTCGATGGTCTCTGGTGCTTGGTTTTGATACGTGAGCATGTCAAACACTTCTGAACATAGGTGGCAATGTTAGCTTTCATATTCGGCCACCATTATAGCTTCTTCATATCATGATACATCTTTTCAGACCCGAGATGTATAGAATATTTAGACTTATGGGATTCGTGCATGATCACGCTTCTCAAGTCTCCATAACAAGGTAACCAACTCCTCCCGTGAAGACACAGGGTTCCATCTGCTCTTGGTTCTAATTTCTCCTTGGTAAGGTCGGTTCTGAGCATTCCCCGACGTCTTCCTTCACGAGGTTTTCTGGTATCTGGGCTTGGGTCTGAACTTCCAAAATTTTCTTGGGTAGGTCCAAGCTGATTGTCATAACTAGTGCTCGGACTTCATAGGAGGGTTCGTTTCCTTACGGCTTAGAGCATCAGCAACCACGTTTGCTTTACCGGGGTGGTATTTGATCTCGCAGTCGTAGTGACTTAACAACTCAATCCAACAGCGTTGCCTCATGTTCAGCTCCTTTTGGTCCAATATGTGTTGTAAACTTTTATGGTCAGTATGCACTGTACACTTTGTTCCGTAAAGATAATGACTCCAGATTTTTAGAGCGAATACTACGGATCCAAGTTCTAGATCATGAGTGGTGTAGTTTTTCTCGTGTTTCTTCAATTTTCTTGAAGCATAAGCGATCACTTTCATTCTCTACATCAATACTGCACCCAATCCTTTGTGTGAAGCATCACAATATACGACGAAATCATCGTTGCCCTCAGGTAAGGCTAAAATGGGTGCACTACGCAACTTCTGCTTGATCAGCTAAAAATCTGATTCTTCCTTCTCTCCCCAATCGAACTTTATCCCTTTCTGAGTGAGTTTGGTCATCGGTTTGGCTATCTTGGAGAAGTTTTTAATAAATCTGTGGTAGTACTCGACAAGGCCTAGGAATTGGCGGATCTCTGTCGGTGATCTAGGGGATACCCAATCTTTGATAGATTCAACCTTTGTTGGATCTACGTGAATACCGTCACTATCAATAACGTGACCGAGGAATTACACTCTGGGGATCCAGAATTCACATTTGGAGAATTTGGCGTATAGATGTTCATCCTTTAGTACCTTTAGTACTTGTGCAAGGTGTTCTCCGTGTTCTTTTTCGTTCTTGGATTTAATGAGTATATCGACAATGAAGACTATCATGAATTTATCCAGGTAGGGTCTGCACACACGGTTCATTAGGTCCATGAAAATGGCTGGTGCGTTGGTCCAACCCAAATGGCATAACCTGGAATTCGTAATGACCGTAACGGGTTCTAAAAGCTATTTTTGAAATATCTTCCTCCCCGACCCTCAATTGATGGTATCAAGATCTTAGATCAATCTTGGAGTACACACTTGACCCTTGTAGTTGATCAAATAGGTCATCAATGGGAGGAAGTGGATAACGATTCTTCACAGTTAACTTGTTCAGTTCCCTGAATTCGATACACATTCGGAAAGAACCATCTTTCTTTTTGATAAATAAAACAGAAGCTCCTCACGGAGAGGAACTAGGTCAGATGAATCCTTTGTCAGATAATTCCTGAAGTTGTTCAGCTAGCTCTTTCATTTCTGATGGTGCCAACCAGTATTTAGCTTTATCCACAGGTGAAGCTCCTGGAATCAAGTCAATTTGAAATTCCACCTGTCGGGTCGGTGGTAAGCCTGACAACTCATCAGGAAAGACCTCAGGAAAATCTCAGACGATCGGTACGTCCTTGATTTGCTTCTTCTCGGGTTTGTCTTCTTCATCAGTCTGGGAAATATGAGCTAAGAAGATAGGGCATCCTCTCAACAAATAATTCTGGGCTTTAGTACAAGAGATAACACTAAGTCTAGTGTCAATAAGGTCCGTGTTACCGTCCCCTCGAATATATAAAGTTGCGTTTCCCCATGGAATATGAACTAGCTTTTCATCACAAACAATGACTACGTGGTATCTTGCCAACCAGTCCATGCCAATAATAACGTCAAAACTACCAAGGTTTACCGGGATTAGATCAATTTTAAAAGGATGCTTAGAAAGATTTTAGGTACAACCTTTAATAATAGTATCGGCTTCTACAGTCTTACCGTCGGCTAACTCTACGGAATAGCGACGGTCTAGAATCGACGGGACGACTTCTAATACATTACTAAATTCGGTGGATATAAAACTTCTATCTGCTCTAGTATCAAACAAAACGGATGCATAACGATTGTTTTGTAGGAACATACCAGTGACAACATTGGAGTTCGGATTGGCCTTCGCATTTCCCACAACATACACCCTTTGATAGAGCTCCTCCATCACTCTTACTCTTGTTGGCTAACTTCGGACAACCTGGTCGCACATGTCCTGGTGCTCCACATTCATAGCACACAACTCCTTTCTTTGGTCCATTGCCATTTCCTCCGGCGGTATTGTGGTTTCCCGGCTATCCATTCCCGTTCCCACGGGCATTGTATCTGCCCTTGTTGTTACTATTGTTGTTGTTGGGTCGGGTATGGGTGATAGCATTGACTTGGCAAGCCCGGGCAAAGTGATCAATCTGTCCACAATTGTGGCATTTCTGACAAGGGCTACCAAAAGCATGATGAAAGTGGCACTTTGGGCACAAGGGTTTTGCACCTACATATGGTGTAGCTCCTGTGGTGGTAGCACTGTAAACATGTCCAACATTTTGCCTTCTGGGAGGCTGCTGGTGCTGACTACGGAAACTCTCATCTACCTTCCGCTTGTTCTCGACTTACCTTTCTAACATGGTACGGACCCATTTGTTTATCAACTCAGTAGCGAAATCGATGGCACTTTCGACCGTAGTGGGTTGAGAGGCGAGTACGCTGTTGTGGATAGAGTCTGGGAGTCCACCAATGTACTTCTCAATATTTTCTTCCTTTTCGGGGCACATCCTGGTACACATCAGAGTCAACTTTTGAAATCTCTGGTTGTACAACACAATGTCATTGCCCTTGCATCTGAGATCCCATAGTTCCACTTCTAGCTTCTTCATCTCACCTCTTGACCAGTATTTTTCAGTCATATTTTCTTTCAATCCGGTCCATTTGAGTGCGTAAGCAACATCGGGTCCTAGGGTGGCAACTACGGACTTCCACTAGGTAAGAGCACTTTCAAGCAACGTGCAGGTGGCGAATTTGACTTTGTTCTCGTCCGCACAATCACTGATTTGGAACACAGTATCCAACCTTTCAAACCACTGCATCAGCTCTACAACACCTTCTGTGCCTTTGTAGTATGAAGGTTTGCATTTCAGAAAGTCGGGGTAAGAGCAACCCCTGCTGGTACGGTTACCTCTGCAGGCATTTGGGTTTTGGCTATCGTCCATGTTCCTGCTAGCATCTCTAGAGGCCATAGCAGTTGCGACTCCCTGATCTATCAGTTCCCTTAGTGTGACACCCCAGGTAGGGTCAAAATATGCGGAAATATTAACGGAGATGTCACAAGGGTGGATCGATAGCACATAGTCCATAGAGCATAAGATAAAGAGTTATTCAAATCAGATTACATGTTTATTAATCAAATTAATAAAAATTTTCTTTAACATGTCATAAGCAGATTGTTCATTTTCCCCAAATGGAACCCTTGACGATTCCTACAATGCAGATCACATAGATGCTTGATTCCATGCACATATCTCGTTCTAACTTCATTTCCCGGAGATAAACATGCTTTGAGGGTCAACATAAAGTTGGTGAATTTACAGGTTTTAACATTAATTAGTTTGGACATACATTAATCATAGAAGTAACAATGCACAAAGAATTCTTACTAAAAAGTAGATTACATTTGCTATTGCTCGAAACTGAAGCTTAACCTTCCATAGTCCTCAACAGATGAGGACATAGTGTCTTACAAAAAGACACCCAAACCTAGTTCCAACATGGTATACATCTGTTGTCCCGGCCAAGGCACATTGAGCATGACTCACCCAGATGGGGATGGTCAATCCTAATAGACCCATTTATAACATTCGGGCGATTTACAACAATTTAACAGTTTCTATAATAGTCAATCATAATCAAGTTTATACAGTTCAGATATGTCCATTTTAAAAATAGTTGCATGTTTTCTCCCCCGTAGAGGAAAAATTTATCAATAGTTTATATGGGGCTGTAAACTCACCTGGGAGTTGGCAATAGCTGTATAACACGAATATCCAAATAATGCTCACGCCAAATGTTATGCCTAATCAAATAGTACAGTCTTAATAGATAGTATAAAGAACATATGTGTATGCTTATACAGATTTTTAGTCAGTTCATTTATGCTACGACATTTATCTAAATAACCGTAGTACAAGTATTAACAATATCCATTTAAACTTATCTATATAAGTTTCATAGTTAAGTGAACACAAAAATGTTCTACTTAAAATATTAGTTCACGTCCATAGTTCATCTATTATAATCATCTATTTAAACTTACTATTAAGTTTCATATTTAAATAAACGTAAGGTGTTCTACTTAAAATATTAGCATTCAACTTATTCAACGTTCATATAATTTTATTTCCTAAAAGTATATGAGTCTATGTATTAGTAATACATATCCATATTGTTTATACAATTTATTTCATAAAGCAAAAATATAAATATTTTATCTTTAAAAAGTAAAATATAATATTTTATTTAACTTAAAAGTTCCCATAAATTATTTAACATCTATAAAATAATTTATAAATTACAAGTTTCAGAATTTATATTATAAATCCTTATAGTTTAGGGTTTGTTTAAGTTTTACTAAGTTTAAAATAGAATTAGAGTTAGGGCTTGTTAAAGTTTCGGAACATGGCAATACTAGTCCCTCCATATTTCAAACAAAGTAAACTTTCGGATTGTTACACATTTGGTACTAAGTTTCGGCTTATGGCAGATTTAGTCCCCCTAGTTAAATCTAGGTTTTATAACTTCCATAAAATGACCAAACAGTCCCTAGGGCTTCTTTAAGTTTCAGATTAATACAAAAATGGTCCATAGGGTTTTAAATTGACAAAATAACTTTTAGAAACTTCCCCAAATGGTCCCTAGGGATTAATATGTCACGGATGATATTAATTATACCCTATACTTTTGGATAATTACATTTTCAGTCCTTGTGTTTACTAATTTATCAAAATAAGTTTCATAAGTCACGGTTTTAGTCCTTATGTTTCATAAATTGTCATTTTACTCCAAAAGTTTTTATAAGTTACATTTTATTATAAAAACATTTATTTAACATATAAAACATTATATGGGCTCATTAAATGGGCTAAATATCTAATGGGCTATCTAGTAGGCCTAAATATATTTTAAGTCCATTAATTTATTTAAATGGGCCTTTAAATCATTTATTGGGCTTAAATATATTTTAAGTCCTTTAATTAATTAAATGGGCCTAAGTGTAATCTTAAGTCCATTAAGATACTAAGATTTATTAAATGGGCTTATTAGGTCCATTAAGTCTTGGACTAATGTTGCATGGGCTTAATTAGTCCATTAATACTACTTTTCATTTTATGTAAGTATTAGTCTATGATTTTCTTATAAGCTTATTATTAGCTTATCGATATTTAGTTTTAAATCTTAATAAAAGAATAAAAATTATAGTTTATTTTATGTGATGTACCAAATTAGATCTAGATGTGTTACAAGGTTGCATGCAAGTCATAAGGCCTGATATGAGCTTATAACTCACGGCTATAATTAATTA
Organism: Glebionis coronaria; assembly: GCA_025667525.1. Classification (NCBI taxonomy): domain Eukaryota; kingdom Viridiplantae; phylum Streptophyta; class Magnoliopsida; order Asterales; family Asteraceae; genus Glebionis; species Glebionis coronaria. The sequence continues at coordinate 269,635,823 of CM046874.1, forward strand.
TAGCTTTTTAGATGAGTCAAAACTTATTTTAAGGTTGCATGTACTTATAAGTGTCCCCAAAATAAGATCTAGGTATGTACAAATCAAGAAATCAAGTCACAAGTCCATACATACATATATATATAGCCCACGGTTATAATTTTAATCTTGGTATTTCCAAGATGAACTTTTTAGCTAGTTTTATGTCTTGTAAATATTTACAAAAATACTACATGATTATCTAGGTTTCATGCATGTTTCCAAGGTTACTATAATTCCAAGAAAACTACATATAGCCCACGGCTATATTGTTTTCTCCCAAGGTTCCCATAAGATTTTATAAGCTTGTTTTATGTTTATCATGTTAAGTTAAGCTCCTATCATTAGATCTAGGCCTTATATAAGCATGCATGTACATTTAAAACCCATTCAAGGTCATATATAGCCCACGGCTAAATATGTGCATATAATCCGCTTTAGTGATTTTTAGTATTCCATTTCACATGTAATATTACATATTCCATCATTAAAACTTAGTACATAAATTACTAGTTAACCATTCAATTATGCCGTGACCCTTTAGGTCATGGATTTCATGATTTTAAATTTACACAAGTATATTTTATGAGATCTATGATTATTAGTTAACCAACATCCCATAAAATAAGATTTGTAACCCATGCTATATTTAAATTCATAAAATGTTTCATATGATTTTAAATCAAGTTAAAACATATAGTACTAGTCATAAGTTTCTTACAAGATTTTTGTCCAAGACTAATGGTGCTAAAAAATATGACGTGACCTTTAAGGTCATGGTCTGTACCAAATCTTGATTTTAATAAGTTCTATACATGTGTTTATAGATGGATGATGATGCATGCAAGTGAAAATGAAGAAACATAAGGAGTATACCTTTCTTGTTTAAAAGCTACCAAGGAAGATCTATATGAACAAGGAGGTTAGAGATCTAATCAAGATGATGAAGAAAACCCTAAATATCAACCAAGCAGTGACCTTTAAGGTTCGACTAGGGCTTGGTAGAATGATTCCAAGGGTGTTGATGCAACTAAATGATTAGTAGTTAATATGGGACAAGGATCTAGTAGATTTAATGTACAAACTTGGATGCTTGTAGCTTATAGCCGAATCATTGAGAGAGAAAAGTGAAGAGAGAATGAGATTTGATTTTGCATGAGGGGATGTGAAGAGTGAGAGGATCTCGGCTTAAAAAAGAAAGAGAAATGCAAGGCAAAAAGAGGTATGATTGCCTTGGTAAGAGAGTATGTGCCAAGTGTTGGCTTTTCTAAAACCAAGGCATCCCTACATCTTCCATATAGTGGGGTACCGTGTACACTTAACAAAAATGAGGTTGGGCTTTGGTATGGGCTTATGTTGGGCTAGCATACAAAGATAAAGGGTCTTGGGCTAGCCCAAGGTGTGTATGCATGCCCATGATATACACGCATATATATAGCATAAATACTTAATACAACATATTTCCCAAGTTTTGTTAAGTGTTGTGCATACATAGATTGTTATATAACCCATTACTTTTTCTCTTAGTCTTTAAGTACATGGTTTGAGTTATGTAACTTGTTACAATAGCAAAATGATTGTAGAAGTATACGTACATAACGGACAAGTTCACACACGTCTTATAGATATATAACATATAAGTGAATGTTCTTAAGATCATTAGGTGAAACTTTACTACATTAAATCATGGTAAAATTATGGATTTTACAGCACCACCCCGTTATTTTTGCTTTGTCCTCAAAGCTACTAAAAACATAGTTATCTTTTAAGAGAAAAGATGTGGGTACTTGGCTTTGAAGATGTCTTCTCGTTCCCAGGTGTATTCGGGTCCTCTCTTCGAGTCCCATCGCACTTTGATCAATGGGATACGGCTACGTTTCAACCTCTTGGTTGTTCTCTCCATGATTTCCACTGGTGTCTCCGTGTATTGGAGTTGGTCATCGATATGGACTCCTTCTAAGGGCATAACCAAAGGTTCCTTAGCGTAGCACTTTTTCAGATTAGATACATGGAAGGTGGGGTGTATCCGACTTAATTGTGGTGGCAGCTCCAAACGGTAAGCCACTTCCCCGACCTTGGCTACCACTTTGAAAGGACCCACATATCGTGGATTTAACTTTCCCCACTTTCTAAATCGTATAACTCTCTTCCATGGTGATACTTTTAGCATGACGTGATCTCCTACTTTGAACTGTACGGGTCTGCCTTACTGATCCACGTAGCTCTTTTGTCGATCACAAGCAGCTTGCAGTCTCTGTTTTATAAGGACAATTCTGTCTGTAGTCTCCTGAATAAATTCAGGCCCAATGAGTTGGAACTCACCTACCTCCGCCCAACATATAGGAGAGCGACATTTCCTTCCATAAAGGGCTTCAAAAGGGGCTGCCTTGATACTGGCGTGATAGCTATTGTTGTAGGAGAACTCAACCAAGGGTATATGATCGACCCAACCATTTCCAAAATCAATCACACATGCCCTTAGCATGTCCTCTAGGGTTTGGATGGTTCGCTCACTCTGATCATCCGTTTGTGGATGATAGGCGGTGCTCATATCCAGTTGAGTACCTGGGGCTCGTTGGAGAGCCCTCCAGAAGTTGGAAGTGAATCTATTGTCTCGGTCACGAATTATTGAGACTGGTACTCCATGTTTGGTTACAATTTCCTTTAGGTAGGTCCTTGCCAACTTGGATAGGGAGTCAGATTCCTTGATAGGTATGAAGTAAGCATACTTGGTGAGTCGGTCGACTATCACCCATATGGTATCATATCCGTGTGATGATTTTGGGAGTTTGGTAACGAAGTCCATTGAAATATTTTCCCACTTCCACTCAGGTATCTCAGGTTGTACCAGTAAACCTAAGGGCCTTTGGTGTTCTGTTTTGACACGTGCGCATGTCAAACATTTCTGGATGTAGGTGGCGATGTCAGCTTTCATGTTTGGCCACCAGTATATTTTCCTCATATCTTGATACATCTTTTTCTGATCCAGGATGTATAGAATATTTAGATTTACGTGACTCGTGCATGATTACGTCCCTCAATTTCCCATAACGGGGTAACCAACTCCTCCCGTGTAAGCACAATATTCCATCCGCCCTTGGTTCCAGTTTCTCTTTGGAGAGGTCGGTTCGAAGCATTACTCCAATGTCTTCTTTCCAGAGGTTTTCGGGTTTCTGTGCTTGGGTTTGTGCTTCAAGGATTTGCTTGGGCAGGTCTAGATTGATTGTCATGTTTAAGGCTCAAACCCTCATGGGTGGGTCTTTATCATTACGGCTCAGTGCATCAGCAACTACGTTTGCTTTACCTGGATGGTATTTGATTTCACAATCGTAATCGCTTAGCAGTTCGATCCAACGACGCTGCCTCATATTAATATCTTTCTGATCTAGTATATGTTGTAGACTCTTGTGGTCGGTGTACACTGTACATTTTGTTCCGTAAAGGTAATGCCTCCAGATTTTTAAGGCGAAGACTACCGCTCCCAGTTCTAAATCGTGAGTAGTGTGGTTCTTCTCATGCTTCTTTAATTGCCTAGAAGCGTAGGTAATTACTTTCTTTCTTTGCATCAATACTGCTCCCAATCCTTTATATGATGCATCACAATATACCTCAAAGTCATCATTGCCCTCAGGCAAAGATAAGAGAGGCGCACTGCATAACTTCTGTTTTATCAACTGGAAAGTTGATTCCTCCTTTTCTCCCCAATTAAATTTTACTCATTTCTGAGTGAGTTTGGTCATTGGTTTGGATATCTTGGAGAAGTCTTCGATAAATCGGCGATAGTATCCGGCAAGGCCTAGGAATTGGCGGATCTCTATCGGTGATTTAGGAGATGCCCAACTCTTAATGGACTCAACCTTCGCAGGATCTACGTGAATACCATCGCTGTCAATGACGTGACCTAGGAAACAGACTCTAGGTATCCAGAACTCACATTTGGAAAATTTTGCATACAGTTGCTCTTCCTTGAGTACTTTCAATACTTGGGCCAGATGCTCAACATGGTCTTGCTTGTTCTTGGAGTAGACAAGTATGTCGTCGATGAAGACTATCATGAACTTATCCAAATAGGGTTTACACACCCGGTTCATGAGATCCATAAATATTGCTGGTGCGTTTGTCAACCCAAAAGGCATAACTCGGAATTCGAAGTGACCGTAACGAGTTCTGAAAGCTGTCATAGCAATATCTTCTTCCCGGACTCTTAGTTGATGGTATCCAGATCTCAGATCAATCTTAGAATACATATTTGATCCTTGGAGTTGATCAAATAAGTCGTCGATGCGAGGTAATGGATAACGATTCCTTACCGTTAGTTTATTCAATTCCCGGTAATCAATACACATCCGAAAAGAGCCGTCTTTCTTCTTGACAAACAGAATAGGGGCTCCCCATGGAGAGGAGCTAGGCCTAATGAATCCTTTTTCTGATAGTTCCTGGAGTTGTTTGGCTATTTCCTTTAATTTTGATGGTGCTAACCGGTAGGGGGCCTTAGCTACAGGTGCAGCCCCAGGAATCAAATCAATTTGGAATTCTAGTTGTCGCACTGGGGGCATACCTTGAAATTCATCAGGAAATACTTCAGAAAGTCTCGGACAATTGGCACGTCCTCAATTCGTGTCTCCTCGGGTTTGTCTTCTTCCTCGATTCCGGAGATGTGTGCTAGGAAAATAGGGCATCCTCTGGTTAAGTATTTTTGGGCTTTGGTGCAAGAAATGACACTAAGTCTAGTGTTGATTATATTAGGGTTACCATCCCCTCGTATAATCAAGGTTTCATCTCCCCAAGGTATACGAACCAGTTTTTGATCACATAAGATGACTGCATGATGCTTTGATAGCCAATCCATGCCAATGATGACATTAAAGCTACCAAGATTTACTGGGATCAGATCGATGTTGAAAGGGTGATTGGAGAGGTTTAAGGTACAACCTCGAATGATGGTGTCAACCGTTACAATTTTTACGTCAGCTACTTCTACAGTATATTAGGGGTCTAAAACTGATGGAGTGATTTCCAATACTTTACTAAATTCCGTAGATATAAAGCTTCGGTCTGCTCTGGTGTCAAACAAGACAGATGCATATCGTTGATTTAGTAAAAGTGTACCGGTGACGATGTTGGAATCTGGATTAGCTTGGGCATTGCCGGCCATGTACACTTGCGAAGAAGTTCCCTTGTTGTCCTTCTTCTGGTTGGCCAACTTGGGACAGTCGGGTCTCACGTGTCCAGGGGTTCCACATGCATAACATACAACAGCTTACTTTGGTCCACTATTTCTTCGACCTGTGGGGTTTCGGTTTCCCTTGCATTGTCTTCCAACAACATGATGATAGTTTCACTTTGAACACTTAGGCTTGGATCCTGAGTAGTTCTTGGTGCTGGTTGTGGAAGTAGTGTCATCAGTTTGCCCAACGTTTTGCCTTTTGTAAGGCTGCTGGTGCTGGCTACGAGAGCTTTCATCTGACTTTCTCTTGTTGTCCATTTGCCTTTCGGACAGATTACGGGCTCGCTTGTTGATCAGCTCAGTCGCAAATTCCATAGAACCTTCAACAGTAGTGGGTCGTGAAGCTAGCACACTGTCATGGATGTTGTCAGGGAGTCCGGTGACATACTTCTCAATCTTGTCACTCCTTTGAGGGAACATTCTAGTGCACATCAAGCTTAACTCTTGAAATCTTTGGTTGTACCAAAGGATATCATTGTTCTTACACTTTAGATCCCACAACTCTATCTCCAACTTCTTCATTTCTCCTCTAGGACAGTACTTCTCAGCCATCCTCTCTTTGAGGTTGGCCCAAGAGAGAGTGTAAGTAGTGTCATGTCTAAGGGTAGCGACCACTGAGTTCCACCAAGTAAGGGCGCTCTCAAGTAGTGTGCATGTGGCAAACTTAACTCTGTTCTCATCAGCACAACCACTGATGCGGAAAACTGTCTCTAGTCTTTCATACCACTGCATCACTTCAACTACTCCTTCTTTTCCTCGGTAGTATGAGGGTTTTCACTTTAAGAAGTCAGGGTAAGAGCAACCCCTGTTGGTGTTGTTTCTGCGTGTATTGAGGTTTGGATCATTGTTTGCATTCAGATCAGCTCCTCTGGCTGCCATAGCTGCTGTGATGCCTTCACTTATCATTTCCCGGAGTTGTGCAGCAGTGACATTTTGAGTAGCTTCTGGAAATTCAACATTATCAGCATTGGAAGTAGTTGCATTGTTAGGATTTGATCTCGTAATCACCATTTTTCTATAATCATACACAAAATGAGATTATTAGTTCAAACGTTAGTACAATTTTTATATTATTTGCACGGGGAAAATTCATGCACTGATTTCATAACAAATTTGGATAACCTGTTAAGATTTCATAACATAATACATTGCACAACAATTATAATAAAGAAAGTGATTACATGCTATTTCCATAAGAAATTTAACATCCATCTAGCATAACAAAATCCGAGTCATAGGCCTGTCGAGCCTTGTCCAAGGTAATGATACACACAGTCTTTAAAACATTACATCCCAAAGTTACATGTCCAAAATAAATGAAAAGATAAAGTACATGATTACATCACCAAAAGCTGAAAAGAAATATAAGTACAAAAGTCCTATACCATGTCAACTAGGGTGCAACCCATAGGCTGATCATGATGTACAAGAAACCTAGTACATCTATCCTACTCCTGCCTAGATGGTCTGCTAGATGAGGCTGGGGCTGGTGGGGCTGATTATGTTGCAGGTGCTCTCCTGGTGTTCCATAAAGTCCGAACTGTCGCTCGGGTCTCCTTGAGCACGCGGAATGCTGTCAACAGCTGAGTCCTAAGTCTGTCGACGACCCCACGAAGATAGGTCATCTCTGCAGTAACTCCGTCGTGACGGACGGTGGCAAGGTCGAAGAAAATGGACAGGGACTGCTCCTGAGCAGATAGAGCAGCATGGGTCTGGTGCTGGAGACTCTCCATGGTATGGATACGCTGGTGGAGATGATAGTTCTCCTCCCAAAGCCACTGCAATGCCTCGTCAGTATTGGCATGGACGCCTCGGGTTGCCTGTGCCTCTCCCCTCATGGTATGAGCGAGGGAGTCAATGCGCTCATGAATGGTAGTGTAGCCTAGTTGACCAGATGTCAACAGGTTTCGAAGGTCGGATATCTTCCGCTCTTGGTGTGCGGCCAGTGCGGCGATCTGGGCCTGGACAGGGTCGGCACGTCTCACCCCAGAGCCTTCCCCAATCTCAAAAGTGGAGCCGGGTATGGACTCGGGAAAATGGCCCGATGGTAAAGATGCAGGTACTAAAGATGGTAGGTCTGGAGACACCTGGTCCTCCTCCATAGAGGTGGAGACCAGTATGACTGATGCTGGAGCAGAAAAAGGGTCCTCAGGAAGTACATCTTCGATGGTCTGATCATCCTCCGAGTCAGAGGCTGATAACCAGCCGCACTGTACGGATCGTGGAGACGAACGGGTAGCTGGAGCAGGTGCTACTACTGGTAGAAAAGTCGGAGGTGCAGTAGGCGAAGTCATGATGCTCTGAAAATAATATTATTTTACATTTGAAGTATATGCTTACAAACAAAGAAAAATATTATTTCTAGCTACAAGTTTTATGAAGTATATCCCTTTTAAACAATCATCGTAATATTTTTAAGGTTATATATATATTAATACTTATATATATATATATATATATATAGTTATTTAACCAGTTTATTTATCAATCAGTATACTCTTAGTTCACATAGTACATAATGCCCTAAGATCTATATGCTTAACTAATAGGTCCCAAAAAAAATATCCCAAAAGATTTTATAAAGTTATAGTCCAGTTTTAAATAAAAGAAAAATCACTTTATTTTTATTTTATTTAAAAATTTATCTGGTTCTCTATAACTAATGCTCTGATACCATTTTCTGTGACACCCCGGGTACGGTCAAAATATGCGGAAATATCAACGGAGATGTCACAAGGGTGGATCGATAGCACATAATCCATAGAGCATAAGAAAAAGATTTATTCAAATCAGATTACATGTTTATTAAACAAATTAATAAAAATTTTCTTTAACATGTCATAAGCAGATTGTTCATTTTCCCCAAATGGAACCCTTGACGATTCCTACAATGCAGATCACATAGATGCTTGAGTTCATGCACATATCTCGTTCTAACTTCATTTCCCTGAGATAAACATGCTTAGAGGGTCAACATAAAGTTGATAAATTTACAGGTTTTAACATTAATTAGTTTGGACATACATTAATCATAGAAGTAACAATGCACAAAGCATTCTTACTAAAAAGTAGATTACATTTGCTATTACTCGAAACTGAAGCTTAACCTTCCATAGTCCTCAACAAATGAGGACGTAGTGTCTTACAAAAAGACACTCAAACCCAGTTCCAACATGGTATACATCTGTTATCCCGGCCAAGGCACAATGAGCATGAATCACCCAGATGGGGATGGTCAATCCCGAATAGATCTATTTATAACATTCGGGCGATTTACAACAATTTAATAGTTTCTATAATAGTCAATCGTAGTCAAGTTTATACAATTCAGTTATGTCCATTTTAAAAATAGTTGCATGTTTTCTCCCCCATAGAGGAAAAGTTTATCAATAGTTTATATGGGGTTGTAAACTCACCTGGGAGTTGGCAATAGTTGTATAACACGAATATCCAAATAATGCTCACGCCAAAAGTTATGCCTAATCAAATAGTACAATCTTAATAGATAGTATAAAGAACATATGTGTATGCTTGTACAGATTTTTAGTCAGTTCATTTATGCTACGACATTTATCTAAATAACCGTAGTACAAGTATTAACAATATCCATTTAAACTTATCTATATAAGTTTCATAGTTAAGTAAACAAAAAAATGTTCTACTTAAAATATTAGTTCACGTTCACAGTTCATGTATTATAATCATCCATTTAAACTTACTATTAAGTTTCATATTTTAAGTAAACGTAAGGTGTTCTACTTAAAATATTAGTATTCAATTATTCAACCTTCATATAATTTTATTTCCTAAAATTATATGAGTCTATGTATTAGTAATACATATCCATATTGTTTAAAAAATTTATTTCATAAAGCAAAAATATAAATATTTTATCTTTGAAAAATAAAATATGATATTTTATTTAACTTAAAAGTTCCCATAAATTATTTAACATCTATAAAATAATTTATAAATTACAAGTTTAAGAATTTATATTATAAATCCTTATAGTTTAGGGTTTGTTTAAGTTTTACTAAGTTTAAAATAGAATTAGGGTTAGGGCTTGTAAAAGTTTTGGAACATGGCAAAACTAGTCCCTCCATATTTCAAACAAAGTAAACTTTCGGATTGTTACACATTTGGTACCTAGGGCTTGTTTAAGTTTCGGCATATGGCAGATTTAGTCCCCCTAGTTAAATCTAGGTTTTATAACTTCCATAAAATGACCAAACAGCCCCTAGGGCTTCTTTAAGTTTCGGATTAATACAAAAATGGTCCCTAGGGTTTTAAAATGACAAAATAACTTTTAGAAACTTCCTCAAATGGTCCCTAGGGTTTAATATGTCACGGATGATATTAATTAAACCCTAGACTTTTGGATAATTACATTTTCAGTCCTTGTGTTTACTAATTTATCAAAACAAGTTTCATAAGTCATGGTTTTAGTCCTTAAGTTTCATAATTGTCATTTTACTCCAAAAGTTTTTATAAGTTATATTTTATTATAAAAACTTTTATTTAACATATAAAACATTATATGGGCTCATTAAATGGGCTAAATATCTAATGGGCTATCTAGTAGACTAAATATATTATAAGTCCACTAATTTATTTAAATGGGCCTTTAAATCATTTATTGGGCTTAAATACATTTTTAAGTCCTTTAATTAATTAAATGGGCCTAAGTGTAATCTTAAGTCCATTAAGATACTAAGATTTATTAAATTGGCTTATTAGGTCTATTAAGTCTTGGACTAATGTTGCATGGGCTTAATTAGTTCATTAATACTACTTTTCATTTTATGTAAGTATTAGTCTATGATTTTCTTATAAGCTTATTATTAGCTTATCCATATTTAGTTTTAAATCTTAATAAAAGAATAAAACTTATAGTTTATTTTATGTGATGTACCAAATTACATCTAGATGTGTTACAAGGTTGCATGCAAGTCATAAGCCCTAATATGAGCTTATAGCTCACTGCTATAATTAATTATAGCTTATTAGATGAGTCAAAACTTATTTTAAGGTTGCATGTACTTATAAGTGTCCCCAAAATAAGATCTAGGTATGTACAAATCAAGAAATCAAGTCACAAGTCCATACATACATATATATAGCCCACGGCTATAATTTTAATCTTGGTATTTCCAAGATGAACTTTTTATCTAGTTTTATGTCTTGTAAATATTTATAAAAATACAACATGATTATCTAGGTTTCATGCATGTTTCCAAGGTTACTATAATTCCAAGAAAATTACATATAGCCCACAGCTATATTGTTTTCTCCCAAGGTTCCCATAAGATTTTATAAGCTTGTTTTATGTTTATTATGTTAAGTTAAACTCTTATCATTAGATCTAGGCCTTATATAAGCATGCATATACATTTAAAACCCATTCAAGGTCATATATATCCCACGGCTGACATGTGCATATAATCCGCTTTAGTGATTTTTAGTATTCCATTTCACATGTAATATTACATATTCCATCACTAAAACTTAGTACATAAATTACTAGTTAACCATCCAATTATGCCGTGACCCTTTAAGTCATGGCTTTCATGATTTTAAAGTTACACAAGTATATTTTATGAGATCTATGATTATTAGTCAACCAAAATCCCATAAAGTAAGATTTGTAACCCATGCTACATTTAAATTCATAAAATGTTTCGTATGATTATAAATCAAGTTAAAACATATAGTACTAGTCATAGGTTTCTTATTAACAAGATTAATGTCCAAGACTAATGGTGCTAAAAATTATGTCGTGACCTTTAAGGTCATGGTCTTTACCAAATCATGATTTTAATAAGTTATATACATGTGTTTATAGATGGATGATGATGCATGCAAGTAAAAATGAAGAAACATAAGGAGTATACCTTTCTTGTTTAAAATTTACCAAGGAAGATCTATATGAACAAGGAGGTTAGAGATCTAATCAAGATGATGAATAAAACCCTAAATATCAACCAAGCCGTGACCTTTAAGGTTCGACTAGGGCTTGGTAGAATGATTCCAAGGGTGATGATGCTACTAAATGTTTAGTAGTTAAGATGGGACAAGGATCTAGTAGATTTAATGTACAAACTTGGATGATTGTGGCTTATAGCCGAATCATTGAGAGAGAAAAGTGAAGAGAGAATGAGATTTGATTTTGCATGAGGGGATGTGAAGAGTGAGAGGATTTCGGCTTAAAGAAGAGAGAAAATGCAAGGCGAAAAGAGGTATGATTGCCTTGGTAAGAGAGTATGCGCCAAGTGTTGGCTTTTCCAAAACCAAGGCATCCCTACATCTTCCACATAGTGGGGTGCCGTGTACACTTAACCAAAATGAGGTTTGGCTTTGGTATGGGCTTATGTTGGGCTAGCATACAAAGATAAAGGGTCTTGGGCTAGCCCAAGGTGTGTATGCATGCCCATGATGTACACGCATATATAGCATAAATACTTAATACAACATATTTCCCAAGTTTGGTTAAGTGTTGTGCACACATAGATTGTTATATAATCCATTACTTGTTCTCTTAGTCTTTAAATACATGGTTTAAGTTATTTAACTTATTACAATAGCAAAATGATTGTAGAAGTATAAGTACATAACGGACAAGTTCACACACATCTTATAGAGATATAGCATATGAGTGAATGCTCTTAAGATCATTAGGTGAAACTTTATTACATTAAATCATGGTAAAATCATAGATTTTACACTTAGTTGGGCAGCAGTAACATTTTAGGTAGCATCGGCATTGTTTGGGTTCGTTCTAGTGATTTCCATTTGTCTATAGTCATACACAAAAATGAGATCATTAGTTTTTGTGTAAGTACAGTTTTTATATAAAAATACATGAGAAAGTCCATGCATAGAATTCACAACAAATTAGACAACCTGTCAAGAGTTCATAATATAATACAATACATAATATAGCAAAAGATAATTAGTACATGTCATTTATATGAAGAATAACCATAACACGATGCACAACCAATCCAGGACAGAAGCACAACACACCTGTCTGGGATAGTGGTACACATAGTATAAAGTACATTATCTACAAACACCTATCTAGGAGAGTACAGTGATAAGATATGATACAAAAGATGGAAAAGAAATAAAAGTACATAACGTTCTATATCATGATAGCTGGGATGCAACCCAAAAGCTTATCATGGTGTACAAAAGATCTAGTACATCTAATCTAATCTAATCATGCCTAACTGACTCCTCAGAAACGGCAGGCGCGACTGGTTCAGCTGAAACAACTGGTGCATGCATGGCATCCTGCATCGTCATCATGGCGACTCGTATCTCCTTAAGGAATCAGAGTGCCTCTAAGATCTGAGCCCTGAAAGTATCGTCGGCTCCTCTGAGATGGGTTGTCTCTGTAGTCAAGCCCTGGTGGCGTACCTCCTCCAGATCGAAGAAAATCGTGAGTGTCTGCTCCATGGTCATAGGAGAGGTATGGGTCTCGTACTACTGACCCTCCAAGGTATACACCCGCTGACCGAGAAAACCATTCTCCTCCATCAGCCACTGCAGGGAGTGATAGACTGTAGTCCGTGTCCCCCAAGCAGCATGCGCCTCCGCGCTAACGGTCATGAGAGGTAGTCTTGACGCTCTTGCAGAACAGAGCGTCTGGCCTTTCCAACCATCAACAGAGTGTGGACATCTGCCATGTCCTAAGCCTGATGTGCGACCAAGGCAGCTATCTGGGCCTGGACGGGGTCAACACGTGCCGCCCTGGATCCCTCTCCGATCTCCAAAAGTTGATTCGGTAGGAGCCTCATACACCCTCTTACGAGGTGGTAGAGACCCGAGAGCATAGCCCTGAAGAGAGGAAGCTAGTGGTAAAGGTGGTAGGGTAAAAGTCATATGGTCCTCTTCTCCAGTAGGGAAAACAGGTGCAGCAGGTGAAGAGACAAGAAGAGAATCAACGAGTGTGGTATCTCCGACAGGCTAGTTGTCCTCAGACTTGCTGGCTGACAACCATCCCGGTAGTACTGAAGTCCGTGATAGATCAGTGGGAGATGCAACTGGTGAAGTCATGGTGAATCTAAAAATAATATCATTTTAAATTGTCGTAAGTATAGGCTTACTCAATTTTAAAAGGTTTTTAGAAATCATACTTGTAAATTATATAATAAGTGCCATTTAACATCGCAAGTTAAAGATTACGTTAATACTTATAAGATTAATCAACCGGATGTTAATAATCAATGCACACTTAGTCCACATAATAAATGTATGCTTTACATTCTACATGCTCAACTATTCTAGTCCCGAAAATCCCAAAAAGATTATTATTCAGTTAAAGTCCAGTTTATAAAAAATTTATTTTTATTTTATTTAAATTGGTATGGTTCTCTATAACTATCGCTCTGATACCATTCTGTGACACCCCCAAATAGGTCAAATGCAGCGGAAATAAAATTGGGTGTCACGTAGGTGGATCAACAATAGATAGTATGTAGAGCAACAAATAAAAGATTATCAAATCAAATATTACATGAACCAAAGTACAAATTATCATAAAAATTGTCTTTAACATTATTCAATAGTTTTTTTATTCCAAGTTTATAAAACCCCAGATGAGCTCTATAAATGTTGCCTATCATGATGCTTGACTCCATGCACATCAAATACATGCTTTAGTTTTCTAAGAAAAACATGCTTTGAGAGTCAACATAAAGTTGATGAATTCACATGTTTAAATAAATTAAGTTTGGACAGTAAAACATGCACTGAAGTAATAATGCACATAGCATTAGCACTTAAAGGTAATTACATTTCTTGATTGCCCAAAACTGACAACTAGACTCGTTAAGCCCTCAACAAATGAGGACCCTTCGCATAATAATAAATATAATGCACCCATAACAATGTTCTAACATGATACACATCTGTTGTACTGGCCCAGGCACAGTAAGCGCTACTCACCCAGATGGGGATGGTCAGTCCCAAATAGATCTATTTATAATATTCAGGCTATACAATTAATAGTTTCAGTTCATGGGTCATGAGTCATTCTACAATAGGCCAATGTAATCAAAGTTTAACAAATCAGTTTACGTCCATTAAATATGTTGCATGATTTCTCCCCCATACAAGATTTAAAAGTTTGTCAATATATAGTGTGAGGCCATGAACTCACCTCAGTAGTAGTGTAGGGTAGATATCACTAGAAATCCGACAAAGTGTCCACGCTATAGTCAACTACCTATGTAATTGTACTGTCTCAGTATATGCGTAAAATGATGCATGAATATCTTTGAATAATATATGTGCATGCTTATACTGGTTTTAAGCAGTTTATTAAAATTACTGTATTTTAAGTAACCGTTATATAAGTATTAATAGTACTCAATATTAATTGCGAACTTAATAGTACAGTTTAAGTAAATAAGACTTTACTTATTATCCTTGTACTTTTACTTTTATAAATTAGTTTAAATGATTTATATAAAATGATTTTTTATATTTAGAAGGATGGGAAAATAATAAATATGTTTAATATATTTATTTATAAAATTGTTATATATATATAGATATATATATATATATATATATATATATATATATATATATATATATATATATATATATATATATATATATATATATATATATATATATATATATATATATACCTATATAGTATATGGTTGTTTTCAGAACCAATAAAATATACAGAACTGCGAGAACCACCATTTATTCTTGATAATTCATATGTATTTTCCTCGTAATGTTTAAATTATACGTTTAATAATTGTTTTATTAGTTATAAATCCGAGTATGATGAGCGATATGAAGAGTGCACATGTGTTTTTATATTATCCATCGAGAAGGTAGTTATGATACAGACGAAACAAAATACATGTGCATGCTCCTTGAAACATGTATCTAATGACCTCACACGATGAGAATCCATGCACGTCTACATTGTGAACTAACACGATAAAAATATATGTGCATTTTAAGAGTAAAAAGGCGGTTCTCGCAGTTCTGTACATTTATTTGGTTCTGAAAAGAACCTCACCCTACATATATATATATATATATATATATATATATATATATATATATATATATATATATATATATATATATATATATATATATATATATATATATATATATATATATATATATATATATATATATATATATATATACTAGTGGCAAAACCCGTCCGATGGACGGGTATGACTTATGATTGTCGTTTAACTTTTTTTTATTTGGAAAGTATTTCTTAAGTAAATTTATTTTTGTTTAGTTGTGTTTTAATGCGTTATCAATAGGCATGGTTTGTTTTTGTTGTCTATGTTTTTTATTTGCGGAAATAATTGTTTGTATGTTTATTCCATTAGTATTTGTTTTTTTAAGCATGACGTTGGTTGTTCAAATACACTTTTTCAACCTGAATTTATAAAAGTATTCATTGTGAAAGGTCTAAAAATTGGTCCTAAAAACTTGAGAAGAGTGACATGAATATGTTTTACATTTTAGAACTCTTCACAATTTAATGCATGTGTTATTTGCAACCATTACACAATTTTAAGAAATTTATACAGTAAAGTAAATATAATAGGCAGTAAATATATGTCATGCTCATACCGATTTTTGTGTTATGTTTTTAAATCGATTGAACGTGTTATGGTGACCGAATTGAGTCGGTCGTCGACTCTAAATCGATGCCCTTACGGACGATTTGAAACATGTTTATCCAAAAAAAATAACTTTTCTAATTTTAATTAAAAAACTTTTAAATTTTATATTTGAACAATTTATCTTTATAAATACACAACATTACCATTTTCTATCAAAAAAATTATTTTTATTGAAAAAACATGTACCCACTTCTATATACTATTTACGAAATCAAAATTTTAGTTAAAAAAAACTAATTCACGAAGATGACGTTCATTCAAAAGCGGTGATGGAATTAGCCATGACATTTGAATATGATTTCGTAGCTAAAGATGAAGTAAGAAGAAACTGAGTATGAGCCGTCTAGATCGGAATTTGGGGAGATATTAGATTCGATTAATAATTATAATATCAATGTACTGTTTTTTTTATTTTTATGTAATGTTTTTTTTTATTTTATGAACGAATTTTAATTTTACAAAAAAACTTAAACTTGATCGCCTTGTTATGGAAACAAATCGCATGTAGATCATCGAGAAAAGAAAACCAAACTGACAAGAAAAATAGTGATCAGAACACGTTCTGTTGTGCTAACCTTAGTATTTGAATAAATGGGTGATCTCATTTAGAAGAAAGAAAGAAAATAAATGTTAAAAAGACTATATTATACAAAGGCTTGTATCAAATACAAAAGCTTGTATCAAAGAGATGTACATTGAAGATATTAATATATGGTTAGTCGTTCTTATTTTAACCAATGTTTTGAAATTCGGGTCGATCCGGTCGGTTCAACCGGTTAAACATGTTCCGGCCGAAAAACGGGTCAAATTGATCCGGGTCTTATATATTAGAAACCCGGTGTGACCTGGCGGGGTTTGAAATGACCCGGATCGACTCAATTCGTGAGACCCGGTCGGGTTTTGATTTTTTTTGTTTTTTTGTTTTTTTTTGTGTTTTTTCACGATTTAATTATGTTATTTGCAACGTAACTATGTTTTTACATGCTATATTTGTTAATAAAAAGGTTTTAGGCCAATGTATGAAATATTCGTGATTTTTATATAAATTTTTTTTTGTAATAATGAAAATATATATTAATTTTTATAGAAAATCGGGTCGACCCGACGGTCCTACCTGTTAAACTGGTTACCCGGTGATCCGGTCGTTTGACCGGGTCAATTCAAAACCTGGATTTCAAAATATTGGTTTTAACAAAGAGAAACAGTACACATCAGTGGATCATTAACATCATGCTTGGGCCAATTAATTCTACGGTATGAAAACAAATTCGATGGGTAAACTTATAAACTCCCAACTATATGCAAGTCAAGTTGACAATATGTGCCATACATGCATACAGCCCTACGTCCGTGACTTGCTAAGTTGCTATATGCTGGTCAAATGAATTAAAAATCAAGACCAAAATGTACTATAACTTGTAAAATAAAGTGCCCCTCATGAATCCCAAGCATGGACCAAACACCGTCAGGTATATAAAAAAGCCTGTATCTTGTATAGACTCAAAAGTCAAAATTGCTTACTACATAACCAATACCAAAAACCCTCTTGGTAAAAAAATCATACAAACAAAAACAAATAAGCAAGGTGTTTGCATGTTATAGACTATAATACACATGGTTTCTGTGGTTTGATGGTGGTAGTAACATAAATGGTGCTTACTCAAAACTAAGTGCATAAATGGTCCTAACTCCTAATAACACTTTTTGCTTTCACGCTTAGTCACAACGATAAAACTAAACAACTTAGCTGTTAAATCTTGCAAGTAATTTACAAACTACAGTGTAAATAGATGTATAATTAGATCTTAAGTTGGGTTCTGCATACAACACATAGCGTGAGTTTTAAAAGGGGAATATGTTATCAGGGGTGGGCTCTTGACTCTTGAGTTTAACAGAAAGTAAAATGCAAGAACTTATATGTGATGACGCGTCCTACTTATTTGATTTGGCTAAATGATAAATAAAATCCAATAAAAATGAATACAATTTATTTTATCATTCAATATGAGATATACATCTAGCCAGAATAAAAGACCATCGAGATCAAATATTTAGCTACTTGGATGCAAAAACCGACACGTTAAAAACATTCCACTGTCGTTGAGTCATACTGTTCAGTCTTGCTCAAATGCTCCACTTTATCTTCTTGAGCCATGCACTCGCATTCCACTTTATTCCATTTGATCTCTTTGAGCAATTGAATAATCTGACAATGTGCTTGAAGAAGCACGTGATACAATGTTAATGGTTTTTGATTGCCCATAGTGCTTTTCATTGCATAAAGACCTCCTGCATTTTGGTAAAAAAAATATAGTGTTATTAAAATATTACTAATTTAAGAAAACATATTCAACAACTTAACGCAAATATGGGTTTAATAGATGGCAGATAAATATTTGGTGAGAAGTGGCTGTTTTGACCCATTACCATACTCGCTGGCCCGTTTTATTGTCATCTCTAATGGTGAGAACACTGTTAAAAATTACCTTGCTTTCACCGGTTGTGCTATTGTGGTAGTATTTGTATCCATCAAGAGAGGTATGTTCGGTCGAATTACATTCGAAGGGCGCCCCTCGCTGATGGCATGACCGGACCACCCGAAGTGGCAGATGCAGCAGGTGAATCTGTTACATCCTTTACAGTTGGACCACCCGATATCTATGGCCACGCGGACAAGTAGAAAGAAAACAGGAGTACTATTAGCATGCCAAAAAAACCTAAAATAAACCAACACGGGTTTTGTCAAAGCATCACACCAACCAGACCAGGGGTTGAATAAAATCAATAAAAAAGAGGTTGTTCTTTCAAGACATAAGACATAGTAGGTATATAGAGAACAAAAGTATGTACTTCAGTTAGGAGGTTGCGAACATTGATGTAGTGTGAGGTAGTTGTCTTCAGTTCTCTTAAGAACTCGTCTATCATTTCAACCAGCCGAGCATTGCAATGCATTTTCTTATCTTCCCCGGACTGGTCAAACTCGCCTCAGATTAAGATCATTTGTATCTTTCAAGGACCCAACTATTTTCGGATAATGCAAACTTGCCTCAGGAATAGTGTAAGCGTTTTGTGTAAATTGAGGTCAGAAATGGAAGCATAGAGCCTCTTGTGGATCTTTTTCACTACGTCTGCCAAACTTTAGAAATCGCCTCTGGCTGGATCCGCACAAGCTTATTAGCCAAAGCAGGGATACCCGCCATAGAATTGTCAATCTTTGACAAAAAATGGGTGAGTTTCGGATACTTTAGCTTCATGGTAACCTGAAGGCGCGCCAGCTTCAGGACATCTTTGATGTTTTCTCTTGATGTTACACCCTCTGGCCAATCCAACCATATCCGTTCTCACATATTTCGCTGTATGTCGACTGTGAAAAAAGTAGCATAGAATTTAGTTAGACAACACAATCATATGAACCCGCCCTTGCAGATAGCCTCTCAGACGGATCATACCCTAAAAGCCCTTGCAACAACTGAATTAAATCACATGCGGAGTGGTCTACGTGCTGCATAATCAGATTCTGCAATACAAAAACAAAATTTAACTAAGATCGATAACTTGGATATGATGTCATGATCTGCAATTCTAGCTTCAAAATGCCTAGCGTTATTATATGCATCTTAGCAATGAATTGTACACAGTAGTTTCTGCATAGCACGATAACAGTTACAATTATTAATGATTATCGTTGTATGTAACTTCCCAATTATTCATTCAGACGCAACAAAAATATATTTTCAACAGCGGAATCTTTCGCTATATTTAGTCTCCTACTCCACCTATTATACATTCAAACGCATTTAGGTATCCAATTGAAAGAATGAGACTAAAGGTAGCCAACGATTCTGGATTGAGTGATTGACACATAAATCTTTAGTCTCAACTGTTCAGGGTCACCCAAAGAAAGAGTTACGCATTCAGGCACATTTAGGTATCCCACCCATATTAATTGCTACGTCTAAAAAAATGAATGATGAACCTGTTGAGATTTTAATTTCTTGGTGTTATTTCAATTTGCGTATTGGATTTGAGAAATGAAAGGTACTAATATTCTATTTCCAAATGAATTTTCAATCTAAAATAAGTAGATAAACACTAATTGGCATGTTGGTACAAATCTTATATGGATTAAACTGCATATATCTGGAATAAGCACCTCAATAAGCACGTTATATAATGGTACAAAAGAACATATCAAGAAGGGGCATAATTGATTTGCATCTCACTTGGTAAAATAAATTAATAGCTTGGTTAATAATCATTCTTTGTATCGAACAGTTCAATCAAGCCGTATCACCTGCTCATATCATATTATTATATACATTTCAAACTGTAAAGTGATATGATAGTTTGCAAATTCTAGTTTCTTACAACTATTTTAGGGATTATTAAAATTACCAATATTCTATTAAGACACACGAAACTCACCCAAATAAACAGTCCACAGAAATTGAGTGACCAAACCTGCATTTTAAATGGCCTTCTTCATTAAGGTAAGCAGATTATGAAACTTGCGTCAATGCTGATGAAGTCGATGATAGACCACCTGACCTTCCTATTTATAGCCTAAATAAGGTGAAGACAGACCTAAGTAAAGTTTTGGTTGCCAATTCCTTTACCTCTCAAAATGATGATATTCCTCTAGATCCGGAGGTAGAATTGCCTTCAGAAATGCACTATAGATCAAAGAAATGTGAACATCAAATTTATCAGAAGAGAATATTTTGTAATAAAAGAAACTTATAGATATGAACCATTCGCAGCCCAATTTTATTTAATATTTTGGTAGCTTGCAACCGAGGTGCATTCTTCTTTAAGATAAATCTGCCACAAAATCAATTATTATGTAATCACAAAGCTAAACCCATTTTAAAAGCAGTGAGTCTGATTTCATTATATGCATTTCAAAGTTTTATGAAATAGAAGATAATCACATCATTTTCTTACCCATTAATTTGGTTTATCTTTATTTTTAGCAAAAAAGACCATCTTTTTTGCCTTCAATGACCCATCTTGCTTCCACTTAATAACTGAATAGCATTAGCAGACACAAAAAAATGATGCTTCCATATTCAAAAGTGTTGATTCAAGTTGGTTTCTAACTTAAAACATATTGTGTTTTACTAATTATGTACAGTGGGTTAAGTGGCTTGCAAATGTAGCAAAAACATATGTACATTACTCTGATCTTTTCAAAGTAGTATTTGGATTCAGTTAGCATACATCTACATGATACTCCCTCGGGAACTTTTTAGAGTCGCTCTTCCCACTGAAATTACACAAAGGAACCGATGAAAGTTCTAGCCTCGTTTTTTGTTCTTCACCAGGGATCCGCATAATGGGCTTTTTAATTGATGCAGCCTCCATACAAAGCATCTGTTTGTACTCATATTCTACAAAATCAACTATAGTTTGCCTTTGCAACTCATGGATTCCATATCACTAACAAAGAAAGAAAATAGCATCATTTAATCAAAAATCCCTCACTATAGGAGTTAAATGCTACATACTCAACTGGAAATGACTTGGAATAAAAGGCAATGGAATAAAGTCATAAACACAATCAATTATCAAATAGTACAGACAAAAATCTCACCAGCATTAGGAATACCATCCTTGCGGATGATAAATGTTTGATTCTTTTCTTTATCCTGTACCCAAATCTACATCTATTGTTTGCGCCAAAGGTTTATAGGCGGGTAATATAGCACAAGTAGTATTTGGATTCAGTTAGCATACCTCTGCATGATAATCCCTCGGAAACTTTTCGAGAGTCGCTCTTCCCACTGAAAAAGCACAATGGAACAGCTGAAAGTTCTAGCCCCGCTTTCCGTCAGCTTTGACATGCATTCCATGTTGGTGGTCGGGATTGTGAAGCCATAAACTCAACATCAGGGAATGATCCTTGAGGATTATGAGAAGGTTCGACCTCATTTATTTCAATCTGTTGTTCGAAAGGCAGTTGAGCCATTCGCATTGGGTTCTCATAAGTTCTCCCAAGGTAAGCAGTAGTGGGTTGAAAATAACATTACTCTCATAAACAAAACCATTTCTTCCAGGCTATAACTGATCTGCATAATTATCTGCACCATAATTTCCTCCCTGTTTGAACATACAATTCTAGATCAGTACTTTTGCTTGCGGTAATGATAGAATACATGCACAATGATATAATGACTTGAATCTCACAACTGCAGCAATCAATAATTTAAACACAATGCGTAAATATGACAATAGATTTAGCCAGCCTAGATTTGTAACGTTCGTATGTAAAAACATTCACTATCATCATTAACCGTATCACCTTTAAAAAACTAAACATGCTCCTATACCCTATTGTGAATTCTTTTAGCAATGTCCAACATCTATAAATGTTCAATTCTTTTTCTTTAAAGTAACTCTTGTATGATGATACATTATTACCAAGTTGTCAGACCTAGAGTTATAAGATGTGTTTTGACTCCACAATTCAAATCAGACCTCCTTTTCAAGGGTGACTAAAAATATTGAAATTGCCATTGATCATCAAAGCAAAACTAAAAAAAGGCTATATTTCAGATCAGAGCTCAAGATTATACCAAATTCCTTCTATAGCATGTGCCATCAATTAATTTAGTATGGACAACGAAACAAACTACAACAATCAACTATACTGACACTGGGACACAGTGACCAGTAATATCCTCTATCTTAGTTGAATCATAGCCAATAGACTTGTTAATGTATATATGTATTTATATCAAAATAAATCAACTGTGTACCTCCTTATCACTCCCGGTTGATGCTATTATTGACAGTTATCACACACCAATTAAGTTAGCACACCTCTGACGTGCGACCATTTAACTTACTAACAAAACTTCCATATGCACGTGGGTCACGTTGAAGAATACTTGTATCATGGCTTCCGGAATATAACATTGACTAATCCAAGCCAAGGTTCCAAGAATGGTATCTCTAACACTTGATAGTTACACTTGGATTCTTTGCCATGGTTGCACTCTTTGTCTGCTCCAACTGAAATCATAAATCAATCTACCTAATCCACCATAACATAAATAATTGAAAATTAGATTTACCTTGCATAATCAATAGGCTGTTCATAAATAAAGTTTTGTTAAACAATTGCAGCTTGCTATTCATCTGCATCCTCTAAAAGAATGATTGTGTGAATCCAATCAAACAATTTTGAAGATTCGGTCTATTTGGCATCAATAAACTCATCAACCTCATCCAGCACAAGCATCTTGATATAGTCGAACCACAATGACTGCATCCTCAACATGTCAAATACACGTCCAGATGTGAGTTAACTAAAAAAATACAACAAATATTAATTAATTATAGCAACATTAATAAAAAATAAAATCGATTATACCTTGGATTTTTAGCGGTGTGAGTTTGTATGATTTAGGGTTATTACTGATCGATGAAGAATTAGGGTTTTTGTGGATGATCGTTAGATGTGAATGGATGATCGTTAGATGTGAATGAAGTTGTATGTCTGTTTTTTATAAGGTGCGATTAAGCCTTTTTGGGTTCGTGAATTTGTAAGCCCAGAATTTAAGCCCGTGCTGACGTGGATTAGAGCATGATTAGATGACGTGGCAAATCCCTCCTGTTATATATAATGTAAAGATATATATATATATATATATAATATATATATATATATGGGGCTAAATTTGACATAGGAAAATAAATAGGCGCCATGTCATATCCTACGTGGCATTATTTTATTGGCTACAAGTTTAACAAGCCATACCCAGCCCAATCAACCGTATATTCCAATGAACCGTATATTCGATGATAATCAACCGTATATTCGATGATATGCATTAATTAAAATCGGCAGATTTAGGATTTTCAAAAAATATATGCCTTGAATAGATAAAAAAAATATATTCATTCGTTATATCTTTTTTCCTCAAAACCCTAATATCATTGTTCATCATCCACAGAATCATATTGCATGGCCGCTTGTCTCTCAAAACTCAAATCATGTAATGACTCACTCTAATTTCAAGGTTGATGATTTTTGGTAATTATGTGTTTTGTTTGGCATCAGGAGTTAAATTTATGTAATATTGCATTATATGGATACATATATTATACTGAAGTTCAATGCACCAGGAATGTTCTAATCCTCATATATCCATCTTCTCTGATTTTGTATTTGTAGTTTTAGTATTGGTGTTCATATATGATATACAAACCCTAATATGGTTTCTTGAAAAGCAGTGGGAAGGGCTGGCCTTGATATTCATGATTCAACTTTTCCACTAAATAACAACGAATAATTGGTAAATCTTGATCTAGATTCACTAGATGATAATCTGCATACATCACCGTACAAGTACTTACATTGTTCATCCTTCGTCTAATCAGCTCATAAATAATTTTACATTGGGTTTGTATTGCTACATATATAAGTAGTTTGTATTGCATTTTCCTGGAACAACAAATGTTTTGCTACATATTATAAGCAGTTTGTATTGCAGTTTGTATTGCTAAAGTCTGAACTTCTTCCAAAACCGTTCTGCAGGTTCATGTGGAGATTAAGGCTGACTCGGTTTGCTATGAAATATTTGAAAATAGGGGTACCATACCAGGCATTATGTTTGGGCTATTGTGAAGGTGATACATTGGTTCACCAAACGTATTCTACAATATAGTTGCACATTGTGGAAATCCGTGTGATGGTAATACGTTAGACATGAATCCAAAAAAACAACTGGTAAGGCTCTTAAACCGCATTATTACCAACCTACTTCAGAAAAATGTATTGCCAAACTACTTCAGAAAAAAGGTATTATTGCAAATTATAAAAAGTGTTATTTCATAAACTGGTGAGTTTAATCTTAATTTTGTTATTTGATCAAGGTAAATCAAAGTTCTAAATTTGATAATTAGCCGTCTCTAATGCTATAATGTCAGGATGGTGACAATTAGCTAAAGTGACTAAGCTAATGATGTTGATCAAGAAGATCAAAGTGTCGACACTCTTCTTTTAACCAGCTTGATGTTCGAATCCGGCTCCATGGTAGGTTTCAACCTCATGATGATCACCCCCCGTTTATGCATGATCACCATGGACCAGGAGGCTTTGGCCACCATATGCTTGAAAGATTTACACCTTTAGGGTCATGGGGCTTTCAGGTATTACTTCTCTATGTTATGATTCAAAGCAATTTATAATAGTTTTTCCTGATTAATTTGTGTAGTCGTCTTAATATTAGATTATGTAATGAAAGTTTAATTGAAAAATTTTACTTATAGGGTGTAGAAGATGAGATCATAAAAATATATTTAATTCTTCTTGAATTTTGATGATCTTCTCTTTTGTGATTAAAAGTTATTTATATAGATTTTTTAGTTTGTTTTAGAGAGGTATTACACATGAGGATTTCAATGGGCATAAGTACTTTCAGACCTGGTGTTATCCATGTAATACATATAATTTAGGTGATCTTTAACCCATGAATCATGTGACCATTTTGGTACAGTGGATGACAGCAGGAAGATGAATCATTCACTCGGAAATGGCCGCTAGCCCAGATGCCCAGAAGGGTTTGCTACTCTGGATCAACCAATCCTACAAATACAAAATGTAATGCCTTATTTCACTGTTAATAATAAAAAATAACTTAGTCACTATGATGTCATTGTTGCGTTCAGCAGGTCCTAATATTTTACTTTGATGTACTTCCTTTCAGAAGGTCCTCCGCACCCAAGGCCCCCATATATGGTGCGTTAGCAGTTTTTACTTGTCGGGAGGCCAAATTATGGTATCTTAGCTAATGCAACCTCTACCTCCTAGACCTGGACTACCACCACCACCACCACTAGGACATGGTATAGGGACGCCTCCTCCACCATCGCCTACTACCCAAGCTTTTTTAGTGCTTGATGGTCTACCGAGCAGTCTGATATTGTTTGTATCACCACAGTCCCAACAAGATTTGCCAATAAATAATAATTATATTGCTGGTCGGAATTGCCCGGTGGCCCTTCCTCTAAATTACAATGTAAGATACTAAAAAAACATGCCATTTATTTGTAGATGTATTGTTGATATTTACATTTGTTGTTAATATTAAATTTCTAAAAGCAGCTACCTACGTCAGCAACAACACAAGTACCTCCCTTACCTGCCGTTGAATAAACATCAGTCGCACCTTTAGTTCCATTAAAGATCATGGGCTCTTATATTTATATTTGTGCCGACACATTATATGAAAACCATGTATATATGTTTTAGTGACTTAATGATATGTATGACATGATACATGGACATTGAATTTTATTTCTGTTACATATTGTTATTTAAAAAGAAACTTTTTTAATGATAATAGTATAATAATCATCTATAGATTAAGGACAGACTCTTTCTTATGTGCTTGCAGATTGCTATGAGTGAGAGGTTCCTGCTGCTTTGAGCTTTTTAATGGTTGGGTTTGGGTAAGTTGGCATTTATTGGGTTTTGCTTAATTGTATTTAGGTTTCTCGGTTGTGAACTTAAGCTTCTCTTCGACATTGATGATCAGGAACACCTTCTGATGAAGATAATAAAGTCTCAATATGAAGCATAAGATTCCAAAAAGTGTGATAAGGGAGGCTCTAACTAAGGTTCTGGTGTACTACTATTCTCTTTCTGGTAGGGATTTATTGATACTGAAACTTATATAAACTATGATGCATTCAGGTACATGAAACTGATGAAGCAAGGAAGAAGTTCTCTAACGCTATATCTATCTCCTCCGTACAATTTTTTGGGGACCCGAACAAAGTTGATCTTGATGGCCAAGTCTCCTTGCGAAAGTTTTCAGTATGTATTCCCCTAATTATTGTTATTATATATATTGAAATAGATAATTATGTTATAATTTAATGCTGATTTGATAGTAACTAGAAATTTTTATCGCTTTCAGTCAGATTACCATGGATAATAATTAATATATTTTATCGTGATAGCCAGTCGGTTAGAGTTTATTTTACTTCGCCCAACGTTATGCTCTTTCGTATACACGTTATTTTTTGAACTATCTATTATAAAACGTGATGTGGTTCTATCATTTTACTTTATTATATTTGAACAATACTCACCCCTAGGCCTGATCTTGTAGGTGAACTTAGTTTTTAATCTACTTTTGAGGGTGTTTGGGATTGAATAGTTATAAGTGCTTATTTTGTTAGGAACCAAGTCATAATCTTATAGCACCCCAATAAACCTGATATTATCATACTCTGGCTACAACTCAGGTTTCAAATTCGGTTAACATACAAAAAAATATGAGAACCACCAAGTATCTAGACCCTCTAACATTGAGGTACAACTACATATATTTTTTTACTTATATGTGGTCTGGGATCCATGTAATATCAAGTACCATGAAATTTTCTGTATTTTTTTTCTAATTTTTATGAAGAGAACTTACATTTCTATTAACCTTAGGTCGTCATGCTGGTGTCGGGAACAAGTCAGTGTATGTGCTTGCAAACTATTGGAGGACTTCGAAATTGAGCTTGTGTATGGCGTGTTTGGAAATTGCATATGCATCAATATCCAAAAGTTTACATGGTCTGCATTTATATGTAACTTATAGTGAGCAAGAAGTGTTTGTTTAGGGCAAAAGGCAAAACAAATCCGATTCAACGGTCCAACTGTTGTTCAGTGAATTTTAATCCATTTTTCTACTCTATTACCAAGAATAGTGCAAAGCTAAAACCCTGGAGGGAGGTAGCTTTTTGGACAGATTAAAGGTAGACTTTCTTAATGACTTGCTAAGGATAGCTATATACTATTATGTTGTTAATGGATCACTCCTTTCATTTAATGTATTTTCGTTATCCTGTTGTTTACGATAATTTGATCTGATTTGTGTAGTTCTCCGTCTTCTGAGACCATTGCAATGGTTTGTTTCTTCTTTAAAGTTTGTGTTCTGATGTATGGTTAGATAGTGAGCATCTTTCGTTAATCAGATCCAGATACTCAACTCGATTAAATGGACCTAGGATATACGTTTAGTTGTGCTTTGGTGATTTGATGTAGTAATAATCATATAATGTGTCCTATACTTACAGGCAATTTCTACAAGTAGCTCATGAGTGCTGCCAGTTTTAGACTTCTTGTAGCGACGGAAATTAGAAGCCAAGAAGGTAAATATATATGTGAAACCAAACCAGAAGCGACGTAAGTTGAATGATGTAATGAAACATCTAATGGTTTTAATTAAGAAACACAGAGGGGCGTCAATGACAGATTCACCTCTGATTGGGGTTGTGCTTTGATTTACCATACTACTAATTTTATAGATTTTGAACATAAATAAGAGTTACTTCACGTAGTCCCACATAATGGAATGTGGGAATGTGTTGACCTTTACCTGGTATGTGTGGTTAGACCAGTAATAAAAATTGACCCATTTTTTAACGTATACTCATGCAGATCATCATAGGGTTTAATGGTATAAAAATATGTGTATGAATATAGTCTCTTTATTTGAATTATCCATCAGAACTCAGAAGTCTTACACCTTTTGCTATTAACTGTTGTTAAAACAACTTTTTCATGTTGCATTATTTTAACCTTTTAGTAAACTGGCATAGGTGACCAGTCTAAAGAAGCAAATGGAAATGATCTCAATGCTATAACAAAATGGTGACGATTAGCTTCCGTTTCAGAGGCTTTTCTTTTGATTGTTTCGATTGGTATTATAGAGGGCGTTTGTGATTGATGATACCGTTGTTCAAGATTCAGGTAAATTCGGTTAAAAACAAAAATTAATCACTATGTTGTATTTATAAATTGTTTTGTTCTGATAAAAGTGTAATAATCATTACGGAGAGGAAAGACATTAAAGGAGAGTTTCAGGTGATGGCTCAGCATTGTCTAAAGAACTTGAAAGGATGAAATCACAGCTGAATCATTAGAAAGATATCTCGAATGTATCCACTTCGTGAAAGGAGGACGTCGAGTCACTTAGAGCGTTGGTGGACAAAATGGTGGTGACCATGCATTTATATTCATTCAACCTTTATAAAAACCTTGTGTGTTCAGTTTTATATGCATGCTTTCTAAACGATGTAGAATCTGATTTCGGATATCAATCAACACTGGCTACCGATCTTGGAGGTTTGAGAAAACGCTTCACAACAACTAAGAAGGAGTCTAATACATTTGAGCAATCAACATCATAAACATGCAAAGATCCAAATCAGCGAGATTACGATTAAGAGAACTTCAAGAGGAGCTTAGACTTTCAGGTTACTTTTTTTCTCTTTTTGTTGTGTATGTTTTGTGATATTAATAGCTTTTATGGTAGATGACTAAGAGAATACATGACCTCACAAGAAAGGAACCTGGTAAAGTATTGATTTTTCATTTGAGCAATCAACGTCATAAACATGTAAAGATCCAAACCAGCGAGATTACGATTAAGAGAACTTCAAGAGGAGCTTAGACTTTCAGGTTACTTTTTTTCTTTTCGTTGTGTATGTTTTGTGATATTAATAGCTTTTATGGTAGACGACAAAGAGAATACAGGACCTCACAAGAAAGGAACCTGGTAATGTATTGATTTTCATACTAAATTACTCCCAACGTTATCTTATGTTATGTTATTTATTCATGGCTAATCTTTTTACTATCCATTAAGAAGTGTATTTAACTACATTAAGCGTCGTTTTAACAGTTGTCCAATATATGTGAATAAGACCTTCTGAATCTGATCTGGTATAGATGATACTATGGGCATTTTAGGTATTTTCGGTATTTTAAAACACTACGTGAATCAGTCTAAAGTCACATGTAGAGATCACCCAAGTTGGGATAATTTTCTCTAATCAACCACGGCTGAAAAACTATTGGTAGACATATATCCCATATGAAAGCATATGCAAGCCGTTCATATCAAAAGAAACTTGACAAAGTAGTCCTATCTTTCTGCTACACCATCAAAATTTCAATCAGACCGCCAATATAAGGCGCACAATACATATATAAGACAAGAAGCCCTACCCATGACTCCAACTACACTTGCGCCATTAACGAGGACCACCCAAGGTCTTGCCCGGTATTAAGGTTGACAAGGGTACCATCGATCTTGCTGCATCCAATAGCAAGACCACAACCCAAGGTCTTGATGGTCTTGCCCAACGATGTTCTCACTACCACACAACTTTTGTTTTAAGACCTATACCTTCTGTCTTAAAGTGTTGATTTTTGTATATAAAGTTCTAGCGTTGCTTCTGTTTTAAGACATATACCTTCATTCACAATTTGTTTTGTTTAGATGTATCTGTGTTAGAACCTGGATGGGTTGCTGCCTTTGAATCTCCGCCGGATGCAATGCCAATGGCTATGATTGTTGCATGTGCAGCCAGAAGTGAAGTCAACCCCCACAATAAACGTCCATCTAAGTTGTGATTCATTTACATTGCTCCATAGAAAATCAAACAAACTTCACACATTTTTAGCTTTCAAATGCATACAAGCATCGAATAAATCATGTGCTACTGATTTTAAAGACAAAGCTATTACACGACCTGCAACCACCTTGGATGTCGCTTGCGATTTTGAACGAAATAATAAAATCGGTCTAGGAAGAGATTTGAGTGTTGTGGCTATGGTAACGTCGTCACAGAAGCGAAGTAAGCATGATATGGAACGTGCTATAAGATGGAATATTATATGGATAGAATATTGGAATGTGTGCAATCAATTTATTCAAATTCGGTTTACAGGAAAAAATTTAATGCATTGTAGTATAAGTTTGTTAGAAACATGCAACAATAAGATGTATCTTTTTGTCTCTCCATTTCACATCAAGTTCCTTTTGGTTTTTGCAAAGTTTGTATGCAGAGTTCGTTTTTATGTTTTAGTTTGATAGTGCTTGAGTAAAATGTTTGCAATCCTAAACGAGTATGGTTATGTTAAGTGAATAAAAAATCATTTTATCATTTTATGCAATGTTTTAGACTCGGGTCAACCGGTTGACCCGGTTCTGGCTAAAAAACGGGTCATATTAACCTAGGTTTCACATTTTTGAAACTAGACCCGCCAGGTTTGGGGTGACCCGGGTCAACCCGGTTCTCGAGACCCAGCCGGGTTCAATTCGATTTTTTCGTATCTTTTTTAAAAAATATGTAAATTTTACGTATTTGCGATGAAATTTTAGTTTTACATATTATATTGATTGGTAAACAATTTATATTTTCAAAATACGGAAGTATTTTTTTATGGTTTTTATATATAATTTTTGTTATTTATTAAAAATGAGAAAAAAATAATTTTTTTAGAAAATCGGGTCGGCCCGAATTAACCCATACCTGAGGACTCAACTCGAACGAGTCAATGTAAAAAACGGGTTTCAAAATTTATGTATCCAAGCACCTGTTTCAACAAGTTCACCAACAAAAATCTTTGCTATTTCGGATGCCACAATGGTCATTGGCATCAAAATCTTGCCACTTCCAGTAATGTTGGCTAAGAATGGTATTCCCAACACCAAAATAAATAGAATCACTTATGGTTTTTAATTAAGATTTCATGGAAGTCATTGTCTTTTGATGGTAAGTAAACTTATATACTAATATCAAAAGACAAGAAGAAACCACATACCCTTAAATGCGATTACAATATTTAGCATGACATATGCTCCCTTACTAAACATAAAAATGACATGGATCATCATCCATTGACTATTATGAAATTATGAAAACAAAAAGATTTTTGAGATGTTACGAAAAAAATCGCTAGATTGGACTTGGAGATTTCTAATTATAAATAGAATGTCTTAGGATATTATTGATGCACATCGAACACGCATTACAATAAAGTCTATTCTATCGCATTTTTTCACACTTTTTAATAGCGCGAAAAGTATTTTGACTTTATTAACACATATAAATATATAAAAAATGGTCATATAAATAAATATGAATAAATTTTAAAATGTTAACTAATATGTGTTGCAAATAAAATTCTACTTTTTTATAAGAAAACATCACAAATTCTCTACACTTTCTAGGATGGATCTTATATTGTTACACATATATACCCCATAATTCTAATGTGTGAAAATATTAGGAGTAACAAATGAGGTACACGCTTGAAAGTGTGTAAAAGTTATGTCAAGTTTTACGTTGTAAAGTGAACTTTTATTTTTTATTATTAAAAATTGTGGTTTTTCAAAATTTGTTTACACATATTTATATAGCTTATGTTTATAAATGTTTACAAACTCAAAATATTTTACACATTTATTTAAAATATGAAAAATGTCATCTTTTTGTAGTGGCACCATTTTTATCTATAAGTTATCACATTATCTTAGTTTGATTACTTTTAAACCAACATATGTATATTTTCTATTTTAATGGAAACAGTTTTCACGTTTATGTAATATATACAAGTATAAATTTCGAAGTTTGAACCTTCTCATATACGTTAGATATTGAAAATAATAATTATGAAATTAAACTGCTCATCAGGCTTACACATACGGATACTAAAACCGTAAAAAGGTTTAGTGATATCATATTATTATGAACAAAAACCGTCTTTCATGCAAGTTATTTCAAAACTTAGTTTCCTTTTAACAAAAACGGTTTTCTCACACGTAAAACTATATGTCCAACTTTCAACCATTATAACGGATCGAGAAACGTTGTTTATAAAAAAACTGTGAACAGAACCCGCCCGTTGGGCGGGTTATGCAACTAGTATATATATATATATATATATATATATATATATATATATATATATATATATATATATATATATATATATATAACTTATAAAAATATTGTTTATAAAGTGTAAAACATTACATTTAAATTAGTTTAAAATTCTTGAAGTTCCCATTAATTGAAGAAAGGTCCTTAGGTTATAAGTTAGGATACTACAATTATAGACTTCCACAAATTTAGGTTTAATTAAGTTTTAACCTATATACCAATATAAGGGTTTTAGGGTTTATATAAGTTTGATGTAATTGCAAAACAAGTCCCTCCATTTTATTTTAGATTTAATACTCACGGTATTTATGCATTATACCCCTAGGGCTTCTATAAGTTTCGGTAATTGTTAATGATAGTCCCTCATGTTATAATTAGGGTTTAGGGCTTTTATAAAATGATAAAAGCAGCCCCTAGGGCTCATATATGTTTTGGCTATTGTCATATTTAGCCCCTCTAGTTGTGAAAACTTAAAATAAGTTTCTTCTAAATACAATAATGGTCCCTAGGGTTTTCTAAGCTTCGAATATGATTAAAATAGTCCATATAGTTTTGAAAAAAAAATACCATTTTAGTCCTTGTGTTTAATGTTTTGTTATTATAAGTTACAAGTGTCACGGTTTAGCCCCTAAACTTTATATAATTACATTTTTGGCCCGAAAACTTTTATAAGTCATATTTTTAGTGTCAAAAGTTTATATAAGTTCAAAAATATTAAATGGGCTTATTAAATAAGTCAAGTGGGCTAAGGTATTACTAAATGGGCATAATAACATTTTTAAGTCCACTAAAATCATAGGGCTAACCTAATGGGATTATTCTAAATTCAGCTACTATTCATTGGACCTAATAAGTCTATTAATAATTTATGGGCTTCTAAGTTTACTAAGGAATGTTAATAATTATTCAAGGAGTTTATAGATCTAAGGTTTTTAACTAGGTTTAATATAAGTTTAACAAAAATCAACCACAAACCCCATATGAAGTAAATAGCTTACGAATATAATTATTTTGGAGGGTTTCATGATTTAATATAGGTTTATTGTATGAGTATATGTTCATGTGTTTATAACTAAGTAGATTTTATACAAATCCTTGTGAAACCATAAACAAGTCGTGACCTAAGTAGGTCTAGATTTACTAGTTTTTAAGTTTTAATAAGTTTATGATATGTATTCATGGAAGGATTAAGTAAATGAAAAATGAATATAAATAAGATAGATATAGGTTTGTATGGAC
The DNA here is from genome assembly GCA_025667525.1 of Glebionis coronaria. NCBI lineage: Eukaryota > Viridiplantae > Streptophyta > Magnoliopsida > Asterales > Asteraceae > Glebionis > Glebionis coronaria. The sequence goes on from CM046874.1 coordinate 269,669,726, forward strand.
TTACTTGTTAAAATGACAAGAGTGAGGATAAGTAAACCAAAGGGAACCTTAAGCTTATATGAATCAACAATAGAGAAAACCCTAGTCAAAAATCATGCCGTGACCCATGATGGTTTGTGTAGCTTCTTGGAGTTGCCTTGGAGTTCAAGTTTGTGTAGGAGTAGTAAAAGCTTAGTATTTAAGATGTTCTAGACATAGATTTGGGTAGTAAATGGTAAAGTAAATGTCTTTTGGTGTCGAATTTCTTGTGATTCGAGAGTTGAGAGAGAGTAAGAGGGATTTGAGTGTGTTTTGTGAGAGGTGTGTGTGGGATATTCGGCTAGCGATGTATGATATAGGATATTTGGAATATCCCAAGTGTAATAATATGAATCTCAAGCTAGATCTTGTAGGATATGGGAGATATTTGTGTAGATTTTCCCTCATGCTACCTTAATTAGAAACATGTACAACCCCCTATTTTTCCTTCATGTTGTCGTGTGTATGGAAGTCAAAGGGGAAAAGTTATGGCTTGAAATATTAATAAGTGTCTAGTAGTATGGTTAGTAGCATGGTGTGAGTTGATTTTTGTGGTTACATAACATTTCAAGGTTTATTAAGTGTGTTCATGGTAAACATGTATATATTCGGCTAGACTAGGTGTTTAGGGTAGAAATGTGTTTGATTTATTTAAATTTGGGAGTTAATAAGGTTCTAGATAATATATTGTAAGCACTAGTGACATTTTTAGGTACTTTGGTTAAGGTTTTAGATAAATTAATGAAAGTATGTGATGTATGTAATATTAAAAATATTATACTTGTTTGTAATAACTAAAATGTCAAGGTGTGGTAACATATGTTGTTTTTGTGAAGTCATATGGTTTCCTATATTATGAGATATGTAAATATATATACATATAATAGTAAGTCCGGATAGTTGGTAAAATTATGTGAGATCATGTTTTCCAGACTGTTATAATTATTAAATGTGTACTGAGGTGGTGAGTCCTTGCTTATCATGTGGCCAGTCAATTGGCAGAGTAGTCAGAAAAGACTAAAGGTTCATATCTATTAAAAATAAATATGAAAAGATAGTATGATAAATTGGAAAATAATGCTTCAATTAATCATGCAAAAGTGGTAATAAATAGGTTTCAGAAATGATGAGTACAAAATGTTGACAAAGTCAAATAGGTAAAGTCAGAGGTTTTACATACAACATTTCCACTCAAGATTTTTCTTCCCTCTTCTTTCTTTTCTCTCTAGCCGTGACCTCCAACACCCCTAAACACTCCTTGATTTTGATTTTGATCTTGAATCTTAACAATCTGGAGTAAGTCACATCTTACAATTTGAAAGGTGATCATTTTGGTATAAAATTTTCTTACATGCATGAACATTTTTTTTTCAAAATTATTTCTTGAAGAATTTTGGTTGTTTTGATCTAATTTTATAAATGGTATGTGACGTTTATCATCTATTTTATAGTTTTTGAGCATTGCATGTATGGATTTTGAAAGAACATTTGAAAAAGATGATCTTTTATTTTTAGAGTTATTTGATAAAGATTATCAGTGTTTGATCTATTTCTATGAGTGCATGTGGTTGCTGATATAATTATAGTTAATTTTTGAGTATTGCATGTATGATTTTTGAAGTGGGTTTTGAAGGAATAAAACGTGCAAGTGATTTATAGGTGTTAGGATTTTATTAGGATGGTTGTAGGTTAATATTAGGAGTATGTAGTTGATTGAAATGGGTCAAAAGTTTGATTTGATGTGATTTTTAAAAGGGTAGTTTAGATAAGTGAGTTTGAAGCTGTTTTTGAAAGTCTTAGGTCTGAGTAAGAGTTGAGGTGATTGGATTTTGTTGTAGATATTTTCCTAAGCTTCGATTTGATATAAGGTAGACCTTCTAACTCATAACGAGGAGGAAGTTATGCTTGTTTGATTATTCGTGTACCGGGAAGCGAGTATTGACACAATACGAAATTGTTGTCGATATATGAATCGAATCTCGGGGACTATAAAATGAGTTCTAAAAAACTGGTCAAGGGCTGTTCTTAGGCTCTAAACTTAGGTTTTTGAGCATATTTTTGAACTCAAGTGTCGGTTTTGCAAACGAAATTGGTTAAGAAGGTCAAAATGGTTTTGTGAGTGAAAGGCGTAAAACTGTCCGGATTTTACAATTCAAAGATGTGTCGGGCAGAAGGTCTTAAAGGTAAAAAATTTTGATAAAATTTTAGGAGGGCTTTCTACAGATATTAAGTGAGTTGCTCAGGTTGTTTCATAAGTTTTTGATGTGTCTAAGTAGGAAAATCAGCTTGTACATTTGGTATGTGCCAACAGAATATTATCAAGAGTATTGTTTAGTAAAGTGAAGATGTAGAAGTTTATAGTAGTATCACTTGCATGAGAAATTTGTGTGAGTTTATGTTGGTTTTAATTTATTGAATTGATCATACTAAGTATGAATCATACTTGAGTATTGATGAGACCGCAGTTATACATGGTCTCATCGTCCAAAACGGGCTTAAAACGGTTAAATATATCATAAAATACCGGAAAATATACTCGTATTCGTTTGTTGTATGTCTTAGGTATAAATATCGAGAAAAAGACAAAAAAGATCACAAGAATCAATCAAAAACGAACACGGGAAATGAAGCCGCACAATGAACTGGACCTGAATGATGATTTTGCAAACATGCCCTTGATAGTTGAAGAAATGACAAGTTTAGTCCTCCAAGTTTGAAGATTTGTTAACAATGGTCCTTGAAGAATCATAATATACAAGTTAGACCCTTAAAGAATGAATACATGTCAGCTCTAACCCTTGAAGTTTAGTCATAGTTACATTTTAAGCCCTTAGGAAAGTTATTGCAAACCTTGTGCCATAAATGACAAAAGGATGAAAGTCATAACAAAAGGAAAGTCCATGTTTTTGCCAAAGACTTATCATACATTTTTTTATAAACCTTGGGGGCCCAAACAATTAAACCCATTTACCATGGATCCATACCGAACCCTTACCCTACCCACCTTATACCCAAACAGCCTAATTCGTTTTCCCATACCCAGACCAAAACAGTGCCAACGCACCTTTCCGCTAAACATTAGTATTATTTTACTAATTGTTCAAATTAGTATAATAATACTTTGTTTACCCAAATACCCCCAAACCAAGATCTAACTAAGCCACTTTTTTCTTATAAACCCTAATTTGGGTTTGTCTTTTATTCATGATAATTGATCACCAATTTTTCCAGAAGCATAAATACCATTATGTTAACCTAATCCCCACCCAAAGATTCCATTTTAAACAAACCCATGTGACCCCTCAACACTCCCCTGCTGCATCACTTTCACCCAAAACCCCAAAAATCGACAAGATGAACATCTGTGATCATAAACGTGTTCCCAAAGGATCAATCAACGGTTTAGATCATTTCTCCAAGCTGGCATAACACATGGTACCCCTACAAGATCACATGGTGCCACTTTGACCAAGTATGAAGATTGAAACAAGAGGGCTATTGAGGAAATTCGTTGATTAGGGTTTACATCTTCTTTTTTACTTCTAGAATTGTAGCCAACACTATATAAGGCAATATGACTTGTTCTTATTTCTTGTTCCAGATTTTTGCAAAAGCATTGGTATTTCCTTTTATTGTTAATAAAATTTTGTTGTTTTTAAACTATAATTCCTTTTTATTACTTAAAGTTGGTATTGTATTTTGCAAAATCTGAGTTTCATCAATCTTTAATGTGAATGTTTTATAAAAGTTAAAACCTGTAATTCCTTTTTCATTTTTTGAAAATTTGGTAAGTGTTTTCTTGGATTTAAAAAGTGTTAAGTGTTTTTGTAGTTTAAAGATTTCAATCAGAGACTTGTATTTTCAACATTTAAGGTTAAAATATTTTGAGAAAAGAATATAAAAAAAGAGAAAAAAAAGTGAGTATGCATTAACCATTGTTGCTGTGGTTTGTTGTTTGATTTTTAGCAGGTTAGGAAGCTAGTGTATATGCATACACTTAAGCTCCTTTCTTCCAAGACATGGACGTATGCCTTAGAGGTAAGCAGTCCTTACCCTTTTTTCTTTTCTGAGTAAGGTTTCTATGTGCACATGATTTTGAGTTTTTGTTGTTCAAAGTGTGGAATTTGGTTTGTAATCTTATATTTGGTATTTTAGGGTATAAATCATTGATTAAAGATTTTGTTTGTGTTAGTTTTAACCTGTGTCTTTGCAAAAATTGGTCACCAAAACTTTTAAAGTATGTTTGGTACAGTTGGTTATTGGGTGGTAATTGACAACCAAGGTCTTCTTAGCTCTACATACACCCTAAAGTTCTAGGATATTTGTTTGTTGCATTAAGATTTGAGGTTTAGTTAAAAATTTTGGTTTTGTGAGTCTTTGTAAAAATTTGTCAAATCTGTATAAATTCAAGCATTGTTGTTATGATGATAGGTGTATTTTGGATTGTTTAATGATGAAAGTGAGTGTATGTTGAATGCTCAGTAATGTTTGTAGGGGTTGCTTTAAGTTTGTATGCTCACCTTGCTCAAACTTTCAACTAGACTACCCAAAACCATCATTCATTGGTTTTCTAGCTTGATTTTGAGTTTTTGATTGTAAAGATTTGTAACATGCTTAGAAATTGGTCCATCTAGAACTAAGGGTAGTTTGTTTTATGTTTCCTAGCTTATCTATGTCCACATATTATGATCAAATTCGCCAAAAGCCACAAAGTTAGCTAGCCTTTAGGCCACTGTTTGAAAAAGGGGATGCTTCGTCTACTAATTTGCTTTGGGGGTATTACTGTTTGTTGATAGCTTTACATGTGGTTTATTCTTGCGTGTTAAAGCTTATCTCACATAAAGCTGTGTTTCCTTTTGCTTGTTACTGGCTAATTAAAGTTTGTGTACTGCCCAACAACACTCCCACAAGCCAACTGATGTAGGAGTGCTTATTGTGAAAATAATTAAACATCAAAGAAAATTAGACTTTTCCAGTTTATGTTGGTATGTTTCTGTCGTTAATGATGGCATGAATTGTTGGATATATCAGTGTTTTATGTTAGTGATCTGTTAACTGTCTAACCAGAAAGTGAACCATAAAATTAAGCAAACACCAAGAACACCAAAGAAGAAAAAGAAAGTGAGTGCCCACTGTGGACACGTAGCTAGAATTTGTGGTGGGAATCAAAGTGTTTTAGGTCTGTGTTGGTGTTTTGTGAGTCCCTTGTACCAACAACATATAAGAAGATCAACCAAAAAGGGTACAAAGGGGTGGTTGGGTCTGCATATTTGTGACAACAAGCGTGAATTGTTGTGGCTGTTTTGTTTGAATTTGGTTTGTGGTTCGAGTTTGTTTTTCTGTGCCTGTGCTTACATAGTTAACCAAAGCAAAAGATAGTGTCCCAAAGTAAAAAAAGAACAAAAAAAAACTCCATAGAAAGTGAATAAGTCCCTACTTGGTTTCCTTTGTTCTTAACTGTGCATCTACAAGCCAAATTCGTAGCCTATTTGTTGTTGGAATTGTGTTTAGGATTGTGTTTTTGTAGTGTGGAGGTCTATGCATCTAAGAGTAGCCATAGAAATAGAAAAAAAAGAATACAAAAAAGTGGGGTTGCCCAACTCGAACCCCCGACCTCTCCCCTTTCAACGCCTCAACACTCACTCACCATAACTACTCTGCCCTAGGGACTTTATTGTCCTTAGGGTAGAGTGTATAATACTTAAACAGAATTTGACTTTGCTTTTCTATTATAAGCCGTGAAACAAACAACCATTTTGAGCTTATTCTTAATAGTTTTTTTTTGCTTATTTTCATTTTTCATACATTTAGATCTAGTTTAGGATTTTTCTAAACATAAAATTAGATTTTTCCCTTTATTTAATTATTTATTAGGATTATTTTTAGTTTTAATTTTAGAATTTAAAAATAAAATAAAGTATTTTAAAATTTTTGAAAAATAATTTTTATGTTTAATTAAAAGTGTTATAGGTTTACAAAGTTTAAAATTTGTATTTTGTCCTTATCTTAGTTATTTTATTTTTTTGGATTTTTATTTAAATTTAAAAATTAATATAAATTAATTTAAGTACTTTCAAATTTTTTGGTTTTCATATTTTTCTTAATTAGGTTTTTAAAGCATTTTAGGTATTTTTAATAATTTTTTAGGTGAAATTTTTTGTTTGGCCGCGTTTTTACATTCGTGCGTTTAAGCGTTTTCGACCGTTTTTAGCGTAATCCGTTTTCATATTCTTTTCTTTCCTTCTTTCCAAAACCGTAATAACTTATATTAAATAACTTACTTATTGTTGGCTAAACACCATACCTCCTCGAGAACGAACTTAAATGTTCGATTTTACGTTTTCCTAAACGTAGAATTTAATACTTACCGCGATTCACGTTTTCCCACAAAAAGTGTGACTTTTACTCTTCATCAAATGGCGCCGCTGTCGGGGATGTGTGTTTAGCCATATTTATTTATCGTTTTTATTTGAGTATTTACGTTTTTATCGTACATACTCGTTTTTATTTTTTTATTACTATTAGCCATAGAAATAAATCGTGTTAAATAGAAATCTGTTAACACAAAATCATTTTTTCGTTTTTATTGTGCATAATATATTGTATTAACGTAGAACAATTAACACACAATAATTATCCAAATACGCAAGAAATCGCACCTTAATAGTGGGCGATCCGGTCACTATTAAGCGTATCGAATTCAAACGAAATCAAAGGCAAAATAGATAAATACTCTTAATTGGTTTAATCTCGATAAATACAAACTATAAGGTGGGTATAAGGCGGTTGTATTTCACGACCTAAAGAAAAAAGGCTCTTAAGTGCTTCGCGCCGCCTCGTTTTCTCCGCTCGCTTGTGCATATTTTGAAAATGACGATTAATTAGGGGTTTGCCATATCAAGTATTATCAATCTATTTTTGTGAGTTTACATTATTGATCCCTCGAGACGTTTTGGCGTTCCGCCAACGTTTCAAATTCGAACGAAGGTTTTTACTTCGCATATTTGCCTTCACTCCCTTTGGATTCATTAATAGAGACCTTTGATTAGTGGATAATTTTTGTAGATTAATTTCTACGTAATACACAAAAATTCCAAAAAAATTGAAAAACCAAAAACGCAAAAAGAATCTTCTACTTTCCCTCTATTTTTATAATTATCTTCTTTAACCCTCTAAATTGTTTAATTCTCATTACGATTTTCTTATTACATCATGTCGAATGATGGTGGTTACTATTCATGCCATATTGTGGAGGACCACCCGATGGTGGAAATTGTTACAATCACGAGATTTTAGGAGGAAAGGAGGGGTATATCTACAACTCTCCTCAAAACGATCATGGTGACGGATTTCAGTACAACGACCAAGGTCACCAATCGTCTTTGTTTTATTCGTCAAATGATTCGTCTTATTATTGTGGTAATAATCAAGATGATGAAATGAATCAAAACGACAATGGTTATGGATTCCAATCTTATGACCATACTCCACAACCACCCTCGTCTTATTCATGTAATTTTTGCGGTTTGGACCACAATTTAGGATTTAGTTGAACGAATGATTATAATGACCACGAACCTAATCCTAATTTCTACGACCAATCTTCACAATACCCACCATCATATTCATGTGACAATTGTGGAAATGAACCTCATTATGGGTATGATTGTCAACCAATGGATCAATATACGTCTTTCGACAATCAATTCTCCAGTTTTGACGAATCACCACCACAATATACGAGTTACAATTATGACGATGGGGATTGTTATCCACACGACTAACAAGAGTTTTCTCAAAATCCATGTTGCGACAATTGTGGGGGGCCTCACGCTACTTATTCTTGCCAACCAATGGATTATGATTAACCCAATTCATACTATAATTCCCGTTTTGATAATTTTGTGGCCCCAATATACAATCTCGATCATCAAAATTCCTATGAGCCCGATCCATGTTACAATTCCGATTTTGACCAATCATCTCCACAACATGTTTTCGATGATGATCTCGATTCTAGCCGAATCACCGAAAGTCTTAATCGCCTCAATGAAAGAAATGAAATGCTCTTTGAACTAATTATGGAAAGAATAAATAACCCAATTATTGAAGAGGTTGAAAAGAGCATCGAAGATAAGGAAATGAGGGTGTCAACGAACGAGGTGTTTGGAAATGTTTTTGAAAATAAACAAGAAAAATTCGTAGCATAGCTAGAACGATGAATGTTAAACCTTTGGAACCTATTTTTTCTAATAAAAATGAAACTATCGAGGATTTTCTAAATCAATATACACCAAATTTTAACGAAGAAATTCCGTTAAGTGATTTTGAAAAAGAAGAAATTAGGAAGGTTTTAAGGAAAATCGTTGACCCCTCATTTTTTGAAGATGACCAAAATTTAATTCCGGAGGGACGCGTTAGTACTATTTCTACGCATTTCGAGAACCCGCATTCGATCCCTCCGAAGGGCTAATTTGAGACCATCAAGGCTACAACATCTCATGACAAGCCTTTTACTCCTAATCCTCACACTGTGTGAGAATGTGGATTTATCATGTGAGAAGTCCACCGATGGCCTTGCTCACATTGATACGTTTTTTGACGCTGATGTCGAAACCACTAAGGCAAAATCTTCAAATGAAGAGCCTTCTACTCCTATACCCACTATGAAAACTGATGCCTCTTTAAGTATGGGGGAGACAAATCTTAGCACTAATCCTAGTGTCGAGATCCCTATTCCAATCCAAAGTGAGCCTACGGTTGTCTCCGAAGATGAGGTAAGTGATTTTTTCCTCGACGAATTTTCCACGAAGATTCTAACGAGACAAATTACGATAGTGAGTGTGAATCAGTTTCTTGTGATGATGCTCTCATTGACACTTCGGGGAGAGAATCAACAACTTTCTCGAACCCACTTTTCGATGACGAAGATTTTTCCGCTAGTGATGACGAGTCACTAATCGAAGAGGATGTTCAAAGTAACGATTTTAAAATCTTTTCGAACCCTTTATTCGAATTTGATTACGCGTTCATTTTTGGTGACGTAAATCCTCTCTTTGATGAGACGTTCGAGGACATCGAGAGTGAAGATTCTAAGGATCCTAAACTCGATGTGCCGGATTTGCTAATCACCCTCCCGAAGTCTCATGAGGTTTGAGACTTCTCTTTATACTCATTATGATTCCATTCTCGAGGGGTTCATCGATGGACCGCCTCTCGATGAGAATGATGATTTTAGTAAGGCTTTTGCCTTCGATCCGGGGGACACTTTAAAAATCCTATTTTGCATGAATTACCCTTGTTTCAAAGTGAACCTACCCACCCCCTCGGATTTGATGACCAAACGTACTATAAGTATGTTGTAAAGAGTTTTCTTCCTTACAACACGTATCCTTCGGCTTTGCGTATTTTATTTTCAACAAAATGTGAGGATACGATCTTTGATCCTGATATAATGGCTTTGCCTTTATTAACGGTTGCTTTTGGGTCATGATTACATGTAAGTCCCACAAAAATTACCAAATCAAAATAATCCCTAAATGATCACATTTATGGGGATTTGAGTCGAGCTTTTGACTCGGATACAAAAAACAAGGTGCCTCGTGGGGGAATCCTCATGCTTATCCTTGTAAATATTATTGCTTTTTAGTTAACCTGATGAGGGGATTTGTGCCCTTCCAACTCGTTGTTTCCATGGTTATTTGTGAATTGTGGTTAATTAGATCATCACCTTTACGATTGCAGCCTCTCGTGTTCGTTTTACGTGAGCCTCGATCGTTGGCTTGAAGAATTTTCCGATATCCAATGATATATCCTTTATTGTTCTAACAATAGGTCTTTTAGCACACTTCATAAACGGCTTAAGATTTAATTGTTAATTACCATTTCCATGCTATCCTAAGCATTTGACTTTTCGTCTCTAGTATGGGGGTATTTAACCCTTAGACTCGAAACATTGAGGACAATGTTTACTTTAGTATGGGGAGGTGAATAGATACTTGCCTTGCTAAATCTTCACGCTCTCCAACTTCCATCTTTTTGTTATCGTTTTGTTGCAAATAAGACTAAAAATGGCCAAATTTAAAAATTTTTCTCATGTTTTCATAAGTGTTTAAGACACGAATGTAGATTTTCTGATGGCGAGAATAAGAGTAATTTTTTACTCGACTGTGCGTGTTGAGCACTTAGCTTCGATTCCTTAACTATTTTTAGGCTAAGTCTCTTAAATGAGGACGAGAAATGATAGAGTTAATTATAAGGCACTATGCTAAACGTAGAGTATTTATATTCTTTCAAAAACTCATGTGTTCTAATTGTTTGCTTATTCTCCCCTCGCTTGAATATTAATTTTGCAAATAAATATTGACTTGACGGTTTAGTCTTAATTGTTGGTTTCTAATTAATTCTAGTAGCTTCCATGTAATTAAATTGGGAAAACATTAAGGTATCGCCAGCGTTACGGTTTGAAAGTATTGGCACCCGAATAATCAAAGGCTTCCCCACTAATAATTTTTAAGTTCCTCTTCATCTAAATCAAGCAAAAATTTCAAGCTCACAAGGCCAAACAAACTATGCGAAATTGAAAGTGAATGTCATAAATCTCGAAGCCTTAAAGATCCAAAATTCGTCTTAGCGTGAGGATATACGTCAAGTCATAATAAACACCTCATGGCGAGGTTAAATAAAAGACTAGGGCAAGACCGAAGTTATAATAAAAGCTCCATGGCGGAGTTGAATAAAATATGAGGTAAACCATGATAATCAAAGCAATCGATAATGAGGTGGGTAATAAAATTCATGGTAATAAGTCTCATGTTCAAAACCGTTATAAAACTGTGTTTATCGATCCTTTTTGTTGATTTAATTTTTTGACATCGTTGTCTATTAGGAAAGGTTATTAATTCTGTAAAACCCGCATGCTTTTACCATGAACAATACACTTAGTAAACATACGTACATTTAAAAACTTTCCTTTTATAGCATGAACACGTGTCACGATTAGTAATTTTAGAAGTTATGTACGTATTATTATTACGACAAGTATTAAGTACGTGTTAGTACACGATAATTAGTAACAATAATAATTATAATCACGAACATGAAATCATGAACGTAATAATGACGAACATGTAACTACGTACTTAATTAATATTATACGATTAATATCGTTATGTACAAGTATTTAAATATAACACGAACATTTAATTATAACACGAATACACGAGAACACGAGCACGTATTTTAAAACACGGGAAAAGTCCGGGTTTTCCCTTGTGGGCCCTACTAGCCGCGACACCAAAGAGAGGAACGGGCCAAGCCCATTTGATTTTTACCAAATAACAAATAAAAGAAACATTTATTTTCACTTTATAGAGTTTTAAAGAAAGATCAAAACCCTACTCCCCTTTTCTTCTCTCTTAGCCTGCGGTAAGACCAAAACACCAAGAGGTGTTCGTTTGATTTTTGTTAATCAAATTCAAGATCATGTTCGTGTTATTGTTCTTCAATCTTTTCACGCATTCGGTATGTAAAACCCCGGTTTTTACCACTTTGACCTTGTCACCTTATGTATACGTGAACATGAATGAATGCAATCTCACTTCATATATTTTATGAAGTCTCAGACTCTCGATCATATTTTTCTGTCAAACCATGCTTTATTATATAAACATGAGTTTTTATCACCTCTAACTTCGTTAACATTCACTGAGTCACGCTAGTTCGTCATTTTTATCCGTAATTCACTATGATAAAGTTTATACTCCTTACATTATATCAAGACTTGAATATATAACAACATGCTATGTTGTTTCTTTTTAGACTTCATATCACACGGTTTGGACATTTACCCGCAAAGTGCCTTCGATAAAACTTTACTACACCTTAAACCCTACCTAACTATTAACATTACACAAGATTTTACTTACTCTTGTTGCTAGATATTTTGAAAACTCAAAACCCCCACATGTGTTATAAACACACGGTTAGGAGGGCTCCAACCAAACCCTTGCATCACACTTTTCCAAGAAATCTAGTACTAGGATATTTTAATTAAGGATAGTACCTTGATGTCTCCTAAACTACCCCTCACTAGCCGAATAAAGGACCAAGGAAGCAAGTGTACATCACTTGCATTTAAGGGAATGTACTAGGACTCCTTATACATATCTCAATACCACTAACACAAACCAACCACCCAATCCTCTTGTTTTGAAACCTTTGGCTAGAAAAGGGAAGACAAAAGAGATCAAGCTTAGACCATTTACTCCCACCTCATTTACTCCCACCTCATTTACTCTCCCAATCATTAACAAAATCACACATTTACTCCTCATAGCATTCAATTTAGTCGAGTCCATGATGAAGAGCTTTGGTGGCCGCGGAATGTGGGTATAGGCTAGGGAAAACTATACTTGGTTCACTCCTAATCAATCTCTAGTTCTTGTACTTCTACCACTTCACTCATCCTAGATCTAAAACAAGTAAGTTGTTATTTCCCTCATCATCCTTTCCATTCTTTCGTTTCTCATGCATGACATTCACGTATATCCATAATAACCAAGATGGGAATGCATGCACACGTAAGAAACATCCTAACATTTAACTAGAAGCCCTATTTGTTTCGGCTTAAAATCATAACCAAGGAAGGAATACCATGTTTCTTTATTTGAGATAGCTTGTGATCTAATGGGAGGATTAGATGTTATAAGCCTAGGAATATAAGCTTAAAACAATCCATTGTTAAGCTACCCTATAAGCCATAAGCCCTCCACCAATCGGCTTATTTATCAAATATGGGCCGAGACACATATAAGCCCATGTTGGGTAATACTAAACTTAGTGTCATGGATAAATTAGCAAAGGTTGTTAAGTTATTAGCCCATTAGGCCCACTAAGCACTAAATTATTATTATGGAGACTTTTTGGGCCATATTTGATAATATAGTGGAATTACTAGCCGATTATGGCATAGTGTATAAGTTATATAGTACTTTCGTGGCATATGTTAAGTATAAGGACCAATAATGCCAAACTAGATAGTTGAGGGGTGCGGCATGTATAAGCCGAGCCATAACTCAAACCCCAAGGACTAAACATGGCTTTTGACAAACTTATTCCAAGCCCTAATACCCTTTTTAAACATAGCCGAGACATGGAGGACTTATATTGTCACTTTGGACAACTTATACAAACCTAGAATGTTAATCTTGCCTCTTTTATAGTTCTTAAAACCACAAGGACCCATCTTGCCGTTTTTGAAACATAAACCGAGCCCTTAGGGGGGGCTGTTTTGTAAATATGGGAATATGCAACCCTATTTAAGAACCATGAGGACTTAACTTGTCATATTGCAAACATAGTTGGTGCCCTAATTATTAAATGGGACGAAAATATTAATTTCGGGACTAAAGGGGCTAGTTTTGCCATTTTTCCAAACTTAATTAAACTTAATATATATATACTTCTTAAATATATAAAAGGTGTGACTTGAATAAATTAATTAATACAAAATCTAATTTTGTCACTTGATCTAGAAATTATAAAAACTTGGGAAACGACTACGAAATAAATAGTAAATATCGTTGGTAAACTTGATTTATATAAACTCGTTATACGGAGACGAATTAAAATATAAATACTATTACGTTGATTTATCTACTTAAAACCTTTACGTCCAAATATAAATTATTATATTTGACACAACTCAAAACATTATCTGTACGAACAAGTAATCAATACGGAATAATCAGCTTATTTATGTAATTCACTACGTCCTTGGGACAATTACATTATTATGATCAAGAACGATTAAACTAATACGAACATTGAAATAAAGTGCTTAAAACTTGTAGAAGCATATACGAATACTTCAGTAACTTTGGTGCAACCTATTATACTTTTACTGAGACTGTATAATTATCTAGGTTGTTGACTGAGTGTTGAGCACTACTCCAGATTTTGTGACTATCACCATACTGATAAGGTGAGTTCATGGCGCCACTTTCATATATTGACAAACTTTTAAAAATCCTCTTGGGGGAGAAAACATGCAACTAATTTATGGATATAAATAAAACTGTACCAACTTTAATTATATGTGCCTATTGTAGAGACACTCATGACCCGTGAGCTGAAACTGTTAAAATCGTTGGATTACCTGAATGTTATAAATAGATCTATTTGGGATTGACCATCCCCACCTGGGTGAGTCATGCTCACTGTGCCCTGGTCGGGACAACAGGTGTTTACCATGTCAGCATTTTACTATTGATGGGTGCCTGAATCAGAAATGGGGATGGTCCTTATTTGTTGAGGGCACAACTTTGTTAAAGTGTCAGTTTCGGGCAATAGACAGTATAATTACCTTTTCAGTAATGCTTGGTGCTTTACTGATACAGTGACTATTTATATCCAAACTATATAACTAAACCTATGAATTCACCAACTTTTTGTTGACTCTCCAAAGCATGTTTTTCTCAGGTGTTTGAAGCAGGTAGACCCTATGTGCATGGACTGTTACATTTGAGTAGACAGCATCTTAGCAAGCATGGGGAATTTTCATAAGGGATTCATGAACAATCTTTTTATTACGTCAGAACTATTTAAATTAATGATTTACACTTTTGGTCATGTAATAAATGTTTGATAAACTTATATCTGATGCTCTATGTACTATTGCTATCGATCCACCCACATGACACCCAAATACTATATCCGCTGCATTTTGACTAATCTGGGGGTGTCACAGAATGGTATCAGAGCTTTAGTTATAGAGAACCAGACTCAAAAAAACTTATAAAAATAAAATAAAAACTTTATAAATAAACTGGACTATAACTACATTAAAAATCTTTGGGATTTTTCTTTATGGGACTAGAATAGTAAGCATATAGGATATAGAGCCTGCATCTATTATGTGATCTATTGTGTAAAGTGATTTTAACATTGGTTAAATGATCTGATAAGTATTAGCTAAATCCTAACCTGTTATAGGGAATACCCACTATCATTATTATAATACCAGTATATTACCTTTTGACTTACACTCACGTCAGCAAAACGATGATTTCTTTACAGAGATATTATGACATCTCCATCGTCCGTCTTAGCAGGATGGCTGTCCGCCTCAGATTCCGAGGGCAGTCAGTCTGATGGAGTAGTTCCAGTTGTTTCCTCACCACCTACTGCATTGACCCCTCCAGCTGAGGAGGTGGACCCAGTGACCCACGCTCTGCCACCCTTACCACCCTCTTCATCACTCCAGGGTTATGCTCTTGGATCACTAACCCCTCGTAAGAGGAGGTATGAGACGGCCCCGGCCTCTACTTTCGAGGTCAGAGAGGGATCTGGGACTGGACAGGTGGACCCTGTTCAGGCTCAGATAGCGGCTTTGACAGCCAGCATGCCCAGGACATGGCCGATGTTCACAGCCTACTAGCAGCTAATCAGGCCGAGAGATCGATATTGAGGGAGCGTCTAGATTCCCTGACTTGGACTACGTGGGCAGAAGCCCAGTTTGCCAGAGGGGCTTGGACCACAGTTTATGATGCTCTTCAGTGGCTCATGACGGAGTACGACCACGCCATCCACCGCATCTACACCACGGAGGGCCGACAGCAGTAGACTCATGACGCCCTCACAGCTCAGAAGCAGTCCCTCTCTATGTTCTTTGACCTGGCGATTGTTCGTCACGATGGGGTCACGGCAGAGACAGCTCACCTCAGGGGAGCTTTAGACACCCTCAGGGCCCAGTTAGTCCAGACTCTTCGCCACGTCAAGAAGACGAGGCTTGCTATGATCGCTCTCCAAGACGCTATGCCCGCACCAGCAGCTCCACCAGCACCCGCTGTACCAGACATCTCCATCGGATCCGTTAGACCAGTATAGATTAGATGTACTAGATCTCATGTACATCGTGATAAGCTTTGGGTTGCATCCCAGCTATCACGATATAGGATTTCATGTACTTTTATTTTCATGCAGCTTTTGTAGCCTATCAGTACTGTACTCTCATAGATAGGTGTCTGTATATATATCACTTTAGACTGTGCGTACCACTACCCCAGACAGACGTACTATACTTCTGTCTTGGATCAGTTGTACTTGATGTTATTGTACTTCCTCTCAAGAAATATCATATGCCACTCTCTTTGTTATATCATGTGTTGTATTACTAAAATGTGACAGGTTATCCAAATTGTTGTAATTATTGTATACAGGTTTGCTCATGCAAATAATATATGATCAGATGAACTTTGAAGCTAACAATTTCATTTTTGGGTATAAAACTACAGATAAATGGCAATCACTAGGCAAAACCCTACTGCTAATCCTGCCATTAACCCGGCCAATAATCCTGCAGACAACCCTCCTAATGACGATGCCACTCATAATGTCACCCCAGCCCAGCTTAGGGAAATGATTGACCAAGGCATCGCCACCGCTATGGCAGCTAGCCGAAACATGGACGACAGTGAGAATTCCAACAACCGAAGGAATAATAATACCACCAGGGGTTGTTCTTACCCTGATTTTCTCAAATGAAAACCGTCTTACTATCGGGGCAACGAAGGCGTAGTAGAGTTGATGCAATGGTTTGAAAGACTAGAGACCGTATTTCGCATCAACGACTGCACCGATGAGAACAAGGTTAAGTTCGCCACCTGCACGCTACTTGAAAGTGCCCTCACCTGGTGGAATTCTGTGGCCATTACTCTAGGACATGACGCTGCTTATGCTCTGAACTGGACAAGTCTGAAGGAGAGAATGACGGAAAAGTACTGTCCTCGGGGCGAAATGAAAAAGCTGGAAGTCGAACTATGGGATCTTAGGTGTAAGAACAATGACATCGTGTTATACAACCGGAGGTTCCAAGAATTGACTCTCATGTGTACCAGGATGTTTCCCGATAAGGAGGAGAAGATTGAAAAGTACGTCGGAGGACTCCCCGACGCCATTCATAATAGCGTTCTCGCCTCGCGGCCTACCACCGTCGAGAAAGCCATGGAGTTTGCCGCCGAATTAATCAATAAGAGGAACCATACTATCTCTGAGAGAAACACTGAGAACAAGAGAAAGTTGGACGACCATGTCCGTGCTCCCTATCACCCAACTCAAAAAAGGCAAAACGCCGGTCAGATTTACAGTGCAATCGCCCCTATAGGGCCAAGGATTTATGAAGGCACCAGACCTTTGTGCCCGACTTGGCATTTTCACCATCAGATGGGTGAACCATGCAAGACTTGTTACAAATGTGGAGCAGTGGGCCATCCTGCTCGCAATTGCCAGGCAAATGCCGCTACCCAGGTTCAGCCCAACAATATTGCGAGGAACAATAGTCGAGGTGGAACCAATGGCCGTGGATTTGGGAATAGACAGCCAGGAAACCGTGGTGTTATAGGAGGAAGCAACAGTGGCCCAAGGAAGGGAGTCACGTGCTATGAGTGCGGAGCACCCGGTCACGTGAAATCAAGCTGCCCCAAATTAGCCCATCAGAACAAAAGCAATGGAGGATCCACATCCAGGGTTTACGTGGTGGGCAGTGCAAAGCCCAACCCAGACTCCAACGTAGTTACCGGTACGTTTTTACTAAATAATCGTTACGCATCTATTCTATTTGACACTGGGGCCGACAGGAGCTTTATTTCCACTGAATTTAGTAGAATATTAGAAGTTGTCCCTTCCGCATTAGACCACTGATTCGCAGTGGAATTAGCAGACGATAAGATCATAGAAGCCGATACCATCGTTAGGGGTTGCACACTGAACTTTTCCAACCACCCGTTCAATATTGACATAATCCCAGTGGATCTAGGCAGTTTTGATATCATCATTGGCATGGATTGGTTATCTAGGTACCACGCAGTGATCGTATGCGACGAGAAACTAGTCCGATTGCCATGGGGAAATGAGACATTGATCGTTCGAGGTAATGGCAATACTGACCTTGCAGACACTAGGCTCAGTGTCATATCCTGTACCAAGATTCAGAAATACCTATCAAAAGGATGTCCCATCTTCTTGGCTCATATCTCCCAGGCAGATAAAGAAGATGACACCGAAAGGAAGCAAATAAAGGACGTGCCCATCGTCCGGGAATTTCCTGAAGTCTTCCCCGAAGAATTACCAGGCCTACCACCAGCCCGGCAAGTGGAATTTCAGATTGACCTGATCCCAGGAGCTGCACCCGTGGCAAAAGCTCCTTATCGACTAGCACCATCAGAAATGAAGGAACTAGCAGAACAACTTCAAGAGTTGTCCGACAAAGGGTTCATCCGACCCAGTTCCTTGCCATGGGAAGCTCCAGTATTATTTGTCAAAAAGAAAGATGGTTCGTTTCGAATGTGTATCGATTACAGAGAACTGAATAAGTTGACTGTCAAGAACCTTTATCCACTCCCCCGTATTGACGACTTATTCGACCAACTGCAAGGGTCAAGTGTGTATTCCAAGATAGATCTGCGATCTGGGTACCATCAACTAAGGGTCAAGGAGGAGGATATCCCAAAAACCGCTTTCAGGACTCGTTACGACCATTTCGAATTTCAGGTCATGCCTTTTGGGTTAACCAACGCTCCTGCCATCTTTATGGACCTGATGAATCGAGTGTGTAGGCCGTACCTGGATAAATTTGTGATAGTCTTCATAGACGATATACTTATCTATTCCAAGAATGAACACGAACACGAGGAACATCTTACCCAAGTTCTGAAGGTACTTAAGGAAGAACAGTTGTACGCCAAGTTCTCCAAATGTGAATTCTGGATCTCGAAGGTCCAATTCCTCGGTCATGTTATTGATAGCGACGACATTCACGTAGACCCAGCAAAGGTTGAATCCGTCAAGGATTGGGCATCCCCAAAATCACCAACAGAAATCCGTCAATTCCTAGGCCTTGCCGGATACTACCGTCGATTCATCGAAGGATTCTCCAAAATAGCAAAACAAATGACCAAACTCACACAAAAGGGAATAAAATTTGACTGGGGAGAGAAAGAAGAGTTGGTTTTCCAACTAATCAAGGAAAAGCTGTGTAGTGCACCTATCCTGGCCTTACCCGAAGGCAACGACGACTTCGTGGTATATTGTGATGCGTCACATAAGGGCTTGGGTGCAGTATTGATGCAGAGGAAGAAAGTAATCGCGTACGCCTCCAGACAGCTAAAGAAACATGAGGAGAATTACACTACTCATGATTTAGAGCTTGGATCTGTGGTATTTGCGCTAAAAATCTGGAGACACTATCTGTACGGAACCAAGTGCACGGTGCATACGGACCACAAGAGCTTACAACACATACTAGATCAATAGGAGCTAAATATGAGACAACGTCGTTGGATTGAATTGCTAAGCGATTACGACTGCGAGATCAAATACCATCCCGGTAAAGCAAACGTGGTTGCAGACGCACTAAGCCGTAAGGAGACCGATCCTCCTATGAGAGTCCGGGCACTGGTCGTAACAATTAGCCTGGATTTACCCGAACAAATCCTAGAAGCACAAACACAAGCTCAGAAGCCCGAAAATCTCGTAAATGAAGATGTTGGGGGTATGCTCAGGACTGACCTCACCGAGGAGAAGTTGGAACCAAGAGCAGATGGAACCCTGTGTTTGCATGGGAGGAGTTGGTTACCTTGCTATGGAGGTTTAAGGGACGTAATCATGCACGAGTCCCATAAATCCAAGTATTCCATACACCCCGGATCGGAGAAGATGTATCAGGACGTGAGGAAGTTGTACTGGTGGCCAAATATGAAGGCAAACATCGCCACCTACGTCCAAAAATGTCTTACCTGTTCTCGCGTCAAGGCCGAACACCAAAGGTCCTCCGGGTTACTAGTTTAACCAGAGATACCCAAGTGGAAATGGGAGAATATCACTATGGATTTCATCACCAAGCTTCCAAGATCATCTCACGGTTACGACACCATTTGGGTGATCGTTGACCGACTCACCAAATCCGCTCACTTCCTGCCCATCAAGGAGAATGACTCCCTGTCTAAGTTAGCCAAGACGTATCTGAAGGAGGTGGTGACTAAACACGGAATACCCGTCTCAATAATCTGCGACCGAGACGGTAGGTTCACATCTAATTACTGGAAGGCGTTCCAACGAGCTTTGGGAACCCGCCTCGATATGAGCACGGCATACCACCCACAGACTGACGGTCAAAGCGAAAGGACAATTCAGACCCTTGAAGACATGTTGCGAGCATGCGTGATTGACTTTGGGAATAGTTGGGTCGATCACATCCCATTGGTGGAATTCTCCTACAACAATAGTTACCATGCTAGCATTAAAGCTGCCCCTTTCGAAGCGCTATATGGTAGGAAATGTCACTCACCAGTGTGTTGGGCGGAAGTCGGTGAATTTCAACTCACCGGACCTGAACTGATCCAAGAAACAACTGACAAGATAACACTGATAAAGCAAAGAATGCAAGCTGCCCGTGACCGACAAAAGAACTATGCAGATCATAGACGAAATCCTATGCAGTATGAAGTGGGTGACCGTGTAATGCTCAAGGTATCGCCATGGAAGGGAGTTGAACGTTTCGGTAAACGGGGAAAACTGAACCCTCGTTACGTAGGCCCTTTCAAAGTAATAGCCAGAGTCGGAGAAGTTGCATATCGCTTAGAGTTACCCCAACAATTAAGTCGAGTGCACCCCAATTTTCATGTATCTAACCTGAAAAAGTGCTACGCTGATGAGCCCCTAGCTATGCCATTAGAGGGAGTTCGCTTTGATGACAAGCTCCAGTTCACCAAAGAACCAGTAGAAATCATGGAAAGATCAGTGAAAAAGTTGAAGACTCGTCGCATTCCGTTGATCAAGGTACGATGGAACTCAACGCGAGGACCTGAGTTCACTTGGGAACGAGAAGAATCATTCAAGATTAAATATCCTCAGTTGTTCACATAACTAGTGGCGTTAATCTAAGCTTTGAGGACAAAGCTAAAATAACGGGAATGTGCTGTAAAACCTCGGTTTTTACCACTTTGACCTTGTCACCTTATGTATACGTGAATATGAATGAATGCAATCTCACTTCATATATTTTATGAAGTCTCAAACTCTCGATCATATTTTTCTGTCAAACCATGCTTTATTATATAAACAGGAGTTTTTATCACCTCTAACTTCGTTAACATTCACTGAGTCACGCTAGTTCGTCATTTTTATCCGTAATTCACTATGATAAAGTTTATACTCCTTACATTATATCAAGACTTGAATATATAACAACATGCTATGTTGTTTCTTTTTAGACTTCATATCACACGGTTTGGACATTTACCCGCAAAGTGCCTTCGATAAAACTTTACTACACCTTAAACCCTACCTAACTATTAACATTACACAAGATTTTACTTACTCTTGTTGCTAGATATTTTGAAAACTCAAAACCCCCACATGTGTTATAAACACACGGTTAGGAGGGCTCCAACCAAACCCTTGCATCACACTTTTCCAAGAAATCTAGTACTAGGATATTGTAATTAAGGATAGTACCTTGATGTCTCCTAAACTACCCCTCACTAGCCGAATAAAGGACCAAGGAAGCAAGTGTACATCACTTGCATTTAAGGGAATGTACTAGGACTCCTTATACATATCTCAATACCACTAACACAAACCAACCACCCAATCCTCTTGTTTTGAAACCTTCGGCTAGAAAAGGGAAGACAAAAGAGATCAAGCTTAGACCATTTACTCCCACCTCATTTACTCCCACCTCATTTACTCTCCTAATCATTAACAAAATCACACATTTACTCCTCATAGCATTCAATTTAGTCGAGTCCACGATGAAGAGCTTTGGTGGCCGCGGCATGTGGGTATAGGCTAGGGAAAACTATACTTGGTTCACTCCTAATCAATCTCTAGTTCTTGTACTTCTACCACTTCACTCATCCTAGATCTAAAACAAGTAAGTTGTTATTTCCCTCATCATCCTTTCCATTCTTTCGTTTCTCATGCATGACATTCACGTATATCCATAATAACCAAGATGGGAATGCATGCACACGTAAGAAACATCCTAACATTTAACTAGAAGCCCTATTTGTTTCGGCTTAAAATCATAACCAAGGAAGGAATACCATGTTTCTTTATTTGAGATAGCTTGTGATCTAATGGGAGGATTAGATGTTATAAGCCTAGGAATATAAGCTTAAAACAATCCATTGTTAAGCTACCCTATAAGCCATAAGCCCTCCACCAATCGGCTTATTTATCAAATATGGGCCGAGACACATATAAGCCCATGTTGGGTAATACTAAACTTAGTGTCATGGATAAATTAGCAAAGGTTGTTAAGTTATTAGCCCATTAGGCCCACTAAGCAGTAAATTATTATTATGGAGACTTTTTGGCCCATATTTGATAATATAGTGGAATTACTAGCCGATTATGGCATAGTGTATAAGTTATATAGTACTTTCGTGGCATATGTTAAGTATAAGGACCAATAATGCCAAACTAGATAGTTGAGGGGTGCGGCATGTATAAGCCGAGCCATAACTCAAACCCCAAGGACTAAACATGGCTTTTGAAAAACTTATTCCAAGCCCTAATACCCTTTTTAAACATAGCCGAGACATGGGGGACTTATATTGTCACTTTGGAAAACTTATACAAACCTAGAATGTTAATCTTGCCTCTTTTATAGTTCTTAAAACCACAAGGACCCATCTTGCCGTTTTTGAAACATAAACCGAGCCCTAGGGGGGGGGGGGGGGCTGTTTTGTAAATATGGGAATATGCAACCCTATTTAAGAACCATGAGGACTTAACTTGTCATATTGCAAACATAGTTGGTGCCCTAATTATTAAATGGGACGAAAATATTAATTTCGGGACTAAAGGGGCTAGTTTTGCCATTTTTCCAAACTTAATTAAACTTAATATATATATATACTTCTTAAATATATAAAAGGTGTGACTTGAATAAATTTATTAATACAAAATCTAATTTTGTCACTTGATCTAGAAATTATAAAAACTTGGGAAACGACTAAGAAATAAATAGTAAATATCGTTGGTAAACTTGATTTATATAAACTCGTTATACGGAGACGAATTAAAATATAAATACTATTACGTTGATTAATCTACTTAAAACCTTTACGTCCAAATATAAATTATTATATTTGACACAACTCAAAACATTATCTGTACGAACAAGTAATCAATACGGAATAATCAGCTTATTTATGTAATTCACTACGTCCTTGGGACAATTACATTATTATGATCAAGAACGATTAAACCAATACGAACATTGAAATAAAGTGCTTAAAACTTGTAGAAGCATATACGAATACTTCAGTAACTTTGGTGCAACCTATTATACTTTTACTGAGACTGTATAATTATCTAGGTTGTTGACTGAGTGTTGAGCACTACTCCAGATTTTGTGACTATCACCATACTGATAAGGTGAGTTCATGGCCCCACTTTCATATATTGACAAACTTTTAAAAATCCTCTTGGGGGAGAAAACATGCAACTAATTTATGGATATAAATTAAACTGTACCAAGTTTAATTATATGTGCCTATTGTAGAGACACTCATGACCCGTGAGCTGAAACTATTAAAATCGTTGGATTACCTGAATGTTATAAATAGATCTATTTGGGATTGACCATCCCCACCTGGGTGAGTCATGCTCACTGTGCCCTGGTCGGGACAACAGGTGTTTACCATGTCAGCATTTTACTATTGATGGGTGCCTGAATCAGAAATGGCGATGGTCCTCATTTGTTGAGGGCACAACTTTGTTAAAGTGTCAGTTTCGGGCAATAGACAGTATAATTACCTTTTCAGTAATGCTTGGTGCTTTACTGATACAGTGACTATTTATATCCAAACTATATAACTAAACCTATGAATTCACCAACTTTTTGTTGACTCTCCAAAGCATGTTTTTCTCAGGTGTTTGAAGTAGGTAGACCCTATGTGCATGGACTGTTACATTTGAGTAGACAGCATCTTAGCAAGCATGGGGAATTTTCATAAGGGATTCATGAACAATCTTTTTATTACGTCAGAACTATTTAAATTAATGATTTACACTTTTGGTCATGTAATAAATGTTTGATAAACTTATATCTGATGCTCTATGTACTATTGCTATCGATCCACCCATGTGACACCCAAATACTATATCCGCTGCATTTTGACTAATATGGGGGTGTCACACGGTAATCCGTAAACCCTTTTGTTTTTTTTCTTTTATTTAATTAGTTAGCACATGAACATTAATTAAATAAAAACCTGGATTAAAAACATGTCATATGATCAAGGGGGGCAAATTAAGGGTTTCGGGTTTGGTTTGCTCGGCCAAAACACAAACCGAGAGCTTTAGGCTCTTGGCGTGTTTTTGATCACGCCACCAACCGAGATCTATGATCTCGGTGGTGTTTGGTTCGGTCGACAGCAGGGACAAGGAACCCCAACATGCGTCAGGGTGTCCTTGTGGTTTGGTTGGGTCTCGGCAGCAAACAGCTCCACCACCGGCACACAACCGGTGGCAGAGTGGGTCAGGTAGGGGGAACGCAGCAGGCAGCAGGGGTAACCACCAGCACACAGTCGGTGGGAACACCACTGCTGGCAGCGGCTAGCCGAGAGATAAGACCACTGGCAGCAGCCGGTGGCAGCCTTAACAAAAACAGTGGCAACCGGCCAAGCCGGTTTGCCACTGTTAAGGGGTGTTTTGTTCGGAATGGTTCAAGGGGTTTCGGGTCTGGTTCATGACATGTTTAAATTAAATACATGGGTCCGGTTCATGACTAAAATATGTACAAGTATTTTATTTTTACAAGTATTTATTTTAACAAGTTATTAAATTAATTAAAACATGACATGTAATTAATTTAATTAATTCATGGACTTAGGTTAATTATTATTTAGTAAATAATACATATTTTAACCTAAGTATTTAATTATTTAATTTAGACTATAGTATTAATTAATTATTAAGACATGAAATATAATTAATTAATAAACATGACTTAGGTCATAATTAATATAATATTAATACATGTTTTAGCCTAAATATTTTATACACTTTAATTTAATTAAATCATGCTTATATTTAATTAAATCATATAACCTATAGTTTATTTAATCAACATGTTATTATTATTAAACTATACTATAATCACATGACTTATGATATTTAATCTAGCTTAATTCTAAATATGGAAACTTTCTAATTAAGGAAACTTACTATTTTTGGAAACATTTTATTTTTAGAAACTGATCTAATTTAAGAAGTTAATCTATTTTTGGAAACTTTCTATTTCTGAAAACTTTCAATTTTAGGAAACCTGCTATTTTTAAAAAGTTACTTATTATTACACAACAAGTATAATAATACAAGAAATACAAGTAATACATAATGAGAATATACATAATACATGATAAACACAACATAACATTAAAATCAGTAAAACAAGACATGAATATATAAAACAAGATAAGACATGATATAAAATAAGTTACGTACGTAGTAATCAGAATACTTATACATGTATACTATTTATGTAGCATTAGTGAGATCGAAGTAGGACTTCCTTTCCTTCGCCTTTTTCGTTCACTGGACATAAGGTACAGATTTCTCGTTTGCAGCCAACTGTTCCCAGTATTTGTTTTATATGTTTGATACTTATGTTAGAATAAGAGGCTAAGCCATATACATGCATGACCAGCGTCACCTAGTTATGGAGGTACCATAACCATAACACTGGAGGGACCAATGTTATGACTTCCCACGGCAAAGTGATTGATCGTGGCGTCCCTTTTTAATTTCGGCCATTATATTATATTATCATGTGGGGCGTATGGGTGCATCCTAGTTACATGTTTATCAGTAATATCATAGTGAATGCGATGTGTGCCTTGCATCCTTCACTAGGAGCTGATCCCTCCTACCCAGACTATTTAATTAGAGGCAACCCCTCTGACGAGATCTCCCCTCCAAGTATTCATGCACGATGGAACCTCATGACCTATATGGGCTATTTGGCTAATTAAAAAAGATTTTCATAGAAACATAAGTCTTTTCAAACTATAAAACCAGTTTTATGAACATAAATCCAGATATCTTAGAACTTATGTTATTCCGCTTCTTTTAGTCTTATATGCTTACGTTACTCCATGTCATACTTGTATATCCGTGCACTAAGCGTTATGCTCAGCCGTTTTCCTTTCATGTTCCCAAACGGTAGGTACTCAAGGGCGCTCGTAGACTTTAAGCGTACGTGCATATGGATTGGAAGCTATCTAGCCTTCACTACTTTATGCATTTCGTCATACATTTTGCTACTAATTTCTTTGGACATTGTTTAGTCCTTTTCCTTTAGAGTACTTAATTTTGTGTGTGATGAGCTTATACTTAGGGTACCGATGTTTCTTTCCACTATTCCTTTTCATGGTCATTTAATGTTTTTAAGACATTTACCTTGTATGCTTTGATGACAAGCCATAATCACGTGTGACATTCCATTTACCAAAATGGGGTGTTACAACTATGGTATCAGAGCCAAGGCTTCGACCTGTAGGCTCTCAAAACACAACCTGTGATTAGTGGGTAGTCACGATGGTCTTCCTAGAACTGACAGTCGGTTTTCATGCAATCATTGTTTTCATGCATTCATGTTATATGTCATTGTCGTAGGTTTATGACTAAGTAATGGTTGGCACAAGACTGTCCCTATTTATTCGCATGTGCTTTTATCGAAACTTTTAACTTTGGGACCGACCCATTGGCGTCCCCTCGCCATGTCTTTTGTTTTGGGTAAACTGACCATAGGTGTTCACTCTCGCGCATATAAAAGTTTTCATAAACTTCATCATGCATTCATGCACTGTTTTCCTGCATAAAAATTTTCTCATGATTTATTGACATAAATTTTTTTCATGTATACATTTTATGTTTGATCAGTTTGATCATGTATTTTGTTCTATGCTGTCAGATGGTGAACACACGAAATGCTCAAGAGATGGGTGCAGTTGCCAATGTAGCTTGGCAAGCCATCCTTCCCCAAGATAACAACAATCCTCCAACACCATAAATCGTTCCCATGGCAATGTGGGATAGGTTGACGAGGGAGTATTTCGCGACTAGGCAGAGACCTGGGGAGAACAACAACGAGTTCATGCAGCGCTTTCTTCTTTTAGCAAGTACTCTTGGCACGACAGCAGGCACTGCTGAAGAGCAAGCATGCCATTTCCGTTAGGCTCTTCGTACATCGAACGCTAGTAACTCGGTGTTTGCTACCTTCAACACGGTGGCACAAGTTGCCGATGCATCAAGTAAGCTGGAGATGCTGCAGGAGAGAGAGGAATTCGGGGAAGCCGAGAGACCCAAGAAGAGGTATACGTTCGTCATTCATCGGTGACAATTTCAAATTCATTCAGTACTATCCAATATTTATCTTTCTCTTTAAACTGCATCTTTCAGGTAGAAGACTGGGGACCGGTCTCAACCGGCTACTCAGCAACAACCTACTCAGCCCAAAGGTAACGTTCAAACTCAAGATCGTTCTGCTACGGATAGGCGTGGCGGTAATGATAATTACCTAACAACCCTGGAAACTCCAACAGCAGCAGGTCCCTACAGTTACTCATTCCTTACGTTACATATTGTAATTTATAATTCTGACACATTAGCAATCTTCTACCAGGAATCATGGTAACGGGAAGGAGCAGGACCGAAGAGGTTCACAGCCTAACCGTCCAGCAATCATTGGTATTACATCTTACGATTTTCCGCATTGTCCTTTTGTACCTATAAACCATGTCTCATGTGTACTTTTCCAATCAGGCTCCCAGCCAGTAAGGGCACCTGCTGGAGGGTATACTCACCCTCTTTGCACTACCTGCAACCGTAGGTATCCAGGGCCATGTCGCCGTGACTACAACACTTGCTTCAAGTGTGGCCTTACTGGTCATCGCATGAAGGACTGGCGCAAGGGAGAGATGGAGGGCACATCTAGACATGCTGATTCCAAGCCACCTCCTACTAGTGGACGAGTGTATACGACTTCTCGCGATCAGGCCAACAAGTTTACAGGTACCATCACTGGAATCTTTCATATGTATGATCAAGATGCATGTGTTTTATTTGACACGGGTGCTACTCACTCGGTCATTTCCACTGCTTATGCCAAGAATGTTAGGATTTCCCTTATGCCTTTAGAGAATGTATTAATCATTTCCACGCCTTTAAGAGAATCTGTACGCATAACCCATGGGTATAAGAGCCTTCCCCTAGAGTTTGTAAAACCCGTAAAAATAAGGTCATAATTTAATTCTATTTTCAATTATTTTGAAGTATTTTATAACGTTAAATACTATTATGCTTAACGGTTTAAGTTGAAACCGATATTAAATATTATATTTTAGTATTTTGACGAGTAACGAGGACTACTAGTGATCGCGATACCGACGGATGCCTAAAATTTTATATTTATTATCGATCATTTCGATGTTTAATACTTTCGACGGTATCGTTTTAATTACGTATCGAGTCGTTATATTATTTTCCGTGTGCGTTTAAACTTTTAAAAAGTATTTTTACGAAACCCGAGTCCCGTAAATATTTGTAAAATTGACTTTTAGTCGTTTCCCTCTTTTTAACTAATACTTACATTTTGGACCAAAATTATCACAAATTGGCAAAAACTACCCTAACCTTATACTATATATATATATATATATATATATATATATATATATATATATATATATATATATATATATATATATATATATATATATATATATATATATATATATATATATATATATATATATATATATATATATATATATATATATATATATATATATATATATATATATATATATATATATATATATATATATATATATATATATATATATATATATATATATATATATTTTCCACTAGCATCATTCCATTTAAAAACTAATTAACAAAAATCATCCACCATTTTCTCCTTCCTTTTCTTTTTTGGCCGTACACCACAAACAACACAAATCATCAAAATTTTTGATGATCAACTTTGATCCATCCAAAAACAAAACAAGTCCCATCCTAGATTTTCAAAGGGCTACACATTGGTATGATTTTATTCAACATGCACTAATTTTTCCAAAAAAATTATTTTCTTGATGAACTATACTTGTTTGATTCATTTTGAAGGAATAAATGGGTGTTAATCTTATTATATTACATAGTGGAGTGTTTGCATGTTTGAATTTTTGAGTTTGATTTATTAGATTTGTACATGCAAGTGTGTTAGAGGTTTGATCATAGTGTAGGAGTGATGGAATGATCATATTAGTGGTATAGAAATGGGTAAAATGTGTTGAAAAATTGATTTTGTATGGTTTTTAAATGGTCAATTTTAGGCAGTAGGTTTGAGGCCACTTTCGGGGGTCTTAAGTCTGAAAATAGATTGATATTATGGGATTATGTTGTAGAGAATTTCGTTAGCTTCAATTTGATATAAAGTAGGCCTTCCAACTCCAAACGAGGTGGAAGATACACTAGTTTGATTTTCGTGTACCGGGAGACGAGTGTTGACACAATCCGAAAATTGTTGTCGATATTTGGATCGAATCTCGGGGACAATAAAATGAGTTTCAAAATGATTCAAGGGCTGTTCTCAGGCTCAAAGTTTATCATTTTGAGTCTATTTTTAGAATTAAGTGTTGGTTTTATAAATGGAGTTGTTTAGAATGGTCAAAATTTGTTTCGTAAGTCAAGGTCGCTAAACTGTCTGGATTTTGTAAATCAAAGATGTGTCGGGCAGGGAACTTTAGAAGTAAAATCTTTTGATGGGCTCATGGGAGGACTTTCTACATATAGTAAGTAAGTTCTCTGAGTAGTATCATAAAAATTTGATATGTTTAAGTATGGGAAAACGGCTTGGACATTCGGTATGTTCCGGCAGATTTTTATTAAAGGCATAGAATAATAAAATGAATATATAGGAGAGTATAATAGAACCACTTGTATCGTTTTCTCTCGAGTCGTCATGACTTTATACTTGAATTTGATTTTATTGTGTATCATTTATTTCTCGAGTCTATTATTAATGTACGCACCTTATTTGCTAGGTTGCGGTTGTCGTGTTTATCGGGCATCTACTATCGTCGGCGATCGTCTTCAACTACTATAAGTACTAAGGTGAGTCTATAACCTCGTTTGAGCTCATTCAAATATTTTTAAAACCCGCGAGGGGGAATACATGTTTTATAAAACTTAGAACACAAGATTTCTATGGTATGCTTGTCCCTCTTTGAATGGACCCGTGGTTGCCTTTAAATTGCATTAAGTGATTGTCATTGTTAAAGCCTCAATTATGGACCGTTAACTAGCTTATGATGGGCTAGCCGCTAGTACAATTAATAGATCTATGGGGGAAGCCGCCCCGGTTCAGTTTGTGTGGACTTGTCACAGAAGCTTAGGCCCGACCTCCACACTGTTTGAGCATATTGTATTGAGAAGTCAGGTATACGGCAATGTACCATTAATCTGGAGGTAACGACAATTAATAAATCTCTTGTCTTATTAGACCTAACGGAGTGTCTAAGGGCTCGGTTCCATGAGCTTATTGCAATTTATGCTATATACAATTATTATTGTTGATGCAAATTATTATTTGATGCTTGTTAAGCATGCCACAAACTTATAATCTTTGCTTGTGTTCAAATTGATTACATAAACCTATAGATTTCACTCGGTTTTTTTGCTGATTGTTTTACTCACATGTATTTCAGGTAATCAAGAAGTGGAAGCTTGGAGGTCACGGGAATGAAGTTGTGCACTGCTTTTATTGTTCAAACTCTTTGATTTATTTATCGTTCCATTTTTAAAACAAACTAATATGTTGTTTTAACTTATCTTTTGGTAACGATTACTTAGGACTACGCTACTCTGATGAATGTTTTAGGAACGATAAATTTGAAACGTCTCTTTTCGAGTCGTGCTTTATAAATTGTGTGTTTTTATACCATTTTTTAGCACCCAAAGATATATTCCGCTGCGTGTAGATTTGGGGGTGTTAAAGATTGGTATCAGCGCCATGAGTTATAGAGAACTAGGTCTTTATTTTGAAAACCTAAACTATAACTGTCAGTTTTTGTCTTTCAAAGAGTCCGTGCACATGACTTCGCGTGACTTCAGGTTCAAGCTACTTCTAAGATTACAATTTTAGTATACGTTATTACGTATACCTTATTGGCAAGTATTTATAAATAAATACTATGATCCATTTATGGATATATATTTATATCTAGGATCCCTTTATCGATATATATTTATGTCGTTAAACTTTTCGATAAAAGTTTATCATTTATTAATGATTAACTTAAATAAATACAATGAATTTTCAAGATCTTTCTGTATTATGACCTTACATACCTTCATCTGCGTGCGCTAGGGCTGAGCATCGGTCCGGGACCGGACCGAACTGAGGACCGAAATGGTCCGAAACCCCGGACCGAGACCGAACCGAAATAGTTCGGTCCGGTCCGGGTTGGTCCGGTTCGGTTCGGTCCTCGGTCCGGTCCGGTCTTATTAGACATATTTGACAAGATTTTGGTAAGACCGAACCGGATCGGACCGGACCGACCGGACTGAGGACCGAATTCACCCAAAAATCCGGACCGAGGACCGGACCGAAATTGCTCGGTCCGGTTTGGTTCGGTCCGGTCCGGTCCGGTTTTCTGGTCCGGGTCGGTTTTGGGTCTGCCGTGCTCAGCCCTAGCGTGCGCAATGTTCATTGTTTAACCCTTTGAGATATTTATATAGATATCCAAATCTCTTTCCGGCTGTTTGTGCTTGGACGTCTTGAAACGTAGTCTCTAGACCATTGTGTAGCTTAATGTGTCCTTGGAATAGACTAACCGCTATTGTGTGAGTCACACATTTTGAAACATTTCCTATAATCGTGTTGAATAATATCCTGGTTTTTCATAATATTTTATTGATTTTTATCACCGTTTTACACGGCATACGAAGATTTAATTCATTGACATTTATATGTATCGACTCCGAAGTGTATTGTTCGCTTATATCTCGGTAACGTCATCGTCATTTTATAAATCATCGTCTTGATTATGGCGCTAGATTGGAATACGATTTTGTATCATTTGTTTTTCATTAACCTTCTTGCCCCCGGAACGCAACCTATAAATGTTCCATTCTTTTCTTGTTATGTGTTGTGTTTTTGGACAATCGTGGCACCAAGGAGATTTGCCTACTTTGCACCTTGAAACTTAAATTATGAACGTCATTCACCGTTTTGCTTCCTAAATTTCGTGTTGAATACCTTGAAGCATCTTATGTCATTCATTATGCTATATTTTTATTTGATGCTCATTACGAGATTTATTTTTCTTTGTTGTAAAATTCACAAGACATGTGTGTATATATATATATTTTGAGCCGTTAGGAAGTGTCGAAAAATATATTTAATGGAGAAACTGCAGGGGCAGTATAAACAGGTCACAACTTAAAAGTAAAACATGCTTTTTAAAAATAAAAGAGTCAAACTTGCACAGAACTAGCAGTGGTAATTTGGTCATTTTATACTGGGTTTCAGGTCTTAGGTAAAACTAGAAAGTCGTCTGAAACATCGTTTTGCATCAAAATGCTTTAGACTCCGAGTCTTGGAGATGTCGTTTATCGGGTCAATTAATCGACTCATATTTAAAAGTAAAATCTGATAGGAAATTCAGAACATGAGTTTTAAACGTTTCTAAGCAGTTTTGATTTCATTTGAGATCGTAAAATTGTAATGAATATTATTTTACAACTAACGAATACTAGTTGCATGTGAAAATGTTTAAAAATAGAAACATTACTGGATTAGCAATTACCGGATTAATGGTGTAATTTGAAAACGAATAATATACTTTCTTAAAAGCATGTTGTGTCGAGTATCTTACATAGAATACACATGTGGATTATTTTATTCTTTTCATATATATGACTCATTTGTCATTGGATGTTATTTTATTTTTATTTTCTTCTAACCTTCAACTGATTTGGGTTGAGTTTTGAAGTTTTGTCTTCACATTCTTCGTCGATATTTTTATCACATGTCTCATGGCGTTTTCGTCTAACCTTATAACCTTTTGAAACCTTAATAACTTGTAACCATTTCATTGATTGTTTTACGAGCTACTATTTTCCACTTTTTACAAACCTTTGACTACTTTATACGTTGTCATAATGTCACCTTATAAATAAATCTGATTTTGCTTTACGATTGTTTTCACCAATTGCTTTTACTTTGGTCTTATAAAATACTTTTCGTAACATTAAAAGTTGCTTATTGAGTATTTCACAAATTACTTGTATCCTATAAATTTATAAACTATTTTTAAATTCCATTTTACAAATAGCATGGTTTATATATAAACATAAGGAACGTAATACTTTTCGACGAAACTAAGCACTGCATTGCTATTCCTAAATTATACATGGCCTGATCACCTATGTCTAATTTAGAAGGAGTCATGCTAGGCTGAATAGTAGTCACCTTAAAAATCTTGATAATAAAGAACTTTTTACTTGTATTTATGATAAAGATAAATAAAATGGAATAAAGTGAAAAGAAGTTTTGAAAACCTTTATATTTTATGCAAGTAGCGCAATTTCTATGCATCCGCATACGTTTTCTTACCTTTTCTTAAACGAATTACGCGCTTACGAATACGTTTTTACTCGACGATCGTTTTTCCACTTGTTACTTCATTTTGTCTTATAACTGATTTCTTTTGAACGTTCGTCTAATTACTGACTGTTGATAAAAGACTTGAAAGTCTCGATGTTTTATCCTTCCTTCTTGTCCAATCTTCTTTATGCGACTGGGTAGATCTTTGGAATGTCTCCGCACGTGAATAATGAAATATCACTAGAGTGATTTCCGTATATCCGGGATGACGTCCGTCACTCTCGTTACTCTTGTGAACCGTGCTTTGACTTCTCTCTTTAAACACTAACATCGTTCATTTGATTTGTTAATTACAAGTGATTATTAGGAATTTTCTTTGATTAAAATTTTTGTATGTAACTTATTTCCGATCATGTATCGATCACCGCTAAGTTAACAAGCTGATGTTGGTGAACCACTGACCGCACTAACAAAAATTGACAACTTGTTTAATCTACTGTTTCTTATCGTCTTACCATCAACGCCTTTATTTTATTATTCTCTTTAAGAATTCATACGACATTTGCTTCGTTCTCTTTTGTACTTTTGATTTCGTACTAATTGTTGACCATTATTTCCATTCGTATTCGTTTGTTATCTTGTCACATTTTGAAACCCGAATTTATCCTATGTTTATTTTGAAATAATAAACACCTTCATGTATTTCTACAACGTATTATAAAATTTTTATGGAACTTTATACATTTTTCCAATGATTTTCAATTATGGAAATAACCATCACAAGTAAAAGGTCAAATTTATACATCATATTCTGTATAACTAAAACTAATGTTTAAAATAAAATTATGTTCTACCTTTTGAACTAATTGACTTATCATACTTTACTTTAAATGTAATGAAATTATCGGTTTAATTTATATTCCTAATAACGATTTAATTTGGAAATTATATTTTCTAATTGTAACCATCAATATGAGTTTAATAAATAAATTCATGTCTTTCTTTCAAAGTTTCTTAAGACAGCCAAAATAAATTATGAAGATATTTAACTCCTATTTTGATATATCATGATTATCAAGAAAGTACCTCGACTGAGTTTTAAGGTAATACCAAATCCGGGACGGATAATTGTGACAAACGTTATTTTAATGTTATCATTTAATTCATTCTTCGCTCTCATTTTTTTTAGTATTGTGAATTATTATGTTTTATGGTTACGTGAGTCGAGATCCCTCGTCGATCGTCAACCTTAAATCATTTTACCAAATCTTGTCCGTTTATGCGTTTATTGAATTCATTTTTATCTTGTTCTGTTCCTCGTATTGAATATCACTATTTTATTCTGAGTTTAAAATGAATCTCGGGAAGCAGTGTATAAGAAGAAACGATAAGTGTCACCAGGATTTATGCGTGTACTTGTGGAATGATTGAGGACCGAATCTCTTAATGAATGGAGTTAATAAATTCGTTACAACCTCGAGGAGTATGTTGAAGCCGACACCGCAAGGGGAAAGACTCTAAAGATCAAGTGGTTATTATCAAAGGTTCGTTCAAGGTTTTCTCGATGATTAACGGTGGAGATCTATACTCGATATTTATGTTCGACCTTTTATTTTTATGTACTTATATGGTGTGTGAACTAGTCAAATGATCGTAAGTTGTGAGAACTTGAGACGGCATCATCCGATGACTTCCGATCATGTAGAACACATATTATGTAATATCTTTTTTACTTTCAACGGCGATGTTTATTGAGACTCTAATGTGCGTGAGCGGAAGTGAGATGGTGTCTTCGTATTATCTTTTGAGTAAGGACCCGCGTGTGAGCACCCTCCGATGACGAAAATATTTTTCTTGTTAGTTCTTTTTGATGTGTGTCCATGGCTATCCGGCCAGTGGCTATCCTTTAAGTTGCAACATTCCTTTTAACTGGACTTACCCGAAAATCCTGTCATCTCTTATTGTCGTCGAATGAGCTTCGTGTGATTCATAAAATTTTCATGTGTCGAGCTTGACGGGTGACTGGTGGATAAGGATTTATTTATTCCTTTTTGGTGAGATACAACTTGACGACAAATTGCGTTTTGTAAAAGAACCAGTGGAGATCGTGGATTGAGATTCACGTGGGAACGTGAGGACTTCTTTATAAGGAATGCCCTCATCCTTCCGGGTAGTGAACAACTCGAGTATGAGGTGAGTCGAGCGCCGGGACGTCGCTCCCTTAAGGTGGTGAGGATGTAAAACCCGTAAAAATAAGGTCATAATTTAATTCTATTTTCAATTATTTTGAAGTATTTTATAACGTTAAATACTATTATGCTTAACGGTTTAAGTTGAAACCGATATTAAATATTATATTTTAATATTTTGACGAGTAACGAGGACTACTAGTGATCGCGATACCGACGGATGCCTAAAATTTTATATTTTACTATCGATCGTTTCGATGTTTAATACTTTCGACGATATCGTTTTAATTACGTATCGAGTCGTTACATTATTTTTCGTGTGCGTTTAAACTTTTAAAAATTATTTTTACGAAACCCGAGTCCCGTAAATATTTGTAAAATTAACTTTTAGTCATTTCCCGCTTTTTAATTAATATTTACATTTTGGACCAAAATTATCACAAATTGGCAAAAACTACCATAACCTTATACTATATATATATATATATATATATATATATATATATATATATATATATATATATATATATATATATATATATATATATATATATATATATATATATATATATATATATATATATATATATATATATATATATATATATATATATATATATATATATATATATATATATATATATATATATATATATATATATATATATATATATATATATATATATATATATATATATATATATATATATATATATATATATATATATATATATATATATTTTCCACTAGCATCATTCCATTTAAAAACTAATAAACAAAAATCATCCACCATTTTCTCCTTCCTTTTCTTTTTTGGCCGTACACCACAAACAACACAAATCATCAAAATTTTTGATGATCAACTTTGATCCATCCAAAAACAAAACAAGTCCCATCCTAGATTTTCAAAGGGCTAAACATTGGTATGATTTTCTTCAACATGCACCAATTTTTCCAAAAAAATTATTTTCTTGATGAACTATACTTGTTTGATTCATTTTGAAGGAATAAATGGGTGTTAATCTTATTATATTACATAGTGGAGTGTTTGCATGTTTGAATTTTTGAGTTTGATTTATTAGATTTGTACATGCAAGTGTGTTAGAGGTTTGATCATAGTGTAGGAGTGATGGAATGATCATATTAGTGGTATAGAAATCGGTAAAATGTGTTGAAAAATTAATTTTGTATGGTTTTTAAATGGTCAATTTTAGGCAGTAGGTTTGAGGCCACTTTCGAGGGTCTTAAGTCTGAAAATAGATTGATATTATGAGATTATGTTGTAGAGAATTTAGTTAGCTTCGATTTGGTATAAAGTAGGCATTCCAACTCCAAACGAGGTGGAAGATACACTAGTTTGGTTTTCGTGTACCGGAAGACGAGTGTTGACACAATCCGAAAAGTGTTGTCGATATTTAGATCGAATCTCGGGGACTATAAATGAGTTTCAAAATGATTCAAGGGCTGTTCTCAGGCTCAAAGTTTAGCATTTTGAGTCTATTTTTAGAATCAAGTGTTGGTTTTATAAATGGAGTTGTTTAGAATGGTCAAAATTGGTTCCGTAAGTCAAGGTCGCTAAACTGTCCGAATTTTGTAAATCAAAGATGTGTCGGGCAGGGAACTTTAGAAGTAAAATCTTTTGATGGGCTCATGGGAGGTCTTTCTACATATAGTAAGTAAGTAAGTTCTCTGAGTAGTATCATAAAAATTTGATATGTTTAAGTATGGGAAAACGGCTTGGACATTCGGTATGTTCCGGCAGATTTTTATTAAAGGCATAGAATAATAAAATGAATAATAGAACCACTTGTATCGTTTTCTCTCGAGTTGTCATGACTTTATACTTGAGTTTGATTTTATTATGTATCATTTATTTCTCGAGTCTAATATTAATGTACGCACCTTATTTGCTAGGTTGCGGTTGTCGTGTTTATCGGGCATCTACTATCGTCGGCGATCGTCTTCAACTACTATAAGTACTTAGGTGAGTCTATAGCCTCATTTGAGCTCATTCAAATATTTTTAAAACCTGCGAGGGGGAATACATGTTTTATAAAACTTAGAACACAAGATTTTTATGGTATGCTTGTCCCTCTTTGAATGGACCCGTGGTTGCCTTTAAATTGCATTAAGTGATTGCCATTGTTAAAGCCTCAATTATGGACCGTTAACTAGCTTATGATGGGCTAGCCGCTAGTAAAATTAATATATCTATGGGGGAAGCCGCCCCGGTTCAGTTTGTGTGGACTTGTCACAGAAGCTTAGGCCCGACCTCCACACTGTTTGATCATATTGTATTGAGAAGTCAGGTATACGGCAATGTACCATTAATCTGGAGGTAACGACAATTAATAAATCTCTTGTCTTATTAGACCTAACGGAGTGTCTAAGGGCTCGGTTCCATGAGCTTATTGCAATTTATCCTATATAGAATTATTATTGTTGATGCAAATTATTATTTGATGCTTGTTAAGCATGCCACAAACTTATAATCTTTGCTTGTGTTCAAATTGATTACATAAACCTATAGATTTCACTCGGCATTTTTGCTGATTGTTTTACTCACATGTATTTCAGGTAATCAAGAAGTGGAAGCTTGGAGGTCACGGGAATGAAGTTGTGCACTGCTTTTGTTGTTCAAACGCTTTGATTTATTTATCGTTCCATTTTTAAAATAAACTAATATGTTGTTTTAACTTATCTTTTGGTAACGATTACTTGGGACTACGCTACTCTGATGAATGTTTTAGGAACGATAAATTGAAACGTCTCTTTTCGAGTCGTTCTTTATAAATTGTGTGTTTTTACACCATTGTTTAGCACCCAAATATATATTCCGCTGCGTGTAGATTTGCGGGTGTCAAAGAGTTTGACGACAAGATTCGTCCTGTTGACGCACTTCCATTGGATATGATTTTGACATGATGTTAGGCATGGACTGGCTATCCAAACATCACGCCACCATAGACTGCCACACATTTTGGGTCATCTTCGGTGATGAAAATGCACCATAGTACATTTGTAAAACCCGTATGCTTTTACCATGAATAGTACCCTTATGATCGTACGTACATGATTAGAACTTTCCTTTTATAGCACGTTTACGGTTCACGAACAAGATTTACAAGTATTACGTACGTGTTATAACACGATAAGTATTTAATACGTATTAAGACACGATAATTATTTCAATAATAATTATAATCACGAACATACGAACATGAAATCATGAACGTAAATAATCACGAGCTTAATATTATGTATTTACGTATATTTATTACGATTATGAATGAACATATTACGACACGAACGATAACTATAGAAAACACGTAAACAGGACACGAGAACACGTATAATAATTAGACACGGAAAACAATGGGTTACCCCTTGTGAGCCCCTCTTACCCGCGGCTAGAACACAAGAAAGGGCCAAGCCCATTTGATTTTTTCTAAATAAGAAAATAAAGGGAAACATATTTTTCATATCACAGGAAATTAGAAAAATATCAAAAACCCTAATCTCTCTTTTGCTCTCTCTTGGCCGCCGAGTAGAACATACACAAAGGGTGTGTTTGTTGATTTTTGGTGATTGATTTCTTGCAAGATCGTTCGTGTTAAGAATCCTTAATTATTCAACGTATTGGTAATCTTTTAAACCCTTTTTTTTAATTCCTTTAATTATGTTATGAAATCAAGAACACATGAAATCATAAGTTTATTAAAAACAAGTATTAAAAACATGTAATTAATCATGGGGGGGGGGGGTTAAAACATATGGTTTTTAGGGGTGTTTGTTCGGCCGACGCAAGGGAACCGAGACCCCATGGTCTCGGCTTGCTTGGTTTCGCACCAACCGAGACCTCAAGTCTCGGTGTTGGGTTGTCATGTCTCAACCGAAAGAACAAGGGGACCCCGACATGTGTCGGGGTGTGTTTTGGTGTTGTTGGGTCTCGGCAGAAACAAGAACCACCACCGGCTTAAGCCGGTGGCTTATTAAGGAAAGCAGGGGGAACCATGGCTGCGGCAGCAGGGGGAACACCGGCTAGCCGGTGGGAACTTTTGCTAGCCGGCGGCTAGCCAAGACCAAAGGAACCACCGACGTGGACTGGTGGCTGTTTTACACAAACAGTGGCAACCGGCTAAGCCGGTTAGCCACTGTTAAGGGTGCGTTTGGTTGGCCGGTTCACGGGTCCGGTTCACGGGCACGGTTCACGACTTAATGAATTTTACAAGTTTAGTTATTTTACAAGGTTATTTATTAACAAGCCTAATTTAATTAATTTGACATGTTACTTAATTAATTTAATTACATCATGACTTAGGTTATTATTATTATAAATAATACATGGATTTAACCTAAGTATTTATTGTTTAAATTAGACTATATAATTAATTAATTATTAAACATGCCTTATAATTAATTAATTTACATGACTTAGGTTATTTTAATAATTGATATTAATACATGTTTTAACCTAAGTATTTTTACTTTTATTTAATTAAATCATGTTATATTTAATTAAATACTTTAACCTATAGTTTATTTAATTTACATGAAATAATTAATAAACTATACTATTTAATCACGTGACATAGAATATTAATCAGTAAACACTTAAGCTTATATTATTAGCTTAATAATCCAGCTTATTCTATTTATGGAAACTTTCTATTTTTTAGAAACTTATTAATTAAGGCATCTAATCTATTTATGGAAACTTTCTATTTTTGGAAACTTATCTGTTTTAGCAGTAAATCTATTTTTGGAAACTTTGTATTTTTGGAACTTTGTATTTTTGGAAACTTTCTATTTTTGGAAACTTTCTATTTTAGGAAACCTGCTATTTTTAGAAAGTTACTTATTATTACACAACAAGTATAATAATACAAGAAATACAAGTAATACTTAATCAGAATAGACATAATAAATGATAAACGCAGTTTAAAGCTTAAATCAGTAAAACGTGACATGAACATATAAAACAAGTTAAGACATGACATAAAACCAGTTACGTACTCAGTAATCAGAATACTTATACAAGTATATTATTTATGTAGCATTAGTGATATCGAAGTAGGACTCTCTTCCGTTCGTCTTCTTCATTCACTAGACACAAGGTACGATTCTCCGTCCTTTCAGTATGGACATTCTTGCCTTATTAGGATTCCCCGTATGCAGCCAACTGTTTTCCCAGTATATGTTTTATATGTTTTTGAATTTCTTATGTTTAATTAGATACCTAAAGCCATATACATGCATGGCCAGTTTCACCTAGTTATGGAGGTACCATAACCATAACACTGGAGGCACCAGTGTTATGACTTCACCACTGCGGAGTGATAGCTCGTGGCGTCCCTTCAGCTTTTGGCCATATTATTATTATTATCATGTGGGGCGTATGGGTGCATCCTATTTTACATGTTTTCAGTAGATCATTCAGGTGAATGTGGTGTGTGCCTTATATCCTTCAGAAGGAGCTGATCCCTATTACCCAAAACTTATATATAAATTAGAGGCAGCCCCTCTAATTTGCATGACGAGGTCACCCCTCCAAGTATTCATGTACGTTGATATTTCATAACCTATATTGGCTAATGGTAAACATGTTAAACAGTTTTTATAAGATAAACATAAGGATTTTCAAACTATAAAACCAGTTTTACTAAGATATACCAGGTTATCCAGGACTTAGTCTTTTCCGCTGCTCTATGCTTATATGCTTATATTATCCATGCTTTACTTGTATATCCGTGCACTGAGCGTTATGCTCATCCGTTTTTCCTTTCATGTTCCCAAAACGACAGGTACTCAAGGACGCTCGTAGACTTTAAGCGTACGTGCATATGGATTGGAAGCTTCCTAGCCTTCATTACTTTATGCATTTCTTTATACTTTTGATACTCATTTCCATGGACATTGTTTAGTCCTTTTCATTTACAGTACTTATGTTTGTGTGTGATGAGTTCTACTTTTGGGGTACCGATGTTTGTTTCCGGTATTTCCTTTATGGTCATGTGATGTTTTATACATTTATCCTTGCATGCTTTGATGACACGCCATAATCACGCGTGACATTCCATTTACCAAAATGAGGTCTTACAATTATGGTATCAGAGCCAAGGCTTCGACATATAGGCTCGCAAAACACGACCTATGATTAGTGGGTAGTCACTATGGTCTTCCTAGAACTGACAGTCGGTTTTCATGCATTCATCATTTTCATGCATACATATATATGTC
This sequence comes from Glebionis coronaria, assembly GCA_025667525.1. Lineage (NCBI taxonomy): Eukaryota > Viridiplantae > Streptophyta > Magnoliopsida > Asterales > Asteraceae > Glebionis > Glebionis coronaria. Next base: position 269,711,858 of record CM046874.1, read on the forward strand.
ATTGTTGCAGGTTTATGACTAAGTAATGGTTGGTATAGGACTGACCCTATTTAGTCGCATGTGTTTTATCGAAACTTTTAACTTTGGGACCGACCCATTGGCGTCCTCTCGCCATGTCTTTTGTTTTGGGTGAACTGACCATAGGCGTTCACTCTCGCGCATATAGAAGTTTTCATAAAACTGCATCATGCATTCATGTACTAATTTTCTTGCATAAAATATTTCTCATGATTTATTGGTATAATTTTTTTTCATGTATATAGTTTATGTTTTGATCAGTTTAATTATGTATTTTATGTTATACTGTCAGATGGTTCTCACACGCGAGCAGGAACAACTCAATGCAGCAATCCAAGCTGCAACGCAAGCTATGCTTCCTTAGCTGAGGAATGAAATCAGGGCTGAGGTGCAGGCTACCAACAATCAGCAGCAACACCCAGTACCTCCTCCTCCTCCTCCAGCAACATTGGTCACATGGCTGGAGAGATTCAATAAGCTACGCCCTCGAGCTTTCGAGAGAACAGATAACCCTAGTAAAGCTGAAAGCTGGTTGGCTCACATTGACAAGATCTTCGATGCTATGGGTTGTGACCCCGTCTTCAAGTCGAGGTTGGCCTGCTACCGGTTCGAAGGTGATGTGCTATCATGGTGGACGGTACTGAAGCAGTCTGAGGGAGGTGATAATTGGGTGGCTGGTTTGACTTGGGCTCAGTTCAGGGATTTGGTGATGGGACAGTTCTTTCCCGAGGCTGAGCAAGACAAGCTGAAGAGAGAGTACCATGGAATCCGACAGAGAGCTGGGGAGAATAGCAACGAGTTCATGCAGCGCTTTCTTCGCTTGGCTGGTTTTCTTGGTTCAGCAGCAGGTACTCCCGAAGAGCAAGCACACCACTTCCGGTGGGCTCTTCGTACATCGGTCGCAAACAACTTGGTGTGTGCTACGTTCAACACGGTGGCACAAGTGGCCGATGCAGCACGTAAGCTGGGGATGTTGCATGAAAGAGAAGAGTTCGGGGAAGCAGGGAGACCCGATAAGAGGTAAACATTCGTATTCAGCGGTGACCAAACTGTATTCTTTTCAACACATGTCAATATTTACATCTCTTTTAAACTGTATCTTCCAGGCAGAAGACTGGGGACCGGTCTCAGCCGGCTACTCAGCAACAGCCTACTAATACAAAGGTTTGCCTCGTATGAAAGTTCGTTGTTTCGATCTTTTCGAATTGATTACTAGTTAAAAGTGCGACTCACTCGTTCTTGGTGGAAAATAAAAGGGTTGGTTTGGTTATCTATTTTAAAACTAAAAGTAAAATGAAATTGTCGTTGAGTAAAAATAAAAGCTGTAAAAATTAAACTAAAATTACGAGTTAAAAATAAATGATTAAAAATTTAAAAACTTAAAAGTGAATTTAAAAACTTGAAAACTTTGTAAAAACATGAATTAAACCCGTCGGAATAATCTTAGTCGGAATCCCATCGGAATACTGTAATCGGAATACAATCGGAATGAGGAAAAATGAATCTCGTCGGAATGTTGTAGTCTGAATATGATCGGAATGTGGTCGGAATGAATAAAAAGGAATTCTATCGGAATGTTAATCGGAATAAGTGTCGGAATACAAGAAAAAATAAACGACCGGAATACTGGTAACACCAAGCTATCGGAATATCAAAGATATAACCCCATCGGAATCCATATCGAAATAGTAATCGGAATACAAAACCCTTTTCCGATCCAGTGATCAGAATGCTGGTCGGAATGTTGAAACCCTTTTTCGATGGTGTTCAAATCGTATTAAGCAAACTTAATAAGCTCCGTTTTGAAAAGTACAATCCAAAACTTTACCAAATTTTTAATGAAAGGAGTTAATAAGCACGATTAAAAACTTTTCAAAACTTTAAATAAGCAAAACTTTTAAATCAAACTTTAATAAGACAAAAACTTTAAGAAAACTTTTAAACAAGTAAGCTAAATACAAAATAAGCCAATAAGCATGATAAGCTCAAAGCTCAATTCGTATTAAAACTTAAAGATTAATAAAAAGATAAACTTTTTAATCACATAAACACCAAGATGAAACTAAATCAAAGATCAAGATGGTAACGAATCAAAGATCATCTTAAAAATAAAGAAAGGTAGAAGAAGATTAAGATCAACACAAGATTAAACTTTTTTAAAAGTAAAGATTTGATTCACACAAGAAAGAAATAAAAGATGAAATTTTCCTAGTGAGAGAAAGTTAAACACTTTCTCTCTCTAAACTACTAAAAATTAAAAATGAACTAATTAACTAACTAACTAACCAACACCCTCCTAATGTGTCATTAGGAGGGTATATATAGGAGGTGGGGAGTGCATGTGTTGCTTCCTTCTTTCTTTTCGTCTCGACTCGATTTAAATTCTTTGTCTTCCTCGACGTCGTCTCGGGATTTGTCGATGTAAATTGAACTTGTCTTATAATTTTCTTCTTCTATTAGACTTGAGTTTTTCGACTTCATTAAACTTCCATCTTTAGACTTTTCCTTCGATAAATCTTCAGAATAGGACTTGGACTACCGTTCTTTTTACACTCTTGATATTTTGACTTCGTCTTTTCTCGTTATCTTCGATAAAAGCCCGTGATAGCCCGTGTTTTCTCTCTTTTTCATATTTTTATCTTGAAACACAATAAAAACACAAACCACACATAAATCCGACTTTTACGACATAAAATACACGTTTTGGTCTTGTTATTATTGGAAATAAGTGGTAAAAGGATAAGTGTTTTCACACTTATTAAATCCCCTACACTTGACCATTGCAATGTCCTCATGCAATGCATTAATTTCAAAGCACAAATTACATTTTTCATCATAAATAACCCACCTTGGCCTTTATTAAATACTAAACACTAAGGACACTAAAATAACAAAACAAGTAAAGAAAACAAAGACTTACATTGGGGTATTGGTGTCATGAATGTTTGTCATCCTCAAGTTTCACGTTCCCCACACCAAGCTTAAAAACGAGATCATTGTTATTATAAGTTACCAAACTAACACAAACTCATGTGGCCCAATTATTTACTTAGACTCCCTTATTCCTAAGTGTATCTCTTATATTTTAAGATTGTCTTGAATGATCACGAGGATGCATTGTTTGACTTATTTCGATAGTTTATTTAGGCCAAAAATAAAGTGGGAAGATTTAGTCAATAGTTAGCTAAAGGACAAAATCTTTTAAAACTGTTTCTCGGGACCTCTTAAAGTTCATATCTTGGCATAACTCGCTTCACGATTTGAGACCTTTCTCGGACCGATATTTGGCAGCGATTTCATACTTCGAATCTTGAGAGACATTCTTGAAATTATGGTCTTCTCTTCATATTAGGAATTTCTTCACTTGAACTTTTTGAGAGATTCTTCGTATTTGGACCACGACTTCTTCATTTTTCTCCAATCTTTATTTTGGACTTTGATATCAACGATCCTCATCCTTTTAGGACTTGGATCTATTTATCCTCATACCTTGTTAGGGCCTTTTTGGATAGACTTCTCCATGATCTTTAGGGGAGTATTTGCTTTTCGTCGTGTGTCTCGATCCTTCATATTGATTTTTGATAAATGATTCTTCACATCACTTGGGATCTTTAGCAACAAAATGTAGCCCTCATGCCTTGTTAGGGCCTTTTCGGACTTGCCAATCTTCGCATCCCGCTTCAATAAGTTATGCCTTGGCTATGAACTCTAATTAATACCGAGTAACTTTTAAACGATCTTGGGCTAGAAGATAAGTAATTTTTCAAATCGTACAACCTTATTTATTACATTAAATTTATTAGCAAGCGATGGGAGAAAAAGCTTATAATCAACTAACATAAATTCATGAAAGAATACCAAACTTATAATTGACTCTATCATCTCTCGTTCTCCATAATTTAAAATCTCAAGGAATGCGACTCGTGGATGCTTAGCCAATTAAATCAAAGTTTTGGGTTTTCAAGTCATCTATAGGATCTTGCAAATTCTTAGACTCTTTCAAGTTTAGAATTCGCATTTTAAAGTTCCCTTGATAAACGTCTTTCTAGGATCAATTATAGGAACTTGCGAAAAGTTCTTGTTCTTAACCCGTGAGAGCTAAGACTTTCGCGTTTTAAAGTTCCCTATATAAAAGTCTAGCAAAACTTGACTTAAACACGTTAAGGTTACTAGCTAGAGTAAACTTAGATAAGTAAACTCGGGTTGAGTCAAAAGATTCACAACGTTGAAAAATTTAAAACCACTTTATTAAAAAATTTGTTTTAGCAAAGAAAGAAAATAACTATAACAAAGGTAAATACTAATAGGCCAAAAATAGATCAAAAATTTTGAAAAATGTCGAAAAATCAATTTTTCGGTTAAAATAAGGAAAAATACAAGGAAAAGCCCACTTACTTCGATAGAAGTCCCCCCTACACTTAATATAAACATTGTCCTCAATGTTTAAGCATGTGGAAGTAACCTCCCCTACACTTAGGGCATTGTGCACCTTGTTTAAATCTTGCTAAGGAAGATACAACTAAAGTGATTTCAATGTGAATATATAAGATATGAAATATTGAATCACGACAGTTTAGGATAGAACCAGGAAGACGGGTACACGGGATCACGGTTCGTCAAATGTCATCAAAAGTGGATCTTTGAATCTTTAATCCCTGCACATCATATGAAACAAGACAACAAACACATACGAGGCTCCCCCTACACTTATTATGAAAACGGTAAAGGATAGATCAACGGGTTGCCTCCCGAGAAGCGCTTGTTTTTTTAACCGATTCACGAGCCTGACTTGACCCAGAACTAATTCAAGGGAAACATGGTGAGGGATGGAATCATCTCATGAGAGATGACCTCACCAAAGTACAACTTCACGCGCTGGCCATTCACTTTAAAATTAGGCCTATTTGGTTGAGAAAGTTCAATGGTGCTGTAAGGGAAGACTTTGGCGACGGTGAATGGACCAGACCAACGGCTTTTCAGCTTGCCCGAGAAGATCTTCAACCGAGAGTTAAAGAGTAAAACTTTATCACAACGTGGAACTCTCGGTTTGATGTAGTTGTTTTTGTATATACTTTATTTTAGGAAAAACAAAGCAACACAAAAAGTGGTAAGTATTAACGAGCGGTTTAGGAAAACCACAAGTTATGACACTTAATGGGAATCGTTCTCTCGAGGAGGCACGTGTGTTGTGTAATGAATGATTGATTTTTTTTTGGTTATTAATGAGAAGAAAGAGAAGAGAAAATGACGAAGACGAAAAAATAGAAAAATAAGGCAAAAACACTACTAGAAAGTTACGACGTAGAAACGTAAAAAGCACAAAATTCAAAATTTTAACCTAAAAATTCCTAAAAATTACTAAAAATCCCAAATAATATTCTAAGAGTTTACAAAAAATCCAAACTTGCCAAAACCTTTTAATTAATTTAATAATGACTTTGTAATGCTAATTAAAGCCCTAAAAATCACTTTTAAATATTAAAAAGCCCTAAACAAGATTTAATAGTTTGTAAACCTCAAAAATGACCTAATTAAGCTAAAAACTATTTTTAAAAATTTTAAAACCAATTTAAACTATTTTTAAACTCCTAAAAACTATTAAAATCTATTAAATCTTAAATTAATTCTAAAAAATAATTGAAAAGCCTAAAAATTAATTGGAAAGTGAAAAAGGTCCTATTTTAATGTCTAGAATCTAGGAAAAATGAAAAAAAGTTAAAAATAAAACTTTGAATTTTTATGAATAAAATAATAATAAAATATTCCAAAAAATGAAAAGTTCAAAAATAAATTCTAAAAAATTCTCAAAAATCCTAAATATTCTAACTAAGAAGAAAATGTAAATTAAAGCTCCTAAACCCTCTTAATTAATTTTATATTAATTTTTAAAGTTTATAAAAAACCTTAAAATAATATAAAATTAAAAATTAAAGTTTTTGAAAAGTTAAACTAATGTAAACCTCAAAATATTTATTTAAAAGCTAAAAATTTTTTTTCCCTAATTAAAAACTACTTTTAACTATTTTTTAATGATTTAATAAAAAATGTGTAATAAATAAATGATAAAAAATAAATAAAGAAAAGGAAAAATAAAATTTTAAGCCAGGAAAATCCTAATTACTATAAATATCCTAGGAAAAATAAAAAGTAGCCAAAAAGTTTAACCAATAAGCTCAAATGAGCTTATTTGGTCACGGCTTAATTTTGAAAAAGCAAATTGAAAAGGGGTTAAGTATGTATTGAAATGAAAGGCTAACGTAAAAACGCATCTAGATCACCGGTAGTACCCCTTACTCCTGAGCTGCAGGTCGGGGGTTCGAGTCCGGTGCGGGTGACGTTTTTACTTTTTATTTCTTTTTTTTACTTTCTAACACTTCACAACCAATACTGTTAACCCTTTGATGCTTAAAACACAATCCAGTACACCTTTTAGCCAAATTTAACAAGATTAAAATCCAAATTCGACACCAGTTCAATTTTCAAGAACATATGCTTTTTGTGTTCTTTCTTTCTTTTCTTCACAGGTGAAGTGACTCCAAGAGGACTTGGATTGCTTTGCTTGGTGGTGATTTTTTGGAACAAAGGGCACCCCTACACTCTTTCTGAGTGTAGGGAGTCACAACAAGCAAAAGGCAAACACTTATCAAGCAAAAGTTTCAAAAACAAGCACACAAGGTCAAAATGAAGTTGCTGATGTCTATAGGCAGGTCTGGTAGTATCTTTTCTTACTTACTTGCACACAATTGAGAATCAAAGGCTCAGATTTTGCACATATAAGCACTAACTAACATACCATCAAATTAAACCCTATAGCAGCCTATCCTCTAACATATTACAAGATCTTAGAGCAAATTATGAACAGAATAGGCAGAAAAATGGCTTGGTAGATTTTTTTACCTATGATTTCAATATTTAGACACTTAACTTGCTTCTAATCAATGCCAATCTGAAACACAACTTAGCTAACAACCATTAACTACCCTAAATAGCACATCTAAACAACTTTCAATAAAACTTGAATCCAAACACCCCTTTTAAAACTTGTTTTTCACTTTTTCAAATCAACTCTTTTAAAAACTCATTCAAACTGATTCTCTAATTATCTAACATGCATAACAACACAAAAGAACTCTAATCAAACAATCTTAACACCCTTTTCATGCAGTTTCAACAAATCACACTCAAATAAGAGAAAAATGAAAAAGGTAAAGATTCTTACCTAAGAACCCTACATCCAGGGTTCTTTGTGGTTGAATAACCACCTCCCTATACACTGGGGTGTATGCTGACAATGATCAACAAACAAACTTGTAACCTGTTAAGAAAGATCAAAGAAAAACACAAGCAATCTATGTATATCCTGTTTTTTTTTTTTTCTTTTTTTCTTCCTTAAACACTTCTTTCACAAACCTTTAAATCTTTTTAAAACTTCAAACACGTTTTTTTAAAACTCTTCAAACTCACAAATCACCTTCCTTTTCCACTTTCACTTCCAAGGAATAAGATTTGAACAAAATTTAAAAACCTTTAAAAACTTTTGGAAATCAAACACAATCTTTTCAAACAAGAACAGGAACACAAAATCCAAGGATTTGTTCCACTTTCACTTCACAAATCTTGGATTTTCTGGAATTAATAAGAACTTTTCAAAAAAATTTTTTTTTTGAAAACCTTAAACACACTTTTCACACTTTTTAAAATGGAACTCAGAATTTAGCATAAACACAACACACAACTTTTCAAAAACATAAAAGGAATTACACTTTAACTTAAAAATACCAACTTTATTTCTTAAAAAAGGAATTACAAGTGATTAGCTAAAAATTCTGGAACAAAGGGAATGAACAAGTCTCATCCTCCTTTTATAGATAACAATAGAACTATCTAGACTATGAAACCCTAGTTGCTTGAATTCCTGAAATGCCCTTGAAGATTTGACTGATTTTTGGGTCAAAAACGCCCCATGTGATGCTTGTACTGGATGCCAGCTTGGAAATGTTGATCATAGACGTTGGATGAGCCTTGGGGACAAAGGAGTTGGATCTAACCGTTTAATTGGTCGGGGGTGGGTTTTTGTGCGAAAGGGATGGAGCAGGGGAGGTACGGGGAGGGGTCCACAGTCCATGTGGAGATGTTTGGTGAGGTGGGTTTGGTTGAGAGGGACGTGAATTAGTGATCTGGAGGTTTTTAGCTTGAAACCCTTTGATTAGGGTGTAATTGGTACTGGAGTGTAATTAGGGTTTAAGTGGTAAAAGGGTTTGTTTAATCTAAAAAGGGTGGGTTAATTTTTAAACATGTGTTTTGGTGGGAAGTGGGTTAAGTGGGGGGGTTTGACCATTGTTTGACCGTAGTTAAAAATTAAAACCGGGTAAGGGGTGTTTGGGCTGTGGGGTTTAAATGGGCTAGTGGATGGATATTTTATTACCAGTCCAAAATGGCTAACAGCCATTAACTTTTGTTGCAAACCAAGTCCATCCAGTTAAGTGCCTTGCATCATCCGTCCAAACACAATTGCAAATTTAGTCCTTTTGTGTATTAGGCTTAACTTTTTGCAATATAATCATTTTCCAAGGGCCTTTCTTGTTCAATCTTCAAACATGGAGGATCAATCTTGTATATTTGACATTTGGAGGGTCAAATATGACAAGTTCTTCAAAGATGAGGGGCCATTTTTGCCAATTCTTCAAACTTGAGGGGTCTTTTTGCAAAATTCCATAAATGAGCTTGGGTCATTGTGCGTCTTCGTTTCCCGTGTTCGTTTTTGATTGATTCTTGTGTTCTTTTGCCAATTCCTCAATATCCGTACCTAAAAATACACAAGTAACAAACACGAGCATATATTTGGCATATTTTATGATATTATATGCAATTAAAGGCCGTTTTGGACGATGAGACCATGTATAAAAGCAGTCTCATCACTCCCCCATACTAAACCATTGCCGTGCCCTCACGCAATGCTAGAATAAAGTATCAAAGCATCTCCAAAATTCATTTTTATTCACTTTTATTGAAATGATAAACTACCTATACTAATACTATTACTACTACTTGTGTTTTAGACATAATGTATGATTTTCATCGCAAAATGGGACGTTTAGGTTCATAGAACAAGAACACGTGAATGCTTCGTTAGAAATAATTTCGTCGTCCTCGATTTTCACCTTAATTCCATGCCAAGCGTGCAACGAGATCATTGTCATTATAAGTTAGTAATGCTAACACTACTCATATGCCCTAATCACGTACTTATTCTCCCATTATTCCTAAGTTGTATCTCTTATATTTTATTTTGTCTTAATGATCACGAGGATACATTGTTGACTTATGCGATAATAGAGATTTAGGTCTAAAAATAGAGTCCTAACGGTGTAACTAAGACCATCAAATCAATAACCCTTCCTAACAGACAACGATGTTAAAAAATTAAGTTGACAAGAAGAATCGATAAACACGGTTTTATAACGGTTTTGAACATGAGACTTATTACCAAGACTTTTATACGCCCCCTAACGGAAGGACCTTATTATCTTTGGTTTACCTCCATCTTTTATTCAACTTCGCCATGAAGCTTTTATTATGACTTCGGTCTTGCCTTGCCTTTTATTATCCGCCATCATCGGTGGTTTTATTAGCCAAAGACGTATATCCTCACGCTAAGGCGAATTTTGGATCTTTAAAGCTTCGAAGATTAAGGCTTGATTCACTTTCAATTTTGCATAGATTTTAGGCCTTGTGGGGCTTCAAATTGTTTGCTAGATTTAGGTGAGCACTTGAAATCTTATTATTGGGTGAAGCTTTCGATTATTCGGGTTGCCAATACTTCAAAACCGTGACGCTGGCGATACCTTAATGTCTTCCCAATTTAATTACACGGAAGCTACTAGAAAAGACTAGAAACCCAACAATCAAAACTAAACCGCTAAGTCAATATTTATTAAGCAAAAAACATTCACATGCGAAGGGAGAATAAGCAAACAACGAGAACACATAAGTTTTTGAAAGAATACGAGTACTCTACGTTTAGCATAGTAACTTATAATTAACTCTATCATTTCTCGTCCTCATTTAAGAGACTTAGCCTAATGTGTAGTTAATGAATCAAAGCTAAGTGCTCAACACGCACGGTCGAGTCAAAAATTACTCTTATTCTCGCCATCGGAAAATCTACATTCGTGTCTTCAAACACTTATAAAATATGAGAAAAATTTTAGAATTTGGCCATTTTTAGCCTTATTTTGCAACAAAACGATAACAAAAAGATAAACTTTGGAAAGCGTGAAGGTTTGGCAAGGCAAGTATCTATTCACCCCCCCATACTAAAGTTAAACATTGTCCTCAATGTTTCGAGTCTAGGGGTGCAAACACCCCCATACTAGAGACGTAGTCGAATGCCTAATCTAGCATGGAAAGGGTGTAACCGTTAAGTTAAAAGCCGTTTATGAAGTGTGCTATAAACCTAAGGTTATAACATAAAAGGATATATCATATGGATATTGGGAAAGGCCTCCAAAGCAAACGATCGAGTGCTCCCATGAAACGAACACGAGAGGCTCCAATCGTGAAGATGATAATCTAAAAACCACAATGCACAAACAACCATGGAACAAAGGTTGGAAGGGCACAAATCCCCTCACATTAAACTAATTAGAAAGCAATAATATGTACATGGATAAGCATGGGTCTCCCCCACGAGGCACCTTGTTTTTGATAACCGAGTCAAAAGCTCGACTCGAATCCCCATAAATGTGATCATTTAGGGATAATCATGGTATGGTCAATTTTTGGTGGGGCTTACATGATAAACAAGGCCCAAAAGCACGTGGAGTACTTTAAAAATCCGATAAACGTATACCGGGGTCAAAGATAGCGTCTTCGTTTTTGGATGAAAGACGAGACAACACAACTCCAACACAAATCCCAATGGGATAGAAGAAAATAGGAGAGAAGAAATAGAAGGGTGGGACAATGGGTAAGTCATAACATTGAGCTACTCGAGGTAGACTCGCACCAATCAAATGAAAAGATTTTCCATTTATTGCATCGGTGGAAGACCGAGATTTCCCTATATAAGCAATTCCAGGATCAAATATCTCATCCTCGGTGGAGAAAGGGGAGGGAACATAAGGGGCTTCCCCCACACTAGGTCCACACAAAGCATCGTCAAAAGGAGAAGACGAGCTTGTAGTACTCAAGACACGCGGTGATGACGGAGTTAGAATTGTAGAAAAATCTTTTAAATTAAATTCAAAATCTTTTCCTTTTTCATTTTTAAAACTCTCCTTGTGAAAACCCGATTTAATTATGTCAAAAATATTTGGTGTATCTAAAACAATGTTAGTCACACTAAAAATTCTCACATTTTGAAATCTTTTTGGTTTAGGTGGTGGCAAGTTTTCAAATCTTTTGTCAACAAAGAAAACCTCCCCATCGGGATCAACGTATTCATCATCCGAAGAATCACTCGAGATTGGAAACGTAGGCTTAACACTCTTAACCTCCACCGGCGGAGGGGACGGAACTTCATTTTTCTCAACAACTCCTAAAACTCTATTTGAAATATTTTGACAAATGCTTTTGATGGGATTGACATTGTACAAAGATGTGATAGAATAAACATGAGAAAGAGTGGAGTTTTGGGTTGCATTAATGACGAGTAACACAAAGCAACACAAAAAGTGGTAAGTATTAACGAGCGGTTTAGGAAAACCACAAGTTATGACCCTTAATGGGAATCGTTCTCTCGAGGAGGCACGTGTGTTGTGTAATGAATGATTGATTTTGTTTTTGGTTATTAATGAGAAGAAAGAGAAGAGAAAATGACGAAGACGAAAAAATAGAAAAATAAGGCAAAAACACTACTAGAAAGTTACGACGTAGAAACGTAAAAAGCACAAAATTCAAAATTTTAACCTAAAAATTCCTAAAAATTACTAAAAATCCCAAATAATATTCTAAGAGTTTACAAAAAATCCAAACTTGCCAAAACCTTTTAATTAATTTAATAATGACTTTGTAATGCTAATTAAAGCCCTAAAAATCACTTTTAAATATTAAAAAGCCCTAAACAAGATTTAATAGTTTGTAAACCTCAGAAATGACCTAATTAAGCTAAAAACTATTTTTAAAAATTTTAAAACCAATTTAAACTATTTTTAAACTCCTAAAAACTATTAAAATCTATTAAATCTTAAATTAATTCTAAAAAAGAATTGAAAAGCCTAAAAATTAATTGGAAAGTGAAAAAGGTCCTATTTTAATGTCTAGAATCTAGGAAAAATGAAAAAAAGTTAAAAAATAAAACTTTGAATTTTTATGAATAAAATAATAATCAAATATTCCAAAAAATGAAAAGTTCAAAAATAAATTCTAAAAAATTCTCAAAAATCCTAAATATTCTAACTAAGAAGAAAATGTAAATTAAAGCTCCTAAAACCTCTTAATTAATTTTATAGTAATTTTTAAAGTTTATAAAAAACCTTAAAATAATATAAAATTAAAAATTAAAGTTTTTGAAAAGTTAAACTAATGTAAACCTCAAAATATTTATTTAAAAGCTAAAAATTATTTTTCCCTAATTAAAAACTACTTTTAACTATTTTTTAATGATTTAATAAAAAACGTCTAATAAATAAATGATAAAAAATAAATAAAGAAAAGGAAAAATAAAATTTTAAGCCAGGAAAATCCTAATTACTATAAATATCCTAGGAAAAATAAAAAGTAGCCAAAAAGTTTAACCAATAAGCTCAAATGAGCTTATTTGGTCACGGCTTAATTTTGAAAAAGCAAATTGAAAAAGGGTTAAGTATGTATTGAAATGAAAGGCTAACGTAAAAACGCATCTAGATCACCGGTAGTACCCCTTACTCCTGAGCTGCAGGTCGGGGGTTCGAGTCCGGTGCGGGTGACGTTTTTACTTTTTATTTCTTTTTTTACTTTCTAACACTTCACAACCAATACTGTTAACCCTTTGATGCTTAAAACACAATCCAGTACACCTTTTAGCCAAATTTAACAAGATTAAAATCCAAATTCGACACCAGTTCAATTTTCAAGAACATATGCTTTTTGTGTTCTTTCTTTCTTTTCTTCACAGGTGAAGTGACTCCAAGAGGACTTGGATTGCTTTGCTTGGTGGTGATTTTTTGGAACAAAGGGCACCCCTACACTCTTTCTGAGTGTAGGGAGTCACAACAAGCAAAAGGCAAACACTTAGCAAGCAAAAGTTTCAAAAACAAGCACACAGGGTCAAAATGAAGTTGCTGATGTCTATAGGCAGGTCTGGTGGTATCTTTTCTTACTTACTTGCACACAATTGAGAATCAAAGGCTCAGATTTTGCACATATAAGCACTAACTAACATACCATCAAATCAAACCCTATAGCAGCCTATCCTCTAACAGATTACAAGATCTTAGAGCAAATTATGAACAGAATAGGCAGAAAAACGGCTTGGTAGATTTTTTTACCTATGATTTCAATATTTAGACACTTAACTTGCTTCTAATCAATGCCAATCTGAAACACAACTTAGCTAACAACCATTAACTACCCTAAATAGCACATCTAAACAACTTTCACCACACCAATCTCTCACAAACTTTCAATAAAACTTGAATCCAAACACCCCTTTTAAAACTTGTTTTTCACTTTTTCAAATCAACTCTTTTAAAAACTCATTCAAACTGATTCTCTAATTATCTAACATGCATAACAACACAAAAGAACTCTAATCAAACAATCTTAACACCCTTTTCATGCAGTTTCAACAAATCACACTCAAATAAGAGAAAAATGAAAAAGGTAAAGATTCTTACCTAAGAACCCTACATCCAGGGTTCTTTGTGGTTGAATAACCACCTCCCTATACACTGGGGTGTATGCTGACAATGATCAACAAACAAACTTGTAACCTGTTAAGAAAGATCAAAGAAAAACACAAGCAATCTATGTATATCCTGTTTTTTTTTTTCTTTTTTTCTTCCTTAAACACTTCTTTCACAAACCTTTAAATCTTTTTAAAACTTCAAACACGTTTTTTTTAAAACTCTTCAAACTCACAAATCACCTTCCTTTTCCACTTTCACTTCCAAGGAATAAGATTTGAACAAAATTTAAAAACCTTTAAAAACTTTTGGAAATCAAACACAATCTTTTCAAACAAGAACAGGAACACAAAATCCAAGGATTTGTTCCACTTTCACTTCACAAATCTTGGATTTTCTGGAATTAATAAGAACTTTTCAAAATTTTTTTTTTTTTGAAAACCTTAAACACACTTTTCACACTTTTTAAAATGGAACTCAGAATTTAGCATAAACACAACACACAACTTTTCAAAAACATAAAAGGAATTACACTTTAACTTAAAAATACCAACTTTATTTCTTAAAAAAGGAATTACAAGTGATTAGCTAAAAATTCTGGAACAAAGGGAATGAACAAGTCTCATCCTCCTTTTATAGATAACAATAGAACTATCTAGACTATGAAACCCTAGTTGCTTGAATTCCTGAAATGCCCTTGAAGATTTGACTGATTTTTGGGTCAAAAACGCCCCATGTGATGCTTGTACTGGATGCCAGCTTGGAAATGTTGATCATAGACGTTGGATGAGCCTTGGGGACAAAGGAGTTGGATCTAACCGTTTAATTGGTCGGGGGTGGGTTTTTGTGCGAAAGGGATGGAGCAGGGGAGGTACGGGGAGGGGTCCACAGTCCATGTGGAGATGTTTGGTGAGGTGGGTTTGGTTGAGAGGGACGTGAATTAGTGATCTGGAGGTTTTTAGCTTGAAAACCTTTGATTAGGGTGTAATTGGTACTGGAGTGTAATTAGGGTTTAAGTGGTAAAAGGGTTTGTTTAATCTAAAAAGGGTGGGTTAATTTTTAAACATGTGTTTTGGTGGGAAGTGGGTTAAGTGGGGGGGTTTGACCATTGTTTGACCGTAGTTAAAAATTAAAACCGGGTAAGGGGTGTTTGGGCTGTGGGGTTTAAATGGGCTAGTGGATGGATATTTTATTACCAGTCCAAAATGGCTAACAGCCATTAACTTTTGTTGCAAACCAAGTCCATCCAGTTAAGTGCCTTGCATCATCCGTCCAAACACAATTGCAAATTTAGTCCTTTTGTGTATTAGGCTTAACTTTTTGCAATATAATCATTTTCCAAGGGCCTTTCTTGTTCAATCTTCAAACATGGAGGATCAATCTTGTATATTTGACATTTGGAGGGTTAAATATGACAAGTTCTTCAAAGATGAGGGGCCATTTTTGCCAATTCTTCAAACTTGAGGGGTCTTTTTGCAAAATTCCATAAATGAGCTTGGGTCATTGTGCGTCTTCGTTTCCCGTGTTCGTTTTTGATTGATTCTTGTGTTCTTTTGCCAATTCCTCAATATCCGTACCTAAAAATACACAAGTAACAAACACGAGCATATATTTGGCATATTTTATGATATTTTATGCAATTAAAGGCCGTTTTGGACGATGAGACCATGTATAAAAGCAGTCTCATCACGGTTCTTAATCCTTGAATCATGGATGATCTTGGTCTTCTCCTTGTAGATCAATGAATTGTCATAAGCTTGATTCCTCAGTTCATTTAGCTCGTTGATTTGAATCTTCCGAAGATCACCGGCTTTGTTGATATCAAAATTGGCCCACTTCAAGGCCCAGTACGCGTTATGTTCCATCTCAATAGGGAGGTGGCATGCCTTCCCGTACATCAGACGATATGGAGTGTAACCAATAGGCGTCTTATATGCGGTACGGAAAGCCCACAAAGCATCATCTAACTTATCGGCCCACGAGGCACGATGCTCTCCCACAGTACGCTCTAATATTCTCTTCAATCCACGGTTAGATATCTCGGCTTGCCCATTTGTTTGAGGATGATAAGCGGTGGAAAGACGATGATTGACACCGTACTTATCCATGACTCGAGCAAATTGATCATTGGAAAAATGAGTCCCGCGATCACTGATGATAGCACGAGGAACACCGAATCGAGCAAAAAGCTGCTTCAAAAAGTTCACGACCACCATCGCATCGTTCGTAGGGAGAGCCTTAGCTTCAACCCATTTAGATACGTAGTCAATGGCTACGAGGATGTACTTGTTCCCTTTAGATGATGGAAATGGCCCCATAAAGTCGATACCCCATACATCAAAGATTTCACATTCTTGTATGAAATTTTGAGGCATCTCATCTTTATGTGTGATCTTTCCTTGGCGTTGGCAAGCATCTCAATGTTTAACCATTTCATGAGCGTCATGATAAATGGAGGGCCAATAGAATCCAGAGTCAAACACTTTCTTCGCGGTGTAGTTGGGACCAAAGTGACCACCGATGGGTCCTTTATGGCAAGCTTCGAGAATGTCTAAAGCTGCGGGTCCATCAACACACCGACGAATAATCAGATCAGCACATTGTTTAAAGAGATAAGGGTCATCCCAAAAGTAAGTCTTAACATCTTTAAAGAACTTATTCTTTTGTTAGGATGTTAACCCTTCGATGAGAATACCACCCACTAAGTAGTTTGAAATGTCCGCAAACCACGGGGTGTCATCAAGATTGGAATTGATAGACATTAAGGCCTCAAGGGGAAAAGAGTCGTTGATCTCTTGATTCGGATGATCCCCTTGATAAGGATCCTCAAGTCTAGTTAGATGATCCGCGGCTAGGTTTTCGGCTCCCTTCTTGTCACGAATTTCAATTTTAAATTCTTGAAGGAGCAAAATCCAACGAAGAAGTCTTGGCTTGGAATCTTGTTTAGTTAACAAGTACTTCAATGCGGAATGGTCGGTGTGCACGATTATGGTAGAAAGAACAAGATAGGGGCGGAATTTCTCAAAAGCATACACTACAGCTAAAAGATCTTTTTCGGTAGTGGTATAATGCAATTGAGCCCCCGTCATTGTCTTGCTAGCATAATGGATTGGTTGGAAGTGTTTGTTCACTCTTTGGCCCAAAACCGCTCCAATGGCAAAATCGCTAGCATTGCACATCAATTCAAAAGGTAGCTCCTAATTAGGGGTGACCAAGACCGGTGCCTTAGTTAGCTGGTCCTTAAGAAGATTGAAGGATTCAAGACACTCTTTAGAGAAGATAAAAGGAGTATCTTTTTCCAAGAGGTGGGTCATCAGACGAGCGATTTTAGAAAAATCTTGAATAAATCGATGATAGAAGCCCGCATGACCAAGGACACTTCTCACACCCTTCACGGTTGAAGGAGGAGGCAATTTAGCAATAACATCGACTTTAGCACGGTCGACTTCAAGACCGGCTTTTGAGATTTTATGTCCAAGCACAGTGCCTTCTTTCACCATGAAATGACATTTTTCCCAATTTAGAACAAGACGAGTGTCTTCACATCGTTTGGGCATACGTTCTAAATTGGCAAGGCAATGAGAGAAAGAATCACCATATACCGAGAAATCATCCATGAAGACTTCTATAGTTTCTTCAACCATGTCATGGAAGATAGCCATCATACACCTTTGGAAAGTCCTAGGAGCATTGCATAAGCCGAAAGGCATTCGTTTGTAAGCAAATGTTCCATAACGACAAGTGAATGTGGTTTTCTCTTGGTCTTTAGGATCGATGGGAATTTGAAAATACCCGGAGAAACCGTCTAAGAAGCAATAATAGTCATTACCCGCTAGACGTTCAAGCATCTGGTCCATAAAAGGAAGAGGAAAATGATCCTTTCTCGTAGCATCATTGAGTTTGTGATAGTCTATACAAACTCTCCACCCTGTAACGAGACGAGTAGGGATCAACTCGTTGTTTTCATTGGGCACAACGGCGATTCCGCCTTTCTTAGGCACACAATGGACCGGACTAACCCATGGTGAATCCGAGATAGGGTAGATCATTCCCGCATCAAGAAGTTTGTTAACCTCTTTTTTGATAATGTCATGGATCTTGGGATTCACCCTTCTTTGGTTTTGAATAGTGGGTTTAAAGTCGTCCACCATGAGAATTTTGTGTGTGCAAAAGTGAGGATCAGTTCCACGAATATCAGAGATTTTCCAAGCAATCGCTTTCTTATGATTCTTTAGCACGTTGATAAGTCTAGATTTTTCTTCGTCTTTCAAGTCCTTTGTGATGATGACGGGTGACTTCTTATTGTCTTCAAGGAACACATATTCGAGATGAGACGGAAGATCCTTAAGCTCTAAATCCGGAAGATTTTTGATGGAAGGCGTACTCAAATTCGGATCATCGATAGAGATTTCCTTAGGAGATGGTGGAGAAATATGGTCCTCATTGAGAAGTTTCTCAATGGTACGAATGTCTTCATCCCAATTGGAGGGAGAATCGTCATATTGTAAGTCCACATCTCCCAAAGTTGCTTCAAATTCTTTCAAAAGGAAATCACTTTCTCCAAATGGAGTTAGTGATGGAGCAATAGAGGCAACGGTCTCAACAATGGGAAGAGAAGAAGAACCACTTTTACAAGCGTCTTTGAAATGTTCTTCACAATCCTCATCAAGTACGTCAATGAAATTAACGCTCTCGTTTTCAGAAGGTTGCTTAGAAAGTTTACCCATGTTGAAGACGATTTTATCGTCACCAACTCTCATGATTAATTCGCCTGTGGCTACATCAATGAGAGTGCGACCGGTCCTCAAGAATGGACGTCCAACGATTAATGGAACACGGGGATCAATCTCGTAGTCAACGACAACAAAATCCGCCGGAAAGGTGAACTTGTCGACGCCGACGAAGACATCTTCGGCTATCCCCACTGGATAAGCAACCGTACGGTTGGCTAATTCTAATGTTATTCGTGTGGGGACTAGCTCGAGTAGAGACAATTGTTTCCAAACGCTTAGGGGCATTAGGTTGATACTAGCACCTAGATCGGCTAGGGCCATACAATTCTCTACCCCGGGGAAGTTGCAAAAAAATAAGAAAATGACCCGGATCACCATGTTTGGTAGGTAATTTCCTTAAGAGCACTGCGGAGCAATTCTCATTAAGTTGGGTTTGGGCGATATCAAGAAGTTTCTCCTTATCACTGAGAAGATCTTTAAACATTTTAGCATATTTCGGCATGTGAGCGAGAGCCTCGGCAAAGGAGATGTTGAAATTCAGTTGTTTAAACATTTTAAGAAAGTTAGAAACCTGAATATCATCCTTGTTTTTCAACTTCTCTTTCCTCAACCTTGAGGGATAAGGTATATTGGGTTGAGATGAAGGCGTTGGAACGGAGTTCTCACTCACATCCTTGGGTGGTGGAGGGGTGGAAGTAGAAGGTGGAGGAATTGGTGAAATAGAAGATGGAGGAATTGGAGAAGGGGACTCGTTTTCCTTTGTCACAATCACCGGTGTAGGAAGCTCGGGTTCCTTTAAACCTTTTCCACTTCGAGTGGTGATTGCTTTCATCTCCCCTCTTGGATTAGCAACGGTGTTACTCGGAAGAGAACCCGAACCAGAGGCTTGATTACTTTGGAAGAAACTAGCCATCATATCCCTTAAGTCATTCCTTTGACTGGTCAAAGAGTTTCGCATATCGGCTCGAAGATCATTCCCTTGTTTCGCCATATCTCCTTTCAAGTTGATAATTTGCCGCTGAAGATTCTGCACTATCGCATCATTAGTCCTCATGTAAGTGTCAACCTCTTGATTAAATGCGGTGGGTTAGGTAGGAGGAAGAGCATGGTAGGCAGGTGGTTGATAAGCGGGTTGTTGGTGAACTTGATTGTTTGCTTGAGGTGGATATGGGTTTCTTTGGGTTTGATATTGATTCGGAGCTCGTGGTTGATTTTGATTGTTACGATTGAGGTTGTTTTGGTTTTGAGGTGGAAAACCGGGTGGTGAAAGGAAATTGTTTGAACGATAACTGAGCAAATTGCGGTCACCTTGAGGACGTGCTTGATAGCCTCCCGTTGAAAAGTTACCGTTAGCGGCATACACATTTTCCGGATTGTCGTGAGTCGAAGGACAATCGCTGTATGAATGAGATCCCCCGCATATTTCACATGACTGATTCAAAGCGTTAACTTGTGCATTGATGCTTTTGGTATTGTTAGCGGTTTGTAGAGCAAGTGTTTCAACATGCGACGTAAGCTTATCAATTCTCTTGTCGGCGTCACTAGTACTAGCACTAGCCACATTAGTCCGAACACTCTTAGTTTTCACTCTAGACTTATTCTCAATAATATCCCATGCGGCATTAGAAAACTTAACCAAAATGTTACCCCCCGAGGCACTATTTAGTGAATCTTGGTCATTCATGCTTAAACCATTTTAAAAAGTATTAATTTGATGTACTTTTGTGAAACCATGTTGTGGACACTTTCTTAAAAGTTTCTTAAAACGGTCCCAAGATTCACTAAATGTCTCACCGTACTTTTGTTCAAAGTTAATGATTTCATTCCGCAAAGCGGTAGTACGCGAGGGTGGGAAAAAGTAGTTGATGAATTTGGTCTCTAAATCCGACCACATAAGAATATTTTGTGGTGGTTCCTTATCAAGCCAATGCCGGGCTTGTCCCTCTAAGGAGAAAGGAAAAAGTTACAAGCGAATCACCTCTTATGAAACCCCATTATACTTAACCGTATTAGTGAGTTGAAGAAACCTTTTTATATGGTCATGAGGATCATCAAGTGTACACCCCAAGAATGGTTGAGCAGAGACCATTTGAATGAAGCCGGATTTGAGTTCAAAGTTGTTGGCTCCAATCTCGGGTATGACAATAGCATCGGTGTTGCCCTCTACTTGCGATTGCAAAAGCTCGATCATTGGTCGATTGTCCATGGTGACAATAGGTGGAGTGTCGACTTCGGCTTGAATTGCTTTCTTCTTACGAGCACGGGTACGCATACACACCTACAAAAAGAAAAGAAAGATAGACAATAAATATTTTTGGTTTTTGTGTTTTTCTATTTTTTTGAGTTTTTTTTAATTTTTATGGATTTTTGAAAATTTTAGCAAGAAAAAAAATACCGTTAAAAAATGAACGGATCCCAAAATCCAACGCGTCTCTCACTAAAAACCGTTAATCTTAACGAAAAGAGACGGCAGCGGTGCCATTTCTTTTCGAATTGATTACTAGTTAAAAGTGCGACTCCGTCGTTCTTGGTGGAAAATAAAAGGGTTCGTTTGGTTATCTATTTTAAAACTAAAAGTAAAATGAAAGTGTCGTTGAGTAAAAATAAAAGTTTTAAAAATTAAACTAAAATTATGAGTTAAAAATAAATGATTAAAAATTTAAAAACTTAAAAGTGAATTTAAAAACTTGAAAACTTTGTAAAAACAAGAAATTAAACCCGTCGGAATAATCTTAGTCTGAATCCCATCGGAATACTATAATCGGAATACAATCGGAATGAGGCAAAATGAATCTCGTTGGAATGTTGCAGTCTGAATATGATCAGAATGTGGTCGAAATGAATAAAAAGGAATTCTATCGGAATATTAATAGGAATAAGTGTCGGAATACAAGAAAAAGAAAACGATCGGAATATTGGTAACACCAAGCTATCGGAATATCAAAGAATTAACCCCATCGGAATCTAGATCGGAATAGTAATCGGAATACAAAACCCTTTTCCGATCCAGTGATCGGAATGCTGGTCGGAATGTTGAAACCCTTTTCCGATGGTGTTCAAATCGTAATAAGCAAACTTAATAAGCTCCGTTTTGAAAAGTAGAATCCAAAACTTTACCAAATTTTTAATGAAAGGAGTTAATAGGCACGATTAAAAACTTTTCAAAACTTTAAATAAGCAAAACTTTTAAATCAAACTTTAATAAGACAAAAACTTTAAGAAAACTTTTAAACAAGTAAGCTAAATACAAAATAAGCCAATAAGCATGATAAGTTCAAAGCTCAATTCGTATTAAAACTTAAAGATTAATAAAAAGATAAACTTTTTAATCACATAAACATCAAGATGAACTAAATCAAAGATCAAGATGATAACGAATCAAAGATCAACTTAAAAATAAAGAAAGGTAGAAGAAGATTAAGATCAACACAAGATTAAACTTTTTTAAAAGTAAAGATTTGATTCACACAAGAAAGAAATAAAAGATGAAATTTTCCTAGTGAGAGAAAGTTAAACACGTTCTCTCTCTAAACTACTAAAAATTGAAAATGAACTAGTTAACTAACTAACTAACCAACACCCTCCTAATGTGTCATTAGGAGGGTATATATAGGAGGTGGGGAGTGCATGTGTGCTTCCTTCTTTCTTTTCGTCTCGACTCGATTAAATTTCTTTGTCTTCCTCGACGTCGTCTCAGGATTTGTCGATGTAAATTGAACTTGTCTTATAATTCTCTTCTTCTATTAGACTTGAGTTCTTCGACTTCATTAAACTTCCGTCTTTAGACTTTTCCTTCGATAAATCTTCAGAATAGGCCTTGGACTTCCGTTCTTTTTACACTCTTGATCTTTTGACTTCGTCTTTTCTCGTTATCTTCGATAAAAGCCCGTGATAGCCCGTGTTTTCTCCCTTTTTCATATTTTTATCCTGAAACACAATAAAAACACAAACCACGCATAATTCCGACTTTTACGACATAAAATACACGTTTTGGTCTTATTATTATTGGAAATAAGTGGTAAAAGGATAAGTGTTTTCACACTTATTACAGACTCACGACCGTTCTGCTACGGATAGGCGTGGCGGTAATGATAATTACAGTAACAACGCTGGATACTCCAACAGCAGCAGGTCCTTTTACTTACTCATTTTCTTATGATTACATGCTATAATACTTAATTCTGACACATTAGAGAATCTTCTATCAGGAATCATGGTAACGGGAGGGACCAGAACCAGAGAGGTTCACAGCCTAACCGTCCAGCTATCACTGGTATTTCATCTTACGATTTATCCGCATTGTCCTTTGTACCTATTATCATGTCTCATGTATATTGTGCGTATCAGGATCACAGCCAGTCAGGACACCTGCTGGAGGATATACTCATCCTCTTTGCACTACCTGCAACCGTATGCACCCAGGGCCATGTCGTTGTGACAGCGACGCATGCTACAAGTGTGGTCTTCCTGGCCATCGCATGAAGGACTGCCGCAAGGGCGAGATGGAGGGCATATCGGGACCTGCTGATACCAAGCCGCCTCCTACTAGTGGACGCGTTTACACGACATCTCACGATTAGGTCAACAAGTCTACAGGTACCATCACTGGAATCTTGTATATGTATGGTCAAGCTGCATATATTCTTTTTGACACGGGTGCTACTCACTCGGTCATTTCTACTGTGTATGCCAAGAATGTTAGGATACTCCCCATGCCACTAGAGAATATACTGAATATTTCCACGCCTTTGAGAGACTCTGTACTCATAACCCATGTGTACAAGAGCCTTCACCTAGAGTCTGATGACAAGATTCGTCCTGTTGACGCACTTCCGCTGGACATGAATGATTTTGACATGATTTTGGGCATGGATTGGCTATCCAAGCATCATGCTACCACAGACTGCCATTCATATCGAGTCATCTTCGGTGATGTTAATGCGCCAGAGTACATTCATAACGGGTTCGTACTCGGAAGGTCTGTACAAATCATATCAACTCTGCAAGCACGTGCATTACTTTCACATGGTTGTGAGGGCTATCTAGCTACTGTTCATGACATAGATGCTGAATCCCCATCAATTCAGGATCAACCGATAGTGTCAGAATTTCCAGATGTATTTCTAGAAGAACTTCCGGGCATACCACCTGCACGTGAAGAAGAATATAATATCGAGCTCATCCCAGGAGCTGAGCCGATTTCCAAGGCTCCTTATCGTATGGGTCCCATAGAGTTGAAGGAGCTGAAGGATCAATTGCAAGAAATTTTGGAACGAGGCTGTATTCAACCGAGCGCATCTCCATGGGGCGCATCGGTCTTATTCGTTAAGAAGGACGACAATATGCGTCTTTGCATAGACTATTGCGAGCTCAACAAGATTACCATCAGGAATATGTATCCACTCCACGCATAGATGATCTGTTTGACCAACTCCAAGGGTCCAAACATTTCTCCAAGATTGATCTAAGGTCAGGATATCATCAGCTACGGGTTAAGGAGCAGGACATCGCCAAGACTGCTTTCCATACACGCTATGGCCACTACAAATTTGTAGCCATGCCATTTGGCCTTACCGATGCTCCAGCAATGTTCATGGATTTGATGAACAAAATCTTCCATGAATTTCTGGACAAGTTCGTCATTGTCTTCATAGATGATATCCTGATATTCTCTAAGTCCAAAGAGGAACACGAAGACCATCTTCGTATAGTACTACAGATTCTTCGCCAGAAGCAGTTGTATGCTAAATTCTCCAAGTGTGAGTTATGGTTAGACAAGGTGGTATTCTTAGGTCACATTGTATCAGTAGAAGGAATCACGATGGATCCAGCAAAGGTTGAGGCTATTACCAAGTGTCCAAGACTGACATCAGCGACTGAAGTCTGCAGTTTCCTAGGCTCAGCTGGTTACTAGCGTAGGTTCGTGGAGAACTTTTCCCGTTTAGCACTACCATTGACCAAACTGATGCGGAAAAAGGAGAAATTCGTCTGGACTGAAGAAAGAGAGAAGAGATTCGAAGACCTAAAGCAGAAGTTATTATCTGCACCGATTCTTACTCTCCCATCTGGTACAGGTGGATTTCAGATCCACAGTGATGCATCGGGAAAGGGACTTGGCTGTGTTCTCATGCAACATGGGAAAGTGATCGCGTACGCTTCACGGCAGCTTAAGCCTTATAAGGAAAATTACCCTACGCATGACTTGGAGCTTGCAGCAGTCGTGTTTGCATTCAAGATATGGAGGCACTACTTGTATGTAGAATCATGTGACATTTTCACGGACCACAAGAGCTTTATGTATATCTTCACTCAATGTAAATTGAACATGAGACAGAGGAGATGGTTAGAGCTGCTGAAGGATTATGACATTAACCTGCAATATCATCCCGGCAAGGCAAATGTAGTGGAAGATGCACTTAGCAGAAAGTCCGGAATGATAAACGACATTAAAATTAAGGAGGAAATTATAAGAGACTTGGAGAGAATAGACATAGAGATCATGGTACGTGGACAACACGGTTACTGGGCTAATCTTAGATTGGATCCCGAGTTACTCTCTAAGATCAAGGAAGCTCAGAAAGATGATGGAGAAATGTGGGCGATAATTCAGAATTTGGAGAAGCAGATAGAATTTCAAGTAGACGCAGATGGTATCTTATGGCAGGACACGAGACTTTGTTTTCCTGATGATCAAGAACTCCGGGAAGCATTGTTAGCTGAGGCTCATAGCTCCCCATTCTCTATTCATCCTGGTTCGACCAAGATGTACCACGAAATCAAGCAATACTTTTGGTGGAGTGGTATGAAACAGGATGTTGCGACTTACGTCTCCAAATTTCTTACCTGCCAGCAGGTTAAGATCGAGCATCAGCGATCTGGCGGTCTTCTACAACCGTTAGATATTCCAGAGTGGAAGTGGGACAAGATCACCATGGATTTTGTTACCGGTCTTCCGCAGAAAAAGAGGAAGCACGATGCGATTTGGGTTATCGTTGATCGACTTACCAAATCAGCTCATTTCTTACAGATCCGCAAGGAAGATTCGGTCAGTAAACTCGCCGATACTTACAAGAAGGAGATCCTGAGACTTCACGGTGCACCATCCAGCATCGTCTTAGACAAAGATCCTCGGTTCACTTCGTGATTTTGGAGAAGTCTGCAGGAAGCTTGGGGTACAAAACTTAAGCTTAGCACGGCTTTTCATCCTCAAACAGACGGGCAATCGGAGCGAACAATTCATACATTGGACGACATGTTGAGGTCATGTGTGTTGGAATGGACGAGAGATTGGGACGATTACATCTCTTTGGTAGAGTTTGCATACAACAACAGTTGGCACGCAAGTATCAAGTGTGCTCCATTCGAGATGTTGTATGGCAGAAATTGTCGCGCCCCAATCTGCTGGGATCAGGTTGGTGAGCGAACACTTGAAGGACCAGAAATGATTGAGTTGACCAACGAGAAGGTCACACTAGCTAAGCAGAAACTGCAAGAAGCATGATCACGTCAGAAGAGTTATGTAGACAAGCATCATAGGGACTTACACTTTAACGCAGGAGATCACGTTTTCCTTAAGGTTTCGCCATCACGTGGTGTTAGACGTTTTGGAATCAAAGGGAAGCTCAGTCCTCGATTCATCAGACCGTTTGATGTCATTGAGCGAGTCGGTGAAGTATCTTTCTGTTTAGCGTTACATCCACAGCTTTCTCATGTTTACGATGTTTTCCATGTGTCCTTACTCAGAGGGTACAAGTATCATCCCCTTCACATGGTTCAGTATCCACTGGAACAGATTCGTGAAGATCTCACTTTCATAGAAGAACCTGAACGAGTTCTTGATAGACAAGAACGAGTCATGAGAAGGAAGACGATTCCATTCGTCAAAATCCTTTGGAGGGATCATACCGAGCGAGAAGCCACTTGGGAAACAGAGGAGTCTATTCGGGCTTCTTACCCTTATTTCATATTTTGAATTCGGGTATGTTCTTCTTTTCCAGTTACATTATCTATAATTCGGGGATGAATTATTCTTTTTAGGGGGGAAGATTTGTAAAACCCGCATGCTTTTACCATGAATAGTACCCTCGTACGTACATGATTAGAACTTTCCTTTAATAGCACGTTTACGGTTCACGAACAAGATTTACAAGTATTACGTACGTGTTATAACACGATAAGTATTTAATACGTAGTAAGACACGATAATTATTTCAATAATAATTATAATCACGAACATACGAACATGAAATCATGAACGTAAATAATCACGAGCTTAATATTATGTATTTACGTATATTTATTACGATTATGAATGAATATATTACGACACGAACGATAACTATAGGAAACACGTAAACACGACACGAGAACACATATAATAATTAGACACGGAAAACAATGGGTTACCCCTTGTGGGCCCCTCTTACCCGTGGCTAGAACACAAGAAAGGGCCAAGCCTATTTGATTTTTACTAAATAAGAAAATAAAGGAAACATATTTTTCATATCAAAGGAAATTAGAAAAATATCAAAAACCCTAATCTCTCTTTTGCTCTCTCTTGGCCGCCGGGTAGAACACACACAAAGGGTGTGTTTGCTGATTTCTGGTGATTGATTTCTTGCAAGATCGTTCGTGTTATCAATCCTTAATTATTCCACGTATCGGTAATATTTTAAACCCTTTCTTTTAATTCCTTTAATTATGTTATGAAATCAAGAACACATGAAATCATAAGTTTATTAAAAACAAGTATTAAAAACATGTAATGAATCATGGGGGGTTAAAAACATATGGTTTTTAGGGGTGTTAGTTCGGCCGACGCAAGGGAACCGAGACCCCATGGTCTCGGCTTGCTTGGTTTCACACCAACCGAGACCTCAAGGTCTCGGTGTTGGGTTTTCATGTCTCGGCCGTAAGAACAAGGGGACCCCGACATGTGTCGGGGTGTGTTTTGGTGTTGTTGGGTCTCGGCAGAAACAAGAACCATCACCGGCTTAAGCCGGTGGCTAATTAAGGAAAGCAGGTGTTGGGAATAAATTATGGGTCAGTTCACTAGACGCTGATAAGAAGAATTCAAGCGCTGATAAGATGACATTGGACGCTGACAGCCAAGCGTTGACATTTGAAGAAGTCAACGCTGACAGCCTTGAAGACTAGCACTGATGGAATATATCTTCATACGAATCTTTTTGTTTATTTGTTTATTTATTTGTGTATGGTAAAGATAAGCTCGACATTGTATTTTCCATTATTATCTTTACCTAGAATAGTTGATTCGTAGCTTATTGTACAAGACTTCTTAATCTATAAAAGAAGATCTTTTAGGTTAATGTTAATCATCAGTTATAATAAGTTTTCACAAGTTAAACCTCTTTCATTGTAATCAAGTTCGATCATTCTAATACAAGTGAAAGTTTGTTTAACATCTTTGTGTTTTAGATTAAGTGTTAATTCCGCATAACACTTAGTTACTTTATTCATAAGCAAAGGTTTCTCTACGTGTATTACTTGATCTAATCTCGTATACACAAAGCTTAATCGATCTAAGTTTGGGATCAACAAGTGGTATCAGAGCTTGTTGAGAAACTTTTGATCTTTAAGTAACGCAAGAACCCTAAAACACCAAAAACCCTAAAAACCCTAAAATTCTCAAAACCCTAAAAACATCATGTCTGGCTCAGAACAACCTCCTGCTCCTGTTTTGCTTCAAAACAACACCACAAACCCTAGTATCAAAATTCCCATGTTTGATGCCAGGAACTTCGAGCTTTGGAAGTCCAATTTTGAGCAATATGTAGCCATCCATGACTACACTCTTTGGGAGATTGTTGAATATGGGAACACATTCAACAAAGCTCAAAAGATTGCTAATGCTATTGCCACAAGGATAGCTGTTCCTAATTGTCCTGAAGCTGATAAGAAGGAAAAGCCTGAAGATGGAAGAGCTATATCTGCTGAAGATATAGCCAAGAAAAGGGTGGACATGAAAATTTTGAACATCATGAAACACGCCTTGGGTCATGAGAATCAGCACAAGTACAAACGCTTTGAGTCTGCAAAAGAGCTTTGGGAAGCTCTTGAAGTAGCACATGGTGGCAATGCTGACACAAAAGAAAAGAAGAAGCAACTCATGCATGAGTATGCTGTCTTTAAGGCTCAACCCAATGAGAATCTCAGCAGTGTGAGAAGTAGACTGCTTGACATTACAAGTTAACTTTCCTTCATGGGAACACAGATTGATGACCCTGACTTGAATGCTACTTTTCTCAAAAGCCTTGGTGATATATGGAAGATTGAGGCAAGATCCATTCTTGTCAATAACACCCACAAGACCTCTAGGTTTGATGACATCTTCAACAAACTAAGACTGTTGGAGAATGAATGGCTTTTGGAGAGTGATAATAAATCTTCCAGTAGCAACATGGCCTTCTTCTCACAAAGTGAAGGTCAATTTGATTCCATGAACTCCTATGGACATCCAGTCACTGGATCTTAATGTGTCAACGCTGGATCACATCCTATCAGCGTTGGAACACATTCTGTCAGCGCTGGATCATATCCTGTCAACACTTCATACTCAAGCGTTGACACTCACAACTTTTGCGCTGATAGAATTAAACCTGCTGGTTTAGATCTAGATACTGTGTGTGCATTCATTGCTTCTTTACCCAGTGATTCAAGGATTACATATGAAGATCTTGAGCAGATAAGTGATGAGCAATTGGAAGAGATGGACATCAAGTGGACTATGGCTCTTGTAAGTTTAAGAGCAAACAGGTTTAATAAAAGGTTCAAGAAGAAGATGACCTTTGATGCTAAGGATGTTGCTGGATTTGACAAATCCAAAGTTGAGTGCTACAACTGTCATCGTATGGGGCACTTTATGAGGGAATGTAGATCTCCAAGAAGATCTGATGCTGGTAAGCCTTCAAGCCAAATGGTTAAGAGCCAAGATTCCAAGGCCATGGTAGCTGTTCAACAAATTGATGGTGTTGGAGGATGGGACTGGAGCTGGAACTTTTTGGCTAAGGATGAGGAAGAGGACAAAGCATTGGTTGCTGAAGTTAAAGAAGAGCATGTTGAATATGCTCTCATGGCACACTCCTCCTCTTCATCAGATAATGAGGTATATGATGATGCTTTCTGTTCTAAGGGTTGTTGTTTAAATACTGAAAAACTAAATCAAGAGATAGTAAAATTATTAGATGAGGCAAGTGCTGAAAGATGCAAAGTATCTAATTATCAAATTGCTCTCACCCAAACAAAAAAGACAGTAGCTGAGTATAAGAAAATGGAGTTTGATTTAAAGGATAAAATAAATATCTTAAAACACGAGTTACATCAAAGTAAAGATATTCAAGATATCACAAACAGGGTTAATCTTGATTTGATAGCTAAGTTAGATGAGGCTAACAAAAATAAAGATAATGTGAGTCTTAAAATCCAGAGATTTGATAAGGCCACACAATCCCTAGGAGAGTGTGTTAGTAAACAAAGAGACTCTAAGGACATGAGTGGGATTGGGATGAAAGATTATACTGGTGTTCCACCGCCAGCTGGGGATTTCTATGGTGTCCAATCAAAGGACTTATCTTGTACTGGCTTGCCAGAACTCCAAGAGAAGGAATTCATTTCTCCACCTAGAGTGACTTCCCCAGTTGAGGAATATAAACAAAAACTGACTGACCTAGATGAGTGGAAGAAAGCTAACCACACTTTGTTTGTTAAGGGAGGGTTGTTGTGTGAAAGTCCAAATGAGCCCACACCAATCACGAGCCATGATCCTACACCTATTAAAATCACACACCCAACCACTGGCAAAGCTGTGTACCTTGGCTCACAAACTGTTAGAAAACCTAGTGTTAAGTATGCAGAGATGTATAGGAATACTAGGTCACCAAAAAGCCAAGTTAGTAACCATGGAACAGGCTTCTTTGCTTCTAGACCTAAGACTATGTCTAGAAAAGCTTGTTACTCTTGTGGTAGCTTTTCACATTTAGCATACAAATGTGTCAACGCTTCAAAAGTCAACGCTGATAGGAACCATTTCAGCGCTGACAAAAGTCAACATAGGTCAAACACTGTCAGACCCAATACCTTTGTGAACAAAAGTTCACAAGTTGTTAGACCAGCCCCATTCTTTTCTAGAGGGTCTAACACACATGGCCTAAGACCTTTCCAAAAGTCAAACACTTGGTCCAATAGGCAATGGGTTCCTGTAGCAAACCCTAGTTTTAACGCTGATAAAGGCAATCGGGGCACTGACAAGAACAATTTCAGCGCTGACAGACACACTGCCAAACCTAGGTATTTGCAACCACAGGGAAATGGGTCTAAAGCTTCTACTAGCTTAACATGGAGACCAAAACAAGACCAAAACCCTAATTCTACTGGTCTTTCTATGACATGCAACAGGTTTCATTATATTTCAAAGGTCATGTCAAGACAAATTGGGGTTAACTGGGCATTTCATCCAAAAAGGGATGAAAATGGGGTTGTTATGAGAACCAAGTCTGTTCTTGTTGAACAACCAGATGAATCCAAGTCTTCCAAGGCTTGGGTTCCCAAAGAAAACTAATTTGTTTTCTTATGTGTAGGGCATTCAAAAACAGGTTAATGACTATGGATATTGGGACAAATGGATGCTCTAGGGATGATTTAGATTTTTCCACTTTATTTTTCTAACACTGACAAAGGAAAATTTAACGCTGACAAGTGTTATTTTGCCGTTGTTAGAGATATTATTGTCTAACGCTGACAAGAGTTCCTTCAACGCTGATAAGTGTTGTCGGGGCGCTGTCAGCAACAAATGTTAGTTTTGTGGTTTTAAATCTAAATGTGTAGGAGGTGTTAGCTTTATGCCATTGGATACAGAGTTGCTTATGGATCTTTGAAGAGCTATTTGGACATGTTTTTGTTTATGGATGATGGTTGGAATATTTATATTCCTATCTTGACATAAATTTTTAATGTTCATATATATTTTGAGAAACTCATGTATCATAGTTTAAGGGGAGGTTTAAGGAACCTTTAGGACTCTTGGGTATTCTTATAATACTCTTATCACAATTCTAGATTGTGTCCACATGTGAGTATGGGTTAGTTTTACTAAACCATGAGGCACTGTAGCATGCAAAGTTGACAAACTATGCATGCTGCCAAGACATTTTTGGCCTAGAATTGGTTGTGGTCTGTTGGGAGACTTGGGAATATTTTTGTTATGGGTTTACCTGGGAGTTACAAAGGATTTTATGAAATAACTTTGTTGGTAAGTATTTTGGTTAGCAAGGGACACTTGAGGACATTTGTGTCTATCTTGCTTAAGCAAGTGTGCATAAATGGACAGTGCTTGCCGCCCAGTAATTATTATCAACTTGCAAGATATTTCCCTTAGGATAAATTACTTTGTTAAGGTCTTTTTCTTTTTAATATTTTTTTTTTAGACGCTGACAAGTTTTTCTCCAAACGCTGTTACGTCCAATCGTGACGCTGACAAGGCTTTAGGCAAACGCTGACAAGAAAATATAGCCGTTGGGCGTTGATGGGCTATTTTTGACCGTTGACACCTAGTGGGCCCTACCCAGTTGTTATTTTTGACTAATCTTTGGCCGTAATTTCTGGGAGTTGTTACTTTTAATTAATGCATGAGATAAGTTATATTTGATTCAATATTTTCATCATTTCTCTTTGAATATAACTGCCTCATTTTTTACCAATCAAACTCATGCATCTCTCCTATAAATTTGGCTAACTTTTTATTCTGGGTATTCATATTTTCTTGTCTAACATTTTTCTCCTAGATTTTTCCCATATCACATACCCTAAACAGCTTTAAACATGGCACCAAAGTTCAACTCAAACAATCTGACATTGGAGTTCAAGAGCCAACATAATATGATAGCTTACTTGGCCGTTGATAATGATTTGTTCCCTCAGTATTCACAAATGGTGGCATTTTTAAATGCATCCTCAATAAGGTATGCACTTTCTCATGAACCACTAGTCCCTGTCGCACACATTAGACAGTTTTGGAATAATGTTAGTTCCACAACAGCTAATGGAGTGACCACATTAACATCTACTGTTCATGGAAGAACATGGGTGGTCACTGAAGCTTTGGTTCGCCAAGCTTTGCGTCTTGATGACGCTGATGGTGTGACTACCCTTGCCATTGCAACAATAGAACAAGGTCTTAGGGAATTGGGTTATCCTATTCCTGCTGGTAAAACTTTAAATAAATATCATAAGCAGGAATTTCCCTCTGACTGGAAATATTTGATACATGTCCTTCTTCAATGCTTAAGTCTAAAATGTACTGCTTTTAATGAGATAAACAGGTCCATTGCAAGTGCTTTGGTTTGTATGTCACGTGGGCTTAAGTATAATTTTTCAAAAATGATTTTTGAAGGGATGTGTAAAAATAAGGGAAGTAAAATGACTTTGGCTTACCCAAGATTTTTGCAAATGGTGTTTGATTTACAAGAGTATTGTACTAGGGATCATGACACTTTTTATGAGATCCCTAAGCAAAAGAAAACCATTTTTGACAAAATGAGCTCCACAAACAGATCTATACCTCTTACCCAAGCCATGCTTGAAGTAATTCAGGCTGACCAACCACAACCAGACCCTGCACCTCAACTTGAGCCTATCCTTGAACCATTACCTTCACCTGACCACATGAACGTTGACCAAGCCAATGTCAACGCTGACACTCAAAATGTTGGCGCTGACACAGCCAATCCCAACGCTGATGACATCCCTGCACAATCCCAAACACCCCTTAACCAAACAACACCCACACAATCTACCTCATCTTCCACCCCATTACAATCTAGGTTGAATAAACGCCAAAGGACTACTGGAGTGTTCTCCTCTAGTGGTCCTAGCCTTGTTGTAGAGAGAACCACCTCCACAAGTGTGGCTGGTGACATGGATGAGGCTGGGGCTATTGACACAGGCTTAGACGCTGGTCAAGACAGTCCCAACATCATTAAGACCTCATCCATGCCCTATGATTCTATTTTGGGAGGTCAAATTCCCATTCTAGCTGAGGGCAGATTGGAACCTATGACATTGAATGAATTGACGGCTGCTGTCATTAGCTTGCAAAAGCAAAATGTCAGCCTTGTACAAATTGTCAATAATCAGGGCCGTGAACTCCAAGTATTGAGGGAGCGGGTAACTGTTTTAGAGAATCCTAGTAGTAGGAGTAGAATGGAGGAATCTTCCAAAGGGGAGGATGACGAGGATGAGCTGATTCATACAGCCAGTGAGAAGAGTTCACAATTTAGTGAATCTTTCAATGTTGCTGAAGCACTCACCAACTTGAAGAAGCACCCAATTATTGATACATCCAAGGTAACTCCATTGAACTTGGAAGGATCTTTCACAGCAACAATGGGCGCTGATACAGGTTTGAACGCTGACACATCCAGCGCTGACAAAGGTAATCGGGGCGCTGATAAAGGTAACTTGAACGCTGACAAAGTTGCATGTGGTGTTGATGTATTCCAGTCATCAACAATCATCAAAGATGTGTCTACACAGGTATCTTCATCTACCTTACCTATCATTGATCCAAAAGACAAAGGTAAAGGAATTATGGTTGAAGAAGATGTTCCAAAGAAAGATGCAGCACAAATTGCATTTGATGAACAGTTGGCTGCACAACTTTTGGAAAAAGATTTGAAGAGGAGTGGTAGATCACCATTTGTTGCCACTTCTGAGAGTGAGGAAGAGAGTGGTGATGAAAAAGAAGGAGATAGCTCATATTCAAGTGTTCAAATCATTGAAGATCCAGAAAGACTTGAATATGGGGATGAGTTGGCAAAAGAAAGATTGAGTGATTTGAAGAAGCAGGTTGATTGGGACCTTCCAGAAATCACCAGAATGTACCATGCTTGGGAAGATAAGGTAATGGACAACCCAGGGATGAGCTTATCAGATCAAATTTGGGGGTTGGAAATTCTTCTCAGGGTACAAGATGATATAAAGGTGATTTTGAGGTATAATGCACAAGAGGTCAAGACTTGGCTTAAAAGAGATAGAAGGCAATTGTATTACAAGTTGCTTAGATGCCATCAACCTGGATGGACATACAAGAAGTTGCTGGCTTTATCTTTTGAGGAGCTAGAGTACAGGGCACATCCTATTTGGAGGCATGTGCAAGAAAATAATGTCTTACAGTTTCTTTCAGAAGAAAGGAAACAAGAGCTTGCTGAGGAAATGCAGATTGAAAAGGAGATGAGGATTGCTCAAAGACCAGTGAAGAAAGGAGATCCTCTCCAATTTCCCAAAGATATGGATGTGTATTATCCAAATGAAGCTGTCATAAGGAAGCATCTCAAGCTTTCTCCATTGGAAGCTTCAGATTTGGTTAATGTAGTACCTCTAGATGCTAGAAATCCAATCATTAGTTTTGATGAAGATGAGTGTGGATTTTGGAAGATTGGCAGATTTGGGAAGGAGGTACACACTTTCACTTCAATTATTTCTATCTTTACAAGCATAGACAGAGAAGACTTGGTGCATCTATGGAGATTGATAGAGGCCAAGTATACAGCTGAAGCACCTACTTCAGCAAATGGAATAAGACTATGGCACACATTTTTGACTTTGTGTGGTCCAAGGGAAGCAGATCCTACCATATGGAAGGATCTTGAAGATGACCTCAGTGGTCTTCATTGGAGGCTTTATTCTACTTGTGGTGTGTTTCATTTGAGCTCTACAAAGTTTTCAGAGTATCTACTTGTGGATGCTGACTATTTCTTGTCCAAAGAAGTATTGGAGAAGATGAAGGAGACACCCTTGGAGATTGATTATACTAGTGACGTGGCCAAAGACTTGATTAGATATGTTTATCACCAACATAAGAAGTTTTTGTAAGATTCCTCCTAAGCCTTAAGTTTTTATTCAGAAACTTGATCATTGGAATAGATATCAAGTTTAGGGGAGGATTGTTGGGAATAAATTATGGGTCAGTTCACTAGACGCTGATAAGAAGAATTCAAGCGCTGATAAGATGACATTGGACGCTGACAGCCAAGCGTTGACATTTGAAGAAGTCAACGCTGACAGCCTTGAAGACTAGCACTGATGGAATATATCTTCATACGAATCTTTTTGTTTATTTGTTTCTTTATTTGTGTATGGTAAAGATAAGCTCGACATTGTATTTTCCATTATTATCTTTACCTAGAATAGTTGATTCGTAGCTTATTGTACAAGACTTCTTAATCTATAAAAGAAGATCTTTTAGGTTAATGTTAATCATCAGTTATAATAAGTTTTCACAAGTTAAACCTCTTTCATTGTAATCAAGTTCGATCATTCTAATACAAGTGAAAGTTTGTTTAACATCTTTGTGTTTTAGATTAAGTGTTAATTCCGCATAACACTTAGTTACTTTATTCATAAGCAAAGGTTTCTCTACGTGTATTACTTGATCTAATCTCGTATATACAAAGCTTAATCGATCTAAGTTTGGGATCGACAGCAGGGGGAACCATGGTTGCGGCAGCAGGGGCAACACCGGCTAGCCGGTGGGAACTTTTGCTAGCCGGCGGCTAGCCAAGACCAAGGGAACCACCGACGTGGGCCGGTGGCTGTTTTACACAAACAGTGGCAACCGGCTAAGCCGGTTAGCCACTGTTAAGGGAGCGATTGGTTGGCCGGTTCACGTGTTCACGGGCACGGTTCACGACTTGATGAATTTTAAAAGTTTAGTTATTTTACAAGATTATTTATTAACAAGCCTAATTAAATTGATTTGACATGTTACTTAATTAATTTAATTACATCATGACTTAGGTTATTATTATTATAAATAATACATGGATTTTACCTAATTATTTATTATTTAAATTAGACTATATAATTAATTAATTATTAAACATGCCTTATAATTAATTAATTTATATGACTTAGATTATATTAATATTAGATATTAATACATGTTTTAACCTAAGTATTTTTACTTTTATTTAATTAAATCATGTTATATTTAATTAAATACTTTAACCTATAGTTTATTTAATTTACATGAAATAATTAATAAACTATACTATTTAATCACATGACTTAGAATATTAATCAGTAAACACTTAAGCTTATATTATTAGCTTAATAATCCAACTTATTCTATTTATCGAAATTTCCTATTTTTTAGAAACTTATTAATTAAGGCAGCTAATCTATTTATGGAAACTTTATATTTTTAGAAACTTATCTATTTTAAGCAGTAAATCTATTTTTGGAAACTTTCTATTTTTGGAACTTTCTATTTTTAGAAACTTTCTATTTTTGGAAACTTTCTATTTTAGGAAACCTGCTATTTTTAGAAAGTTACTTATTATTACACAACAAGTATAATAATACAAGAAATACAAGTAATACTTAATCAGAATAGAGATAATACATGATAAACGCAGTATAAAGCTTAAATCAGTAAAACATGACATGAACATATAAAACAAGTTAAGACATGACATAAAACCAGTTAAGTACTTAGTAATCAGAATACTTATACATGTATATTATTTATGTAGCATTAGTGATATCGAAGTAGGACTCTCTTCCGTTCGTGTTCTTCGTTCACTAGACACAAGGTACGGATTCTCCATCCTTTCAGTATAGACATTCTTGCCTTATTAGGATTCCCCGTATGCAGCCAACTGTTTTCCCAGTATATGTTTTATATGTTTTTGAATTGCTTATGTTTAATTAGATACCTAAAGCCATATACATGCATGACCAGTTTCACCTAGTTATGGAGGTACCATAACCATAACACTGGAGGCACCAGTGTTATGACTTCACCACTGCAGAGTGATAGCTCGTGGCGTCCCTTCAGCTTTTGGCCATATTATTATTATTATTATCATGTGGGGCGTATGGGTGCATCCTATTTTACATGTTTTCAGCAGATTATTCAGGTGAATGTGGTGTGTGCCTTGGATCCTTCACAAGGAGCTGATCCCTATTACCCAAAACTTATATATAAATTAGAGGCAGCCCCTCTAATTTGCATGACGAGGTCACCCCTCCAAGTATTCATGTACGTTGATATTTCATGACCTATATTGGCTAAGGGTAAACATGTTAAACAGTTTTTATGAGATAAACATAAGGCTTTTCAAACTATAAAACCAGTATTACTAAGATATACCAGGTTATCCAGGACTTAGTCTTTTCCGCTGCTCTATGCTTATATGCTTATATTATCCATGCTTTACTTGTATATCCGTGCACTGAGCGTTATGCTCAGTCGTTTTTCCTTTCATGTTCCTAAAACGACAGGTACTCAAGGACGCTCGTAGACTTTAAGCGTACGTGCATATGGATTGGAAGATTCCTAGCCTTCATTACTTTATGCATTTCTTTATACTTTTGATACTCATTTCCATGGACATTGTTTAGTCCTTTTCATTTACAGTACTTATCTTTGTGTGTGATGAGTTCTACTTTTGGGGTACCGATGTTTGTTTCTGGTATTTCCTTTATTGTCATGTGATGTTTTATACATTTATCCTTGTATGCTTTGATGACACGCCATAATCACGCGTGACATTCCATTTACCAAAATGGGGTGTTACAACATTCACAACGGGTTCGTACCTAGAAGGTCTATACAAATTATATCGACCTTGCAAGCACGTGCATTTTTGTCACATGGTTGTGAGGGCTATCTTGATACTGTTCATGATTTAGAGGCTAAATATCCATCTATCCAGAATCAGCCGATCGTGTCAGAATTCCCAGACGTGTTTCCAGAAGAACTTCTGGGCATACCACCTGCTCGTGAAGTGGAGTTTAATATTGAGCTCGTCCCAAGAGCTGACCCAATATCTAAGGCTCCTTACCGCATGGCTCTCATAGAGCTGAAGGAGTTAAAGTAACAACTGCAGGAATTATTAGAACGCGGTTTCATTCGACCTAGTGCTTCTCCATGGGGCGCATATGTTCTGTTCGTAAAGAAGAAGGACGGCAACATGTGTCTGTGCATAGATTATCGCGAGCTTAACAAGATCACCATCAGGAATAGATATCCATTGCCACGCATTGATGACTTGTTTGACCAACTCCAAGGGGCCAAACATTTCTCCAAGATTGATATGAGGTCGGGCTATCATCAGTTACGGGTTAAAGAGCAGGACATCACTAAGACTGCTTTCCGTACACGTTATGGGAACTAAGAATTCGTAGTCATGCCATTTGGCCTTACCAATGCTCCAGCTGTCTTTATGGACTTGATGAACCGTATCTTCCATGAGTTTCTAGACAAGTTCGTCATTGTCTTCATTAATGACATTCTTATTTTCGCTAAGTCAAAGGAGGAACACGAAGACCATCTTCGTATAGTACTACAGATACTTCACCTGAAGCAGTTGTATGCCAAATTCTTCAAGTGTGAGTTCTGGTTAGACAAGGTGGCGTTGCAAGGCCGCATTGTATCAGCAAAAGGAATCACCATGTATCCAGCAAAGGTTGAGGCTATTACCAAGTGGCCAAGACCTACATCAGCGACTGAAGTTCGCAGTTTACTAGGCTTAGCTGGTTACTACCACAGGTTCGTGGAGAACTTTTCCCGTTTAGCACTGCCTTTGACCAAACAGATGCGGAAAGGGGAGAAATTCGTCTGGACTGAAGAAAAAGAGAAGAGCTTTGAAGAACTAAAGCAGAAGTTAGTATCTGCACCGATTCTTACTCTCCCATCAGGTACAGGTGGATTTCAAATCTACAGTGATGCTTTAGGGAAGGGACTTGGCTGTGTTCTCATGCAACATGGGAAAGTGATTGCGTACGCTTCACGGCAGCTTAAGCCTTATGAGGAGAATTACCCTACGCATGACTTGGAACTTGCAGCAGTCGTGTTTGCATTGAAGATATGGAGGCACTACTTGTATGGAGAATCATGTGATATCTTTACAGATCACAAGAGCCTGAAATACATCTTCACTCAATGTGAACTGAACATGAGACAGAGGAGATGGTTAGAGCTGTTGAAGGATTATGACATTAATCTGTAGTATCATCTCGGCAAGGCGAATGTAGTGGCAGATGCATTTAGTAGAAAGTCCGGTATGATAAACGACATTAAAATTGAGGAGGAGATTATAAGAGATTTGGAGCGACTAGAAATCAGGATCATGGTACGTGGGCAGCACGGTTACTGGGCTAATCTTAGAGTGGAACCTGAGTTACTCTCTAGGATCAAGGAAGCTCAGAAGGATGAAGGTAAAATGTGGGCGACCATTCAGAACTTAGAACAGCAGACAGAATTTCGGTTAGATGACGACGGTATCTTATGGTAGGGCACTAGACTTTGTGTTCCTGATGATCTTACTCTCAGGGAAGCCTTGTTAGCTGAAGCTCATAGCTCTATTCTCTATTCATCCTGGTTCGACCAAGATGTACCACGACATCAAGAAATACTTTTGGTGGAGTGGTATGAAACAGGATGTGGCTACTTATGTCTCCAAATGTCTTACCTGCCAGCAGGTTAAGATCGAACATCAGCAGTCTAGTAGTTTACTACAACCGTTAGACATTCCAGAGTGGAAATGGGACAAGATCACCATAGATTTTGTTACCGGTCTTCTACAGAAAAAGAGGGGGCATGATGTGATTCGGGTTATCGTTGATCGACTTATTAAGTCAGCTCATTTCTTACCGATCCACAAGTATGATCCGGTCAGCAAACTCTCCGATACGTACAAGAAGGAGATCATGAGACTTCATGGTGCTCCATCCAGTATCGTCTCAGACAGAGACCCTCGGTTCACTTCGCGATTTTGGAAGATCCTGCAGAAAGCTTGGGGTACAAAACTTAAGCTTAGCACGACTTTTCATCCTCAAACAGACGGACAATCAGAGCGGACGATTCAGACATTGGAAGACATGCTCCGAGCATGTGCATTGGAGTGGAAAGGAGACTGAGATGACTACATATGTTTAGTAGAGTTTGCATACAACAACAGTTGGCACGCCAACATTAAGTGTGCATCGTTCGAGATGTTGTATGGCAGGAAGTGTCGCACCCCAATCTGCTGGGATCAGGTTGGTGAGAGAACACTTAAAGGACCAGAGATGATAGAGTTGACCAACGAGAAGGTCGTTGTAGCTAAGCAGAAATTGCAAGAAGCTGGTACACATCAGAAGAGTTATGCCGACAAGTATCGTAGGGACTTACATTTCAACGTAGGAGACCACGTCTTTCTTAAGGTATCACCGGCACGTGGTGTTAGACGTTTTGGAATTAAAGGGAAACTCACTCCTCGATTCATCAGACCGTTTGATGTCATCGAGCGAGTCGGTGAAGTATCTTATCGCTTAGCATTACCTCCACGGCTTTCTCACGTTCATGACGTTTTCCATATGTCCTTACTCAGAGGATACAATTATCATCCCCTTCACATGGTTCAGTATCCACTGGAACAGATTCGTGAAGATCATACCTTCATAGAGGAACCTGAACGAGTTCTTGACAGGCAAGAACGAGTATTGAGGAAGAAAATGATTCCATTCGTCAAAATCCTTTGGAGGGACCATACCGAGCGGGAAGCCACTTGGGAAACAGAGGAGTCTATCCGGGCTTCTTACCCTCATTTCATACTTTAAATTCGGGTATTTTCCTCTTTCAGTTTATTTTATCTATAATTCGGGGATGAATTATTATTTTAGGGGGGAAGAGTTATAAAACCCACATGCTTTTACCATGAACAGTACACTTAGTAAACGTACGTACATTTAAAAACCTTCCTTTTATAACATGAACACGTGTCACGATTAGTAATTTCAGAAGTTATGTACGTATTATTATTACGACAAGTATTAAGTACGTGTTAGTACACGATAATTATTAACAATAATAATTATATTCACAAACATGAAATCATGTACGTAATAATCACGAACATGTAACTACGTACTTAATTAATATTATACGATCAATATCGTTATGTACAAGTATTTAAATATAACACGAACATTTAATTATAACACGAATACACGAGAACACGAGCACGTATTTTAACACATGGGAAAACTCTAGGTTTTCCCTTGTGGGCCCTACTAGCCACGACACCAAAGAGAATAACGGGCCAAGCCCATTTGATTTTTACCAAATAAAAAATAAGAGAAACATTTATTTTCACTTTACAGAGTTTTACAGAAAAATCAAAACCCTACTCCCCTTTTCTTCTCTCTTAGCCGGCAAGACCACAACACCAAGAGGTGTTCGTTTTATTTTTGTTAATCAAATTCCAGATCGTCTTTGTGTTATTGTTCTTCAATATTTTCACGCATTCGGTAATCCGTAAACCCTTTTGTTTTTTTCTTTTATTTAATTAATTAGCACATGAACATGAATTAAATAAAAACATGTCACATGATCAAGGGGGGTAAATTAAGGGTTGTTCGGGTTTGGTTTGCTCGGCCGACACACAAACCGAGAGCCCTAGGCTCTCGGCGTGTTTTTGATCACGCCACCAACCTAGATCTATGATCTCGGTGGTGTTTGGTTCGGTCGACAGCAGGGACAAGGAACCCGGACATGCGTCGGGGTGTCCTTGTGGTTTGGTTGGGTCTCGGCAGCAAACAACCCCACCACCGGCACATAGCTGGTGGCAGAGTGGGTCAGGCAGGGGGAACGCAGCAGGCAACAGAGGTAACCACCGCCACACAACCGGTGGGAACACCACTGCTGGCAGCGGCTAGCCGAGAGACAAGACCACCGGCAACAGCTGGTGGCAGCCTTAACAAAAGCACTGGCAACCGGCCAAATTGGTTTGCCACTGTTAAGGGGTGTTTGGTTCGGACCGGTTCAAGGGGTTCTGGGTCCGGTTCATGACATGTTTAAATTAAATACATGGGTCCGGTTCATGACTAAAATATGTACAAGTATTTTATTTTTACAAGTATTTATTTTAACAAGTTATTAAACTAATTAAAACACGACATGTAATTAATTTAATCAAATCATGGACTTAGGTTAATTTTTAATTAGTAATAATACATGTTTT
This sequence comes from Glebionis coronaria, assembly GCA_025667525.1. NCBI lineage: Eukaryota > Viridiplantae > Streptophyta > Magnoliopsida > Asterales > Asteraceae > Glebionis > Glebionis coronaria. Next base: position 269,754,458 of record CM046874.1, read on the forward strand.
AACCTAAGTATTTAATTACTTAATTTAGACTATAGTATTAATTAATTATTAAGACATGAAATATAATTAATTAATAAACATGACTTAGGTTATAATTAATATAATATTAATACATGTTTTAACCTAAGTATTTTATACACTTTAATTTTATTAAATCATGCTTATATTTAATTAAATCATATAACCTATAGTTTATTTAATTAACATGTTATTATTAATAAACTATACTATAATCACATGACTTAAGATATTTAATCCAACTTAATTCTAAATATGGAAACTTTCTAAATCAGGAAACTTACTATTTTTGTAAACTTTCTATTTTTAGAAACTGATCTATTTTAAGAAGTTAATCTATTTTTGGAAACTTTCTATTTTTGGACACTTTCTATTTTAGGAAACTTGTTATTTTTAGAAAGTTACTTATTATTACACAACAAGTATAATAATACAAGAAATACAAGTAATACATATTCAAATATACATAATACATGATAAACACAGCATAACATTAAAATCAGTAAAACAAGACATGAACATATAAAAGAAGCTAAGACATGACATAAAATCAGTTACGTACGCAGTAATCAGAATACTTATACATGTATACTATTTATGTAGCATTAGTGAGATCGAAGTAGGACTTCCTTTCGTTTGTCTTCTTCGTTCACTGGACATAAGGTACGGATTTCACGTCCTTTCAGTATGGACATTCTTTCCTTATTAGGATTCCCCGTTTACAGCCAACTGTTTTTCCAGTATTTGTTTCATATGTTTGATACTTATGTTAGAATAAGAGCCTAAGCCATATACATGCATGACCAGTGTCACCTAGTTATGGAGGTACCATAACCATAACATTGGAGGCACCAGTGTTATGACTTCCCCACGGCGAAGTGATTGCTCGTGGCGTCCCTTTTCAGTTTCGGCCATTTTATTATATTATCATGTGGGGCGTATGGGTGCATCCTAGTTACATGTCTATCAGTAATATCAGAGTGAATGCGATGTGTGCCTTGCATCCTTCACTAGGAGCTGATCCCTCCTACCCAGACTATTTAATTAGAGGCAACCCCTCTATTTGCATGACGAGGTCTCCCCTCCAAGTATTCATGCACGGTGGAACCTCATGACCTATATAGGCTATTTGGCTAATTAAAACAGATTTTCATAGAAACATAAGTCTTTTCAAACTATAAAACCAGTTTTATGAACATAAATCCAGATATCTTAGAACTTATGTTATTCCGCTGCTATTAGTCTTATATGCTTACGTTACTCCATGTCATACTTGTATATCCGTGCACTGAGCTTTATGCTCAGCCGTTTTCCTTTCATGTTCCCAAACGGCAGGTACTCAAGGGCGCTCGTAGACTTTAAGCGTACGTGCATATGGATTGGAAGCTATCTAGCCTTCACTACCTTATGCATTTCATCATACATTATGCTACTTATTTCTTTGGACATTGTTTAGTCCTTTTCCTTTACAGTACTTATGTTTTTGTGTAATGAGCTTATACTTAGGGTACCGATGTTTGTTTCCGGTATTCCTTTTCATGGTCATTTAATGTTTTTAAGACATTTACCTTGTATGCTTTGATGACACGCCATAATTACGCGTGACATTCCATTTACCAAAATGGGGTGTTACAAATTCAATAATTTTGGTTACACCGTTTAGACTCTATTTATGGACTTAATCTTTATTCACGCATAAGTAAAAATGTATCATCATGATCATTCAAGACAAATATAAAATATAAGAGATACAAATTAGGACCATGGGAGTCTAAGTACGTGATTAGAGCATATGAGTAGTGTTAGCATTACTAACTTATAATGACAATGATCTCGTTACACGCTTAGCATGGAATTGGGTGAAAATCGAGGACGAAAAATTTATCTCTATGAGGCATTCACGTGTTCTTACTCTATGAACCTAAAAGTCCTATTTTGCGATGAAAATCCTACATTATGTCTATAACACAAGAGTAGTAGTTTAGTAAGTTTAAGTTTTAATAAAATTCGATAAAAATGAATTTTGGAAGTGTTATGATACTTTATTCTAGCATTTCACGGAAATTGTTTAGTATGGGGGAGTGATGAGACCACAATTATACATGGTCTCATCGTCCAAAACGGTCTTAAAACGGTTAAATATATCATAAAATACCAGAAAATATACGTGTATTCGTTTGCTGTATGTTTTTTCTTGGTAACCGTGATTTCCGACTCACTGGCCGACTAATCCACGGGGTTTGAGCCCACCGCCACACAGACTCAAACCAGGTAAAGCCCTCCCTTTTCAGAAGGTTGGCGTGGCCACCCTCCTGAAAAGGGAGGGATTTACCTGGTTTGAGTCTGTGTGGCGGTGGGCTCAAACCCCGTGGATTAGTCGGCCAATGAGTCAGAAATCACGGTTACCAAAAAAAAAAAAAAGATCACACAAATCAATAAAAAACGAACACGGGAGACGAACCCGCACAATGAACCTAACCTGAATGATGATTTTGCAAAAATGCCCTTGAAGTTTGAAGAAATGACAAGTTTAGGCCTCTAAGTTTGAAGATTTGTCTACAATGGTCCTTGAAGAATCATAATATACAAGTTATACCCTTGAAGAATGAAGACATGTCAGTTCTAACCCTTGAAGTTTGGTCATAAGTACATTTTAAGCCCTTATGAAAGTTATTGCAAACCTTGTTCCATAAATGACAAAAGGACGAAAGTCATAACAAAGGGAAAGTCCATGTTTCTGCCAAATACTTATTATACACTTTCTTGTAAACCTCGGGGGCCAATCTGCCAACAATTAAACCCATTTACCCATGGATCCATACCAAACCCTTACCCTACCCACCTTATACCCAACCAGTCCAATTCGTTTACCCGTACCCAGCCTAAAACCGTGCCAGCGCACCCTTCCACTAAGCAATAGTATTATTTTACTAATTGTTCAAATTAGTACAATAATATTTTGTTTACCTGGAAAACAAACAAATACCCCCAAACCAAGATCAAACTAAGCTATTGTTTTCTTATAAACCCTAATTTGGGTTTGTCTTTTATTCATGTTAATTGATCACCAACTTTTCTAGAAACATAATTACCAATATGTTAACCTAATCCCCACCCCAAGATTCCATTTTAAACAAACCCATGTGACCCCCTAGCACTCCCCTGCTGCGTCACTTTCACCCAAAACCCCAAAAATCGACAAGATGAACAACTGTGATCATAAACATGTTCCCAAAGGATCAGTCAACGATTTAGATCATTTCTCAAAGCCAGCATAACAAATGGTACCCCTGCAAGATCACATGGTGCCACTTTTAACCAAGTGTGAATGTTGATCCCAAACTTAGATCGATTAAACTTGTGTATTATCGAGATTAGTTCAAGTATAATACGTTTGTGAAACTTTGTATTTTCAATAAACTAAGTATTATACGGAATTAATACTTAGCACAAAGAAAAATTAACAAAGAACGTATACCAAACTTTAAACTTTGATTAATAATAACGATGAGCAAACAGTGATTGAAAAGTGTCTCAAACATAAACCTAAAGGCCTCCTTTTATACACATAAGGATCCTTGTACACAAAGTTATCCTGTCAACTATTCCAGGAAGATATATTAAGATAAACATACAAAATACAATATTCATGCATATCTTCCTAAAATAACAAAACGTGTTGACTTTAAGTCTTAACAGTGACTTGATAATTCTTATCTGCACCAATTCTGTCAGCGACTTGATAACACTATGTCAGCGGCTTGATGTAACGTGTCAGCGGCTACATGACTTGGCTAATTTTATTCCCCACAATCCCCCCATAAACTTGATATTCATCATGATCATCAAGTTTCTGTATAAAACAAATGTTGAGAGGATTCTTACAAACCAACCTACTCTTCTTTGATCTGGGAATACATGAACTTCAAAAAGTCAATGCCAACATCACTTAGGTAGTCAACCTTAAGCTTAGTACCAACCATCTTCTTCAATAAGGCTTGTGACAGTGGATATACCCTGTCTATCAACAAATATTATGCAAACTTTGAAGTGCAAAGATAGTAGACACCAACAGCTGAATACAAACGCCATTCCAAGGCACTCAAATCATCAAGATCCAACCAGATTGGATCTACTTCATCATGGGCAAACATTCTCTTGAATGTTGTCCATATTTTATTACCACCAAGTAAAGAAGGAGCCTCAGCATCCTATTTCTCCTTCATTAACCCCTATAAAGTCTCCAAATCTTCTCCGTCTATACTTGCAAAAAAAGAAATAAGAGAAGTGAAGACATATACCTTATCACCATATCTGATGACCTTCCAAAAACTAGCATAATCTTCTTCATACTTCATAATTGGGTTCTTGAAGTCAAGAGGTACCACAACAGCAATATCTGAAGCTTCCAAGGGTGAAAGCTCCATTTTCTTATTCAATCATGCTTCACTATATCTTGCATCATAGGGATAATATGCTGGAAACAAAAACTCTGCTCCCTTCTTCACTGGCCTAGGAGTGATAGATTCCTTCTTAATCTTCAACTCCTCTTCAATCTCTTCCTGTCTCTCAGCGGAAAGCATTCTGAATGTGTTTTCGTCACAAACACGTTCCCAAATAAGATGAGCAAGATACTCTAGATGTTCAAATGAGAGCTTCCTTAGCTTTGTGTAAGTCCACCCAGTTTGGTGGCACCTAAGAAGCATATAATATAACTCCCTCATTGCTGTCTTGTTCTTCTGAAGCAACTTGTTTGCCCTATGTTCCAAAATTACCTTGCAATCTCTTTGAACTCTTAAAAAGATTTCTAACCCCCAAATTTGTTCAGTCATGGTCATATCAGGGTTTTCTATGCAAGCTTCTTCCCATTTGAAATACATGTTTGGAACATGAGGCATATTAAAATCAACATATTTCTTCAACTGTTGAAGCTTTTCCAAACCTGCCTCACCCTCAACATATTCCAACTTCTCTGGTCCTTCTTCCATACCAACAATAGAACCATGCTCACTACCTTCCTCCTCATCACTATCACTCTCTCTCTCCTCAAACTCTTAGATTCTGAGCTAATCCGAGCTTCAATATTCCCCTTTCTAAGTTCCCTTCTTTTCTCTTGTTCACCCAGTTGTTGTGCCAGCATAACATCATACTTAGCTTGTGCATCATCCTTTGGGACTTTTACTTTTACCAATTTTCCTTTTCCTTTATCCTTAGGATCTATAATAGGCAAAGTAGATGGGAATACATGTGTAGAAACTTCTTTGATGACCAAAGATGGTTGGGATACATCTATTTGTTTGTTACCTACTGCCAATGAGGTGTCTGCGTATACAATGGCTTTGTCAGCGACTGACCCAGTTCCTTGTTGCTTCATCAAATCAACAAATGATATATGTGTAGGTGTCACCAAAGACACATTGGATGAATCAAATCTCCCTTGTTCTTGATCCTGCATCCCTCTAAGAGCAGCAACTATCTCTTTCTCACCAAAGGACCCCTCTTTTGAACTTTTATCACTGGCAATGAAGGGTTCTGTTGGTTGTTCTTCCTCCCCTTTGGAAGAATTCTCTACAACAAATCTTCGTCTAGACTCCAATACAACAATCCTCTCCGTCAACGTATTGAGTTCAAGGTCTTGAGCTGTCAATTTTTGTACAAACTCTGCATTTTGCTTTTGCAAGCTCATGTAGAGTACCGTCAATTTTAAGTTAGTCAATGGTTGCATGCTGCCCTCATCCACATGAGGGAACTCAATCCCAAATGAGAAATCATGGGGCATTGTGGTGGACTTAGCTACAGTGGACCTGGCTTGACCTGTAATAGGGTCAATAGGTCCAGCCACCTCCATATCACCAACCACACTTGTGGTGGTGGCTCTCTCTGCTTCATGGCTAGGACCACCAAGGGAGAACACCCCAGTGGTCCTTTGTCTTTTGGCTAGGTAAAATTGTTGAGGTGGTGATTCAGAAGAGGTGTTTGGGTCTATATGGGTGGTGTCGGGGGCTATGACTGAAGTATCAGTGGCTGACATAGAAATGTTGGCAGCTACAGGAATAAGATCAATATGTGGTTGTGGATGTGGTGATGGTGGTTGTTCTTCATGATGTGGTTGTGGAATAGGGTCTGGTTGAGGTTTTGGTGGTGGTGGGTGTAAGGCTGCTGTAATAACAGCAAGCATGGGTGGGGTCAAATGAATTAGTGCATATGGTTCAGTGTTGAGGGTGACAAAAAGCTTTTTCTTTTGTGCATGGATCTCATAAAATTTTTCATGGTCCCTGTCACAGTCTCCTTGGAGATAAAAAATCATTTGAAAAAACCTAGGGTAAGCAAGAGTCATCTTGCTACCCTTGTTGTGTAACATGCCTTCAAAAATCATTTTGGAAAAACTATAAGGTTGCCCATTTTCCAAACACACAAGAGCACTCCCGATTGAACTGTTGATCTCATTGAATGAAGAGATTTGGGACTAAGTCATTGTAGAAGGACATGTATCAAAAACTTCCAGGCTGGGGGGAATTGACCCTTAGAATATTTGTTTATTTTCCCTAGTGGAGGGAGTCTATACCCCAAGCCTCGAAGACCATCATGTAGCAACTCCTTTGGAAGAGTGACAACACCATCAGCATCATTAAGATGCAAGGATTGGTGAACCAAAGCCTAAGTGATCACCCATTGTTTCCCATGGATGATGCCCTATATTCTGGTCACTCCATCAACTGTTGTAGAACTGGTAGTGTTCCAAAACTGTTTGATATACGTGACAATGATGATAGGAGCATGAGTTAAAGCATACCTTAATGGAGAAGCCAACATATACACTATCATCTAAGCATATTGAGGATGTTCAGTATCAACAACGAAATATGCAAGCATATTATGTTGATCTTTAAACTCTAAAGCAGCATCATTGGTTTTAAACTTTGGCGCCATGGATGAAAAGAAAAGCTTTAAGTGAAGGTAACAGTTAGTTTGTAAAATAAGTATGCAAAACAAATAAGCAAGTTTCCTTGTACACAATATGGTGAGCCGAATATATAGTAAAAATAAGTGAGATGTGATTGGTTGAAAAATGAGGTAAGTGAGAAATTTCTCAAAAGTAATCATTAAAATCTTTGAAAAATTGCAACTTATCTCATAACAATTAAGGAAAATAACCACTCACCCAAAATTACGGCTCAAAATATGACAAAAGTTACAACTAGGTAGGACCTAGTTTTTTTCAACGGTCAAAAGTTTTGTCAGCGGCAACAGCTATATTTGTCAGCGGATAAAATTACGTTGTCTGGGGCTAAAATGTGTTTGTCTGCGGATAAAGTTTTATTAGTCATTAGGTCAAAAATAAAAATAAAAATAAAAATAAAAGACCTAACAAAGATTATTAATCCTAAAAGAGTTATCTTATCCTCAAAAAGACAGAGTTTTGCAAGCATTGTCCAATCATACACACTTGCTTCCACAAGATAGATATGAGTGTCCTCAAGTGTCCCTTGCTCAACAAGTCCTTAAGAGTGAAGTTATCTCGTATAATATCTTTGTTACTCCCAGGCAATCCCATAAATATGTAACCAAAGGCTCTCAAACCAACCAGCCCAATTCTAGGTCAAAATGTCTTGGCAGCATGCATGCAAAGTAAATTACGTGCATGCTACAGTGCCTAAAAAATTAGAAATTCCACCATATTTATAAAAACATGGCATCATAGGTTCTAACTCCCACTCACTTGTGGAAACAATATAGAATTATGATAAGAGTATCAGAGCATTCTAAGAATGCCCAAGATCCTAAAGGTTTTCCTAAACCTCCCCTTAAATTAGAATGATTATACTTAAAATATATGTGGCGAAAATATTTATTTCAAGATAGAAATATAAATATTTCAACCATCATAAATAAACCTTGTTGCCACACTCCTTGAGTCCATCAACAACTCTGTATCCAAATTTACAATTTCCCTACAAACCTGCAATGTTAGATGAAAAACCACAAAAACTACCATAAAAGCTGTCAGCGGCTTCTTTCCACTATGTCAGCGGATAGAATGCCTTTGTCAGCGGATAGAAATAGAATGTGGAAAATCCATTTTATACAAAAATTAATAACAGTGCACATCCTGTACATACTTTACATCAATTCCAAAAACCACATAATTTATAGATTGATCATTCCAATACTTGCAACCAAGTACTAAAACCTCTCAACATCAAAAGGTTTGGTTAAAAGATTAGACACATTATGCTCTGTGTCTATTTTATATGGAAATATTAAACCTTTTTCAAAACAATCCCTTATAAAATGATGCCTGATTTCTATGTGTTTGGTTTTAGAATGATGTACAAGATTCTTAATTATGCACAATGTACTGTTATTATCTACAAAAATCTTAGTATGCATAAAATTGTACCCATAATCCAAAAGCTGATCTTAAATCCATAGCACTTGCCCACAACATGTAGCAGCTGCTACATACTCAGCCTCAGTTGTTGAATTGGCTACCACAGTTTGCTTCTTGCATTCCCAAGATATACACCTGCTTCTAAGGAATTGACATCCACCAGTTGTGGACTTCCTAACTCCATTATCACCACCATAATCACTGTCTAAATATCTAATAAGATCCAGAGGAGAGTCTCTAGGATACCATAATCCCAATGTAGGAAAACATCTAAGGTACCTAAAAATCCTTTTGATAGCATGAAGGTGACATTCCTTGGGAGTCACTTGATGACATATACATACACATAATGCAAACATGATGTCAAGCCTTGAAGCTGTGAGATACATCAATGAACCAATCATTGATCTATAATGCCTGACATCAACCTACTTACCATCTCCAATCTTAACCCAAGGATGTTCCATGTCCATGGGTGTGCTAGCTCGTTTCTCACGTGGTGAGAAACCAAACTTCTTTAAGATTTCAGCCATATATTTGTCTTGAGAGATAAAAATTCCATCTTCTTTCTGCTAAACTTGTAAACCAAGAAAGAAAGTCATCTCTCTCATAGCACTCATTTGAAATTTATATGTAATAAGCTTGGATAAATCATCAACCATCCTTTGATTAGATGAAGCAAAGATTATGTCATCAACATAGACCTGTACAAGAAGAAAATCCTTCCCTTCTTGCTTTGTGAATAGAGTCTAATCTATGGTGACCCTTTTGAAACCATTTTCACCAAATAAGTAGAAAGTGTACCATACCAAGCTCTAGGGGCCTGATGAAGGCCATACATTGCCTTCTTCACTTTATAAATGTTTTCGGGATGCTCAGGATCTTCAAAACCAGGAGGCTTCATCACATAGACTTCTTCTTTGATTGTGCCATACAAAAATGCACTCTTCACGTCCATTTGGTAGACTTTGAAACCCATGCCGGAAGCATAGGCTAGGAAAATCCTTATTGCTTCTATTCTAGAAACTGGTGCAAAAACATCTTCATAATCAATACCTTCTTCCTGAGTGTATCCCCGAGCAACCAGTGTTTCCTTGTTTCTAACCACAATGCCTCTCTCATATTTCTTGTTTCTTATAACCCAACGTGTTCAAATAGGACTAACATACCTTGGACAATCCACAAGCTCCCAAACATCTTGTATTGCAAACTTATGAAGCTCATCTTGCATTGCTTCAACCTAACTTTCTTCTTTAAGAGCATCAAAATCTTCTTGGGTTCTAATTGAGATAGGAAACAGGCAAACAAACATTCTTGAACAAAAGGAGTATCATCCTTCTTGTGAATATTAGCAATGAATCTACCTTGAGTCTTCTTAGTCCCCTTGTCTAAACAGGAGTATTAATATCACCAATTATTTGAGTGGGAGGATGAATTTTGGCCACCTTTGTAAGAATTCCTCCCACAATTATTGTGTTGTCATGAACTGTAGATTCTAAATTGCCAAGATCCTCATCATTGCTACTTCCATGCCCACTTAAACTAGGAGACATATTGTCAGCGGCTGGAACATGGCCACTGACACCTTCATTGGGTATGGGATCTTCAACAACAAGTTTAAGAATATTTTTGTCAAAGGATGAAAGCCAGTTGTCAACAGCTGAATCTAAAGTGTCAGTGGCTGCTTTGGAGTTGTTAGCGGATGAAGATTCATTCACTGTTTCATCAACTTGTGTCTCCCCTTGTTTCTTTCTTTCCTCTTCTTTTGCAGCAGCAAATGCTTGAATGAACTCTTCACTCCAAATTGGTATGTGAATATAGTTAAACATAGGAGTGGATTCATCTGCATGTGATCCTTTTACCTCATTGACCTGTATACCTGCATTATCAACAATAGATGCTTCAAAAACATCTAGATTAGTCACAGACATATAATTCATGGACCTAGATAATGGCTCTAAATCAAATAGCCAATTTGGTCTAGACTTAGGATCACTTGGTTTACTCTCCAAGAAGTCAACATGTATATTTTCTATGAAAATTCTAGACTTCTTGTTATAAAACCTATACCCCTTGCTATTCATAGAATATCCCATGAAGAGTCCTTCATCACCTTTTGAATGAAATTGGCCTAGGTTATCACTAGTATTCAGTATCACTACATGACATCTAAAGGGCCTAAAGAAGTCTATATTAGGCTTCCTATTCTAAAGCAATTCGTAAGGAGTCTTATTATGGGACTTATTAACTAAGGCTCTATTTTGAACATAGCGTGCAGTGTTCATAGCCTCAGCCCAAAAAGCAATGGGTAAATTAGCATCTACCAACATGGTTTTAGCTACTTCTATAAGAGTTCTATTTCTTCTTTCACCTAGACCATTCTGCTGTGGAGTTCTTGCTATGCTGAACTCCCTAGAGATTCCTTTATTGACACAAAAGGCATCTAAAAGGTTGTTCCTAAATTCACCACTATTATCACTTCTAAGAACTTTAACATCATGTCCTGTTTTCTTTTCCATTTGAGTAATGAAATTGATTAAAGTCTTAGTAGTGTCACTTTTATGTGCTAAAAGAAGGTCCAAGTAAATCTAGAATAATCATCAGTAATGACAAAATAGTATGATTTATCATTGAGACTTTCTATATTGGTTGGGCCAATTAAATCCATATGTAATAAGCGAAGTGGTTTAGAACTAGTATGCACAGTCTTAGACTTAAATGAGGCCTTATGCTGCTTGCCTTTAAGACATGAAACACAATTATGATCATTGTGGAATGCTTTTGACAGCAATCCTCTTATAATATCATGTCTCACAAGTCTATTCATGTTTTTAAAGTTTATATGCCCTAACCTTTTGTGCCATAACTTACTCTCATCCACTAAAGCCTTAACATAAAGACATGACAAATTGTTATTCATTTTAATGCCATTCAGATTAACATTATAAACATTTTTATGTATAGGTGTTCTAAACTCAATGAACTAATCACCAGGAATCTCAAAATCTTTACTCAACACTAAACATTCAGTGTCAGTAAAAAGAACCTTATTCTTGTTGTCACATACTTGTGACACACGAAATAGATTGTAATCAAGTTCTTTTACTATTAAGGCTTCCTCAAACCGTAAGTTGTTAGTGATAACAGTACCTTTGCCAGCGATGTTTCATAGCTGACACCAAAATACACTTTGTTACTATCTTTAATGGGTATGAAATTTGTTAAGTAATCTTCCTTTCCAGTCATGTACCTAGAGCATCCATTGTCCTAATATCCATGCTCATTGACTTGCTTATGAATGCCCTGCACATAAAGAAAACAAATTAGTTTTCTTTGGGAACCCAAGCCTTTGCAGACTTGGATTCATGTGGTTGTTCAACAAGAACTGACTTATTCCTTGTAACAACCTCCTTGTTCATCCCTTTGTGCCCTAAACAACCAATTTACTCCAATAGGTTTAGTAATGACCTTTTCATGAAATTTAAATCTATTATAGGTCATAGAAACTCCATTAAAGTTAGGGTTTTGTTCTTGTTTAGGTCTCCATGTTAAACTGGATGAAGCCTTAGACCCTTGTCCCTTAGGTTTCAAATACCCATTATTACTTGGTTTAACATAAGGTTTGACAAAAGCTAGTTGTGGCATTTTCATACCAAACCTAGATTTGTCAACGACTTGTTTTTTCCTGTCAGCGGATAGATTGTTCCTGTCAGCGGCTAAATTAGGGTTTGCTACATGAACCTACTGTCTATTAGACCAAGTATTAGTCTTTTGAAAGGGTCTTTGTCCATGGATATTAGCTCCTTTGGAGACGAAAGGAGCTGGTCTTGTGGCCTGTGGACTTGGTTGGAAAAAGGTCTAGGGTTGAATATGGTTGACCTGTTGTCAGCGGGTGAAATGAATCCACTAACACAATTATTGGCCAAATGTGAGAAGCTCCCACATGAATAACAAGCCTTTTTGGACACAAACTTAGGCTTAGACTGATAGAAACCCGTTCCATTAATATTTGCTTGACTTTGAGGTGACCTAGGTTTCCTATACATCTTTGCATATTTAAAACTAGATTTACTTTTAGTTGTTGAGTCAAGATTAATGGTTTTCCCAGTATTAGGGTTAGTCACAACAATAGGTTTTAGGTCAACAATGTCATCATTAAGCAGTCCACCCTTAATAAACAGAAAAGGGTTGGCTGCTATCCATTGTTCTAAGTCTGACTCCTTTTTCTTATACTCCTCAACTGGACTAAGAACTCTAGGTGGAGGAATAAATTCTTCCACTTGGAATTCTGGCAAGCCAGTCCAAGAGAGGTCTTTCCCTTGTGGAACCCTATAGAAATTTCCTGCTGGAGGTGGAAAAGCAGCAAATTCTTTCATCCCAATACCAGACTTGTCCCTAGGGTCTCTTTATTCACTCACACACTTTTCTAAGAGTACACTGGCTTGATCAAACTTTTCAATTTTAAGCCCTATATCATTTTTAGCTTTAATGGCCTCATCTAATTTAAGTAGCAATTCAGCCCTAGATCTCATGAGAGAATCCCAGGCATCATTACTCACTTTTAGATCTCTAGTTAAAATAATAATTTGATCTTTAAGATTAAATTCCATTTTTTTATACTCTTCTACCATCCCATCAGATTGTGCAAGACCCCTTTTAAAGTTTGTAAGCTTGATTTCTACATCAAAAACATTTGATTTAAATTTTAAAACTTCTTCATTATGTTTTTTAGTATTTTTCCTGCAATCTTTACTACAAAAAGCATCATCATGTACCTCACTATCTGATGAAGAGGAAGATGAAGATTTAGCCATGAAAGCATATTGAACATGCTCTTCTTCCTTCTCAGCTATCAATGCTTGATTCTGCTCCACATCATTTGCCATAAAGCTCCAATCCCATCCAAGGCCATCTCCCCCTTGCATGGCAACCATAGCTTTTGGCTCAGCATCTTCAACCTTGATGATTTGGCTTGAGCTCTTACCAGCATCATTCCTACGTGGGGATCTGCATTCCCTCATAAAGTTTCTCATCCTGTGACAGTTATAACATTCAACTTTGGATTTATCAAATCCAGCAGTTTCTTTGCTATTAATTGTCATCTTCCTTCCAAATCTCTTGTTCCACCTGTTGGCTCTTATACTGCTAAGTGCCATATTCTATTTGATATCCATCTCTTCAAGATCAATATCACTGATTTGCTCAAGATCTTCAAAAGAGACTGGAGAACCATTAGGCAAAGCAGCAATGTATGCATACACAGTATCCAGATCAATTCCACCTGGTTTGAGACTTGATGAGCCAACATTGTATGTGTCATTGGCTGATGAGGTTAAGCCGTTGACATGTGAATTCCATCTACCGACATATGAGATATTGTCAGCGGCTGAAGAATCATTATGAGAGATGAATGCCATGCTCCCTAATGTTGATGTGCTTCCTTGTTTGAGCATAGCTTCAGGTTCTATAATCTTCAGTTGATTATATATGTCATCAAATGAGGAATTCTTGTGAGCCTTGGTAGCAATGATTGATTTAGCATGAATTTCCCAAGCATCACCAAGAGCTCTGAGAAAGGTAGCAGTAATATCTTCATCTTCAAGGTTTGTTCCCATAAATACCAACTTGCTAGTAATATCTTGAAGACGGCTTCTTACCTCACTTAGCTTCTCATTAGGATGAGCTTTGAACACAGTGTATTCAATCATTAACTGCTTTTTCCTTTGTTTGAAAGTTTCCTCATTACCACCATAGATAGTTTCAAGGGCTGCCCAAAGTGCCTTAGCATATTCATATTTTCTGAATTTATGTTGCTGCTTAGCACCAAGAGCCAGTTTGAGAGTACTCAAAGCTTTCATGTCATTCTTTCATTCTGCTATCTCAGCAGCTGAAACAACCATTCTATCTTCAGTTTTTGAAGTAGCTCATCACCAGTCTGTCCAGCTGTTCTTCTTGCTTGTATGGCAGCAGTGATCTTTTCTTCCTTTTTGAATTGGTTACCATACTCAATAACTTCCCAATGAACATAGTTATCTACTTAGATATATTGTTCAAAGTTGAACTTCTAGAGTTCAAAGATATCAGGATCAAGTATAGGAATTTTGAGATTGTGATTTAATGACTGTGAGTTTTCAGTAGATATGGTGTTTTAGGGTTTTTAGGGTTTTTAGTGATTTAGGGTTTTTATGTTCTTTAAATCAAAAGTTTCTCAACAAGCTCTGATACCACTTATTGATCCCAAACTTAGATCGATTAAACTTGTGTATTACTGAGTTTAGTTCAAGTATAATACGTTTGAGAAACTTTGTATTTTCAATAAACTAAGTATTATACGGAATTAATACTTAGCAGAAAGAACAATTAACAAAGGATGTATACCAAACTTTCAACTTCGATTAATAATAACGATGAACAAACAGTGATTGAAAAGTGTCTCAAACATAAACCTAACGGCCTCCTTTTATACACATAAGGAGCCTTGTACACAAAGTTATCGTGTCAACTATTCTAGGAAGATATATTAAGATAAACATACAAAATACAATATTCATGCATATCTTCCTAATATAACAAAACGTGTTGACTTTAAGTCTTGACAGCGGCTTGGTAATTCTTGTCTGCGCCTATTCTGTCAACGGCTTGATAACACTATGTTAGCGACTTGATGTAACGTGTCAGCGGCTACATGACTTGGTTAATTTTATTCCCAAAAATGAAGATTTCCAACAAGAGGGCAATTGAGGAAATTCGTTGATTAGGGTTTACATCTTCTTCTTTACTTCTAGAATTGTAGTTAGCACTATATAAGGCAATAGGACTTGTTCTTATTTTTTGTTCCAGATTTTTGCAAAAGCATTTGTAATTCCTTTTATTGTTAATAAAAGTTGGTTGATTTTAAACTATAATTCCTTTTTTATTACTTAAAGTTTGTATTGTGTTTTGCAAAATTTGAGTTCCATCAATCTTTAATGTGAATGTTTGATAAAAGTTAAAACATGTAATTCCTTTTTCATTTTCTGAAAAGTTGGTAAGTGTTTTCTTGGGTTTAAAAAGTGTTAAGTGTTTTTGTAGTTTAAAGATTTCAATCAAAGACTTGTATTTTCAAGATTTAAGGTTAAAAGAGTTTGAGAAAAGAATATAAAAAAGAGAAAAAAATAAGTGAGTATGCATTAACCATTGTTGCTATGGTTTGTTGTTTGAGTTTTAGCAGGTTAGGAAGCTAGTGTATATGCATACACTTAAGCTCCTTTCTTCCAAGGCATGGACGTATGCCTTAGAGGTAAGCAGTCCTTACCCTTTTTTCTTTTAAGCGTAAGGTTTCTATGTGCACATGATTTTGAGTTTTTGTTGTTCAAAGTGTGGATTTTGGTTTGTAATCTGATATTTGGTAGTTTAGGGTATAAATCATTGATTAAACATTTTGTTTAACCTATATCTTTGCAAAATTTGGTCACCAAAACTTTTAAAGTATGTTTGGGACAGTTGGTTATTGAGTGGTAATTTATCACCAAGGTCTTCTTAGCTCTGCATACACCCTAAAGTTCTAGGATAGTTAGTTTGTTGCATTAAGATTTGAGGTTCAGTTAGAAAATTTGGTTTTAAGAGTCTTTGTAAAAATTTGTCAAATCTGTCTAAATTCAAGCACTGTTGTTATGTATTTTGGATTGTTTAACGATGAAACTGAGTGTATGCTAAATGCTCAGTAATGTTTGTAGGGATTTATTTAAGTTTGTATGTTCACCTTGCTCAAACTTTCACCTAGAATACCCAAAACCATCATTCATTGGTTGCTAGCTTGATTTTGAGATTTTGATTGTAAAGATTGTAACATGCTTAGAAATTGGTCCATCTAGAACTAAGGGTAGTTTGTTTTATGTTTCTTAGCTTATCTATGTCCACAGCTTATGATCAAATTCGCCAAAAAGCCACAAAGTTAGCTAGACTTTAGGCCACTGCTTGAAAAAAAGGATGCTTTGTCTGCTAATTTGCTTTGGGGGTATCACTGTTTGCTAATAACTTTACATGTGGTTTATTCTTACGTGTTAAAGCTTATCACACATAAAGTTGTGTTTAATTTTGCTTGTTACTGCCTAATTAAAGTTTGTGTACTGCCCATTAACACTCCCACAAGCCAACTGTTGTTGGAGTGCTTACTATCCAAATAATAGAACACCAAAAGAAAAATAGACTTTGCCAGTTTCTGTTGGTATGTTTTTGTCGTTAATGGTGGCATGAATTGTTGGTTATATTAGTGTTTTGTGTTAGTGCTCTGTTAACTGTGTAACCATAAAGTGAACCATAAAATTAAGCAAACACCAAGAACACCAAAGAAGAAAAAGAAAGTGAGTGACCACTATGGACACGTAGCTAAAATTTTTGGCGGTAATCAAAGTGTTTTAGGGCTGTGTTGGTGTTTTGTGAGTCCCTTGTACCAACGACATATAACAAGATCAACCAAAAAGGGTACAAAGGGGTGTTTGGGTATGCATATTTGTGACAAAAAGCGTGGATTGTTTTGGCTGTTTTGTTTGAATTTGGTTTGTGGTTCAAGTTTGCTTTTCTGTGCCTGTGCTTACATAGCTAACCAAAGCAAAAGATAGTGACCCAAAGTAAAAAAGAAGAGCAAAAAAAAATTCCAAAAAAGTGAATAAGTCCCTGCTTGGTTTCCTTTGTTCTTAAGTGTGCATCTACAAGCCAAATTCGTGGCCTATTTGTTGTCGGAATTGTGTTTAGGACTGTGTTTGTGTAGTGTGGAGGTCTGTGCATCCAAGAGTAGCCATAGAAATAGAAAAAAAGAATACAAAAAAGTGGGGTTGCACACCTCGAACCCCTGACCTCTCCCCTTTCAACACCTCAACACTCACTCACCATAACCACTCTGCCATATGGACTTTACTGTCCTTAGGGTATAATGTATAATACTTAAACACAATTTGACTTTGCTTTCTATTATAAGCCGTGAATCAAACAACCATTTTGAGCTTATTCTTAATAGTTTTTTTTCTTATTTTCATTTTTCATACATTTAGAACTAGTTTTAGGATTTTTCTAAACATAAATTAGATTTTTCCCTTTATTTAACTATTTATTAGGATTATTTTTAGTTTTAATTTTAGAAAGTCTTTTAAAAATAGAATAAAGTAATTTAAAAGTTTTGAAAAATATTTTTTAGGTTTAATTAAAAGTGTTTGAGGTTTATAAAGTTTAAAATTTGTATTTTGTCCTTTTCTTAGTTATTTTATTTTTAGGATTTTTATTTAACATTAAAAATTAATATAAATTATATCACTACTTTCAATTTTTTTAGTTTTCATATTTTTGTTAATTAGGTTTTTTAGAGCATTTTAGGTATTTTTAATAATTCTTTAGGTGAAATTTTTTTTTTGGTCGCGTTTTTACGTTCGTGTGTTTAAGCGTTTTCGACCATTTTTAGTGTAACCCGTTTTCATTCTCTTTTCTTTCCTTCTTTCCAAAAACGTAATAACTCATAATAAATAACGTACTTATTGTTGGCTAAACACCATACCTCCTCGAGAACGAACTTAAATGGTCGATTTTACGTTTTCCTAAACGTAGAATTTAATACTTACCGTGATTCACGATTTCCCACAAAAAGTGTGAGTTTTACTCTTCATCAAGTATATTGTTGTTAAAGTGCGCACCTTATTTGATAGGTTACGACTTTCGTGTTCATCGGGCATCATCTATCGTCAAAGATCGTCTTGCTACTTCTATTACTCAAGGTGAGTCTGTAGCTTTGCTTTATACTTGTTTTAAATGTTTTTAAACCCGCGAGGGGAATACATGCTATTTGAAATAAAATAATCACTAGTCATGAATAATTGTTTGGACCCGAATGTTGCTTTTGGACCCGAATGTTGCCTTGAATTGTATTAGGTACCTTGTTGCTAGAGACCCCAATTTCATGAACCGTTAACTATCTTCTAGCTTGATGTTGCGAGTTAGGAATAACCGCTTATTCAAATGGTAGTACTATGGGGTTGACAACCTTATCTCGATCAAGAGTTGTACGCTGAGTAATCTCTTGGATGGATAATTTTGATGAATAAGAAGCGGGTATATATATCTAGCAACTAATACCCTTGAAGGGATTAAATTTCATTAAAAGGTTATGCTGGCATTATTGGCGTGGGTAACTAAAGGTTAAGGGATCGGTGTCATGAGCTTAATATAATTATATAGCTTTTGCTATAAGACAGAATACCTGAATAATAGATTGTATGGCCACAATTATATTAAATGATTATGATTGATTTTTCTCTTGTGTTCAAATGTAATTTGATAAACCTATAGATCCACTCAACCGTTGTGTTGATGGTTTTAAGCATGTATTTCAGGTTATTGAAGTTGATTGGTGGCGGAGCTTGCTTGGAAAGGTTGCTGGTTACTTTTGTGGTTGTTTGGTCTAAAACTTATTTTCTTTCCCTTTTGTTATAAACTATTTATCCTATGGTCTTGTGTTGTGATAAAACTGTTTGGTTGGTTGAGATATTTGGGGGACCAAAACGCTACTTTGATATTTCTAAACTTGTTTTATATGGGATTGAAGTTTTTAGAAAAATGTTAAATTTATTTCCATCTTATCCGTTCAATGTATCTTGTGTGATGATGCTTGTGTTTAACACCCAAATGTGTATTTCCGCTGCGTAATATATTTGGGGGTGTTAAATCCTCATTTATGTACCCATTTAGAAATGCACTTTTAACATCCATTTGGAAAAGTTTGAAGTCCCGGGCACAAGCATAAGATAATAAAATTCTTATGGACTCAAGCCGAGCAACCGGGGCATATGTTTCCATCATAATCTATACCTTCTTGTTGATTAGACCCTTTAGAAACAAGTCTAGCTTTGTTTCTTGACACAACATCATTTTCATCTAGTTTATCTCGAAAGACCCATTTGGTTCCAACTACAGTTTGATTTTTAGGCCTAGGAACTAAAAACCAAACATCATTAATAACAAATTGATTTTGTTCTTCTTGCATAGAAAGAGTCCAACTTTCATCCAAAATGGCTTCATCAACATTTCTAGGTTCAATTTGAGATACGAAACCAAAGAAGTTAGTTTCATTTTGAGCTTGTAACCTTTAAGTTTTTTCATTAAGATTATAAATAACATTGTCTAGAGGATCCCCTTTTGGTTCTTTAACATTTATAAGTTCAATGTTTAATGGTTCATTTCCCTGGCCTTGTTCAAGACTAACTTGTTTGTTAAAAGCTTGGCTTTCAACTAGATCATCATCTACCAAAGGTGATGTTCTGGAGGGAGATGGACTTTCCTCGAAGGTTATGTTCAATGATTCCTCGACACACATGGTTTGTTTATTTAATACTATCTATGCTTTTCTATTTTGATAATATCCAAGGAAGACTCCTTCGTACGAATTTGGGTCGAACTTAGTAAGATAGTCCGTAGTGTTAAGTATGAAACATTTACTCCCAAACACTCTAAGTACCCAATTGTGGGGTTTCTACCTTTAAGAGCTCATATGGCGTTTTATCTAGAAGTGGTCTAATTAAGATACGGCTAAGCATGTATATAGAGGTATACACAACGTGACACCATAACTTTTGCGACATTGTCGCCTCTTTAAGCATTGTTCTACTCATTTCTTGAAGTGTCTGATTATGACGTTCTACCATGCCATTTGGTTGAGGCATTCTAGGAGCCGAGAAATTATGAGTGATCCCTTTGGTGTCACAAAATCCTATAAATTGTGCCTCATTATCAAACTACCATGATCCGTTCGGATTAACACAATACGACAATTTAATTAGTTTTAAATTTTGTTACTTAAAATCTCAAAATGATCGAAGGGCTCATTTTTAGTTTTCAAGAAATTTTTCCATGTAAATCTAGAGTAACCATCCACGATGACCAATGTATAGAGGTTTCCCCTATAGCTTTGTATCACAGATGGACCGAACAAATCCATGTGCAAAAGTTCTAGACGCCTAGATGTGGGTGATGCACGTCTTGCACTCCTAGTTTTACATTTATAATCAAGACTTAATAACTTTATAAAAATGTATACGAGATAGTATACTCGTTCGATTGTAGAAAATTCGGGTAAGTCGAGGTCGTCCTAATGGATTTGCGTATAATTAAAACATGGTAACGGTGTAAGTAAAAAGATTGTCACTATCAATATTACCGCTATAACAAAGAATGTAAAGGAAATCATAACAAAAAACGATACTTGTGTGACTTCCATTTCGTCCATTGGAGAGATTAAATATGTTTGGTTAACAACTATGAATCACAAATCTAAAGTATATGAATTTCATTCCATGGTGGATTTCATAAAATTCATATTAACGTGAGTTGAATTAGACAAGCCCTTTCGACCTATGATCATCTAATCTAACCCATCGTAATTACCATTTTCAAGAAAAAAGATTAAAATATATGTTTGGTTTAAATGGTTCCTTTCGTCCCATACCCAAGATTAATCATTTGACAAGTCCCTTTAACCGGTTAGTCTCGGTGAGTGTTAATTTCCAAAAAACCAAATCGACTAATGCACAAATCATTTAGAACATAGTTTGTGAAATCCTTTCGACCTTTAAATCCAATAAAAACCATATTTCATCGAATATCAAAACATGTTTAGGAATTTATCAACTATACAAACCTAATTATATTTTTTTTGTCGTAATTCAAACTCTCCTTTAGAATTCATATTCATCACACAAGCATATCTTTTTTTTGGTAACCGTGATTTCCGACTCATTGGCCGACTAATCCACGGGGTTTGAGCCCACCGCCACACAGACTCAAACCAGGTAAAGCCCTCCCTTTTCAGGAGGTTGGCGTGGCCACTTCAAGGTTGTTTGCACCTAGTGGGAATTGAACTTGAGACCTCACACACTTTGGAGTGATAGCCACAAATCTTTTTGCCAGTAGGCTACCCTTGAGTGGTTATCACACAAGCATATCACACTACTATATAACTATATTCAAACACAATTCAACATAATTCATTATCACATTCAACATTAAATAACACTGTTAATCCCATATCAATCCATAACACAAGATTTAGAAGAGATATTTAGAGAGAGAAAGAGAAGAAAAGTAGAGAGAGAAACAAGAGAGAATTTGGAAGGTTTATGTTTACTAGAGAGAGAAAGTAAAATGAACCAACACACTCTTCCACACATGGAAGAGGGTATATATACCCTTGGCATATGGGCCGTGGGTTTAGAATCCTTGTGCCGGGCTTGGCTTTGTTTTGAGCTTACGCCCCTAACTTATACAATATTAGCTTAAAGTCCAAGCCCGGTTTTCCCGACTAACCTATTACAATACAAGACCATTAACGACTAAGATGACCTATTACATTCTTGTTCGACTATATAAAATATAGGGCTAACAATCTCCCCCAATGTATCGATCATCTTAAAAAGCTTAAAAAGCATAAGATGATTGAGTGAATACATTCTTGTAGAGGAGATCTTCCTGCATTGGTCTTGTATCTTGGTCTTGATCTTGTTTGTAACAGCTTTGTTCCTTCATGCTTTCGTGATCTTTATCTTGAGCCTTTGTCATTTGACTTTGAGTGCTTGAGATCTTCATTTGTGCTCCTTGTAACTAAGATGACCTATTACATTCTTACATTCTTAGGTATCTTGATTATCGCCATATTGTGCTCTTGTGACTTCTGAATCGACATCGGTAGCACAGCTATGCCACCTTCTTGATATGCAGCAACATATATAGACACGGATAAAATGGCTTTGAACATTACATCCTAACTCGGTAGCGTTTTACCTCCGGTCGGTGAAGACCGTTTAGACGGTATTAGATACCGTACCTGTGATCGGGTAGATTCGATTAAGAATCTCCTTGACAGGGTTTCCCGGCGGTAGTAGCCAGTTCTCTTTACTCGACCGTCTCAAAGCAGACTGCGAACGTAAAGAGTGAATAAAAAAGGATACGGTTATCCGTTTGATTAGAGTCGTCAATTCAGAATTCCTGGAACAAGTTTGATTCTAAAAGAATCGCACCATTGTTGCTTTCCAGTTGGCCACAAGCTCGATTCATAAGAATCTTGCATGTTACCTACCGCAGTGCTGTTTGATGTTGACACTGGAAGGATTTCCATTCGTCACTGTGAACACTAAAGAGTGTCCACTCTGAATGTTCTGTCAAGATCACACGGATTTTGTGAAGAAACCTGGAATCAAGTTTGAATCAATTAAGAATCCAAACTTAGTTGCTTTCCAGTTATCACAAGTTTGATTTGTGTAGAATCGCACAAGTTACCTACCATGAGCTTGTTTGATGCTGGCTCAAGCAGGATTTCCATCTTCATTATGAATCGTATCACTCAGATGTTCTGGCAGTATCGCAAGGATAATGCATAGGACTCGATTGTGTCCTAATGAGATGATAGATAGATCTCGTTTTGGCTCTAGACTCAATAAGTGCATTTTGGTAATCGGAGGCTGGAGCAGACTGCCACCTTTTCAATATTAACTAACTCGGAGTAAGAAAGTCAATAGATACGTGTTGATCTCCGTGACAATGAGACAAGTTTCTTTTGAGAGAAACTCGAATGGCTGGGGAAGGGTTGTGCATCGCATCACTGGGTCCATGACACTTGTCTTCAAAAGATGTGTTAACCCGATTTCTGCCTAAGTTGCATAGAATATTCAACTCCTTCAATGCTTACCAATACGTCATCACTAGCACCTTGTTGTGATTGTTCCAGTGCTAACTTAAGTAATTGGTCCGCATTCAGCTTCATTCAACTCCATCTTTCCTAAGGACAACTATTTCTAGCTATGGAATGTCCTTGGGTAGATCCCTCCGGTTCTGGTTGGATCATAGGACATAGTTTCCTATCCTAAACCACCTTTTGACTCCATCGTTCCGTCGTGGATAGTAGGTTGTTTTGGGTAAAGATCGTAACCATAAAACCATTGAAAACCATTCAAAGTGTTTGATAAAAATCAAAACTTTTAACACTTGAAAGTTTTATATTTTCAAAAAGCTCCCCCTACACACATGCATCGATATACGAAATAGTTTAGCATGTGAAGGAAAGAGTTGCACTTGAGTCTTTAAGATCACATGTTGCAATATATTACATTTTAATCACATTTTTCTCCCCTATCTCTAATATAAAAACATAATATTAGAGATATCAAATGACTAAAATATGACATTTTCTAAAAACCGATTGGGAGAGAAACATGTGTGCACGCATGAATCATGGACCATTAAGTCGGGTTGCTCCCCCTCAACAATATATGTGTGTCTTGAGACAAAATTTGACAAAATTTTTGAAAAACGACACCACAAAGTATGTTGAGGTACGGAGATCAGATGCCTTTGCCGATATAATATATTGCATTTGACAATTTCATATCTTTTTCGGAATGTGTTGGATACATAAAATATGACAATTTTAGAGATGTACCCAACAACATTAAAAGGCTTGATTTTAAAACGCTCCCCCTAAAAAATTGATCAAAATAACATATGACATTTTTAGATATAAAAACCTATTATGAGGAAAGGAGTGTTGAACACACAATTTTGAAAGATTTAGAAAACACTTTTGAGAAATTCTTGAAAAATTGTGTTCAACGATTTTAAAATAATCAGGATAGAAGACTTCTCTTCTATTGATTAGGGAAAGCGCACTGAAACGTACACTTCCCTGTCGGGTCCGTTGTTTCATGAGCTCAAAACTTGGATTGTTTTGTGACTAGCTCATGACCGAGAAAAATAAATTTCCCGTTGTGAAGGATAAGTTATCATCTGTGATAAACTTTCCTTAAGTTGAAGTTCGAGATCTAAGCTGACATTTACTTAGAAATCGTTTTTCATGAGCTTAAAAACTTTGAATGTTTTTATGAGAAGCTCATGACCGAGAAATATGAATTTCTCGTTGAAAAGGATAAGTTATCGTCCGAGATAAACTTTCCTTATTTGAGGTCCGAGTCCTAAGCTGTGATGTGCTTAGAAGTCATTATGAGAGAAAAATCAAGCAGCTTCATTTGCCAAAACCTCCAAGTCTTCTGGAGTCATATACTTCATACCAAGACGGCCAACGAGATACGCAAACCTATCTTTCGAGAGAGCTTTTGTAAACAAGTCTGCCAGCTGGTACTCAGTTCTGACAAAGTATAATTCCACGATGTCGCGTTCCACTTGTTCCTTGATGAAGTGATATCTGACATCGGTGTGCTTGGTGCGGGAGTGCTGAACCGGATTGCAAGATATGGGTATGGCCGACTTTGAGTCACAATACATAGGTATTTTATCAAAGTGGAAGCCATAGTCCGTGAGTAAAGTTCTCATCCAGAGGACTTGAGCACAACACGCGGATAGAGCCACATATTCTGCTTCAGCTGATGAGAGCGAAGTGCAATCCTGCTTCTTTGACGACCAGCTAACAAGCTTGTCTTCCCCTAGAAATTGTATGCTACAAGAAGTGCTTTTTCGACTATCAAGACAACCTGTGTGATCAGAATCTGAAAAAGCTGTTAGATGAAAACCGGTTTCCATCGGATACTAGAGTCCCATGTAAATGGTATTCTTAAGGTACCGAAAGATCCGTTTAACCTCTTTGAGGTGCTTTTGAGTAGGTCTGGCTTGATATCGTGCACAATAGCATGTGGCATGATGAATATCAGGCCTGCTGGCTGTAAGGTACATAAGTGACCCGATCATACTGCGATATCGTGTTTGGTCTACGGGATACAAGTCAACGTCTAGGGATGTGGTCGACAATGGTGTACCAACGCGAGCACATGAGGTCATACCATGCTTTTTAAGTATCTCTTGAGCATACCTAGCTTGGTTAATGAAGATACCACGTGGGAATTGATGAATTTGGAGGCCTAAAAAGAAATTTAGCTCCCCCATCATTGACATTTCAAATCTGCTGTGCATTAAATTTTCAAAACATTTTGAAAGTTTTGGGTTCGTAGAACCAAAAATAATGTCATCGACATAAACTTGCACCAGCATTATGTCATCCCCATATTTATTAGTAAAGAGAGTAGAATCAATAGAACCTTTGGAGAATCCTTTGGACACCAAGAAGTTTGAAAGTTCTTCGTACCATGCCCTTGGAGCTTGTTTAAGTCCATATACAGCCTTCTTGAGACGATAGACTTTGTCAGGATGATGAGGATCGATGAATCCTTCCGGCTGATTCACATACACTTGTTCCTTCAAATGACCGTTGAGAAAAGCAGTTTTAACGTCCATATGAAAAACCATGAAGCCCTTATGTGTAGCATAAGCAAGGAATATCCTGACTGCTTCCAAACGAGCGACTGGAGCGAATGATTCATCATAGTCTATGCCTTCTTGTTGACGGTATCCCTTAACCACAAGACGAGATTTGTTTTTGATGATGGTTTGTTCTTCATCCAGTTTGTTTTTCCAGATCCATTTGAAATCTAAAATTGACATTCCATAGGGTCGGTCAACAAGTTCCCAAACATTTAGGCGTTCAAACTGATGAATTTCGTCTTGCATTGATTCAATCCACGCATGATCAGTCATAGCTTGTTTGATGTTTGTAGGTATAGTTGAACTCACGATGAGTGCATACATACACACATCGACATCGGTTTCGAGTTGTCTGCGTGTTCGAACCAGTTGTGAAGGATTTCCAATGACTTGCTCCAATGGATGATCACGTGTCCAATGGTGAGTGGATAGATATGGTTGGTAGAATGTATGCATGTTGGATGGATCAACTGTTGAGTAGAAGACTCTCCGACTTCGCGTACCGGTGTACCGAACGGGTTGATAAATTCTTCTTCGTCAGGTTGTGCATCGACTGCTTGATTGTTGTTTCCTCCTTCAACATTGACGGTTGGTGATGTTGGTTGTATGAATGTTTCTTGAGTTTGTTGAGTAACCAATGGAATTGTCTCTTGAGCAACGGTTGCTGAAGTAGAGGCAGTTGTGTCTTGTTGACATTGTTCGGGTGCATCAGCAGTATTGACAGTGGAAGGCTTTGACACAACTTGATTGTTTCCATAGTAATATTCATCAAACATTGGATCATATAAATCAACCAAATCACTCATTTGTGTCGTATCCGTCGAGTCTGCTGTAGGAGTACTTTGTTGACATTCTTGCACGGGACGTACACTGTTTTGTGTAGGTGCCATTGCTGGACATTGAGGTACGGGACTTGAGCTGTTGTGTTCAAGTACCATATGTGGCAATTCATCAAAGTTCACATGAATTGTTTCGACAATAATATTTGTTCCCTTGTTATAGACCCGATATCCTTTCGACAATGTCGCATACCACACAAAAGTACATGCATTACCTTTTCCTTTCATCTTGTCGAGATTCTCATCGTCTTTAAGAATGTAGCATAAAGATCCAAATACGTGAAAGAATTTGACAGTAGGTTTCTTGCCATTGATGATGTGGTAAGGTGTCTTTTCATGTCTAGGGATGACGAGAGACCGATTCTGAGTATAACAGGCAGTTGCAATTGCTTCAGCCCAGAAGAATAGCGGTAATTTTGAAGCAGAAAGCATTGTTCGAGCAGACTCAACCAAAGTACGGTTCCGCCTTTCGACAACGCCGTTTTGTTCAGGAGTTCGAGCAATAGACGTTTGATGTTCGATGCCTTCTTCTTGAAAGTAATATTGCAAGTTCTTGTTCAAAAATTCAGTACCCCTATCCGTTCTTACGGTTAAGACTTGAGCTTGAAGATTGCGTTGTATCATCTTGATAAAGTTATTGAGAACCTCTGGTGTTTCATCTTTGGACCTTAAGAAGAAAGTCCATGTGTATCTAGAGTAATCATGAACAATCACGAGAATATACTTTTTCCCCTTAATACTCTCTACACGTATGGGACCATATAAATCCATGTGTAGAAGTTCCAATCATCCTTTTGAGCTTGGGGTAGTCTTTGATTTGAAAGACTTCCATTTTGCTTTTCCCAACTCACAAGAAGAACAAAGATGGTCTTTGACGAATTTTAACTTTGGGAGACCGGTCACAATATCATTTTTCGAAAGCAAGTTGATGGTATCAAAGTTGAGATGTTACAATCGTTGATGCCATAACCATGCTTGAGATGATGAAGCTTTAGCCATTAAGCAAATTAGATTTGTTGAAGATGTGTCTTGAAGAGTTACTGTATAGAGATCAGAACCACGAGAACCTATAAGAAGGTCATTCCCATCGTAGTCTCTAACATAGCAAGTAGATTTCCGAAAAGCCACTTCCAAATCCGCATCACAAAATTGACCAAACGAGAATAAATTGTGATTCAGTCCCTCGACGTAATAAACCCGTTTGATAGTGAGATTTCCTTGAACCAAATCGCCATATCCAAGTATCGGTGCAAACTGATCATTTCCAAATCGCACCGTACCCAGAAACTTCTCCACGAAGTTAATGAGAAGCTTGAGATTTCCCGTCATGTGCTTTGTGCACCTGGAGTCCATTATGAATAGGATGATTTCGACGAGCTGCAGAAGAATTAGAAGACAATGTAGCATTTGACAAATGGGAGCCCTTGATAGAAACGGGTTCCAAAATAGTAGTGGACCTAGATTCTAAAGGCAAGCTAACATTCATAGACCCAATTAGAATAGGGGTTGTCTTAGGTACCCATTTGTATCCGGGTGGTGTAAATCTTGAATACCCCCGTGTACATGTCCTAATCATGTTCTCATAAAGCTTCTTTAACCTACTTTGTTTACGTAGAGTAGTGGATTCTAACGCACTTAGTTTCTTAAGTGGTTGATCAGTGGATTGGTTCAAAGTTCTTGTGGGTTCACTAGTACTAGTGGGCACACGAATAGGCTTCCTAGTTCTAGTATTCACGCCATTATGATTAAGAGCACAAGCATCATGATTGAAAGTACGAACACATTTGCCACATTCAACACAAACAAATTCAACATTCGAGGTCTTAGCATTTAAACTGTCATTACGTGCAGTTACAGACGTGTTATTCTTAGAAAACTTAAAATTCCTACGGTGGTCTTCTACTTCCAACTTCTTTCCTTGACTATTGTTAGGCATGACCTTATCTTGCATTATATTGCTCTTAAGCTGTGGTCCGCTAACGCTAGTAGTGGGGATTACTCCTGTAGAATAAGACACACGTTGATTAGTTTTCTTAATATTCTGAGGTAACCGCGATGTTCCAGTTTGAGTGGGCTTAGTGTTCATCTTATACATTCCAGGTGCTATCATATTGGTACTCTTATCATTTCCTATCCTAGGCAAAGTATGTGGGGATTGTTCCAAAATAGATGATTTAGGGCATTTAACCGCATTCGGTTGACGAACGGCGGATGATTTACCCAAAACAGACTTTCCTTTCATTTTCTCAATGAGTTTCTGTAACTCACTTATGGCTATGTCCCTTTGTTTTAGCTGAGCTTTCAAATCATTTATTTCGAAATATTTTTCATTTAGTTGACGAAACGAAGAAGCTGACATTTCTTGACACTTATTATGATTATGAGATTTTTCACCTTTTTGTAAAGCAAGTTCAAGAGAAATGGAGTGTTTCTCAAGTTGAGAAAATCTTTTCGAAAGTTTGTTATATGACTGAATTTGCTTCGAAAGCTCTACTTCAAGATTGAGACATTTCTCATCCGATTCTGACACTAGACATGCTACATGACAATATTGATCAAGATCGGTATACACACCAAGTATAGCATTCATATGGTCAGCATAAAAGTATTCCTTAGAAAGTCGATCAATTTCGTTAGAAAGTTGGTGTTCTTGTGTCTTTAATTTTATTTGAAGAAAATCAACTTCATCTTCAAGAGATTTGACATAGCTTAAATCAGTTAACATTTCCTCAGTGAGAGCATTATAAAACATTTCCACATTTTTTGAAAGATCATCAATGGTTGGAACAATGCATTGTTGAATGACGACTTCTACTTGTGGGTTAGGTTTATTATTCCAAATGGTATCCCTAGAAACTTTTTCATAGTCGACGACACCTTTGTACAAATTTAAAACCCCTTGTTTTATAAATCAAATTGCTGAACACTTTTGCTTTTCTCATCCCATTTACGTTTTTCATCCGAAATTTGTTTTTCTAACAAAAATGATTGCTTTTTGAAACTCCTTTTTAAAGAAACTTTCTTTTGGGGTTCATCACTTGGTGGTGGAACACTATTATACATCTTTTGTTCTTTGGAAAGTTCTTTTTGAGGAACAAACTTAATATAATGATCAAAATCAGAAAGGTTTATTAGGTCACCTAAGTTCGATCGACTTTCTTCTTGTTGACGAATGATTTCGTCGTAGTCAGGGGAAAGCATAAGAGCAAGATAATCAACATAGCAACCGATATCATAAAAAGCAGGCTTGGTACTTTGAACTTTCTTGAGATATTCAGGCTTGACAAAACTCGTTTTCATATTTCTATTGAGCATATTCGTAGTTTGAATAGACTGACCCGTTTTGTAAACAATGTTGTTTAACGTGTCGACTCTCTTTTCCAAAGCAAGAATTTTTTCAATATCCTTTTCTTCACGAGTTTTATAAAGCTCAGTTTGTTCTTTGTTAACCGACTCTAATTCAGTAATTTGGAGTTTATGTAGCAGCAGTTGTTCTTCAAGTTCCGATATCTTCTGTTTTCACATATGAATTTGGTGTGTTACTTCAGAACAATATTGTTCATTGAGCACCTTACGTTCATATACCAAACCATTAGCTATTGCAACCCGTCGATCAGCTTCTTTTACATAATCACACTCTTTAAGCCTGTCTATCTCCTCGGCTAAGGATGCGTTTGCTTGCTTCAAACGTTTATTAGCTTCTTTATTTTCATCAATTTCACGTTTTAAAGAGTCAATAATAGACGCAAGCAAATCACGGTCCTCATCCGAGTCAGTATCCTGAACAGCTTTTCCGTCATCATTACACATATGCTGTGAATCCGTAGAGATATTGCTATCCTCCGTGTCCATTACATATGTGTCATTGATGCTTTCGGGTTGCTCAGGATGCCGTCGTTCATTAGCAAATACATTATAGTTTCATGTGATGGTACCTTTTCAAGTGGCTCAGAATCATAGATGGGTCCAGAAGTATCATCAGTCTCTGGGATCACTTCTTGATTCTTTGCCATGTACACATAATGTGCCTCTAACTCTTGATCATCGGCTTCATCATCAGTGTCATCACGCCAGTCAACTTCATCTGCTGTGAGTGGAATTCCTCCTTCTTCTTTCTTACACAGCAGCATCTTTTCCTTGTGATATCCCGAATCCTTAACCCGTTTTGGCTTCTTGCATTCCCTAGCCATGTGCCCAAATCCCTTGCAGTTGAAGCATTGAATCACAGTCTTTTGCACAACCGGAGTGCCTATAGTGTCTCTAGCCCCAACTTGATTCGGCATCCTCTGATTATCATACCTAGCATCACGATCATACCGAGGTGCATGATCAACTTCCTTATATCTAGCATTAGATGATGATCTGAGGTTGTTGTTGGTAGGTTTATAGATCTTCTTATAAGTTGTGGTGAGTGAAGACATGAGTTCTTCAATCTTCTTGTCCCTAGAGGTTTGTTCATCATCACTGTCTCCATCTGACTCGGTGTCATACTTTGGAGGTGGAGTGGGGACAATTGCTTTTGCTTTGTGTTTAGCAGTAGCTATAGGTTTGGTGGATGAGCTTGATGACTTTGAGGAATGAGTAGGTGGTGGTTGACGGGGAACGGGTTTTGTTGAAGTAGTAACCACAAAAGCAATAGAATTAGCAGACCGTTCTGCCTTTTCAGCCCTTAGTTCATACACTTCATTCTGATGTTGTTTCAAGATATCATAAAGTTTGTGATAGGAGATGGTATTGATATCTTCTCTTTGTTTAACCAAAGTCACAAACCTTTGCCATTCCGGTTTGAGTTGAAGTAGAAACTAAACATTGACATGATGGTTGGAGATGGTGCACTGATTTCTGACAAGCTCATTCATCATTTTGTAGAATCTCGAGTAATATGAGTCAATGGATTCACCATCTTCAGATGTGAATTTTCCAAACTCCCAAAGTAGATTAGTCTCGAGTTCTTGAATATTGATCGACTCACCTTGCTTCAATCGATGAATTGCATTCCATATTTCCATAGCATTAGGACATGCATCCACTGTGGAATAGATATCGTTATCCATTCCAGTGAGTATAAAGTTTACAACATCAGCTTCAGCTTGGAGGAGTTTCTTTTTCTCAGCAGAACATGTGTCAAAATCCTCCATAGCTCGTATAGTTGATGATGTACCATCCTCTGCCTGTGTGGTAATTGGTCTGAATTCAAAACTGGAGGTGGATTCTCAAGGCAGTGACAAAGAGCAGTTCGGTTCTCTTTTCCATCGAGAAATCTGAGAAAGCGAGATCTCCATTGAACATAGCAACCGGCAGTGAGCACAGGTGGATTACCGTTGTCACCTTGTTCCAGACGAATTTGATTAGCAGTTACAATGTTGATGTTGTTGTTAGACATGGTGAATACTTGTGAATGAATTGCAGATCTTAGTGGATTTGTTTTGATTATGTGTGGTTAAAATTGAAATTCCGAAAATTCAAAAAAAATTTCTCAGTCCGACAATAAATTCCTCAGTCTGACAAAACGGTAAGCCGAAAAATTTTGTATCGCCAAATTTTGAATTTGAGTTAGAAATAGCCAAAAACTAGTAGGGAAAAAATTTGATTTTACTTGACCTAAAAACTTTAACTCTTTTTTTTTTAATATTCGTGTAAACTATGTTCCGAAACTAGTCTAGATAGTGGCTAAGTCTGAAAAATACTCGAAAAGAATTTCCATCGGAATGTCCATCGGAATACCTATCAGAATGACCTTGTCGGAATAAACCCTATCGGAATACCCTGATCGGAATGTCCAAATCGGAATGTGCAAATCGGAATGTCCAAAGCGGAATACTCAAATCGGAATGTCCAAATCGGAATGTAACAAATCGGAATACCCAAGTCGGAATGTCACAGATCGGAATACCCAAATCGGAATATTCAAATTGGAATGCAGTTGGAATCCCTTGATCGGAATATGATCGGAAAACTTAAACCCTTTTCCGATGATACAGATCGGAATAACTATTATACTCCTGAAACCCTTTTCCGATGACCCTGATCGGAATATATCCCACTTTTCTCGGACAAAACTCAACCAATTCGAAATTTTAAGCCAAAAAATGATCAAAACACACAAAAATTTTGTGCTTTTAGCCAAAGTAAATATACCAAATCTCTACCACAACTATGTAGAAGATTTGTAACGAGAAAAAACCATAAAAAACACAAAAAAAAATTGGGACGTGAAATATAGATCAAAATAGCCACGAAAAATCAAGAACACAACACACGAATCTTTAATCACCTATCCAATATAGGCTCTTGATACCAAATGTTAATCCCATATCAATCCATAACACAAGATTTAGAAGAGATATTTAGAGAGAGAAAGAGAAGAAAAGTAGAGAGAGAAACAAGAGAGAATTTGGAAGGTTTATGTTTACTAGAGAGAGAAAGTAAAATGAACCAACACCCTCTTCCACACATGGAAGAGGGTATATATACCCTTGGCATATGGGATGTGGGTTTAGAATCCTTGGTCCGGGCTTGGCTTTGTTTTGGGCATATGGGCCGTGGGTTTAGAATCCTTGGGCCTAACTTATATAATATTAGCTTAAAGTCCAAGCCCGGTTTTCCTGACTAACCTATTACAATACAAGACCATTAACGACTAAGATGACCTATTACATTCTTGTTCGACTACATAAAATATAGGGCTAACAAACACTTATATTAAACTCAAAATCAATTCAATGACAAGAGTTTTACCACAAAAGTTCTTCAAACACAATGTATCTAAAAATGGAGTTTAGAGTCACTCCAAGCCTCCAATCGACTGATCGACCGAACTAGCCAAATCTCCACTACTTGAAATTTGTCCTTGATTTTGGGATTAGTAGGGTATAAAAACTCTTTTGGGTTTAGTAGTAATTGGTGTTCTAACCTTTGTCAATGATTAGAATTCTTAATAATGAAAGCACACATAGAACCAACACCTATGGCTCGAATTTATACATAACTTGCCTTGAAAAAAGGGAAAACGTCCTCAAGGTGTTATGATCAGCCTCAAATTGATTATGTGAAGTTAATAGCTTGTTCAAGGCTAAATTAACTAAAACTGGTTTTTGGAGTAGCTGGTGGCGGAGAGAGCAACTAGTCGGCTCCTCCACGGCTGGCATCTCCTTTCTGCTTGCCGACTGGGAACCAACTGACTTGACTGGCATCTCCTTCACCAACTTTTCTTATGTCTTCTCTATTCCTTATTCTTTGTTTCTTTCTTTAATCATTCTCCAAAACTTTTCCAAACACTTATTTATCTTATTATTTATCATACAAACGCTATACTTTCGTATCTCGTTCATCTTTTCGCCTCCAAATTCCGTCTTTCTCTTGTCTTTCTTTCTTATTTCCGCAGTTCCTTCTCTTTGCTAGCTACAAAACACAAGAACCGAACTTTGCCCAATATTAGCAATTAAAATCTGTTTTTACCGCAAATCCTACATTAAAAGTGACGATAATGCGAATAAAACATGTTGAATTTGAGCGTCATCAATTCCCCTCACACTTAAGCTTTGTTCGCCCTCGAGCAAGTAAAATAAAATCTAAAACAAAGAATTACCGTAACTTTTATTAAGAACATCTATTTTGTTTTGACTCTTATTAAAAAACAAGGTATACTAATCCAATGGGGCGTGAGCACTCGACAATTTTATCAAAAAGGTCTTTTATTGGTTAGAGTAAACAGAAGCAAAAATACTAGTCACCATCATCAAATGATCACCTCCGCCATTCTCGAAATACCTCCTTCTTTTTTCTTTTTTTAACTTCAAGTATCTCGTCTTGACACATTAGCTAATCGATACTACAATATCACTTCTTCTTCCTTCATCTTCATAATTTATAGCTCATTGGCTATCTATATTTAAGCATATAGCTCATTGGCTATTTCGCTTCTCCTTCACACTTTGGATGAGCATACGCTACAAAAATACAAACTAGAGTAGCTACTTCTGATTTGTTTAAACAACTCATGCGAATACAAAGTGTGATCAAATCGTGATCATAAAAAACGTACTCCACGCTTCTAGTGACTAGCAATAACTTTTAATCACTTTATTATTATTTTATTTTATTTTTTTCAATTTTTTTTTCCTTTTATCATTCGTCATAATCACAAGAAATCTGATCTCACTACGGATTGGAAATACCAACTAGTAATAACCATTTATTCTAAAAGAAATTTAAATTCGTACTATTTTTATATTTTTTATGAAAAGTAGACCGTATTCGATAAATTAGACAATTTTTACTATTTGACCACCCCCTCACACTTAAGTTTAACATTGTCTCCAATTGTAATAAACGAACTTCAAAGTATAAGAAAATTGTAAAAATAAGATCAAACGATACTATCGAATTTGATATGTGTTCCGCATGTGGTTTATTGCCTCACGAGTCTACATAAAACACTATATTTTCCACCAATACGAGTTCACAAATCATCCCATGTAAATACTGCACTAAACAAAATATTTTTCCACACAAAATAACATAAAATAAAATCTTAACATAACACATTAAAATGTTTCAAAATCTAAACTAAAAAATAAAGTCTAAGCTTAAAAATTAAATAAAATAGTTCTAAAATAATAACTTCATCTTACAAATCTTCGTGAATAATAGATATCAATTGTCCATGTCCTCATCATCATCACGTATTCCTATTGATGATCCTCCCACATCAAAGTTTCCACTTGAGATCATGGAACTACCTCCACCATAATGTCCCGCACCCGTTGATGAGATGGCATTTATACATGATCTCATCATTCTTTTCGGGCTTTAAATGCATAAAATGTCATCATTATACCATATATATGCTTGTATTTGTTTACTTGTATGTTTTAGGTATGGATATCGTGAAAAAGACAAAAGATACAAAGAAACAAGGAAAAATGAACACGAGAAACGAAGCCGTACAATGAACCGGGCCCTAGTTCATGATTTATCCAAGAAAAACCCTTGAAGACTTGAAGATGTACAAGATTGATCCTCAATTTATGAAGAAATGGCACTTAATACCCTTGTATATTCATAATTACAAGTTTGGTCCCTTAAGTTTGTCAAAATTACAAAATGGTCCTTCAATTTTGAAGAATTGGCAAGTTTAGTCCCTCAACAATTCTAAATTGTTAATAATGGTCCCTCATGAAGTCAAAGATACATTGAAGACCTTTGAAGATCAAGAATGTCAAAGATCAGTCCGCATACTATGCAAAAATGGCAAAAACAACACTTAAAAACCTTTTGCCAAACTTTTGGGGCAAAGTGTGAAGTTCAGAACTTTAATAACAAAGGAATATGTTTATGTTGGCTAAAAACACGTTTTACCATATTTACCAAAACACAAGGGCCAAAGGTGTGCATATGAAACTTTCAAACAAAGAATTGCGCCAAACAACTCCACTTCCACAATAAATGGATCAAAAGGTGTTACTGTTCACCTTTCACCCCCAGTTACCATCTCACTTAAAACAAAGGGTAAATACCAATTACCCTGGCACACCTTTGATTCACACACCCTAAAACCCATCCCACACGAAAAACACTCAATCCCACTCACCAAAGGACCCCACCCATTCACACGTCCACCAATCACAATCCAACTTAACCTTCAAGGAATGACATGTGGCCAAATCAACAGCCCACACTCCTTGCTTGGATACAAAGCTAAAATGAATGATTTAGATGCATTTGGACAGCTCAACAACACAATTCGTCTAGAAGATTTCAAGGGCAATTTTTGGACTTCATAGCCTAGGATTTTGCTTATTCATGCTTTGTATTTGCCTATATAAGGACTCCTCAACATGTGAGAGAGCCTTGTTCCAGTTTTACTCTTTAAACATTGTAATTCCTTTTAAAAATTTATAAAAGTTGGTGTTTTAAGAAAATTGTAATTCCTTTTTATGTTTTTGAAAGTTGGTGTTGTTTTAGGGTAATTCTGAATTCCATTTGATGTTATAAAGGTACTTAGATCTTGTGGTTTAAGCACGTTTATGTTTGGTAAGGATTTCAAAGTTGAAAAAACCTTGAAATCAGCCATCTGTTTTGCTTATTTGTCTTGTACTAACCCTTATCCAAAAGCTATAAGCTCTTGCAAGCTTGTTGACACCAAGCTAGTGAAGGTGTATCAACCTTTGGATAGGTTGTTTGCTGTTTGTGTTGAAGATATAAAGCCCTTGAGGTTCTGCTTTGAACCATCAACCAAGGCACATCTCATCTCCTTTGTTCAAGTACCTTGGTCTTCTTCTAGCTGTTGAACAAGGTCCAAGGAGCATAGCTGATCCCTCTAGGAAGTTGTGGGGGATCGGTATAACCTCTTGTTAAGTTTCCTCTAAAAATTTTATGTTTATGTCTGATATGAATTTTGCTATGTGATTTGTTGTTCTTGTGTTTGTGCATTGTGTTTTATAGTTGATATCTCTTAGTTGTCACCTAGTTGAGCTAATTGAACCATAAAATCAGTAGGTTGTTTGATTAAATAAAAAGTTTGTTTGAAAAAGGAATAAAACAAGGTTGTTTGGGATTTTGGGATCATAAGGCCTTGTGGCCTTGTGGCCTTGTGCCCTTGGTTCTTAGGGTTTGGGGAGTCTAAACAAGTCATATGCAATAGGTTTGGGTCACTGGTTAAGTATCAAGAGGTTTGGAAAAGGGATTTCAAGTTTTGGAAAAATTTGATAAAATTGGTTTGAATTTGGTCAAACACATCAGATCCAATAAATTCTTTGTTTGTTGGATCGAAGGTCTGAAATCTGGTTTGGGAAGAGTTTAGGTGATAAGCTATCTGTGCAGTATCTGTTTGTTGAATTTGGTGGCTAATATTATCGTTTTTAGTTCGTTTTTCTCTCGGTCTAATCGAATTGATATAACAATCTCAAGTTTGACTTTATTATTTTTGGTGAATAATATCTTGATTGGTATTTAGGCTACTTGGTACAAAACACGTAAAAATGTAAAAATAGCTAATATAATACGTATACGTACTACACTAAAACATTTAGCAATTACCACAATTACTTTGCACAAAATATAAAATGCAAAATGTAAACTTATTTACAAATATAAAATGTAAAATATGAATGCACGGAAAACAAAGTAAAAACTAAATATTATATTGATAAAATACAAATTGGCAGTTCATCTAAATTTCATACGAACTAAAAATATTATAAATGGACCTAAACCAATTTAACTCTTTAAGTCTAAACTAATGCAAAGAAATGGACAACTAGCACTAACTAGACCAATCAAGATTAATCTAATACTAAAACTACTAGGGAATAAGAATGATGTCTTACAACTTAACTGCTAACAGTATCACCAAATCATGTTTTCTAGTTAAATTCTTATCAATGACTATTCTGACTTCTATATTTTTAAATGAACAGCTAACTCTACTAGCTATTATTAAGATATTACTAAACTATTTTTGTGAAGATAAATCCAATTCACAATGACTTAATCACTACAATCAAATCTCACTTTATCAGTTTGAACAAACAGAAGAATCTGTATCCTACAAACCAATACTAACTTATCTAATATGGCTAGTGATATACTACTCCCAAAAACCAATGAACAGAATCTAAAAAAATCAGTAAATCGAAATGCCACATTTATAAAAAAACTCAATCAAGAATTCAAATAGATAGAATTCAAAACTCCTAAAAATAGCAATCTAAACTCACACTACAAGCGCATATTATCTTTCCTACACTTTTATGTATACACTAAGTACGATCTACACTTACCTTTAATGATCTCGACTAGCCTACTAATATAGCTACTGATTTCAACAAGATCAACCTACGACCACTAATGCTAAACACACGTTATCTTTAAAAAAATAGAAATTATGAAGAGCTTTTTAAAACTGGAATCAAATAACAAAACTGAAACAGAACACAATGATCAAGAATCATAGGAAGTCAAGCAGTACACAAGTAAAATTACACTACCAAGAGTAACTAACAGATTAGACTATTTCTTTGCAGAAAATAAAACGATGCGCTTGACCTGCACATCCGTGGCCTAGTCCGTTGAGTCGAAGCACGCCGCTGAGCCGGCTTA
Source organism: Glebionis coronaria (assembly GCA_025667525.1). Taxonomy (NCBI): domain Eukaryota; kingdom Viridiplantae; phylum Streptophyta; class Magnoliopsida; order Asterales; family Asteraceae; genus Glebionis; species Glebionis coronaria. The sequence goes on from CM046874.1 coordinate 269,793,089, forward strand.
ATTTGAACACTACTCCAACTTCCTCTACTGATTACCTTGTGAACTGCATAACCTGTTTATCCTGCATAATCCTGAACAGATTCGAAATCTTGGATTCTGGTAACAGAAAGTTAGCTCTAACATATTATCATGAAAAGCATAACAACAAGACTTAATCTACAACTCTTCATAAACTTCAATAAGCTTTTGAGGTTAATGAAAGAATGCTTATAAGCTGCATAGAAAATAGGGACTAATAATACATCAGTAATTGAGTAGAGATTGAAAGCTTAAAAAAACAAGTTCATTAATGAAGTAAATCTGTAATAAGATTAACTGAATTGACCTACTCCCAATTTTAATCTACTAACTAACTAATAGACTCACTTATTACAGCTATTCACATGTAAAAGCTGATTTAAAAACCTCTCATAAGCTACTAATGAGTTTCTAAGCTCTTAGACTTATTATTACTCCAACACAGAAACTGAATGAAAGCTATTTTTGGACTTTAAAATCAGAATCATCATTAGAACTCAAAACATATGTAAAAGAATTTTAGCTATCTGAGTAACACAACATAAGCTCGGTTAAGAGCTTACGAACACTAAAGTAACAGTTTAGAAGAACAACAATTTATAAAGCTTTGAAGAAAGTAAGGATTTCATTAATGGAGAATTTTAGTTACAAGTACAACAGAAAACGTAACTGAATTCGTAACAGAATCAAGAATAAAGATTCAAGAAAGGTGAAACTTCCATTAATGGTGAAAACATACTATTCGGTTACAAAAGCTAACATCATTCGTTTATACTCTAACTGAAATCTAAAAAAAATAGAACTAGGTGAAGAATTCTCTATCTACTCCTACACCTACAACTATGTGAAACTACACCTAAGCTAACCACTTTACAAATGAAGATAAGAGTAGTATTTATAGAATTTCGTTGGCAGTTCAAGGGAACTATCATGACGTGTCTTGTCCAATCCGCAGTCGCCACGTGTTTAATACGAGGATAGACTCGTTCTTCCTTCTTTAAATTGGATTTGGGGGTTTCTTTGTTCTTCCCTTTTGATCTAATTAGTTGGCACCAACTTGTAGAGAATTGAAAAAGGAACAACTTTGTAGTTCAACACTTGTCTTGAAACCTTCTTGATCTTCATAAAAATCGAGTTGCAGGTCTTGGTGGTGAAAAAGGTATAACCGACTGTTATTCATTTCTTTCCCTCTCTTGCTCGGTTGAGGATGAAGACGTGTGTTGTGTTTGACCGTGTGTATGACTTGGTCATTTGACCAAGTTAAGTAAATTTATTTCCCATTTTTTTTCTTTTTGATCCTTTACTTTATATCCTTTTATCAAATGTAATAAAAGCTTTTAAGTAATTTCCATTTCGTCCTTTGTCTTATGAAAGTTACAAGTCTAGTCCTCCATCTTGATAATATTGGCAAGTAAGGTCCTTGAAAACTCTTTCGTCCTTTTCGTCGTCTTTTCGTCAAATAAATCCCTTGAAAACGCGTCTTTGCTTCAAAATGTATCTTGTTTACCTGAAAACACATGAAACACAAATACCAACGTAATTTTGATATTTTTCAGTTAATATAATGTATATGATTGTGTTTTGAGTGGTTTTTGGATCATTATTGATGAGTGTTTTTACACTTATCAACTCCCCTCCACTTGACCATTGCCATGACCTCATGCAATGCTATGTTTTAAAGCTCTAGAGTGTACTTTCCTCATAATAAATCCACATTGGCCATTTTATGATTTAATAAACTAAACTATTCTACATGATGAATGGTTTTGAAAATTTACAATGCAATGAAAACAATTTTATTTATACATTTTTGATTTTTTTTCGTAAATGGTTTTGATGGAAATAACTCATAAAAAAATCAATGACTTAGATTAGGGCTTTGGTACCATGGACACTTATCACCCTCAAGTTTCACTTTCCCCATACCAAGCTTAAAAATGGGATCATTGTATTCACAAGTAAAAAGTGCATCAACTTATTCATGACAATTAAGTGTGGAACCGATTATTATTTGAGAAAATTGCTTTTGGGCAAATTTGTCATTGTTTAAGGCGTGAAATATAAGAAATGTAAAATCCAAAAATAAGGAAGCACGGTTTTAATCCCAAGTAGTCCTCTCATCCATTACTTGAAAAATCGCCCACAATTATTATAAGTCCGTTTCAAGAGTAATAAGTCATTCGCCTTATGTGTAAAATCCTCATGTCATGCATTAATAAGTAGCTACACACTCGCTAAGGAAAGGAAAATAAAACTCACGCAATAATTTACATCCTCCGCCTTTTTGAGACTTTGGATCTTCAACCCCGCAACCCGTCAAGGTAATATTGGATTGGAGCAACTATTAAATCCCCGCAACCCGTCAAGGTAATATTGGAATCTAACAGTTATTATAATTAACACTTCACTGTCCCTCTTGGGAGTCTTGTATAATTATTTTTTTTCTTTTTTTTTTTCTAGCCACTCTTTTTTTTAAGCCTCTATTATTTTTCTTTATTCCTCACAAAGAAATTTGAAAAGAATAAAAGGAAAAACACCCGCTAAATATTAAGCATGACATAAGTCTAGTACACATAAAACGTTCTAACTTAGAATCTTAAGACGTACTTATACCAATCATGAATGATTAGTCAAAAATGCATAAGAGACTACAAACCAATTAAAACCGTTCTTGATTATTTATTAACATATATACATGCGAAGAAAATAGAGGTAAAGAAGAGAAGGGTTTAGCCACAAGTAATTGTCATGAAGTTTATCTAGCCCTTTTATACTTGCTTCAACTCTATCATTTCCCATTCTCCACAAATTTAAAGTCTCAAATAATGAGATTGGTGGATGCTTAGCCTAATAGACCAATGAAGGACTACATGGTTAAGGATACTAGCTAGAGTAAACTTAGATAAGCAAACTCGGGTTGAGTCAAAATATCCATGGCGGGCCTAATATGTCAAAGAAGTCTAAATTTGTTAAACCATGTCCTTATTACATTTTTTTCTCTTTTATATCTTTTTGATGAAGAAGAAATATATACAATGCAAATGTGATATGCAAATGAAAAATTATTGATGCAAAAATTATGAACGCATATTTTTGGTGGCCAAAGTAGATCAAAAATTTGAAAAATGTTTGAAAAATTAATTTTCCATGTTATCATGAAGGTCAATGACAAGTTCTCGGTAAGGTCACTTCGATAGAAGACCCCCCTACACTTAGGCTAAACATTGTTCTCAATGTTTAAGAGCATGGAAGTATAAAACTTCCCCTACACTTATGACAATGAATAGACTTTGCTTAACCCAAGTTAAGGAAAGATCAACTATAGTGAATTCATTTTAAAGCACAAGGTGTCTATGAAAGATCACAATAGTAACAAAGTGAACCAGATACACGGGCCTCCTCCATGAGCTCCAAGCATGAAATGAGAGCGAGCAACCCTTGAAACAAACACAAAAAGACGAAGAAAGGCACCCCTCCACTTAAACTCTACTATAACATCCTTTTAATTAAACCCAACCTATTGAAATATACTCTACGTTTTCTAACCTAGTTATTCAGTGCTTGAGTTTTTTTAACCCTAAGTCTCTAGCTCGACTCGGCCCCGAATTAAGTTGTCCTTGGGGAAACCATCATGGAGAATAAGGGATATCCACTTTTGAAGCACATCTCACATGAAACTCTCAAACTTAGCACGTTGCCATTTACTATAAGATTTACAATATCCGCCTCGATAAATGGAACGGTCCAACGTGTCTCAAGTTTGTCCAATATACGAAATCTCTCAAATAGGAAGCACACTAGGATCAAATACATAGTTTCCATCTCGACAAGTGAACAACTCCAAAGTAGGTAGCATCACCAAAGTAAGCTCATACGAGAAGTCCATATCAATAGAAGTCACACTCTTAAGTGGAGTAGATGAAAACCAAGGTGTCTCAAATTTACGTATCCCAGGATCAAAAACCTTTCCCTTCATGGGAAAATAAAGAGATGAACTCGTATCAACCATATGAGATTCCCCCTTGGTGATCAAATCATCATGAGACAATGAAGGTCTAGGTATCAAAACATTCATAACTATTATGTCCATATTGGGCTCCTCATCATCATCAAAAGGTGGGTAATCTTCCATAGAAGGCATATAAAAATAAGGATGAATAGTAATAGTGTCTTGTGAAGGAGTTGTAGGCTCTATGGTCCCAAAAAGCATGTTCAGAATAAGACGAATAACCTCTTCCTAATTAGAATCACTATCATCAACCTCAATATCAATATTAGCAAGATAAGCCTCTATGGTAGGATCAATATCCATATGAGAATCCATATCAAAGGTTTTGGGTTCTAAAGGTTCCTTAGGTGAAAAAGGATCAATATCTAAGAGTATAGGATCTTCATCAATAACCAACTTCAAGGGTGGAAGGGTGGGAATAGAAGGCTCAAAAGAAGGTGTATTAATGAGAGAATCACTCAAAGAGATGATATCATCATAAAAATCAATAGGTGCAACCTCAAAAACCGGTGAAGAAATATCAATGAAAGGTTCTTCTTCTATGGAATCATCATTATGGTGTGTGTTCAATGCTTCAATCGAGGAGATAAGATTATAAACGTTTGATAAAACCTCACGAATATGAACATCTTCCACTTCTTCTATATGATCAACATCATCATCCAAATTAGGAATGTCATCTTGACATGAAAAGTCCTCGGATAATATATCATAAGATGCCTCACTAGAATCAGAATCATCATCCTCTATTCGTGGTAAATCTTGCATAAACTCTTCCTCAATCTCATTATCCCTTTCTTTGAACATTTCATCAAGATCAAAGTCACCAAAATCACTAGTAGTAGCATGAAGGTCAACATGGGATGAAATCTCAATGTGATCATGAGAAGAAGAGGTATCAATACAAAGCTCGTCACATGGTTCATTGGAAACACCCTCAAGCTCTATTTGGATTGGGATAAGGTTCTCAACATTAGAAGCGGTTAATTCATCCAAATCGGTGTTTGTATTAGTGCTAAGAGGCTTGTCCCCCATGGTTAAAGAGTCGGTGGGTTCCATGTGAGGTAAAGGTGATGAAGGTGTGTCATCATTAAATTTCATACAAACCAGAGGATCGTCATCATCGTCATATAAGCATTGTTTAAGCAAACGAGCACGATTAGCAAAAAATTGTTCTTCTTCTTCTTTTTTATCAATCTTAAAGAGGAAATCATTTAAATTTATCATGAGGCGACAAGAAAATTTGTTCAACGATTCACGATACGAATCACCGATCTCCTTGTCATCATATTGCCAAGACTTAATTTCCTCTTCCTCAGTAGACTTAATTATTTTCTTTAACCATCGATGCGTGTCTTTCATTTCCTCGAGGCTCATGTATTTCATACTATCAAGCATCTTATAAATGTCATCGTTCGACTTGTTTGTTGTCTCAAGTAAAGAATGAAACTTCTTGACAAGATTAGGGTCATAGGATGGCGGATCCCTCGGTCTACAATCATAACCATAATAGGAAGCGTTTCCACAAAACTCACATGAAAAAGTCGAAGAATATGGTGGATGTGGATTTCCATAATTAGGTGGATTATAATTTTGAAAAGAGTCATGATTATGCAAGTTCTCATGATTGTAACCTTGAAAATTTCCTTCATTTTGAAAACCCTCATAATGTGAAAATGCTTGGTTTTGGTATGGCTCATTAAAGGTCTGATCATGAAATGATGGTGGAGTTTGTGATGAAAAACCGGAATATCCCACATAGTCATTACTAGTATAGTCCATTTGAAGGTTAGGTTGAAAACTAGGGTTCTCGGTTCCATTGTAAGCATATCCCTCCCTATAATATCCATTGTTTTGATCACATAAATAAGTATCGTGTGGACCTCCATAAGTCGAACAAGGCGAATAATTAGCGTTGGCGGATCGTTATTGCAAAATCTCCAACATGGAACGAGTATCCATGTTTAACAAGGTGGCCGAATGTATATACAAGTATAATGACGTTTAAAAGCTTCCTCGGGGAAGGAAGTAATACACCAAAGGTGGTATGTTTACACGTGTGCGAGTACACGTGTAAGTAAACTCGAGGAGTGAGAGATAAGCTCTCGGTCAACTTTTGAAGGAGAAGAGATTATCTCCCTCGAGGTTCGATATGAAATATCCACAAGAAAGTATAATATATGTAATGACTACTTGGGTGCAAGACCCCCAATAAAGCCTTCCTTCTTAGAATACGCACTAGTGAACGGGGGGTTAGGTGGCGCGAAGCACTTAAGTACCTATTGACCCTTAGATGGCATTTTATAGCACATCGCCTTTCTATTCACTTTGTAGTTTGTATTCTTCGAATTATTGTCTATTAGAAGTATTTATCTATTCTTGCTTTATTGAATTTGATCGATACACGTGTCAAGGGCCGGAACACTCCCTAACATGGTGTATTGCCTCAGCAATACTCATGGAAGATATGTGTATTGGTTGTTCGTATATGTATACGTATCTACATATAATAATATATCAAAAATATTTTTGTATTTATTATTTTTTATAGAAAATACTATATGTACATAAAAACGAGGAAATACTATAATATATATTTTTGGGTGTAATCTTTTAGGAAAAAAGATTACTTTTTGGATTTTTTATTTTTTTGGTTCAATTCTTTAGGAAAAGAATTGATTTTGTGGTTTTTTATTTTTTATATTTTTATCTTTTGGATTTTTTTATCTTTTTGATTTATAATACGTAAAAATAACGTTCACAAAGTGAACGGATCCTAAAATCCAATCATCTCACTCGAAACCGTTAATCTTCACGAAAAGAACCGGCAGCGGCGCCATTTAATATTACCGTTTTTAGTTCGTTTTTCTCTCGGTCTAATCGAATTGATATAACAATCTCAAGTTTGACTTTATTGTTTTTGGTGAATAATATCTTGATTGGTATTTAGGCTACTTGGCACAAAACACGTAAAAATGTAAAAATAGGTAATATAATACGTATACGTACTACACTAAAAACATTTAGCAATTACCACAATTACTTTGCACAAAATATAAAATGAAAAATGTAAACTTTTTACAAATATAAAACGTAAAATATGAATACACGGAAAACAAAGTAAAACTGAATATTATATTGAGAAAATCCAAATTGGCCTAGTTCATCTAAATTTCATACGAACTAAAAATATTATAAATGGACCTAAACCAATTTAACTCTTTAAGTCTAAACTAATGCAAAGAAATGGACAACTAGCACTAACTAGACCAATCAAGATTAATCTAATACTAAAACTACTAGGGAATAAGAATGACGTCTTACAACTTAACTGCTAACAGTATCACCAAATCATGTTTTCTAGTTAAATTCTTATCAATGACTATTCTGACTTCTATATTTTTAAATGAATAGCTAACTCTACTAGTTATTATTAAGATATTACTAAACAATTTTTGTGAAGAGAAATCCTGATAATTCTATCGAAGTGACCTTACCTAGAACTTGTCATTGACCTTCATGATAACTTAGAAATTAATTTTTCAAACATTTTTCAAATTTTTGATCTACTTTGACCACCAAAAATATGCATTCATAATTTTTGCATTAATCATTTTTCATTTGCATAACACATTTGCATTGTATATATTTCTTCTTTTACTTTTCATCAAAAATATATAAAAAAGAAAAATATAATAAAAACATGGTTTAACAAGTTTAGACTTCTTTGACATATTAGGCCCGCCATGGATGTTTTGACTCAACCCGAGTTTGCTTATCTTAGCATTCTCTAGCTAGTATCCTTAACCATGTAGTCCTTCATTCGTCTATTAGGCTAAGCATCCACCAATCTCATTATGTGAGATTTTAAATTTGTGGAGAAAGGGAAATGATAGAGTTGAAGCAAGTATAAAAGGGCTAGATAAACTTCATGACGATTACTTGTGGCTAAACCTTTCTCTTATTTACCTCTATTTTCTTCGCATGTATATATGTTAATAAATAATCAAGAACGGTTTTAATCGGTTCGTAATATCTTATGCATTTTTGTCTAATCATTCACGGTTGGTATAAGAACGTCTTAAGATTCTAAGTTAGAACGTTTTATGTGTACTAGACTTATGTCATGCTCAATATTTAGCGGGTGTTTTTCCTTTTATTCTTTTCTACTTTCTTTGTGAGGAATATAAAAAAAAATAAGAGCGGCTTATGAAAAAAATGAGTGGCTAGAAAAAAAAATATAAAAAAAAGAAAAGAAAAAAAATAATTATACAAGACTCCCAAGAGGGGCAGTGTGGTGTTAATTATAGTGACTATTGAATTCCAATATTACCTTGACGGGTTGCGGGGATTCGATAGATTGCTCCAATCCAATATTACCTTGACGGGTTGCGGGGTTGAAGATCCAAGGTCTCAAAAAGGCGGCGGATGTAAATTATTGCGTGAGTTTTATTTTTTTCCCTTAGCGAGTGTGTAGCTACTTATGAAAGCATGACATGAGGATTTTACACATAAAACGAATGACTTATTACTCTTGAAACGGACTTATATTAATTGTGAGCGATTTTTCAAGTAACGGATGAGAGGATTACTTAGGATTAAAACTGTGCTTCCTTATTTTTGGATTTTGCATTTCTTATACTTCACGCTTGAAATAATGACAAATTTGCCCACAAGCAATTTGGTCAACTAATAACCGGTTCCACATTTAATTGTCATGAATAAGTTGATGCACTTTTTACTTGTGAATACAATGATCCCATTTTTAAGCTTGGTATGGGGAAAGTGAAACTTGAGGGTGATAAATGTCCATGGTACCTAAGCCCTAATCAAAGTCATTGAATTCTTTATGAGTTACTTCCATCAAAACCATTTCAAGAAAATCCAAAAAGATATAAAGAGAATTATTTCTTGTGCATTGCATTGTTAAAAAAATCAAAATCATGCATCATATAGTATAGAGTAGTGTAGATGCATTCCATAATGGCCAAGGAGGATTAATTATGAGGAGAATGTAAACTTTATGCTTTAAAATATAGCATTGCATGAGGACATGACAATGTTCAAGTGTAGGGGATTTGATATGAGCAAAAACTCATATCAATTAATCAACAAATCACCCTAAAACACAAGAAAAATACCTAAACTTTATGCTATAAAGCAGAATTATGTGGTATGTTCTTTGTTTGTGTTCAAATAGGTAAGAAAGAAACAATTTCAAGCAAACAAGAAGAAAATCAAGCTAATTTGGATGAAAAAGACAAAGAAGGATCAAGAGTGACAAGACTTTAAAGACAAAGGACCTATCTTGACAACATTTCAAAGATGAAGGACCAAAAGTGAACATTTGTCAAAGTCAAGATCAAAGTCAAACATGGTCAACCATCAAGTCAACCAAGTCAAAGGGTCAAAAGAAGCAAGAATGCAAGTTGAAGGACCATTTTTGCCAAAGAAATCAAGATTCTAGCTTAAAACACAAATCTGCCAAGTCAAGGGACCTAAACTGCCAACTTTCAAAGTTAACTTTGGGCTTGATCCATGTGATGCAATATCAACCAATGAGAAGCAAGGAAATAAGTGACTTGGATTGCCACATAACCCCACTCACAGCCGCCAACATTTAATAAGCCAATCCCAACAGTGCAATCCACCACTTCTCTTATCAACCAATCATATTTCAGCAAGAGGATAATGATCCGTGTGTTTATCTCTCATCCAACTACAAGACGCCATGTGGCTTTCTTCTCCAACAACTTTACCAGGATCGATCAAGAGATAAAGTGCGTTTCAGAAGAAGTTATAAACACCAAAGTTGCTCAAAATCAAAGGACGAATTCATCCCAACAACTCAATTAAGCTGAGAATAACTCAATCAAAAATCCCTAATTAAGTTCTTCACCTGCAAATATCAATTAGCAGAATTGGGACACGTGGAAGACTCCTATTGGCTTGGACACGTCATTCTCCCCAACAACTTCACTTTTTCATTCTATAAATAGGATTAGAAGCTCTCATTTGTACATAGTTAGCTAGTGTGAAAAAACACACACTAGACATTTTTACTCTCTCTCATTCTGTTAGAAGTTTGTAGATAACAACTCTCAAGAGCTTGACAACCTCTTGAGAGTCTGTTAGTTAGTTGTAACCTTTTTGTAACCACCTTTCATATAAAATCAATAAAATTCCCAATGCCTTCCAATTCTCTTACTGCTCTTACATTCTGTTCATACGCCAGTGTTGTTGAATGATTTTAATGATCATAATTGATCATTAGAAGCATTTGTGAAGATTTGTAGCTGTGTTGCTGATTCAGTTCATTCCAGTTCAAGTTTTAGTAGATTTTGAAGATTTTGAGTTCATCAATGGAGTTTGAGTTGATTACAGGTGTTGATTAGTAGATTGTTGATAGTTCCTAGTGCTAAGGTGGTGGTTTAGCACTAGCTAGATAGCTCAGCGCTACTCTACGCCATCAATGGTGGCCTATGCTTTAAGGTGTTCATTTTCTTGTTTTTAGTTCCACTCAAAAGTCAATTTCCTGCTTCATTCATAGTATAGAACTTGTTTGCTGTATTATCAAGTGTGTTAGCTGATTCTAAGTTGATTTTGTATGATTGTGTAGTGTAATTGTAGCTAGCATTTGATTACTTGCTTTAATATCAATTCTGTTAGCTCTGTAGCTGTCATTCTAGCTTGCTTAGCATTTTGAATTGAAGTGTGTTACATAGTTTGAGCTTAGCCTTTATTCACCACAAGTTAGTAGTTGAACTTAGATAGTTATCACTCTTTAATCAGTTTTGCCTCTAGCTTATATTTCTTTCACAAAATTTCACTTGAAGCTGTAACAAGTGTTTCGCAACCAGTTTTAGAGTATGATCTAGTGTTGATTTTTGATCAAATCTTGTTAATCTTTAGTCCCTTAGCCGTTTTAAGTTAAGTTCAGTAGTTGACATTCATTTTCTAGTCAAATCTTTTGTCAAAAAGGCCAATTGCAGTAAAAAGGTTTGGGTCATATTGTTTCAAAACCTGTTTTCAGAAAGTTGTTGATTTCAAATCATTGTCATTGCTTTAATTCTTGATGAATTTTCTTGAAACCAGTTTCTAGCTCTCTCACAACATATGTAGTTTAAGCCTTTAGCTGGAATTTCTGCAGTTTTCAGAATTGAGTTAGAAATAAGCTGTAGAATAAGCACTTGAGCAAAAGCCATTTTCTGTGATAAAACCTTTGACTATTTTCTTATTTTGGCAATTCTACTTCACAAACCTAGCCATTTTCTTTCACAAAACTCTTAAGAAAGTGCTTGTGGTTAAATTTTGAACTTTTTAGCTTTTTGGAATTTTGGTCAACAAAAGTCAACATAAGCTCTTTCTAGCTTAATTCCGTTTTCTGAGCTTATTACTGGATCATTTTTGTTAAGACAAAACATTCCATGATTTTTGAGAGCTGATTGATAAGTTTTTGTAAAAAAATCTAGTTGTGCACGTATGGCTTATTAGATAGCTTAAACTTGGCTTATTGGAAATAGCTTATTAGAGTTCTACTTAGTTTCAGCTTATGCCCTTTTACAAGTCTAGCTTAAATTGAATTTTAAGTCGTTTGCAACTTGTTTGAGCTTATTTGGTTAAGATTTGAGCTTATACGAGCTTGTTGAAGTTCTTTTGCCCGTTTTTGTTAATAAACTTTTGGAAATTGCAGTTTAGTCCCTAGGTTGTTAATCAGTTACATTTTTGGCTAATTTTTCCTAATCTTTAGGGTTTGTTAGTTTAAGTCCCTCTATTTTCAAGTTAGTTAACAATTGGTTAGTCAGTTTTCAAAATTAGTTAAAGTTAGTTACTTAGTTAGTTACATTTTCACAATTAGTCCTTGTAGTTAATTGATTTACATTTGAAGCATTTTAATTTTCAGAATTTACAATTTCAGCTCTTTACTTTCATAAATTTACATTTTTGTCTTACTTGAATAAAGAATGTGGTATTTGACAATTTGTTTTACGGTTACGTAGTTATATTTTTCATTTTTACTTGATTGTTGAATTAGACATAGAATATCCAAATATCTTTACCAACCAAAAACAATCATAAACTTGATCTTGTTAGGACTTTCAGTTTGTTAAGAACTGAGAAAACGAACTTCACTATATACAAATATTAAATAGCGCCGCTGCCGGTTCTTTGACTTTACGAGAGACTATCGATTGACGGTTTTCATTGGCTTTTGGGATCCGTTCACCTCGTGAACGTTATTTTTACGTATCATAAATAAAAAACAATAAAAAAATCAAAAATATAAAAATACATAAAAACTAAAAAATTAACAAAACAAATCTTTTCCTAAAGAATTGACCAAACAAATTAAAAAATCCAAAAAACAATCTTTTTCCTAAGAGATTGCACCCAAAAATATATATAATTGGATTCTCTCGGTTTTTATGTACATATAGTATTTTCTCTTAAAAACTCATAAATACAAAAATATTTTCCATATATTATTATAAGTAAATACGTATACGTATAAGAACAACCAATTCACATATTCTCCATAAGTATTGCCAAGGCAATACACCGTGTTGAGGGGCGTTCCGGTCCTTGACACGTGTATCGATCAAACAAAATAAAGCAAGAATAGATAAATACTTCCAATAAGCAACAATTCGAAGAATACAAACAATTAAGTGAATAGAAAGGCGATGTGCTATAAAATGCCATCTAAGTTTCAATAGGTAATTAAGTGCTTCGCGCCACCTAACCCCCCGTTCACTTGTGAGTATTCTAAGAAGGAAGGTTTCATTGGGGGTCTTGCACCCAAGTAGTACATATGTATATTATTATTTTCTTGTGGATATTTCATATTGAAACTCGAAGGGGATAATCCTTTTCTCTTCAAAGTCACACGAGAGCTTCTCTCTCATTCCTCGTATTGAGTTGCATGCTCACTCGCGGGCGTGCACAAATACCGATTGGTGTACAACCCCTTCCTCCGAAAAGGAAGAAAAAGAGAAAGAGTAGGAACACAACTGTCCATCAAGCCGATCACGAGAATCGTGCTTTGATTCATCCACGACAAGAAGCCATGGCCGGAGTTGATACTCGTTCTTTGATGGAGCAATTGCAATCCAATGTTCACGGATATGCTGATGCTATCAAGATACCTGATATTCCCGCAAACACATTTGAGCTAAAAACATCCATGATTAACTTGGTTTCAAACACACCCTTTTATGGAAACAAGAATGATAATCCTCATGATCACCTTAAGATATTTCTTGCTCTTTGTAACACCATTAAGTACAATGGAGTTCCCCATGATGCCATTAAGTTGATATTGGTGCAATTTTCACTAGAGGGTCCGGCTAAGCATTGGTTAGATATACAACCACCCGAGAGTATTACCATATGGGATGGTTTCACTACCAAGTTTTTGAACAAGTTCTTTCCCCCATCTAAGACCACGGCTTTGAGGAACTTAATTATAGGCTTTCAACAAAAACCTAGTCAAACCTTTAGTGATGCTTGGGAGGAGTATAGAGAGTTATTGAGGAGATGCCCTAACCATTGATTGGATGAAGTTCACCAAATCAATACTTTCTACAATGGCCTTAAACCTCATCACCAAGACTCACTCAATGCTTCCGCGGGAGGGAATATTCTTCTTAAATCCATTCAAGAGGCTTGGGATATTATTGAGACTAAAGCAATGGTGCAAATCAACACACAATTTGATGAAAGAGTCCATGTCATTCAAGAAGAAAGTTCTAAACCATTGGAGACTCAACTCATTTCATGCATTCAAGCATTGACTCAAGCTTCAAAGGAAAATCAAATAATCATGCAAAACACTCAAAAGATGCAAGAAACAATGATGAATGACTTTATGAAGTTCTCTATGGGCAATCATTCTACAAATGATGTGCATGCCATTACTCTTTCATGTGAGACTTTTGGAGGTCCACATTCCTATCAACAATGTGATAAGGTGCAAGGTTATCAAGGGGAATGTTATGCTTACCAAGAGGAACATCGTGAACATTTCAAGCCAAATATCAATCCCAATAACCTTTCTTACAAGTCTCAAAATTACCTTACTCCACCGGGATTCCAACTCCAACCACCCACCCAACCTCAACAAAATCCTCCTCAATTGTTACAAAGGAATCAAGGTCCAAGACCACATTATCAAGGGAATAACTACAAGGCACCTAACAACTTTCACAATCAAGGAAATACCTTTTATCCACCAAATCAAGGATTTAATGCACCACCTCCACCTTATCCACATCAAGGTTTTTATCAAGGGAATGTGCAACCTAACCCCATGGATTTGATCCTTCAAAAGCTTACTTCTTATGAGAAACAAATGAAAGATGATCAAGAGGAAAATAACAAGAAATTTGCTCTTCTTCACAACCAAATTATGTATAATCAAAGACCACAAGGGGCTTTACCATCTAACACACAAGCAAACCTAAGGGCAAATGTCAGTGCTATTACAACAAAAAGTGGAAAGTCAACAAAGGATCCTTCACCTCCTAAACCTCCTATTGTTAAACCCACTTTTGTTCCTACATGTGACAAGCCTTATACATCTACTTCACCACTTCAAAATACTCCCATTCAATCAAACACACCTTCTCAACCTATTCCTACTTCTCCTTTACCTTCCATAACTCCCAATGAAGAAGCTATCAAAGACAAATCTTCCACTACAACACCTACACCTAAACCAACTCTTCCTTATCCTTCAAGGTTGAAAAAGGACAAGTTAAAGAACAAGGATGATATCCAAGTCTCAAATTTCTTAAGTATGTTCAAGCAACTCAACATAAACATATCCTTTGCGGAAGCTCTTGCTTACATGCCAAAATTTGCTAAAATGTTCAAGGATTTACTATCCAACAAGGAAAAATTGGTTGATTTCCCCAACACATCCCTTAATGAAAATTGTTCCGCCGTGCTACTTAAAACCTTACCAACAAAACTTGGAGATCCGGGGCGCTTCTTGATACCTTGTAATTTTCCCGGTGTGGAAAATTGCATGGCTTTGGCGGATCTAGGGGCAAGCATTAACCTCATGCCTTTATCGGTTTGGAAAAAAATCTCTCTTCCCGAGCTCACTCCCACTAGGATGACACTTGAGTTAGCCAACCGAACCATAGCTTACCCCGTAGGTCTCGCGGAGGATGTGTTTGTAGGTGTGTATAAGTTTACATTTCCGGCCGACATTGTAGTAGTTGATTATGACATGGATCCTAGAGTTCCTTTGATTGTTGGTAGACCGTTTTTGAGAACGGGTCGTACTTTGATAGATGTGGCGGAGGGAGAACTAATTATGAGAGTAGAGGATGAGAAAGTGGTGTTTAAGTTAGGGAAAGTTTGTGATAAGAAAGAGGTTAAGGAGTCTAAACCTTGTGAGACTATTAACATAGTTGATGTGCTAGATGAGGTGTGTGATGAGCACTTTCATGACGCTTGCAAGATTACTAGTGAGGATATGCCCCATGTTGAAACCGTGGCCTCAATTGCGCCCTCCTTAACACCTTTTGGAGAGAGTGATTTCCTCTTGGAGGAATTTGAGTCCAACTTTCTTGGTGATGATGATTCTCCCATCAATTGGGAAGAAGATATTCTTACTAACTAAAATTTGCTCAATGAGGACCCTATTCCTTCCCCCATTCCACAAGAAGTTACCAATGATGATCCTTCCATAGTAAAACCTTCCTTAGAGAGTCCACCTCCAATTGAACTTAAGGACCTTCCATCCCACCTAGAGTATGCATTCTTAGAGGGAAAAGACCAATTACCCGTGATCATTGCTAAAGAGTTGAAAGAGGATGAGAAGGAGAAAATCATTGAAGTCCTTAAGAAACACATGAAAGCCTTAGCATGGAAAATATCCGACATAAGGGGAATTGATCCACATTTTTATACACACAAAATCCTTATGGAGGATGATTACAAACCCGCCATTCAAAGTCAACGAAGGGTTAACCCAAAAATCCATGAGGTCATTAAAAAGGAAGTGATCAAACTCCTTGACGCGGGCATGATTTACCCCATTTCCGACTCTCCATGGGTTAGCCCGGTACATTGTGTTCCAAAAAAGGGTGAAATCACCGTAGTACCTAATGAGAACAATGAGCTTATTCCCACGAGACTTGTTACCGGTTGGAGAGTTTGTATTGACTATAGGAAGCTCAATGAGGCTACTAGGAAAGACCAGTTCCCATTACCTTTAATGGACCAAATTCTTGAACGCTTACGGGAAATGAGTACTATTGCTTTCTTGATGGCTTTTCGGGTTATTTCCAAATACCCATTGACCCTAAGGATCAAGAAAAGACCACATCACTTGTCCCTACGGTACATTTGCTTACACGAGGATGCCTTTTGGCTTATGTAATGCACCGGGGACGTTTCAAAGGTGCATGATGACAATTTTCCATGATATGATAGATCAAACAATGGAGGTTTTCATGGATGACTTTTCCGTCTTTGGAGATTCATTTACCTCATGTCTCACCAATTTAGAACGATTGCTTAAGCATTGTGAGGAAATACGTTTAGTTCTTAATTGGGAGAAATGTCACTTTATGGTGAAAGAGGGAATTGTTTTAGGACACAAAATATCCAATAAGGGATTAGAAGTGGATCAAGCTAAAATTGATGTGATTGCTAAGCTTCCCCCACCCACTACGGTTAAAGGTGTAAGGAGTTTCTTAGGTCATGCGGGGTTTTATAGGCGCTTCATACAAGATTTTTCTAAGATAGCTAGACCGATGACTCACCTCTTGGAAAAAGAGGCTCCTTTCATTTTCAACCAAGAGTGTTTGGAATCTTTTGAGACTCTTAAGGAGAAATTGACAAAGGCTCCCGTTTTGGTTTCTCCGAATTGGGAATTACCTTTTGAGCTTATGTGTGACGCTAGTGATTATGAGGTGGGGGTCGTCTTAGGACAAAGAGTGAATAAGCATTTTCAACCTATACACTATGCGAGTAAAACCATGACCGGTGCACAACTTCATTATACTACCACGGAAAAAGAGTTGCTTGCTATAGTCTATGCTTTTGAGAAATTTAGACCATACCTTGTGCTATCCAAAACCATAGTGTATACGGATCATTCTGCTCTCAAGTATCTCATGACAAAACAAGATGCTAAGCTAGGCTTTTGAGATGGGTTTTGTTGCTTCATGAGTTTAAGATAGAAATTCGAGATAAGAAAGGAGCCGAGAATTTAACGGCGGATCACTTGAGTAGACTTGAGCATCCTTTTCAAGGAGATTTTCCTAATAAAGAAATCAATGAATCCTTTCCATTAGAGGAGCTCATGCCTATCTCTTCCCAAGAGGATGCCACCCCTTGGTTTGCGGATATAGCAAACTATCTTGTGGGGAATGTGCTTATTGAGGGTCTTACTTCCCAACAAAAGAAGAAATTTCTTAAGGAAGTGAAGTACTACTTTTGGGATGATCCTTATCTTTTTAGGCAATGTGCGGACCAAATCATTAGACGGTGTGTAGATGGGCCCGAGGCATTTAAAATTTTAGAAGCATGTCATAAAGGACCTACGTGTGGACATTTTGGGCCCAACTATACCGCAAAGAAAGTCTTTGATTTGGGTTACTATTGGCCTTCCATTTACAAAGATGCCCAAGAGATGGTGAAATTTTGTGATGTGTGTCAAAGACAAGGAAAAATTACGCAACGTGATGAGATGCCATAAAATTTTATTCAAGAGTGTGAGATTTTTGATGTATGGGGCATAGATTTTATGGGACCTTTTCCATCTTCCAAGGGAAACAAGTATATACTTGTAGCGGTGGATTATGTGTCTAAATGGGTTGAGGCTAAAGCCTTACCTACCAATGATGCTAGAGTTGTTGTGAAGTTCTTAAAGAAATTGTTTGCTAGATTTGGTGTACCTCGGGCCATCATAAGTGATCGTGGTACGTACTTTTGTAATGATCAATTCACGAGAGTTATGAAGAAATATGGAGTTAATCATAGACTTTCTACCGCGTATCACCCTCAAACCAATGGTCAAACCGAGGTTACAAATCGTGGTTTAAAGAGAATTTTAGAGAGAACAGTGGGAGAGCATCGAGCTTCTTGGTCGGATAAGCTTGATGATGCTTTATTGGCTTTTAGGACGGCTTTTAAGACACCAATTGGTTGTACCCCTTATAGGCTTGTCTATGGAAAAGCATGCCACCTCCCATTCGAGTTAGAACACAAGGCATCTTGGGCTCTCAAGTGGGATAATTTTGATTTAAACCAAGCCGGTTCACATAGGAAAGATCAACTTAATGAGATGGATAAATTGAGAGCCAATGCCTATGAGAATTCTTTGCTTTACAAGGAAAAGACTAAGAAATTGCATGATGCTAAGATCAAAAACCGTGAGTTTAAATTTGGAGAGCCGGTTCTCCTCTTTAATTCAAGGTTGAAACTTTTTGCGGGCAAGCTTAAGTCAAGATAGTCCGGTCCATTCACTATTGCTCAAGTGTTTCCATATGGAACTATTGAGTTGTCACAACCCGATGGTCCAAATTTTAAAGTAAATGGTCACCGTGTGAAACATTATTTTGGGGAGGACATTTCCGTTGAAATGGTCCAAGAGATCCCCATTTTCCCCATGAATTAATTCATTGAGGTAAGAGTCGAGCTAGAGACTCCTTAACTTAAGCATCGTATAACTAGGTTTAGAGTGTTGTAGGTTAGAAATAAGGGTATAGAATTGAGGATAAGTGTAGGGGGAGACCTTCTTTTGTGTTCATGTTGTTTGTAGGGTTGCTCACTCATTTCATGCCTTGGAGCTTATGGAGAAGGCCCTTGTATCCGGTTCACTTCGTGACTATTGTGATCTTTCATAGACACCTTATGCTTTAAAAATGAATTCACTATAGTTGATCTTTCCTTTATTTGGATTAAGCAAAGTCTATTCATTGTCATAAGTGTAGGGGAAGTTTTTATACTTCCATGCTCTTAAACATTAAGGACAATGTTTATCTTAAGTGTAGGGGGTCTTCTATCTAAGTGACCTTACCTAGAACTTGTCATTGACCTTCATGATAACTTGGAAATTAATTTTTCAAACATTTTTCATATTTTTGATCTACTTTGGCCACCAAAAATATGCATTCATAATTTTTGCCTTAATCCTTTTTCATTTGCATAACACATTTGCATTGTATATATTTCTTCTTTTACTTTTCATCAAAAATATATAAAAAAGAAAAATATAATAAAAACATGGTTTAACAAGTTTAGACTTCTTTGACATATTAGGCTCGCCATGGATATTTTGACTCAACCCGAGTTTGCTTATCTTAGCATTCTCTAGCTAGTATCCTTAACCATGTAGTCCTTCATTGGTCTATTAGGCTAAGCATCCACCAACCTCATTATTTGAAATTTTAAATTTGTGGAGAATGGGAAATGATAGAGTTGAAGCAAGTATAAAACGGCTAGATAAACTTCATGACGATTACTTGTGGCTAAACCTTTCTCTTCTTTACCTCTATTTTCTTCGCATGTATATATGTTAATAAATAATCAAGAACGGTTTTAATCGGTTTGTAATCTCTTATGCATTTTTGTCTAATCATTCACGGTTGGTATAAGTACGTCTTAAGATTCTAAGTTAGAACGTTTTATGTGTAATAGACTTATGTCATGCTCAATATTTAGTGGGTGTTTTTCCTTTTATTCTTTTCTACTTTCTTTGTGAGGAATATAAAAAAAAATAAGAGCGGCTTATGAAAAAAATGAGTGGCTAGAAAAAAATGTAAAAAAAAAGAAAAGAAAAAAAAATAATTATACAAGACTCCCAAGAGGGGCAGTGTGGTGTTAATTATAGTGACTATTTAATTCCAATATTACCTTGACGGGTTGCGGGGATTCGATAGATTGCTCCAATCCAATATTACCTTGACGGGTTGCAGGGTTGAAGATCCAAGGTCTCAAAAAGGCGGCGGATGTAAATTATTGCGTGAGTTTTATTTTTCTTTCCTTAGCGAGTGTGTAGCTACTTATGAAAGCATGACATGAGGATTTTACACATAAAACGAATGACTTATTACTCTTGAAACGGACTTATATTAATTATGAACGGTTTTTCAAGTAATGGATGAGCGGATTACTTAGGATTAAAACCGTGCTTCCTTATTTTTGGATTTTGCATTTCTTATACTTCACGCTTGAAATAATGACAAATTTGCCCACAAGCAATTTTCTCAACTAATAACCGGTTCCACATTTAATTGTCATGAATAAGTTGATGCACTTTTTACTTGTGAATACAATGATCCCATTTTTAAGCTTGGTATGGGAAAAGTGAAACTTCAGGGTGATAAATGTCCATGGTACCTAAGCCCTAATCAAAGTCATTGAATTCTTTATGAGTTACTTCCATCAAAACCATTTCAAGAAAATCCAAAAAGATGTAAATAGAATTATTTCTTGTGCATTGCATTGTTAAAAAAATAAAAATCATGCATCATATAGTATAGAGTAGTGTAGATGCATTCCATAAAGGCCAAGGTGGATTAATTATGAGGAGAATGTAAACTTTGTGCTTTAAAATATAGCATTGCATGAGGACATGACAATGTTCAAGTGTAGGGGATTTGATATGAGCAAAAACTCATATCAATTAATCAACAAATCACCCTAAAACACAAGAAAAATACCTAAACTTTGTGCTATAAAGCGGATTTATGTGGTATGTTCTTTATTTGTGTTCAAATAGGTAAGAAGGATACAATTTCAAGCAAACAAGAAGAAAATCAAGCTAATTTGGATGAAAAATACAAAGAAGGATCAAGAGTGACAAGACTTTAAAGACAAAGGACCTATCTTGACAACATTTCAAAGATGAAGGACCAAAAGTGAACATTTGTCAAAGTCAAGATCAAAGTAAAACATGGTCAACCATGAAGTCAACCAAGTCAAAGGGTCAAAAGAAGCAAGAATGCAAGTTGAAGGACCATTTTTGCCAAAGAAATGAAGATTCTATCTTAAAACACAAATCTGCTAAGTCAAGGGACCTAAACTGCCAACTTTTAAAGTTAACTTTGGGCTTGATCCGTGTGATGCAATATCAACCAATGAGAATCAAGGAAATAAGTGACTTGGATTTCCACATAACCCCACTCACAGCCGCCAACATTTAATAAGCCAATCCCAACAGTGCAATCCACCACTTCTCTTATCAACCAATCATATTTCAGCAAGAGGATAATGATCCGTGTGTTTATCTCTCATCCAACCACAAGACGCCACATGGCTTTCTTCTCTAACAACTTTACCAGGATCGATCAAGAGCTAGAGTGCGTTTTAGAAGAAGTTATAAACACCAAAGTTGCTCAAAATCAAAGGACGAATTCATCCCAACAACTCAATTAAGCTGAGAATAACTCAATCAAAAAACCCCAATTAAGTTCTTCACCTTCAAATATCAATTAGCAGAATCGGGACACGTGGAAGACTCCTATTGGCTTGACACATCATTCTCCCCCAACAACTTCACTTTTTCATTCTATAAATAGGATTAGAAGCTCTCATTTGTACATAGTTAGCTAGTGTGAAAAAACACACACTAGACATTTTTACTCTCTCTCATTCTGTTAGAAGTTTGTAGATAACAACTCTCAAGAGCTTGACAACCTCTTGAAAGTCTGTTAGTTAGTTGTAACCTCTTTGTAACCACCTTTCATATAAATCAATAAAATTCCCAATTCCTGCCAATTCTCTTACTGCTCTTACATACTGTTCATACGCCAGTGTTGTTGAATGATTTTAATGATCATAATTGATCATTAGAAGCATTTGTGAAGATTTGTAGCTGTGTTGTTGATTCAGTTCATTCCATTTCAAGTTTTAGTAGATTTTGAAGATTTTGAGTTCATCAATGGAGTTTGAGTTGATTACAGCTGTTGATTAGTAGATTGTTGATAGTTCCTAGTGCTAAGGTGGTGGTTTAGCACTAGCTAGATAGCTCAGCGCTACTATACGCCATCAATGGAGGCCTATGCTTTAAGGTGTTCATTTTCTTGTTTTTAGTTCCACTCAAAAGTCAATTGCCTGCTTCATTCATAGTATAGAACTTGTTTGATGTATTATCAAGTGTGTTAGTTGATTCTGAGTTGATTTTGTATGATTGTGTAGTGTAACTGTAGCTTGCATTTGATTACTTGCTTTAATATCAATTCTGTTAGCTCTGTAGCTGTCATTCTAGCTTGCTTAGCATTTTGAATTGAAGTGTGTTACACAGTTTGAGCTTAGCCTTTATTCACCACAAGTTAGTAGTTGAACTTAGATAGTTATAACTCTTTAATCAGTTTTGCCTCAAGCTTATATTTCTTTCACAAAATTTCACTTGAAGCTATAACCAGTGTTTGGCAACCAGTTTTAGAGTATGATCTAGTGTTGATTTTTGATCAAATCTTGTTAATCTTTAGTCCCTTAGCCGTTTTAAGTCAAGTTCGGTAGTTGAAATTCATTTTCTAGTCAAATCTTTGGTCAAAAAGGCCAATTGCAGTAAAAAGGTTTGGGTCATATTGTTTCAAACCTGTTTTCAGAAAGTTGCTGATTTCAAATCATTGTCATTGCTTTAATTCTTGATGAATTTTCTTGAAACCAGTTTCTAGCTCTCTCACAACATATGTAGTTTAAGCCTTTAGCTGGAATTTCTACAGTTTTCAGAATTGAGTTAGAAATAAGCTGTAGAATAAGCACTTGAGCAAAAGCCATTTTCTGTGATAAAACCTTGGACTGTTTTCTTATTCTAGCAATTCTACTTCACAAACCTAGCCATTTTCTTTCACAAAACTCTTAAGAAAGTGCTTGTGGTTAAATTTTGAACTTTTTAGCTTTTTGGAATTTTGGTCAACAAGAGTCAACATAAGCTCTTTCTAGCTTAATTTCATTTTCTGAGCTTATTATTGGATCATTTTTGTTAAGACAAAACATTCTATGCTTTTTGAGAGCTGATTGGTAAGTTTTTGCAAAAAAATCCAGTTGTGCACGTATGGCTTATTAGATAGCTTAAACCTAGCTTATTAGAAATAGCTTATTAGAGTTCTACTTAGTTTCAGCTTATGCCCTTTTACAAGTCTAGCTTAAATTGAATTTTAAGTCGTTTGCAACTTGTTTGAGCTTATTTGGTTAAGATTTGAGCTTATACGAGCTTGTTGAAGTTCTTTAGCCCGTTTTTGTTATTAAACTTTTGGAAATTGCATTTTAGTCCCTAGGTTGTTAATCTGTTACATTTTTGGCTAATTTTTCCTAATCTTTAGGGTTTGTTAGGTTAAGTCCCTCTATTTTCAAGTTAGTTAACAATTGGTTAGTCAGTTTTCAAAATTAGTTAAAGTTAGTTACTTAGTTAGTTACATTTTCATAATTAGTCCTTGTAGTTAATTGATTTACATTTCAAGCATTTTAATTTTCAGAATTTACAATTTCAGCTCTTTACTTTCATAAATTTACATTTTTGTCTTACTTGAATAAAGAATGTGGTATTTGACAATTTGTTTTACGGTTACGTAGTTAATATTTTTCATTTTTACTTGATTGTTGAATTAGACATAGAATATCCAAATACCTTTACCAACCAAAAACAATCATAAACTCGATCTTGTTAGGACTTTCAATTTGTTAAGAACTGAAAAAACGAACTTCACTATATACAAATATTAAATGAAGTGTAGGGGATTTGATATGAGCAAAAACTCATATCAATTAATCAACAAATCACCCTAAAACACAAGAAAAATACCTAAACTTTGTGCTATAAAGCGGAATTATGTGGTATGTTCTTTGTTTGTGTTCAAATAGGTAAGAAGGATACAATTTCAAGCAAACAAGAAGAAAATCAAGCTAATTTGGATGAAAAAGACAAAGAAGGATCAAGAGTGACAAGACTTTGAAGACAAAGGACCTATCTTGACAACATTTCAATGATGAAGGACCAAAAGTGAACATTAGTCAAAGTCAAGATCAAAATCAAACATGGTCAACCATCAAGTCAACCAAGTCAAAAGGTCAAAAGAAGCAAGAATGCAAGTTGAAGGACCATTTTTGCCAAAGAAATGAAGATTCTAGCTTAAAACACAAATCTGCCAAGTCAAGGGACCTAAACTGCCAACTTTCAAAGTTAACTTTGGGATTGATCCGTGTGATACAATATCAACCAATGAGAAGCAAGTAAATAAGTGACTTGGATTGCCACATAACCCCACTCACAGCTGACAACATTTAATAAGCCAATCCCAACAGTGCAATCCACCACGTCTCTTATCAACCAATCATATTTCATCAAGAGGATAATGATCCGTGTGTTTATCTCTCATCCAACCACAAGACGCCACGTGGCTTTCTTCTCCAACAACTTTACCAGGATCGATCAAGAGCTAGAGTGCGTTTCAGAAGAAGTTATAAACTATAGGATTATAAATCTTGCTTATGTTTTTAGAGAGAGAAAGAGATAGAGAGATGGTGAGAACACACACACTTAGAGAGAGAAAGTGAAAAAAAACACTTTTCTACTATGTGTAAAAATGAGGAACACACACCCTCTCCATCAAAGGAGAGGGTTTATATACCCAAGCCTTGTGATGGGCTTGGGCTTACAATGTTGGGCCGGCCTACACATGTTGTAGGCTAGGCTTGACTTTGTTTGTTTAATAAAGATATCTAGACTACGAGCTACTACTTAATATATTTTCGGAGTGACCGAATCTTCCTAAATACGTAAAGACGTATTTCCAACAATCTCCCCCTAAGGGAGGTCACTCCTAACAAGGGCGTTACCCGAGTTACAATAATGAAATAAACCTAGAATACTATGCTTGTCTTGAGCTCGTAGTCTTCGTCTTTCTTTTCTTTTTTTCTTTTCTGGTGAACATGCTGATTTGATGTTTGACATCAATCTTTAGCATCAATCTCTTGCCTTGATCTCGTGCATCCATCACTTGTGATCTTCGCCTCTTCGTGACACCATGTCCCACATACTTATACCTTCGTAATTCTTGAAAGCTTCAGAGTTCGATACAGCGGAAGACTTAACTTTTAGGCTTTCTTGAATTAGATGAGATATTAAGTGCATAAAGTATAAGCATGCGGGGACGACTTCTTCTTGGATTCCGTAACGCCACCGTCTTCAAATGCCGCAACATAAGTAGACACGAACGAAATGGCTTTGAACATTTCATTCTAAATCGGTAGCATTTTACCTCCGGTCGGTGAAGACTGTTGGACGATATTAGATATCGTACCCGTGACGGATAGTTTCAATTAAGTAACTTCCTGACAGGATTTCGCGGGTAAACCCGTTCTCTTTATTCGACCGTCCAAAGCTGACTGCGAACATAAAGAGTGAATCATTTGGATAAAAATATCCGCATGATTTGAAGCCGTCAATTCATGTTCCTGGAACAAGTGAAATTCAATTAAGAACCGCACCATCGTTGCTTTCCAGTTGTCCCGAGCTTGATTCGTATAGAATCTTGCAAGTTACCTACCAAGTGCTGTTTGAGGTTAACACTAGAAGGATTTCCACTCATCACTGTGAACACTAAGGTATCACTCTGAGTGTTCTGGCAAGATCACTAAGATATTGCGTAGAGGCCTGGAACGTGTTTAAATTCAGTTAAGAATTAAACAGCTGTTGCTTTCCAGTTATCACAAGTTTGATTCATAAAGAATCGCACAAGTCACCTACCATGAGCTTTTTGATATTCGCTCAAGAAGGATTTCCATCTTCATTGTAAATACTTTCGTATTACTCGGATGTTCAGGCAAGATAATGAAGATTTTGCGTAGGACTCTTAAAATCTTTCTTACTTTTCACAGTGTATGAAGAAGCAAGGAAATATGAAAGTGTGTCCTAATGAGATATTTGATGATCTCAAATGGCTCTATACTCGATCGTGCATTTTGGATTTTAGTGATCGGAGGTTGGAGAGGAGTGCACCGTTTCAATACCAATTTATTCGGAGTGAATAAATCAATAGATAATGCGTTGTCTCCGTGTGATTAAAACAAATACCTTTTGAGAGATATCTGAGTTAGCTGGGATGGGTTGTGCATTGCATCACTGGGTCCATGATGTCTGTCTTCAATATCGAGAATCATTAAAACGATCTCAATAGCATATGTGTTGACCTGGTTTCTGCCTAAAGTTGTAAGGAGGGCTTCTTTCTTTACACCCTTTATCTTTACAATTCTTTTTCATTCTTCAACCCCTTCAATGCTTACCAATACGTCATAACTAGCACCTTGTTGTGATTGTTCCAGTGCTAACTTAAGTACTTAGTCGGCATTCAGCTACGTTCACAATCTTTCTCCAACTTTCCTAAGGACTACTATTTCTAGCTATGGAATGTCCTTGGGAAGATTCCTCCGGTTCTGGAAGAATCATAGGACTTAACCTATCCTACCATCCTTATGTCACCACAATCTTCATCGTCGTGAAATAAATGGGTTTCGAGTAAGTATATGTCACCATGAAAATCCATTTTGATATGCAAATCCGTTTTGCTCCCCCTTAACATATGCCCCGATATTCGAAAACATTTCGCACATGTCGGGATGAGCCAGCACATTAAGTCAAACCATTTGTGATAATATCCCATATTAAATCACATTTTCTCCCCCATATTAAAAATATTAACCCAATCGATGTTTTTAATATCAATTGATTTAATGAAGTTTTAACAAAGGTTTTGGGAAGAAAAATGCAAGTCCGTTTTATCTTCATGATATCAAACGCATGAGATATGATACCGATTTGTAATATGATCACATATTCACCATATTAGAAAAGAATTGACAAGGTTGGACCTGATAGATGAGAACATCATATGATAAAATCAAATGGTTCTTGTCAGCATATGTTGGTCGCCTCGTCACGTCTGAAGTCATCTCTTGACACCACATGTACGATTGTTATTGTTGTCTTGACACCAACTTGTGAACTTGGCACTTTCGGCATCGAAGATTCTGAATGCTTGACAATTGCTCCCCCTCAATTGTTGACCCGTGTTCTATTGAAAGAGCTGTAGTCGTCGGTTGAGTAGTCGCATCGTCGATTATGTAGATACCAATTGTAGATTGCTATGGTTGTAGAGATGATAGCTTCATAAAAACAAGACTTCTCTTGTTTTATCAAATAGAGGCACTGAAACGTACATAGATTTGTGTTAGACCAAGTTATAAAGTAAACTTGATCCCTTACAAGGTTTTAAAGTAAACCTTGCCCGAGAAAATTAATTCCCGTTGTTAGCCAAAGCTTTCATAAGAAATACTTGACTTTAATATGAAAACCGGGTTGCAGTCTGAAATAACTACAAGCCATTTAGGCATGTTTTATGAAATATTTACAACTTTTGTACGAACTCTATTTATGGCACCGTGTCAATATTAATCAACATTTCTAAGGCCGTAAATATTATCGTACCAAAAGACATGTCTTTAAAAATAACGTAAAAATATTTTTGGATTT
Organism: Glebionis coronaria; assembly: GCA_025667525.1. NCBI lineage: Eukaryota > Viridiplantae > Streptophyta > Magnoliopsida > Asterales > Asteraceae > Glebionis > Glebionis coronaria. The sequence continues at coordinate 269,820,613 of CM046874.1, forward strand.
TTCTAGATTTTTTAATTTTTATGGTTTTTAAATGGTTTTATATTTTTGTATTTTGCTTTTGTGGATTAAAATATAAACAATATATACAAATGATCACCAAGGATACGGAGAATAGTTTTACCAAGACTATTCTTTCGCTTCATCTGCTAGTTCCTTTAGAGTCTCAGGCGAGAAGGTTCTCATTCCTAGCTTGTCGGCCAAAAATTCAATTCGAGCGCGATCTAAAGCCTTCGTGAAAATATCCGCCAATTGATACTCAGATCGGACAAAGTAAAGCTCTATTACTCCATTTTCCACTTGCTCCTTGATGAAGTGGTAGCGAATGTCAATATGCTTCGACCGGGAGAATTGAACATTGTTGCAGCATAAGGCAATTGCACTTTTGTTGTCGCAGTACATCGGAATCTTGTTGAAACCTAGACCATAGTCGGTTAATTGCGATCTCATCCAAAGAATTTGAGCACAACAACCGGACATAGCTATGTATTCTGCTTCCGTACTTGAAATTGCAGCGCTTTTCTGCCTTTTCGATGCCCAACTGATTAGTCGATCTCCTAGTAGTTGCAAAGTTCCACTCGTGCTACGCCTGGTATCTTGACAACCCGCGTGATCCGCATCTGCATATGCCATTAGTGCAATAGAAGAGTCCTTCGAATACAAAAGTCCCCGATTAATGGTTCCTTTAAGATATCTAAAGATCCTTTTAACAGTAGCTAAGTGTAATTCAGTAGGCCTAGTTTGATACCTGGCACACATACATATAGCAAACTGAAGATCAGGTCGACTAGCTGTGATATACAGAAGAGTACCGATCATTCTACGATAAAGTGTCGGATCAACGGCAACTCCATGTGGATCTGCATCAAGCTTAGTTCGTTCCACCATTGGAGTATCCACGGGGTCGCAAGATTCCATCTTATACTTCTTAAGCGATTCAAGGGCATACTTGGATTGATTGATAAAGATGCCTCTGGGACTCTGAGATATCTGAAGACCTAAGAAGAATGATACCTTGCCCATCATTGACATCTTAAACTTGGAAGACATGAGTGTCCCAAACTCATCCGATAAGGTTTGGGTCGAGGCTGCAAATATAATATCATCAACATATATTTGTACCATAATCATATCTTTACCTCGTTTCTGAATGAACAGCGTAGGATCCACTTTGCCTTTTGCGAAGCCTTGTGTAATGAGGAATTGTGACAAAAGATCATACCATGCGCGAGGAGCTTGCTTCAACCCATAGAGAGCCTTCTTAAACTTGTACACATGATTAGGATAATTAGGATTCACAAAACATCCGGTTGTTGAACATAGACCTCTTCCTTGAGTTCACCATTAAGAAATGCCGTCTTCACATCCATCTGATACACGACCATATTCATATGGGCTGCATAAGCGAGGAATAGTCGAATAGCTTCCAAACGGGCAACAGGTGCAAAGGATTCCATAAAGTCGATGCCCAATAATTGTTTGTATCCACGAGCTACTAGACGAGCTTTGTTCTTCAATATTCCGCCTAACTCATCGAGTTTCACCTTGTAAACCCATTTCAAAGTGAGTAACTGCACTTGATCCGGGCATGGGACAAGTTCCCATACTTCAAGACGTATAAATTCATTAAGTTCTTCTTGCATAGCTTCTATCCAACATGATTGAGTAAAAGCTTGTTGCCATGTCTTAGGTTCAACTTCAGTGAGACAAGCATCAAAGTGAAAAAATATTGCACTTTCTTGTAACTGACTTCGTGTGGATACCGGACGATTAGGGTCACCAATAATACCGGACGAATCCGTGGATTGGAGTAAACCGTACTAGGAGCTTCCTCTGAGGTGGACGACCCGGCTTGATTAGGGACGGGAATTGGTAAACCAAAGAACGTAAGTTCACGCATTTGAGCGAATTCCAAATCGTGATCATCATCATCCTCTTCATCATCAATAGGCATGAAATGGGTAGTTGAAACAGGTGTTGGTTGAGAATTACTTGTTGATGGTATATCTAGACCAATTGTAGGTGCAGACATGTCTGATTGTGCTTCGGTTGCTGGAGCGACAACTTCGGTGACCGGAGCTATTACCTCAGGTTCTGGAGCAACAATACTTGGAGGAGTAAAGAATTCATCAAAGAACGGTTGAAACAACGTATCCCATTCAGTCCTAGAAGGTGGCGTAAATGATGATGAAGTAGGGTTGTTTGGGACAAGACCAGAACTAATGTTACTGGGTCCCATTTCATGAAGTGCGGGTTCAGAGCTGCTTTGCTCAGAAGCCATTGCTGTTAGCTCATCAAAATCAACATTCATAGTTTCGAGGATCTTGCGAGAGTTACGGTTGTAGATTCGGTATGCATTCTTTGCGGGGGCGTAACCAATGAAAATACCAATATCAGCCTTTGGTTGAAGTTTTCCCAAATTGTCACCATCATTATTTGGATAGCAAAGAGAACCAAATACATGAAGATATGATAAATCTGGTACTTTTCCATGGAGAAGCTCATAAGGTGTTTTACCATGGCGTTTACGAATTAGTGACCGGTTTTGGGTGTACACTGCTGTAGATACTGCTTCTGCCCATAAAAACAATGGAGCCTTTGCGTAAATTAACATTGTTCGAGCAGCTTCCATAAGTGTGCGATTTCGCCTTTCAACGACACCGTTTTGTTGTGGAGTGCGTGCAACGGATGTTTCATGAGAAATGCCAATTTCTTCATAATAATCACGCAAAATTTGATTCACAAATTCGGTTCCATTATCTGTACGAATGCGTCGGACAGTAGTGTTGAGACGCACTTGAATCATCTTGAGAAATCCGATGATGAATTTAGGTTCCTCATTCTTTGCTTTAAGAAATTTCACCTTGGTAAACCGAGAGTAATCATCGACAATGACGAGGATGTACTTTTTACCACTAAGACTTTCAACACGCATTGGCTCACAAAGATCCATATGCAAAAGATAAAGTTTCTCTTGGTTGGTGTCTTCCGTCTTGGGTTTGTAAGATTTCTTAGTGCTTTTCCCCATTGTACACACGGAACACAAATGATCCTTGTGAAATGAAAGTTTAGGAAGACCACGAACAAGTTCGTTTTTCGCCAAGTGATCAATAGCGTCAAAGTTAAGATGAGATAACCGTCGATGCCATAACCAAGACTTAGTCTTCGATGCTTTGGAGAGAAGACATACGGGAGAAGCGGCCATCATGTCTTGTAGAGGCAAAGTATACAAATTATTCCCTCGAGTACCTTTCAATAAATCAACTCCTTCCAAATTACGAATGAAGCAGGTATGCTCTCGAAAAGCAACTTCTAGGTTTGCATCACAAAATTGTCCCACAGAAAATAAGTTGTGACCAAGACCTTCCACGTAATACACTCTTGAAATAATAACATTCCCAATATGATATTCACCATAACCCATTATCTTTGCAATATGATCATTTCCAAATCTAACCATACCAAGAAACTTGCTGACGAAATTTCTGAGCTGAGAGCGATCTCCGGTCATATGCTTGGAGCAACCAGAGTCCAAATACCAGAGAACAATTTGGACCACCTGTTTTCAGCAACAATAGTAGACAATGCATTGGAAACTATTGGTTCCGTAGTGTTAGCAGATACAGATAAAATATTATCAGAATTGCTAACATTTTTGTGACCCTTAGATTTCCTGCGTTTTCTAATGTGAGTTTTAGCACTAACAGGTTTTACAGTTCCAACTTTCTTAGGTTTTGGATTATCCGCGGGTACTACAGTGGGAGTAGACCTAGTTAAAGGGCACTTTGTTCCTACAGTAGTGTTGGTGTTCCTAGTTAAAGGACACGCTTGTGTTTTGGTAGCCTTGGTACTCCTAGTTAAAGGGCACGCTTTCTTCGCTTTAGTGGGAGTGATCCTAGTCAAAGGGCACGTATTTCCTACTATAGTGAAAGTTCTACTAGTGGGGCGCCACATCCAGCCAACTTGGGTTAACACTTTCCCAGTCGGTTTCCATTCTAATCCATTTTTCCGGGCATACATCTCATTCACATGGTCAATAAGGCAAGAATCATGACGACTAGAAAACATACATTCATTGCAATTCCAACATTTCAAATTAGAATTCACAGTAGGCTTAGAACACTGCACAACCGCAGAGCCTTTAGGTTTAGCTACATGATTCTTTTTATTCAAAACAGAAATAACATTCCTAGGATGGGCTTCTACTGTCTTCTTCACTTGACTACTAGATGGGGGCAAGATCCTATCATTCTTCTTGTTTCTTTTAAGCTTAGATCTTTGAGCCTTAGTAGTGGTGCTTACTCCTGTAGAAGGCAACACGGGAATATTAGAAGCTGGTTATGATTCCGCCTTATCTTTAGTGACCAAAGTTTGAGATGGTTTAGTCCTATGGCCCTTGTTAAGTGGTGTGACGGCTATAAGGTTCGTTTTGATTGCACTAGAGGACGATGCTGAGATAGTGGCTGCATTATCCACAACATTCTTACCTTTTAGAGTACGAAGTGTTTCCTTTAACTCAGCCAAGACCAGATTTTTATCACAAATTTGTTCCCTCAAATCAGATATTTCCACCGACTTTTGATTCAATTTTCCAATCAAGGATTGATTCTGTGCAGTGGTATTAGCACATGCGGACTTTACTGAGTCGAAGAGTCTTGTATCTTTCTGTTTTAAGTTATCAACTTTGGACAAAATCTTGGAAACTCGATTATCTAGATCAAGTTTAAAATTCTCAGCGGCCTCAAGTACGTTCACACAGTTAAGCTCCTTAGATTTCTCTATTTCTATCGGCAAAGATTTAGCAACTTTGTCACTTGGCTGACGCTGTTTTGATTGTAAATTCAATCGAAAATTCTTTTCAAAATTTGCATCATCGATATTAACACCTTCGAATGACGTTTCAAAGATTTCTTGGATAAATTGGTGCTTGCATTCAAGCGAAATACAATGTGTTTGAATCTCATCAAAACGTTTTGAAAGCGATGAATATGAATCTTGAAGCTTTAAAAATTCAGCGTCAGATTCGTGACAAGTACTATCTACCACAGTATCCACAGATTCAACATTATGTACAATAGAATTATTATCAACACTTGTATTCACACAGACAGAAACTATATCATGTGACATCACTTGATTCAGAAGTAGATCATTATGGCGTGAAACCCGTTCTATTTCAAGTAAACTGTTTTCATAAGCATTATCCATTTCATTGAAAACACGTCTAAATTCTTCTATTTCCAAAAGTAAATCTTGATCAAGATTACGAAGACAAGCCTTAACATTGTCTACAAACGGAACAATTTCATTTCGGAACGCAGCTCTAGTGTGCTCAAAGTTCCATTCACCTTCCGTTATGGTCGAAGCTGTCGTACGTTCCAAAATGACCTTGTCAAAATCGGCTAAGTGTTGGTGTACCGCATTTAAGTTAACGGACGGCTTACTTACCGGTGGAATTAACTTCGTTAAATCCTTTTTGACAAGTGTAGGAGACGTACTAGGAGGGTTTTCATTTGACAAACTTTGGGGCACAAGAACTGTCAATTCAGCTAATTCCTTTTGTAAGCGAATGCGGGTCTTTTTAGAAAATTGATCTTTGTTATGTTGATCATAATCAATTGTATGGAATTTTGAAATTATTTTAGAATGAGTTTCATCCGCAAGTGATTGTGTCGCGTCAGAACTACGAACAAAAGGTGCTTCTTTCGATTTGCCAATTATGGTCATATCATAAAGACCGGGAATATATTCCTGAGCTTGTTTTGCATAACCGGGATTAGGTGGTAAATCTTGAAGACGTTTAAGTTCGAGTTCTTTAAATGATTTAGTTAAAAGATGAACCTTTTCTGTGGAAGCGTATTGTTTTAAAAGCTGTTGTTCCTTGAATTTAAGAAGTTTGGTAGCATTAATTTCTGATTCAACCTTTTTAGACTCGAGAGTTTCGAAATCCATTTTAAGTTTCTGCAAATCATTGACAACCGACTCCTTTTCTTTTAATTCATTAGAAAGATTAGCTTTTAATGATTCTATTTCTTTCAAGTGTTCAATCTTTTCAAAACGAAATTGGTCAAATTCAGAACATGTTATTTTCTCTTCTTGAGGGACCATTTCAAAAGCTTTGACCTTTTCTTTATGCAACGCAAGCTCAGCAGTTAGGGTGGAATTGGTATCTACGGATTGTCTGAGGGCCATATGCATTTGATCAATAATATGTTTAGGCACCATGACCAAATCATGTTGAGCATAAGATTCCATACCCGTCGTAGCATTTGGTTGAGGTTCACTCAAATGTGTTGGATTGGGTACCACATCATTTGAATTACTAGTTCCCGAATGCTGTTCGAGGTTGTCATTTTCATGCCCAACTTGATGTTGGTTATCATCAATATTATTAGATGTGGTTGGTACCTCACTGACGACATCAGAACCATAGTGAGAGAGATTAGCAACGAGAGCTGCTTGGGCAGAGTGAATGTCATCATAATCCGAATCATATGCGTCAAGATCATCAGCTTGATAAGCTGCATTAGAAGTGGAAACGACTGCAATGCCTTCAGTATCTGATGCCCCTGGGTCTGCAAGAAATGCTAACTCCTCTGAATCCAAAATCCTCCCCTTAGACTGAGCATCAACCAAATACATCTTCTCACGAAACCATGCATCATCCCTTCTCCAATTTGGCTGAGTGCATTCCCTAGCCATATGACCTTGTCCTCGGCAATTGTAGCAAGTCACAACCTTCTTAGGACCAATAGGACTCATATTTCCACTAGCTTGAGAATTCACAGCTTGATTGTTCCCAGTCCTTGTAGGAGGTCCATATGAATTTTGCCTTCCCTGAATTGGTTGCACCGTCACTTGACCATCTTGAACAGTGGCTTGTTGTCGAGGATTTGAAGAGGTGCGGAGCTGATTGTTTGTTGGTGGAAATCCTCTAGTTGCAACAAGTTTTGACAAGTAAGCAGTGAGATAGTTTAGAACATCAGCTGGCGTATCATTTGGAGTAAAGACCGGTGCTTGGATTGGTGGAAGTTCATTAGAGTAGAAAGCTTGTGCTGGTTGTGCTTCTATTGGAAAATATCCTTGCTGAGGAGTATACCCCAATGGAGAAGTGTTGGCTTGTGATGGTGATGTCTGATATTGTGGTTGCTGTGGAAAAGATTGTTGATGAACACTTTGTTGATATTCTTGCTGTGGCATCATTGGTGGTTGATAAGATGGTTGCTGATAGATGTGTGGTGGTGGCTGCTGCAAGTATGATGGTTGTTGATAAGTATAAGCTAAGTTTTGTTGAGAAGCATACATTGCAAGTGGATCATGAACTTGAGGTGTAGACAACCGAGCCTCGATCACATGGCATTCTTGTTGTTGAAGAAAAGCTTGAAGTTGATCCACATTGGTGTTATGCAAGTCCTTAGCCAATTTAACATCCGTCAAGTATTTTTTCCATTCTGAAGGAAGAGTGTTCAAATACTTGGTGTTCAATTGAAAGGTAAGAATTGTCATGCCATAGATATTGAGCTCATTCAACAATAGGGTAAATCTCAGATAGTAATCATTGAGAGTCTCCCCTGACACATAGGCAAACTTATCAAAAGTATCATAAAGCTTACACTCTCGTTCTTGTTTAGTTAACGAGGTGCCTTGCATGAGAACACGAATTCTATCCCATAACTCTTTGGCAACTTTATGTTTGCTGACGAGTTTGTAGACATCTGGAGGAAGGGCTTGGAGAATGATGTTTGTAGCATACTTATCACATTTGTCTTGAATCTTCATATCTCTAGTCAATTCACCCGTTGTGCGAGGACGAGTAGTTGTACCTTCCGTCACTGTACCATAATCTAATGGTCCATTGAGCACCGATGCCCAAATGAGATGTCCATTCTCCTTGTTCAACATATAAAGTTCCATTCGGGAAGCCCATTCCTCATACATAGTCTTCACCAACATTGGTGGACGATTATCCGTACCCGAGAGGATGGACTTATCCGTAAGAGATGTGTACTCCATTTCAATAAGTTAAGATTTACAAACGTTGATCGATCAATGAAAGAAAGTAAATGTGTTTGTTGTTGTGAGTTGAAGTCGAGAAACAAAGTTAAAATCCCCTAAAATATGTTCTCAATAAAACAAAAATTCCAAGTCAAAAATCCCCTAAAATTTGTGATTATCGGAATAGTGATCGGAATGCTGATCGGAATGTCTTATCGGAATACCTTGATCGGAATACCAAATTGGAATACCTGATCGGAATGTCTTATCGGAATAAACCAAATCGGAATACCTTGATCGGAATGCCAAATCTGAATACCAAATCAGAATGTACCTAATCGGAATAAACCAAATCGGAATACCTTGATCGGAATACCAAATCTGAATACCTAATCGGAATACCTAATCGGAATACCTAATCGGAATATACCCAAAATCGGAATCCCTAAACCCTATTCTGATTACGTTTATCTGAATGACCTATAAACCCTTTTCCGATGACCTGATCGGAATAATTCCCACTTTTCTCGGACAAAACTCAACCAATTCGTGATTTTAAGCCAAAAAATGATCAAAACACCCAAAAATTTTGTGTTTTTAGCCAAAGTAACTATACCAAATCCCTACCACAACTATGTAGAAGATTTGTATCAAGAAAAAACCATAAAAAACACAAAAAAAATTTGGTTCGTGTAAAAATGGATCAAAATAGGCGTGAGAATCAAGAACACAAACACATGAACAATACAATCATCCCATGGCTCTTGATACCATTTGTAGGATTATAAATCTTGCTTATGTTTTTAGAGAGAGAAAGAGATAGAGAGATGGTGAGAACACACACACTTAGAGAGAGAAAGTGAAAGAAAAACACTTTTCTACTATGTGTAAAAATGAGGAACACACACCCTCTCCATCAAAGGAGAGGGTTTATATACCCAAGCCTTGTGATGGGCTTGGGCTTACAATGTTGGGCCGGCCTACACATATTGTAGGCTAGGCTTGACTTTGTTTGTTTAATAAAGATATGTAGACTACGAGCTACTACTTAATATATTGTCGGAGTGACCGAATCTTCCTAAATACGTAAAGACGTATTTCCAACATAAACACCAAAGTTGCTCAAAATCAAAGGACGAATTCATCCCAACAACTCAATTAAACTGAGAATAACTCAATCAAAAATCCCCAATTAAGTTCTTCACCTGCAAATATCAATTACCAGAATTGGGACACGTGGAAGACTCCTATTGGCTTGGACACGTCATTCTCCCCAACAACTTCACTTTTTCATTCTATATATAGGATTAGAAGCTCTCATTTGTACATAGTTAGCTAGTGTGAAAAACATACACTAGACATTTTTACTCTCTCTCTCATTCTGTTAGAAGTTTGTAGATAACAACTCTCAAGAGCTTGACAACCTCTTGAGAGTCTGTTAGTTAGTTGTAACCTCTTTGTAACCACCTTTCATATAAAATCAATAAAATTCCCAATTCCGTCCAATTCTCTTACTACTCTTACATAATGTTCATACGCCAGTGTTGTTGAATGATTTTAATGATCATAATTGATCATTAGAAGCATTTGTGAAGATGTGTAGCTGTGTTGCTGATTTAGTTCATTCCAGTTCAAGTTTTAGTAGATTTTGAAGATTTTGAGTTCATCAATGGAGTTTGAGTTGATTACAGCTGTTGATTAGTAGATTGTTGATAGTTCCTAGTGCTAAGGTGGTGGTTTAGCACTAGCTAGATAGCTTAGCGCTACTCTACGCCATCAATGGAGGCCTATGCTTTAAGGTGTTCATTTTCTTGTTTTTAGTTCCACTCAAAAGTCAATTGCCTGCTTCATTCATAGTATAGAACTTGTTTGATGTATTATCAAGTGTGTTAGCTGATTCTGAGTTGATTTTGTATGATTGTGTAGTGTAATTGTAGCTAGCATTTGATTACTTGCTTTAATATCAATTCTGTTAGATCTGTAGCTGTCATTCTAGCTTGCTTAGCATTTTGAATTGAAGTGTGTTACATAGTTTGAGCTTATCCTTTATTCACCACAAGTTAGTAGTTGAACTTAGATAGTTATCACTCTTTAATCAGTTTTGCCTCTAGTTTATATTTCTTTCACAAAATTTCACTTGAAGTTGTAACCAGTGTTTGGCAACCAGTTTTCGAGTATGATCTAGTGTTAATTTTTGATCAAATCTTGTTAATCTTTAGTCCCTTAGCCGTTTTAAGTCAAGTTCAGTAGTTGACATTCATTTTATAGTCAAATCTTTGGTCAAAAAGGCCAATTGCAGTGAAAAGGTTTGGGTCATATTGTTTCAAAACCTGTTTTCAGAAAGTTGCTGATTTCAAATCATTGTCATTGCTTTAATTCTTGATGAATTTTCTTGAAGCCAGTTTCTAGCTCTCTCACAACATATGTAGTTTAAGCCTTTAGCTGGAATTTCTACAGTTTTTAGAATTGAGTTAGAAATAAGTTGTAGAATAAGCACTTGAGCAAAAGCCATTTCCTGTGATAAAACCTTTGACTGTTTTCTTATTCTGGCAATTCTACTTCACAAACCTAGCCATTTTCTTTCACAAAAATCTTAAGAAAGTGCTTTTGGTTAAATTTTGAACTTTTTAGCTTTTTGGAATTTTGGTCAACAAAAGTCAACATAAGCTCTTTCTAGCTTAATTTCGTTTTCTGAGCTTATTACTGGATCATTTTTGTTAAGACAAAACATTCCATGCTTTTTGAGAGCTGATTGATAAGTTTTTGCAAAAAAATCCAGTTGTGCACGTATGGCTTATTAGATAGCTTAAACTTGGCTTATTGGAAATAGCTTATTAGAGTTCTACTTAGTTTCAGTTTATGCCCTTTTACAAGTCTAGCTTAAATTGAATTTTAAGTCGTTTGCAACTTTGAGCTTATTTGGTTAAGCTTTGTGCTTATACAAGCTTGTTGAAGTTCTTTAGCCCGTTTTTGTTATTAAACTTTTGGAAATTGCAGTTTAGTCCCTAGATTGTTAATCAGTTACATTTTTGGCTAATTTTTCCTAATCTTTAGGGTTTGTTAGGTTAAGTCCCTCTATCTTCAAGTTAGTTAACAATTGGTTAGTCAGTTTTCAAAATTAGTTAAAGTTAGTTACTTAGTTAGTTACATTTTCACAATTAGTCCTTGTAGTTAATTGATTTACATTTCAAGCATTTTAATTTTCAGAATTTACAATTTTAGCTCTTTACTTTCATAAATTTACATTTTTGTCTTACTTGAATAAAGAATGTGGTATTTGACAATTTGTTTTACGGTTACGTAGTTAATATTTTTCATTTTTACTTGATTGTTGAATTAGACATAGAATATCCAAATACCTTTATCAACCAAAAACAATCATAAACTCGATCTTGTTAGGACTTTCAATTTGTTTAGAACTGAGAAAACGAACTTCACTATATACAAATATTAAATGGCGCCGCTACCGGTTCTTTGACTTTACGAGAGACTATCGATAGGCTTTTGGGATCCGTTCACCTCGTGAACGTTATTTTTACGCATCATAAATCAAAAACAATAAAAAAAATAAAATATATAAAAATACATAAAAACTAAAAAATTAACAAAACAATTCTTTTCCTAAAGAATTAACCAAACAAATTAAAAAATCCAAAAAGCAATCTTTTTCCTAAGAGATTGCATCCAAAAATATATATTATTGGATTTTTATCGTTTTTATGTACATATAGTATTTTCTTTAAAAAAACACCAATAAATACAAAAATATTTTCTATATATTATTATAAGTAAATACGTATACGTATAAGAACAATCAATACACATATTCTCCATAAGTATTGCCAAGGCAATACACCGTGTTGAGGGTGTTCCGGTCCTTGACACGCGTAACGATCAAACTCAATAAAGCAAGAATAGATAAATACTTCCAATAGGCAATAATTCGAAGAATACAAACTACAAAGTGAATAGAAAGGCGATGTGCTATAAAATGCCATCTAAGGGTCAATAGGTACTTAAGTGCTTCACGCCACCTAACCCCCCGTTCACTAGTGCGTATTCTAAGAAGGAAGGCTTGATTCGGGGTCTTGCACCCAAGTAGTAATTACATATATTATATTTTCTTGTAGATATTAATTATTGCACCTCAAGGGAGATAATCTCTTCTCCTTTAAAAGTCAACCGAGAGCTTATCTCTCACTCCTCGAGTTTACTTACACGTGTACTCGCACGCGTGTAACCATACCACATTTGGTGTATTACTTCCTTCCCCGAGGAAGCTTTTAGACGTCATTTCACTTGTATATACATTCGACCATTTTGCCACACATGGATAATCGTCCTATTTTAGAGATATTACAAGACGAGCATTATCGAGCTGTGTATGGGCCTTGTGCGACTTGTGGAGGACCGCATGGTGCAAATAATTGTCATCTATACGCGAGCGATTATGATCAAAGGTTTAATGAGGATTTTCAAAATCAAGAATTTTTAAATCAAGACAATTTTCAAAATGAAGAGAATTTTCAAAGTCATAATCAAACAACCTTTCACAATCAAGGCATTTTTCATTTCTTGAGTAAAGATGCTTTTAAATTTGTAATGCAAGCACTTGAGAAAATGAAAGAGGCAACTGATCTGAAAATCTTAGGCTTGCGAACAGACGTCTTGCGACTCATGAGACCTGACGATGCTTTACCTGATGATGAGCCTTCTTTGAGAGTAGATGTTGAGGATGATACACTTAGTGATGTTCCTATTATTGACCCTTCCATCTCTCCACCGACTATACTTGAGCCATACACACCTTCATCACCTTTACCTCACATGGGACCCACCGAATCCTTAACCATGGGGGACGAGCCTCTTAGCACTAATACAAACACCAATTCGGATGAATTAACCTCTTCTAGTGTTGAGAACCTTATCCCAATCCAAAGACAGCTTGAGAGGGTTTCCAATGAACCATGTGATGAGCTTTGTATTGATACCTTTTCTCCTCATGATCACATTGAGATTTCATCACATGTTGACCTTCATGCTACTACTAGTGATTTTGGTGACTTTGATCTTGATGAATTGTTTAAATAAAAGGATAATGTGATTGAGGAAGAGTTTGTGAAAGACTTACCACAAATAGAGGATGATGATTGTGATTCTAGTGACGCATCTTATTCTATATCATCCGATGACTTGTCTTGTCAAGATAGCATTCCTAATTTGGATGAAGAGTTTGCTCCTATAGGAAAAGTGGATCCTTCTCCTCTACCACCTTATGATTCTTGTGATGAAACCTTTGATGATCCTTATGATAGTGATGAATCCTTTACTTCTGATGATGATGACTCCATTTCTTCTATGACTCCTTCACCTATTTCTCTGAGTGATTTTGTGATATATTAAAATCCTCTTTTTGAGACATGTTTTGATAACCCATTTTTTGAGGAGTGTGAAGAACCTAATAATGAGTCTATAGAAGAAGAACCCTTGATTGATCATCCTTCACTGGTTTTTGAGGATACACCTATTGATTTCCATGATCATATCATCCCTTTGAGTGATTCTCTCATTAATACACCTTCTTTTAAGCCTTGTGTTCCCACCCTCCCACCCTGAATAGGTTAAGCACGTTTATTTTCTGCATTTTTTTAGTATAATCTTTTGGTTACTAGTTGTAGTTTAGCTTTACGTGTAAGCTGCTTATTTTCTTATTTGATACATGTTATGCTCTTTATCTGTTTAAGCTGTGATTTGATTCTTGTATTTGTAAATGTTCGATTCATGCTCACTATCTGTATTAGGGTGTTTGGTGTTAGTTCATTTCGCTCGATCTTTAAGCTGTAGGATTACACGTGTGTTGTTAGATAATAGGTAGTTAATATTTGAAATTTGTTTTCTGATTAAAGTTGTTGGGGCACTTGATTCTATTACATGTGTATCTCCTTTTCGAGTTTCTCATTTCGATCTCTTATTAGTATTTGGCTATGAAACTTTGTGGTAGACTTTGCAACAATCAATGAAATTATTGAACGAAATTCAGTTTTAGGAGTATAGAGTAAGTATAGATTTCATTAAATAACAAGTCGAGAGGTTGAAGTTTAGATTCGAATAATGCCATTTTTCTGAATTTAGTTATGTGTAAGTTTGTCCAAGTTACGAGCTTAGTTTCTGATTATCGATCATTCAGTTTAGTTGATACTGTATGTACAGGAAAAGTTAGTATATTCGTTGATATAGGTACTAATTCAGTTTGCTGTGAAGATTTGCTCAAACAGTAAGAATATCACATAGGAAATTTAGATGTTCATCTAGTTTAGGAAGTGTTTTTTTTTTGGAGTAAAAGATAGAAAGTGTATATGTTATTCAATAGGAAATATAGAGATTGATTGGTTAAAAAAACTTTAGGCTAAATTCGTTTTCTACTGTCCACGTCTTTTTAGATATAATTCACATTTAGTCCTTTGATTTTAAGGAATTGATGATATGCAGTAGGCTAGGTATATGACTAGTTATATTGTTTAGAAGTATTGATTTTGGGCCAATTACTGGGCTGTTAGTTTGTTGATTAATTTTCATACGTTTGCATTTACTAAGTCATTTCTCATTTAAACTTCATTCACTGTATAGAATTAGTAAAGAATATAAAATTAGTTTTTTTTCTTGATTTACGTGCAATTATATTTTACATTTTATATATTGTAAATTTTTATATTTCGTGCATTTTAAATGTCGTAATTGCAATGTGTTTTTAGACTAATATGTATATGTAGTGTATTAGATATTTTTACATTTTTAAATGCTTTGTGCCAATTAGACATAAATTCCAAACAAGTTTTACAACCAAAAACAATCAAGTCAAGCTTGGATAGTTACATCAATTCGATAAGATACCGAGACGAAACGATACTAAAAACGAAAAATTGTTGGGGTGGGAATCCTGGTGGAGTAAGGTAATTTTGAGACTTGTAAGAAAGGTTATTGGGATTGATATTTGGCTTGAAATGTTCACGATGTTCCTCTTGGTAAGCATAACATTCCCCTTGATAACCTTGCACCTTATCACATTGTTGTTAGGAATGTGGACCTCCACAAGTCTCACATGAAAGACTAATGGCATGCACATCATTTGTAGAATGATTGCCCATAGAAAGCTTCATAAAGTCATTCATCATTGTTTCTTGCATCTTTTGAGTGTTTTGCATGATTGTTTGATTTTCCTTTGAAGCTTGAGTCAATGCTTGAATGCATGAAATGAGTTGAGTCTCCAATGGTTTAGAACTTCCTTCTTGAATGACATGGACTCTTTCATCAAATTGTGTGTTGATTTGCACCATTGCTTTAGTCTCAATAATATCCCAAGCCTCTTGAATGGATTTAAGAAGAATATTCCCTCCCACGGAAGCATTGAGTGAGTCTTGGTGATGAGGTTTAAGGCCATTGTAGAAAGTATTGATTTGGTGAACTTCATCCAATCCATGGTTAGGGCATCTCCTCAATAACTCTCTATACTCCTCCCAAGCATCACTAAAGGTTTGACTAGGTTTTTGTTGAAAGCCTATAATTAAGTTCCTCAAAGCCGTGGTCTTAGATGGGGGAAAGAACTTGTTCAAAAACTTGGTAGTGAAACCATCCCATGAGGTAATACTCTCGGGTGGTTGTGTATCTAACCAATGCTTAGCCGGACCCTCTAGTGAAAATTGCACCAATATCAACTTAATGGCATCATGGGGAACTCCATTGTACTTAATGGTGTTACAAAGAGCAAGAAATCTCTTATGGTGATCATGAGGATTATCATTCTTGTTTCCATAAAAAGGTGTGTTTGAAACCAAGTTAATCATGGATGTTTTTAGCTCAAATGTGTTTGCGGGAATATCGGGTATCTTGATAGCATCGGCATATCCGTGAACATTGGATTGCAATTGCTCCATCAAAGAACGAGTATCAACTCCGGCCATGGCTTCTTGTTGTGGATGAATCAAAGCACGATTCTCGTGATCGGCTTGATGGACGGTTGTGTTCCTACTCTTTCTCTTTTTCTTCCTTTTCGGAGGAAGGGGTTGTACACCAATCGGTATTTGTGCAAGCCCGCGAGTGAGCATGCAACTCAATACGAGGAATGAGAGAGAAGCTCTCGTGTGACTTTGAAGAGAAAAGGATTATCCCCTTCGAGTTTCAATATGAAATATACACAAGAAAATAATAATATACGTATGTACTACTTGGGTGCAAGATCCCCAATGAAGCCTTCCTTCTTAGAATACTCACAAGTGAACGGGGGGTTAGGTGGCGCGAAGCACTTAAGTACCTATTGACCCTTAGATGGCATTTTATAGCACATCGCCTTTCTATTCACTTAATTGTTTGTATTCTTCGAATTGTTGCTTATTGGAAGTATTTATCTATTCTTGCTTTATTTTGTTTGATCAATACACATGTCAAGGGCCAGAACGCCCCTCAACACGGTGTATTGCCTTGGCAATACTTATGGAGAATATGTGAATTGGTTGTTCTTATACGTATACGTATTTACTTATAACAATTTATGGAAAATATTTTTGTATTTATGAGTTTTTAAGAGAAAATACTATATGTACATAAAAATCGAGAGAATCCAATAATATATATTTTTGGGTGCAATCTCTTAGGAAAAAGATTGCTTTTTGGATTTTTTAATTTGTTTGGTCAATTCTTTAGGAAAAGAATTGTTTTGTTAATTTTTTTATTTTTATGTATTTTTATATTTTTGATTTTTTTATAGTTTTTGATTTATGATACGTAAAAATAACGTTCACGAGGTGAACGGATCCCAAAAGCCAATGAAAACCGTCAATCGATAGTCTCTCGTAAAGTCAAAGAACCGGCAGCGGCGCCATTTAATAAGCCAATCCCAACAGTGCAATCCACCACTTCTCTTATCAACCAATCATATTTCAGCAAGAGGATAATGATCTGTGTGTTTATCTCTCATCCAACCACAAGACGCCACGTGGCTTTCTTCTCCAACAACTTTACCAGGATCGATCAAGAGCTAGAGTGCGTTTCAGAAGAAGTTATAAACACCAAAGTTGCTCAAAATCAAAGGACGAATTCATCCCAACAACTCAATTAAGCTGAGAATAACTCAATCAAAAATCTCCAATTAAGTTCTTCACCTGCAAATATCAATTAGCAGAATTGGGACACATGAAAGACTCCTATTGGCTTGGACACGTCATTCTCCCCAACAACTTTACTTTTTCATTCTATAAATAGGATTAGAAGCTCTCATTTGTACATAGTTAGCTAGTGTGAAAAAACACACACTAGACATTTTTACTCTCTCTCATTCTGTTAGAAGTTTATAGATAACAACTCTCAAGAGCTTGACAGTCTCTTGAGAGTCTGTTAGTTAGTTGTAACCTCTTTGTAACCACCTTTCATATAAAATCAATAAAATTCCCAATTCCTTCCAATTCTCTTACTGCTTTTACATACTGTTCATACGCCAGTGTTGTTGAATGATTTTAATGATCATAATTGATCATTAGAAGCATTTGTGAAGATTTGTAGCTGTGTTGCTGATTCAGTTCATTCCAGTTCAAGTTTTAGTAGATTTTGAAGATTTTGAGTTCATCAATAGAGTTTGAGTTGATTATAGCTGTTCATTAGTAGATTGTTGATAGTTCCTAGTGATAAGGTGGTGGTTTAGCACTAGCTAGATAGCTCAGCGCTACTCTACACCGTCAATGGAGGCCTATGCTTTAAGGTGTTCATTTTCTTGTTTTTAGTTCCACTCAAAAGTCAATTGCCTGCTTCATTCATAATATAGAACTTGTTTGATGTATTATCAAGTGTGTTAGCTGATTCTGAGTTGATTTTGTATGATTGTGTAGTGTAATTGTAGTTAGCATTTGATTACTTGCTTTAATATCAATTCTGTTAGCTCTTTAGCTGTCATTCTAGCTTGCTTAGCATTTTGAATTGAAGTGTGTTACATAGTTTGAGCTTAGCCTTTATTCACCACAAAATAGTAGTTGAACTTAGATAGTTATCACTCTTTAATCATTGTCATTGCTTTAATTCTTGATGAATTTTCTTGAAACCAGTTTATAGCTCTCTCACAACATATGTAGTTTAAGCCTTTAGCTGGAATTTCTACAGTTTTCAGAATTGAGTTAGAAATAGTTGTAGAATAAGCACTTGAGCAAAAGCCATTTTCTATGATAAAACCTTTGACTGTTTTCTTATTCCGGTAATTCTACTTCACAAACCTAGCCATTTTATTTCACAAAACTCTTAAGAAAGTGCTTGTGGTTAAATTTTGAACTTTTTAGCTTTTTGGATTTTTGGTCAACAAAAGTCAACATAAGCTCTTTCTAGCTTAATTTCGTTTTCTGAGCTTATTACTGGATCATTTTTGTTAAGACAAAACATTCCATGCTTTTTGAGAGTTGATTGATAAGTTTTTGCAAAAAATCCAGTTGTGCACGTATGGCTTATTAGATAGCTTAAACTTGGCTTATTGGAAATAGCTTATTAGAGTTCTACTTAGTTTCAGCTTATGCCCTTTTACAAGTCTAGCTTAAATTGAATTTTAATTCGTTTGCAACTTGTTTGAGCTTATTTGGTTAAGATTTGAGCTTATACGAGCTTGTTGAAGGTCTTTAGCCCGTTTTTGTTATTAAACTTTTGGAAATTGCAGTTTAGTCCCTAGGTTGTTAATCAGTTACATTTTTGGCTAAATTTTCCTAATCTTTTGGGTTTGTTAGGTTAAGTCCCTCTATTTTCAAGTTAGTTAACAATTGGTTAGTCACTTTTCTAAATTAGTTAAAGTTAGTTTCTTAGTTAGTTACATTTTCACAATTAGTCCTTGTAGTTAATTGATTTACATTTCAAGCATTTTAATTTTCAGAATTTACAATTTCAGCTCTTTACTTTCATAAATTTACATTTTTGTCTTACTTGAATAAAGAATGTGGTATTTGACAATTTGTTTTACGGTTACGTAGTTAATATTTTTCATTTTTACTTGATTGTTGAATTAGACATAGAATATCCAAATACCTTTACCAACCAAAAACAATCATAAACTCGATCTTTTTAGGACTTTTAATTTGTTAAGAACTGAGAAAACGAACATCACTATATAAAAATATTAAATGGCGCCGCTGCCGGGGATACTCTAACTGAAATCTAACAAAAATAGAACTAGGTGAAGAATTCTCTATCTACTCCTACACCTACAACTATGTGAAACTACACCTAAGCTAACCACTTTAGAAATGAAGATAAGAGTAGTATTTATAGAATTTCGTTGGTAGTTCAAGGGAACTAACATGACATGTCTTGTCCAATCCGCAATCGCCACGTGTTTAATACGAGGATAGACTCGTTCTTCCTTCTTTAAATTGGATTTGGGGGTTTCTTAGTTCTTCCCTTTTGATCTAATTAGTTGGCACCAACTTGTAGAGAATTTAAAAAGGAACAACTTTGTAGTTCAACACTTGTCTTGAAACCTTCTTGATCTTCATAAAAATCGAGTTGCAGGTCTTGGGGGTGAAAAAGGTATAACCGACTGTTATTCATTTCTTTCTCTCTCTTGCTCGGTTGAGGATGAAGACGTGTGTTGTGTTTGACCGTGTGTATGAGTTGGTCATTTGACCAAGTTAAGTAAATTTATTTCCCATTTTTTTTTCTTTTTGATCCTTTACTTTATATCCTTTTATCAAATGTAATAAAAGCTTTTAAGTAATTTCCATTTCGTCCTTTTTCTTGTGAAAGTTACAAGTCTAGTCCTCCATCTTGATAATATTGGCAAGTAAGGTCCTTGAAAACTCTTTCTTCCTTTTCGTCGTCTTTTCGTTAAATAAATCCCTTGAAAACGCGTCTTTGCTTCAAAATGTATCTTGTTTACCTGAAAACACATGAAACACAAATACCAACGTAATTCCGATATTTTTCAGTTAATATAATGTATATGATTGTGTTTTGAGTGGTTTTTGGATCATTATTGATGAGTGTTTTCACACTTATCCGTAAAACACGCATGCTTTTACCATGCATAGTACCCTTAGGATCGTACGTACTAGTTAAAACTTTCCTAATATAGCATGATTACGATTACGTGTTAGGAGTTTACGTATTACGTACGTGTTAGAACACGATAAGTATTTACTATGCACGATCACGTAATAATTATTTAACAATAATTAATCACGAACATGCGATCATAAAAATCATGAACGTAATTAAAACACGAACTATTATTAATTACGTATATATATTTATTACGAGCGTAATTAAATATATTAGATCACGGTATTTACGTAATGAGAACATCTAAAACACGAACATAAATAATCACAAACGAGTAACTAAATAACGAGACACGGAAAAAGGTACGGGTACCCCATGTAGGGGTCCCTACCCGCGGCCAAACAAGGACAAATGGGCCAAGCCCATTTGTCAAATTTACTAAAGGGGGTTTTTACTTTTTACACTACACAAAATAACTTTACAGAAGATTTCAAGAAAAACCTAAAACCCTCCTTCTTCCTTGTTCTTTGTGCCGCCACCCTAAAACCACCATACAAGGTGATTTTTGATCTTTGATCTTGAAGATTTGGTGATTGATCGTGTTTGTTCTTCGTCCTCTTGATCCACGAATTCGGTAAAACCTTTTTAAACCTTTTCTTTTGATTTAATCTTTATATAAATTATGAACATGTAATGTTTTTATAAAAACATAATAATTAATCATAGATCTAACATTGTTTGGTGTTAAATTAAATCAAAGGGTTGTTTTTAAGGGGGTGTTTGTTTTGGCCGCATGCTGCAACCGAACCCGAAGGGGTTTCGGTTTGCCAAGCCGACCACCACCAAGACCATATGGTCTTGGTTGGTGCGTGTGGGTCCCACGGCAGCAAGGGGAAACACGGGGTACCCCGAGTTGGGTCGGGGTACGGTGTCGATTGATATCCGGTTCATGTTTTTAGCCTAGATCCGGTTCATGGTGTATGTTAGTTTTTTTATGTTTATGAACTTATGTTAAAATTAAATTAATAAAATGATGTGATTAATTTAATGACATGACTTAGGTTATTTAATTATTAATGATCATGAAATTATTTTAACCGAAGTATTTATATTTTTAAGACTTATAATTAGTTAATTATTTTAAAACCATGGATATAATTAATTAATTAACATGACTTAGGTTATATTATTAGTATATAATAATACATATATTAACCTAAGTATTTGACTTATTTAATTAAAAACATGTTATATTTTAATTAAATATTATAACCTATAGTTTAATTAAATTACATGAAATAATTATTAAACTATACAATATACCATATGACTTAGGAAATAATCATGAAAAACATTTAGGCTTATATACTTAGCTTATTTAACCAGCTTATTTCTAATTATGGAAACTTTCTATTTTTTAGAAACTTAATTAAATAAGGCAGCTAATCTATTTATGGAAACCAGCTATTTTTAGAAACTTATTTATTTCAGGCAGCTAATCTATTTATAGAAACTTATTTAATTAAGGCAGCTAATCTATTTATGGAAACTTTCTATTTTTAGAAACTTATCTATTTTAAGCAGTAAATCTATTTTTGGAAACTTTCTATTTTTGTAAACTTTCTATTTTTGGAAACTTTCTATTTTTGGAAAATTTCTATTTTTGGTAACTTTCTATTTTTGGAAACTTTCTATTTTTGGAAACTTTCTATTTTTGGAAACTTTTTATTTTTGGAAACTTTCTATTTTAGGAAACGTGCTATTTTTGGAAAGTTACTTATTATTACACAGTAAGTATAATAACACATGAAATACCAGAAATACTTAATCAGATTAAACAGAATATAAGATTTAACACAGTTTAAGGCTTTAAAACAGTAAAACATGGTAAGAACACATAAAATAAGCTAAGACATGACATAAAACCAGCTATGTATTTAGTAAGCAGATACTTATTCATGTACGTATTTATGTAGCACTAGTGATTCGGAAGTAGGATTCTCGCAGTTCGTCTTTCTCGTTCACTGGACATAAGGTACGGATTCCCGTCCTTTCAGTATGGACATTCTTTCCTTATTAGGATTCCCCGTATGCAGCCAACTGTTTTCCCGTAGTATAAGTTATGAGTTTGATTGCTTATGTTTAATTAAGATTACCTATAGCCATATACATGCATGACCAGTTTCACCTAGTTATGGAGGTACCATAACCATAACATTAGAGGCACTGATGTTATGACTTCACCACGGCGGAGTGATTGCTCGTGGCGTCCCTTTAGCTTTTGGCCATTTATTTATATTTATCATGTGGGGCGTATGGGTGCATCCTAGTTACATGTTTTTATTTCAGGATTTCATGGTGAATGTGGTGTGTGCCTTGCATCCTTCACAAGGAGCTGATCCCTCCTACCCAAAAACCAGTATATTAAATTAGAGGCAGCCCCTCTAATTTGCATGATGAGGTCACCCCACCAATTATTCATGCACGGTGGATTTTCATGACCTATATTGGCTAATGGTA
This sequence comes from Glebionis coronaria, assembly GCA_025667525.1. Lineage (NCBI taxonomy): Eukaryota > Viridiplantae > Streptophyta > Magnoliopsida > Asterales > Asteraceae > Glebionis > Glebionis coronaria. The sequence goes on from CM046874.1 coordinate 269,843,143, forward strand.
AAATATGACAAACAGTTTTAATAAGATAAACATAAGACTTTCAAACTATAAAACCAATTTTATTAAGACTTAACCAGGTTACTCGGGACTTAGTTTTCTTCTGCTGTTATTATGTTATATGCTATCATATTCATGCTTTATTGTACATCCGTGCATTGAGCGTATTTGCTCAGCCGTTTTCCTTTTCTATGTTCCCAAAACGGCAGGTACTCAGGGACGCTCGTAGACACTAAGAGTACGTGCATATGGACTGGAAGCTGTCTAGCCTTCTTTATATTATGCATTTCCTTTCTTATGATACTTATGCTTTGGACATTGTTTAGTCCTTTCCTTTATTATACTATGTTTGTGTGTGATGAGCTTTACTTTTGGACTACCGATGTTTGATTCCGGTATTTTCTTTTATGGTCAAGTAATGTTTAGACATTTTACCTTGTATGCTTTGATGACACGCCATAATTACAGTGATATTTCCATTTCCAAAATGGGGTGTTACAATTATGGTATCAGAGCCAAGGCTTCGACCTGTAGGCTCTCAAATATGACATGTGATTAGTGGGTAGTCACTACGGTCTTCCTAGAACTGACAGTTGTTTTCATGCATTCATCATTTTTAAGCATACATATACATGTCATTATTGCAGGGTTTTTGACTAAGTAATGGTTGGTACTGGACTGGCCCTATTTAGTCGCATGTGTTTTATCGAAACTTTTAGATTTGGGATCGACCCATAGGCGTCCCCTCGCTATGTCTTTTGTGTTGGGTGAACTGACCAGAGGCGTTCACTCTCGAGCATACAAAAGTTCTCATAAAACTGCATCATGCATTCATACACAAAAATTTCCTGCATAAAATTTTTCTCGTGAAATTTTAGTATAAATTTTTTTCATGTATATATTTATATTTTTATGTTTTGATCTGTTTAATCATATGTTTTATGTTATACTGTCAGATGGTTCTCACACGCGAACAGGAGCAGCTCAATGCTGCAATTCAGGCTGCCATGCAAGCCTTGCTTCCTCAACTGAGGAATGACATCCTGGCTGAAGTTCAAGCTGCCAACAATCAGCAGCATAATCAGCCACCTCCTCCTCCTCCTCCAGTGACGTTAGCTGTATGGCTGGAGATATTCAACAAGCTCCGCCCTCGAGCTTTTGAGAAGACAGATAGCCCCAGTGATGTTGAAAGCTGGTTGGCTCACATCAAGAAGATTTTCAACGCTATGGGCTGTGACCCCGCATACAAGGCGAGGTTGGCATGCTATCGGTTCGAAGGCGATGTACTCAACTGGTGGTTAGCATTGATGCAATCTGAAGGTGGTGATGAGTGGGTTGCTGGTTTGACTTGGGCTCAGTTCAAGGACAGGGTGATGGAGCAGTTCTTTCCCAAGGCTGAGCAGGACAAGCTCAAGAGAGAGTACCATGGGATCCGACAGAGAGCTGGGGAGAATAGCAACGAGTTTATGCAGCGCTTTCTTCGCTTGGCTGGTTTCCTTAGTGCGGCAGCAGGTACTCCTGAAGAGCAGGCACATCACTTTAGATGGGCTCTTCGCACATCGGTCGCAAACAATCTGGTGTGTGCTACGTTCAACACTGTAGCACAAGTGGACGATGCAGCACGAAAACTGGAGATGCTGCAGGAGAGGGATGAGTTCGGGGAAGCTGAAAGACCCGACAAGAGGTAAACATTTGTATTCAAGCGGTGACCAATCCGTATACTTTCCATATGTCAATTATTCATCTCTTAAATGTATCTTCCAGGCAGAAAACTGGGGACCGGTCTCAGCCGGCTACTCAGCAGCAGCCTCATCAGCCCAAGGGAAACTGTCAGACTAACGACCGTTCTGCTACGGATAGGCGTGGCGGTAATGACAATTACCGTAACAACGCCGGGCACTCCAACAACAGCAGGTCCTAATACTTACGAAATTCCTTATGTTTTATGTTATAACTCATATTCTGACACTTTATCAAACTTCTACCAGGAACCATGGAAACGGTAGGGACCAGAACCAGAGAGGTTCGCAGCCTAGCCGTCCAGCTATCACTGGTATTCAATCTTACGATTATCCGCTTCGTCCTTTGTACCCAACTATCATGTCTTATGTAAAATGTTTTTATCAGGTCCTCAGCCAGCCAGAGCACCTGCTGGAGGATACACTCATCCTCTTTGCTCTACTTGCCACCGTAGACATCCAGGACCATGTCGCCGTAATACTGATGCGTGCTTCAAGTGTGTTCTTCCTATCCATATTATGAAGGATTGCCGTAAGGGCGAGATGGAGGGTACATCGGGACATGCTGATACCAAGCCGCCTCCTACTGCCGGGCGTGTCTACACGACATCTCGAGACCAGGCCAACAAGTCTACAGGTACCATAACTGGAATCTTGTATATGTATGGTCGCGCTGCATGTGTTCTTTTCGATACGGGTGCTACTCACTCGGTTATTTCTACTGCTTATGCTAAGAACATTAGGATGCCTCCCTTGCCACTAGAAAATAGGCTTACTATTTCCATGCCTTTGAGGGACTCTGTATTAATCACCCATGTATACAAGAGTCTTCCCCTAGAATTTGATGATAAGGTTCGACCTGTCGACGCACTTCCGCTGGACATGAATGACTTCGACATGATTTTGGGCATGGATTGGCTATCCAAGTATCATGCTACCATAGACTGCCATTCATATCGAGTTATATTCGGTGATGTTAATGCACCAGAGTACATTCATAATGGGTTCATACCCGGACGGTCTGTACAAGTCATATCCACCCTGCAAGCGCGTGCACTACTGTCACATGGCTGCGAGGGTTATCTAGCTACGGTTCACGACATGGATGCTGAATCTCCATCGATTCAGGACCAACCAATAGAGTCGGAATTCCAAGACGTGTTTCCAGCAGAACTTCCGGGCATACCACCTGCACGAGAAGTGGAATTCAGTATCGAGTTGATTCCAGGAGCTGAACCAATCTCCAAGGCTCCTTATCGCATGGCTCCCATAGAGCTGAAGGAGCTGAAGGATCAACTGCAAGAACTTCTTGAACGAGGTTTCATTTGACCGAGCGCATCTCCATGGGGCGCACCGGTCTTGTTTGTTAAGAAGAAGGACGGCAGTATGCGTCTTTGCATAGACTATCGCGAGCTCAACAAGATTACCATTCGAAATAGATATCCACTGCCACGCATTGACGATTTGTTTGACCAACTCCAAGGGGCCAAACACTTCTCCAAGATTGGTCTTAGGTCAGGCTATCATCAACTACGGGTCAAGGAGCAGGATATAGCTAAGACTGCCTTTCGTACTCGTTATGGCCACTATGAGTTTGTAGTTATGCCATTTGGCCTGACAAATGCTCCAGCAGTGTTCATGGATCTGATGAACAGAATCTTCCATGAATTTCTGGACAAATTCGTCATTGTTTTCATCGATGACATCCTGATTTTCTCAAAGTCCAAGGAGGAACACGAAGACCATCTTCGTACAGTACTACAGATTATTCGCCAGAAGCAGCTGTATGCTAAATTCTCCAAGTGTGAGTTCTGGTTAGACAAGGTGGCATTCTTAGGTCACATTGTATCAGCAGAAGGAATCAATATGGATCCAGCGAAGGTCGAGGCCATTACTAAGTGGCCAAGGCCGACATCAGCGACGGAAGTCCGCAGTTTCTTAGGCTTAGCTGGCTATTACCGTAGGTTCGTAGAGAACTTTTCCCTCCTAGCACTACCATTGACCAAACTGATGCGGAAATGGGAGAAATTCGTCTAGACTGAAGATCGAGAGAAGAGATTTGAAGACCTGAAGCAGAAGCTAGTATTTGCACCTATTCTTACTCTACCATCTGGTACAGGTGGATTTCAAATCTACAGCTGCATCGGGGGAGGGACTTGGCTGTGTTCTCATGCAACATGGGAAAGTGATCGCGTACGCTTCACGGCAGCATAAGCCTTATGAAGAAAATTACCCCACGCACGATCTGGAACTTGCTGCAGTCGTGTTTGCATTGAAGATATGGAGACACTACTTATATGGAGAATCATGTGAAATTTTCACGGACCATAAGAGCTTGAGTATATCTTCACTCAGCGTGAATTGAACATGAGGCAGAGGAGATGGTTAGAGCTGTTGAAGGATTATGACATTAATCTACAGTATCATCCCGGAAAGGCAAATGTAGTAGCAGATGCTCTTAGCAGGAAGTCCGGAATGATTAACGGCATTAAAATCGAAGAGGAAATCATCAGAGAATTGGAGCGACTAGACATCGAGATCATGGTACGTGGACAGCACGGTTACTGGGCTAATCTTAGAGTAGAACCCGAGTTACTATCTAAGATCAAGGAAGCTCAGAAGGATGACGGAGAAATCTGGGCGATAGTATAGAATTTGGAGAAGCAGACAGAATTCAGAGTAGATGCAGATGGTATCGTATGGCAGGGCACTAGACTTTGTGTTCCTGATGACCAAGAACTCCAGGAAGCTTTGTTAGCTGAAGCTCATAGCTCCCCATTCTCGATACATCCTGGTTCGACTAAAATGTACCATGACATCAAGCAGTACTTTTGGTGGAGTGGTATGAAACAGGATGTGGCCACTTACGTCTCCAAATGTCTTACCTACCAGCAGGTTAAGATCGAGCATCAGCGATCTGGCGGTCTCCTTCAACCGTTAGATATTCCAGAGTGGAAGTGGGACAAAATCACCATGGATTTTGTTATCGGTCTTCTGCCTACCAAAAGGAAGCACGATGCAATTTCGGTTATCGTTGATCGACTTACCAAATCAGCTCATGTCTTACCGATCCGCAAGGAAGATCCGGTAAGTAAACTCGCAGATACGTATAGACGAGAGATCATGAGACTCCACGGTGCACCATCCAGCATCGTCTCAGACAGAGATCCTCGATTCACCTCACGCTTTTGGAAAAGTCTGCAGAAAGCTTGGGGTACACAACTTAAGCTTAGCACGGCTTTTCATCCTCAAACGGACGGACAGTCGGAGCGAACCATTCAGACATTGGAAGATATGTTGAGGTCATGTGCGTTGGAATGGACGGGTGATGGGGACGAATACATCTGTTTGGTGGAGTTTGCATACAACAACAGCTGGCACGCAAGCATCAAATGTGCTCCATTTGAGATGTTGTACGGCAGAAAGTGTCGCGCCCCAATCTGCTGGGATCAGGTTGGCGAGCGAACACTCGAAGGACCGGAAATCATAGAGATGACAAATGAGAAGATCGCAGTAGCTAAGCAGAAGATTCAGGAGGCACGGTCACGTCAGAAGAATTACGCCGATAAGCATCGTAGGGATATACACTTTAACGTAGGAGATCACGTCTTCCTTAAGGTTTCGCCGGCACGTGGTGTTAGACGCTTCAGGATTAAAGGGAAGCTCAGTCCTCGTTTCATCGGACCGTTTGATATCATTGAACGAGTCGGTGAAGTATCTTACCGATTGGCGTTACGTCCGCAGCTTTCGCATGTGCAGAACGTGTTTCATGTGTCCTTACTCAGAGGGTACCAGTATCATCCCCTTCACATGGTTCGGTATCCACTGGAACAGATACGTGAAGATCTCACTTTTATAGAAGAACCCGAACGAGTTCGTGACAGACAAGAACGAGTCATGAGAAAGAAGACGATTCCATTCGTCAAAATTCTATGGAGGGATCATACCGAGCGGGAAGCCACTTGGGAAACGGAGGAGTCTATCCGGGCTTCTTACCCTCATTTCATATTTTGAATTCGGGTATGTTCTTCTTTTCCAGTTTACTTTATCTATAATTCGGGGACGAATTATTCTTTTTAGGGGGAAAGAGTTGTAAAACCCGCATGCTTTTACCATGCATAGTACCCTTAGGATCGTACGTACTAGTTAAAACTTTCCTAATATAGCATGATTACGATTACGTGTTAGGAGTTTACGTATTACGTACGTGTTAGAACACGATAAGTATTTACTATGCACGATCACGTAATAATTATTTAACAATAATTAATCACGAACATGCGATCATAAAAATCATGAACGTAATTAAAACACGAACTATTATTAATTACGTATATATATTTATTACGAGCGTAATTAAATATATTAGATCACGGTATTTACGTAACGAGAACATCTAAAACACGAACATAAATAATCACAAACGTGTAACTAAATAACGAGACACAGAAAAAGGTACCGGTACCCCATGTAGGGGTCCCTACCCGCGGCCAAACAAGGACAAATGCGCCAAGCCCATTTGTCAAATTTACTAAAGGGGGTTTTTACTTTTTACACTACATAAAATAACTTTACAGAAGATTTCAAGAAAAACCTAAAACCCTCCTTCTTCCTTGTTCTTTGTGCCGCCACCCTAAAACCACCATACAAGGTGATTTTTGATCTTTGATCTTGAAGATTTGGTGATTGATCGTGTTTGTTCTTCGTCCTCTTGATCCACGAATTCGGTAAAACCTTTTTAAACCTTTTCTTTTGATTTAATCTTTATATAAATTATGAACATGTAATGTTTTTATAAAAACATAATAATTAATCATAGATCTAACATGTTTTGGTGTTAAATTAAATCAAAGGGTTGTTTTAAGGGGGTGTTTGTTTTGGCCGCAGGCTGCAACCGAACCCGAAGGGGTTTCGGTTTGCCAAGCCGACCACCACCAAGACCATATGGTCTTGGTTGGTGCGTGTGGGTCCCACGGCAGCAAGGGGAAACACGGAGTACCCCGAGTTGGGTCGGGGTACGGTGTCTATTCATGTCGGGTTCATGTTTTTAGCCTAGATCCGGTTCATGGTGTATGTTAGTTTTTTTTATGTTTATGAACTTATGTTAAAATTAAACTAATAAAATGATGTGATTAATTTAATAACATGACTTAGGTTATTTAATTATTAATGATCATGAAATTATTTTAACCTAAGTATTTATATTTTTAAGACTTATAATTAATTAATTATTTTAAAACCATGGATATAATTAATTAATTAACATGACTTAGGTTATATTATTAGTATATAATAATACATATTTTAACCTAAGTATTTGACTTATTTAATTAAAAACATGTTATACTTTAATTAAATATTATAACCTATAGTTTAATTAAATTACATGAAATAATTATTAAAGTATACAATATACCATATGACTTAGGAAATAATCATGAAAAACACTTAGGCTTATATACTTGGCTTATTTAACCAGCTTATTTCTAGTTATGGAAACTTTCTATTTTTTAGAAACTTAATTAAATAAGGCAGCTAATCTATTTATGGAAACCAGCTATTTTTAGAAACTTATTTATTTCAGGCAGCTAATTATTTATAGAAACTTATTTAATTAAGGCAGCTAATCTATTTATGGAAACTTTCTATTTTTAGAAACTTATCTATTTTAAGCAGTACATCTATTTTTGGAAACTTTCTATTTTTGGAAACTTTCTATTTTTGGAAACTTTCTATTTTTGGCAACTTTCTATTTTTATAAACTTTCTATTTTTGGAAACTTTCTATTTTTGGAAACTTTCTATTTTTGGAAACTTTCTATTTTAGGAAACCTGCTATTTTTGGAAAGTTACTTATTATTACACAGTAAGTATAATAACACATGAAATACCAGAAATACTTAATCAGATTAAACAGAATATAAGATTAAACACAGTTTAAGGCTTTAAAACAGTAAAACATGGTAAGAACACATAAAATAAGCTAAGACATGACATAAAACCAGCTATGTATTTAGTAAGCAGATACTTATTCATGTACGTATTTATGTAGCACTAGTGATTCGGAAGTAGGATTCTCGCAGTTCGTCTTTCTCGTTCACTGGACATAAGGTACGGATTCCCGTCCTTTCAGTATGGACATTCTTTCCTTATTAGGATTCCCCGTATGCAGCCAACTGTTTTCCCGTAGTATAAGTTATGAGTTTGATTGCTTATGTTTAATTAAGATTACCTATAGCCATATACATGCATGACCAGTTTCACCTAGTTATGGAGGTACCATAACCATAACATTAGAGGCACTGATGTTATGACTTCACCACGGCGGAGTGATTGCTCGTGGCGTCCCTTCAGCTTTTGGTCATTTATTTATATTTATCATGTGGGGCGTATGGGTGCATCCTAGTTACATGTTTTTATTTCAGGATTTCATGGTGAATGTGGTGTGTGCCTTGCATCCTTCACAAGGAGCTGATCCCTCCTACCAAAAAACCAGTATATTAAATTAGAGGCAGCCCCTCTAATTTGCATGATGAGGTCACCCCTCCAATTATTCATGCACGGTGGATTTTCATGACCTATATTGGCTAATGGTAAAATATGACAAACAGTTTTTATAAGATAAACATAAGACTTTCAAACTATAAAACCAGTTTTATTAAGACTTAACCAGGTTACTCGGGACTTAGTTTTTTTCCGCTGTTATTATGTTATATGCTATCCTATTCATGCTTTATTGTACATTCGTGCACTGAGCGTATTTGCTCAGCCGTTTTCCTTTTCTATGTTCCCAAAACAGCAGGTACTCAGGGACGCTCGTAGACACTAAGAGTACGTGCATATGGACTGGAAGCTGTCTAGCCTTCTTTAAATTATGCATTTCCTTTCTTATGATACTTATGCTTTGGACATTGTTTAGTCCTTTCCTTCATTATACTATGTTTGTGTGTGATGAGCTTTACTTTTGGACTACCGATGTTTGATTCCGGTATTTTCTTTTTGTGGTCAAGTGATGTTTAGACATTTTACCTTGTATGCTTTGATGACACACCATAATTACTGTGATATTTCCATTTCCAAAATGGGGTGTTACATATCAGTGGCTTATTGTGGGTGCTAGAGATTATCAAAGTTGGCTGAAGTGGTCAATTGCATCAACAAAGTGACCACCTCAATTTTTCCTTGCAATTTGTTATCTAGTGCATGTCCTGCTTGTTTATTGCTTGGAATTTGTTTTTGTGCTGCTTGTGAGTAGATTTGGCTATTTGGTTTGCTTTGTTGCTGGCTTATAAGCTAACTGGCTTATTAAGCCTTATTTGCCAAAATTTGTCATCATTTGGTCAACTAAACTATTGATTCACAAGGACTCCACCTTGAGTCCTTCACAAAAATTGCTTAAAACAAGCCTATAAAAAATCCCTGAGCATTTGGTGAACTTTGGTGAACTTTGACTTTTGGTCAAATAAGCACATTTTGGCTTATTTTTTGAGAACTGCTTATTGGTACATGCAACAACTTGGCTTTTGTAATAGGTGTCATTTTTCTCAGCTTAATATCAAATCTGGAAGGTTACAAGTCATTTGGATAAGCTTTTGCTAGAAAACTAGCTTATTTGGCCTTTTCAGCCAGCTTATTTGCTCTTACAACTTATTCTACTTGGCTTCTTGTGAATTTGATGATTGATTATTCTTAGTTAAGCTATTTGTGAGCTTTTGCAACAAACCTGAGCTTCTGAAACGTCCTAGACCTCTAACCTGACTATTTTGTCGTTTAGTGAAATTCTACTTTGCTTATTTCTGGCTTATCGAGTGTGTTTTTTCAAAATTTCTTTTCACATATCTCTTAGACATCTCAAAAGAAGGTTGTGTGTCTAATCTGAGCTTATGGCATTGGCTTATTGCTTAATGTGCTTATTGGTCCAATAAGAATAAGTTGTTGACCTTTTAAGCTGTGATAGATTCAAAACCAGCTTTTGGGCCTACAGACATTTGTGTTTAGAATTGAATTTTGAGTCAGATAAGGCTTTTTAAGGACATTTGGGCCTAGTTTGACTTTTTAGGCCCATTTAGCCCATTAAGGTTGACTGTTTTGGTTTTTAGCCCATTTGGGGGCCCATTAGGGGTAATTTGGTCATTTCACTTTCATTTTCTGATTATTTAGATTTAAATAAACTGTTTTGCAAGTCTTTAGAATTTTTAATAATTTTTAGATTTTTAATATTATTTTAATATTATTTTATTATTAAATATCAATTTTAACATTTTTACACTTTTTATATTTTTCCTAGGTTTGATACATTAAAATAGGATTTTTGCAATTCTTAGATTAATTTTATCATCATTTTTCTAATTTCTAGAATTATTTCAAGTTTTTAATAGTTTTTAATCATTTTAAATAGTTTAAATTAGTTTAAAAATTTATAAAAATAGTTTTTAGTCTTAATTGGTTATTTTAGATGTTTACAAAGTGAAAAATCTTTATTTTGGCTTTTTAATAATAATTTTGATTTTTAGGGTTTTAATTAGCATTTAAAAATTAATATTTAATTAATTAAAAGGTTTGAAAAAGTTTTGATCATTTGTAAAGTCTTAGTTTATTTAATTTGATTTTTGGGAATTTTTTGGGAATTTTTAGAATTTATTTTTATTTTGTCTCTTTTTACGGTTTTAATTTTAGTCGTCGTAGTAATAATTTTCACGCCTTCGTCATTCTATTTTCTCATCCCCTTCTTTCATATATTAATCTCAAATCTCATTGCATTTTAGTCACACACATATACCTCCTTGGGAAATGAACTTTCACCTTTGGGTCATTAGTGTTTGATTTTCCTAAATCAACACTTAATACTTACCGCTCATTTACGCTCTTTTGTTTTCCTAAATAAGAGGTGTAATTTACCACAATCATTTTGGCACCGCTGCCGGGGAGGTGTGTCGTGATTAATTTGTCATTTTATTTTTAATATTAACCATAAATAGTATTTGTACTAGTAGAACTCTACTAATACGTATTATCGGTTTTTTCGTTTTTCTTGTGAAATTATTATTAGTATATTGTATTAAGTATCACAACAAATACAAAATATCTCCAAAAGTGTGAAAACACAACCTTAATTGGGATTTGATCTTCTAATTATTGTATTCGAATCTCAAACAAAAAGAAAAAGGCAAAAATAGATAAATACATTCGTGAAGCTCGATTTTGAAAAATACAAATTATAAGGTGCGTATAAGGCGGGTATTACAAAATATACCCTAAGGAAAAGGGCTCTTAAGTGCTTCGCGCCACCTCGTTTCCCCGCTTGCTTGTGAGTATTTTGAGATTGAAGGCTAATCGAGGGTTTTGCCACCCAAAGTATTATTACGTATCATATATATTTGCTTGGTTTTCTTTGTGATTAAACCCTCTTGAAAAATTTGGTTTTCAACAAAGTTCTAAAGTCATTCGAAGGCGTTCACTCCACGTGATCGTTTTCACTCTTTTGAGGCTTCTTTTATCAAGTGTTTGATTCGAGGAGAGATTTGGTAGATTGTTGTCTACGAAGATACACAAAATAAAAAAATTAAAAACAATCAAAAACAAAAAAAAAATTGAAAATTCACAAAACACCGAAAAAGAATCTTCTTTGCTCACCTCCCATTCTTCGTCAAGTTTATGCAAACTCGTAATCAAGCAAAACGAGCTCGTAAACATCGTCAAAGTCAAGAAAATCAAGAGCCTTTGATTGAAGAACAAACTCCTATTGTCGAACCCGTTGTAGAACCAATAGTCGCCATGGCTAATCGTACTATGATGGAGTTGCTTCAAGCACCCACCGAGGGTTTTGGAGAAGCTATTATGATTCCCGCCATCCTTGCGGAGAATTTCGAGATTAAGACGGGTTTAATGTCGATGTTGCAAGCAAATAAGTTTAGAGGTCATGAAAAAGACGACCCGCATTACCACATAAGGAATTTTAATCGTCTCACTGCAACTAGCAAGTTTAAGGAAGTTCCACATGACGCCATTAAGATGATGTTGTTTCCATACTCGTTAGATGGACCCGCTAAAATTTGGCTCGAAAAATAACCGCCAAATTCTATTTTTACATGGGGTGATCTCGTTTCTAAGTTTGTGAACCAATTTTTTCCACCATCTAAAACAACACATTTGAAAAATGAGATTTCAAGATTTACACAACGTAATAATGAGAGTTTTTCAATGGCATGGGATCGATTTAAGGAAATGTTACATGAATGTCCACACCATGATTTTTCGGAATTGCATCAAATAGGTACTTTTTATAATGGGCTTAATGATCATGAACGAGATTATTTGAATGCCGCCGTGGGTGGTAATTTTTTGTGCAAAACGACCGATGAAGCTTTAAAGATTATCGAGAATAGATCTAAGGTTTATTACCCTCGTAACACACCGAGTGTTACCAATATGGGTTCGTCATCGTCGTCATCGTCTCGTCACATTAATGCCTTACATGATGAAGCTAATAAGGAAAATCGGTTTTTCGATAGGTTTTCAAATCTTATGACTCATTGGAAAGCACAAGATGCTTTGAACTCCGCATCGGTTAAAGCGGTTGATAAGAGTTGTTTGTCTTGTGGTGGAGCTCGTGATCTTTCCCAGTGCATTACCGCCGGTGGTAACACTTCGAGTGCTTACGTAGCAACAGGAACTTACAACCAAAACGGCCAAGGTTCCCGCCCAAATCAAGCTCCACCTAATCAAAATGCTAATAACTATCGAAACAACAATCAAAATGGTGGTTATCAAGGAAATTCACGTAACTACAACAAAGGGAATTATCAAAGTGGGAATGGATAAGTTGCAAATCAAAACAAAAACCGTGATTTTCAAAACACTACACAAGGTTTTCAAAATGCTCACACAAAAAATCTTTATTGGGAATTTTTGGATTATGCAAAGACAAACGATGCTAAGTTTGATAACATGCAACGTGAGATGATTAGCTTAAGATCCGAGTTGAAAAACGAGCTTAAAAACGAACTTGCTAATGAACTTAAGACTCATGCTAATAAAATGGAAGGAAATGTTCAACGTCTTCAACAAAATCAACAAAAGATGGAACAAGGATAACATGAGATTAAGCAAGAATTGTTAAAAGCGGATACTAGGCAATCAAAATTTGAAGACCGAATGGAAAAAATGTTTGAAGCAATCATGTGTAAACCCTCTTCCTCAGGTGGTCTTCCTAGTGATACCATTGCAAACCCGAAGGGAGAAATGAAGGTTATTACTACACGAAGTGGTAAAACTTTCAGTGAACCAATCTCTCGTCCAAGTACTTCTACGGAGAAGGAAATCGAGAAAGAGCCCGAGGTGATGGTCGAAAAGGAGCATATCACAAGCCCACGAAGTACCGCTCATACCACATCTACGGTTGAACCAATACCAATCATGGAACCCGAGATTCCAAGGCCGTTTCCTAATGTCCAACCCACACCACCCTTACCTTACCCTTCGAGACGAAACAAAGAGAAATAGCAAGAACGTAACAAACAACAAATCGAGCTTTTTATAAAGATGTTTCAACAAGTTCATTTTGATGTAAGTTTAGCCGACGCGTTGTTATATATGCCTCGTTTCGCTTCCACTTTCAAAAGTATGATGAATGATAAGGAAAAGCTTTCAAAGCTTTCTAATTGTTCTTCGGTTTATCTTAACCGCATACCGGAAAAAGTTGGTGACCCTAGAAAGTTTCTCATTCCTTGTGACATACAAGATATGAATGAATGCCTCGCATTGGCCGATCTTGGTGCGAGCATTAATTTGATGCCATTTTCCATTTGGAAATCGCTTTCTCTTCCGGCTCTTACTCCTTCGAACATGTCTATCGAGATGGCCGATCATTCTACGATTTTAGCATGTGGAGTAGCCGAGGATGTTTTCGTGAAAGTGGGGAAGTTCTACTATCCTGTTGATTTTTTAGTAGTTGACATCCCCGCGGATCCTCAAGTTCCTCTACTTTTAGGTCGTCCATTTTTAGACACCTCGAGATCGCTTATCGACGCTCATGCAAGAACTATTACTTTGAGATTCAACGAAGAGGAACTCGTTATAAACGCTACTCAAAACTCAAAACCTTCTCATGTTTATGCAATCGCTACCATCAATCATATCGACTTAGTTGATGTGATTTGCGATGAGTTTTCACAAGAAGTGTTAGGTTTTTTCGATAGCTCGTCAAGTGGCAATCCCACTATTTTGGATCCGATTCTTGCTAATTCTACACCAAATCTCACTCCACTCCAAGGAGGCGATTTTACTTCAAATGAAATCGACAATGAAGATGAGGTGATTATTAGTGATGATACTTCTATTCCACCATTTCTTCCGCCGATGGAAGTTATGAGTGTTGAGCAAAAATCTTCAATCGAGGAACCACCTATCCTTGAATTGAAAGATCTTCCATCAAACCTTGAAAACGCATTCTTGGAAGGTGATGACAAGTTGTCGGTTATTATTGAAAATGGTCTTGCTAATAATGAAAAAACCGCGCTCTTGAAAGTTCTTAAAGCTCATAAAGGGGCAATTGCGTGGAAAATTTCCGACATTAAGGGTATTGACCCAAAATTTTGTACTCACAAGATTTTAATGGAGGAGGACTGCAAACCCGCAATTCAAAGTCAAAGAAGGGTAAACCCCAAAATTCACGATGTCATAAAAAAGGAAGTTTTAAAACTCCTTGACGTGGGAATGATTTATCCTATCTCCGATAGCCCATGGGTGAGCCCAATCCATTGTGTCCCTAAAAAGGGAGGAATGACCGTTGTGCCTAATGAAAACAACGAGTTAATTCGCACTCGTGTTGTGACCGGTTGGAGGGTGTGTATTGACTACCGAAAGTTAAATGACGCCACTCGTAAAGACCATTTTCCGTTGCCCTTCAGAGATCAAATGATGGAGCGACTCGCGGGAAATGAATTCTATTGCTTTTTAGATGGTTTTTCTGGTTACTTTCAAATCCCTATCGACCCTCGTGATCAAGAGAAAACTACGTTTACGTGTCCTTATGGAATGTTTGCTTATCGTAGGATGCCTTTAGGACTTTGCAATGCACCGGGTACGTTTCAACGGTGTATGATGGCTATTTTTCACGATATGATCGAGAAGTCGATGGAAGTGTTTATGGATGACTTTTCGGTGTTTGGCGATACGTTCACGTCGTGTTTATCTAATCTTGAGCAAATTTTAAAACATTGTGAAGAAACCAATCTTGTGCTTAATTGGGAAAAATATCATTTTATGTGTAAACAAGGAATCGTCTTAGGACATAAGGTCTCGAAAGCGAGGATTGAGGTCGATAAAGCTAAGGTAGACGTCATCTCCAAGTTACCTCATCCCAAAACCGTTAAGGGAGTTAGGAGTTTCCTAGGCCACGCGGGCTTTTATCGTCGCTTCATCGAAGACTTTTCGAAAATCTCTCGACCTATGACACACCTTCTCGAGAAGGATGCTCCTTTTAATTGCAATGAGGATTGTGTTAGAGCTTTCGAAACTCTCAAAAGGATACTTACCGAAGCTCCCATTCTTGTTGCTCCTAATTGGGAATTACCCTTTGAAATCATGTGCGGTGCAAGTGATTATGCTATAGGGTCGTCTTAGGGCAACGTTATGAAAAGCATTTCCGTCCTATCCATTATGCTAGT